>JASDDO010000029.1:426091571-426699618 GCA_030015575.1 Agapanthus africanus
GCAAACTGTTTGGGGTGAAAAACCCTGAATTGCTTCACCCCAGGTGCTTCTGCCTCGGGACGGTTCATTAAAAGAGCAGTCTGTTGCCGCTGTCCCTCTAGGAGGCTGCGGATTGCCTCAAGCAGAACCGTTTTCTCGTTGAGTGGAACAGTGACGACAGGTGTGAGTGGTAGTGGTGGAGGTGTGTTGTTGACATTGGTGCTGGTGTTGTTCGGGAAATCCATAACCTTGAAGAAAAATTTGGGTTAGGACAGATTCAAAGTACATGAAATGATAAGATTCAAGAAATATGAAATTGTAAGATTCAAGGAACATGAATTGTAAAGGATGTTTTAGTCGCTGGTTCTTGTGTTTTATATTGCTTAGGTTGTTCACGCAGAACAGAACTGCATAGTATGGTTCTATACAACTCTGACCTGCATGGGCCACCAACAAAACCTGTCACGCCCCGCTTCCCAGTATACGGCGAAGGGGACGCGACTGGTCCGCTACGTATTTACTGTGAAGTAAATACGTTAAGCGTATCTAAGCAGTATAAAAGTAAGCACAAGAGACAAGATATAACAAAACAACAACTTTATTTATTCACATTCTTTTGTACAATACATGGAAAGTAAATACAACTGAAATAAAGCAATGCCTAAACAATGGCATAACAGAAAATGAAAAGTACTGAAATGGAAAGTGTACAATAACTAGAGCTCGGGGTCTTCACTGAAATGGTCCAAGTCTTCAGCAGTGGGCTCGATCTCTGACGTATCCAGATCACCTGACGACATTCAAAGAAGAAAGAAATAGAATGTCGTCAGCGAACAGATCGCACGGTAAATCCCAAAGAGAAGGGATAAATAGAATAGACAGAATAAGAAGATAGCTTTTAAAGTTGTATTATATTGTTATGATGTTGTGTTAACGTTGTTGTTTGTAGCTTGGTACAGAAGATGCCAGTGTATACGAGAGGAGTCCCACTTACACCGGAGACTTTGGTAACCCGTAGTACAAGGCTTCGTCGATAATACCACGGAACAACGGCATGGATGTAATTACGTCTTAAGTGACCACCTCGTGCCACTTTTAACATATTCTGTACCAGTCTACCTCTTAAACCCCGTAGTGTTTTGATTGTATTGTATTGTAAACTGTATAGATTGTATAATTGGATGATTGACCGTAACCATGATATCAGTAAACGGATATAATTGTAGAATCATGTATGTAACTGGAGAATCATGTAAACTGGATGATCATGTAAATGGAATGTATATCCATGGTTCGGTTCAGTCAAGTTGATTGTCACGCCCCGCTTCCCAGAGTACGCTAAGATAGGCACGTGACATAGCCAACCATGCTACCTGTGGATAGGAAATATTCTTCCACAATCACATTACGGCTGCAGAGATATCAAGAACAGTAAAGTAAACTAAACTATCTAATACATGTCCATGAGCCAGAATAAACGAGTTAAGAAATAATATAATATGCGGAAGCAAAAGATCCAATAAACTAAATACCTGGAAAGTAAATCAGGATACCAACAGGATCCTCACTGCTCGGTCTAATAGCGGCAGTACTCCTGATCAGTCTGCAACAAAGGTAGAGGATCTGGGCCATGCAAAACCCAGACGTCAGTGCCTCATAATATCAAGCAATAAAATAAACATGGGTAGCAAGACATACATGTATGCGTATGAACGGTAAAACAGGTATAACAGTAATATAAAAGTGACAGTGAAGGGTAAGGCACAGATGATGTGCAGTAAGTATTCTAAACTGATTTACTTGGTTAACTACTCTCAGGTCTTTGAAATCAATTTGATGAATCATTGATGTAACTCAATAGTATCCCGTGTATGCCCGGGATCACGGTCTAAGACTCTCGGGCTGAATCCGAGACGTGCCGCAAGGCAGTAAAAGGTAGATAGTATCCCGTGCGTGCCCGGGATCACGGTCTAAGACTCTCGGGCTGAATCCGAAACGTGCCGCAAGGCAGTAAAGGGTAGTAGGTAATGACGAGTGATGTCAGCAGCATCACCCCGGGGCTGGCCTAGCCCGTAAGACTGATCAGTAAAGGTAACGAACTATCGAGTTACAGGTCAAGTT
This sequence comes from Agapanthus africanus, assembly GCA_030015575.1. Classification (NCBI taxonomy): domain Eukaryota; kingdom Viridiplantae; phylum Streptophyta; class Magnoliopsida; order Asparagales; family Amaryllidaceae; genus Agapanthus; species Agapanthus africanus. Next base: position 426,093,672 of record JASDDO010000029.1, read on the forward strand.
TCATCATTGATTTCCCCATACCCCCAAGTTATATATGTTCAAGTCAGGTATTAATAAAACTGGAGCTAATGCCAACACAGGATCAAGCAGGTACAGGTTTGTCTGGATAGACAACAGGAAATGTCCGTAGGGACAACATGTCAAGTTTGTTGGAATTAGTAACAAGATCAAGTAACAGGTAAAGCCATGATACATCAGGTCAGTCAGGTAGTATAAAGGTATCATGTCATGTTAAGAAGTGCGCGGTATTATGTCGTGTCAAGTAATAGTGTATCAAGTCATGTCAGGGGGTGCACATATGTCATGTGGGTACTCATAATCAAACTATAATAAGCATGGGTACACAAAACAAGTATCGAGTACTAACGAAATGAACTAGCATGAATGGTATGCACATAGATAGAAAGACAACGACATGGATGCACGTTATCGATTAGGGTTATATTTAATAGTTCTAAAACTAATTAGATTACACTTTATTAAACATGGGGTATTAAAACAAAAATATTGGGTTATTAATAAGATCTGTAAATGCAGCTATGTGTATTCTATTCGATATGCGGATGGATACCATATAACCTTTAAATGATAAACTAGTTAATGCACGATGTTCAATTAAACAATGTGAATGGTTATATTCAATTTGATGCGGTATACTATAGTATGATATGTGACAAGATAGGTTTGCATATGTTAGATATAAAATGATAAGAATGGATGCATACGGTCATTGTAACATTGTGAAACAAGTACTTTAGATGCACGGTTTGAAATTCAAATATCATATTCATTAAAATAGATGCATAAAATATAATGTAGCATGTAGCAAGATAAACTTGCCTCGATGGATCACGATGCGGATACGCGTTGCAACGTCCAATACCGGTAAAAGTTGCAATGCACATACGGCGCACACGGGACTGAACCAAGCAATGCAGGAACAGACCATGCTGGATAGGGATGTCCCCTGGGTCGCCTGGATCAGCGGCGGCGTGCATGGCTCCGGCGGTGATCGGAAACATTGATCAAGAAACAAGAAAACAAGAAGAGAAGGAAAAACAAGAAGAGAAAAACGAGAAGAAAGAAGAGATGAAGGTTGTGGCTGTTCTGTGGTTTGGTATAAAGGCAAGGACAGAGGGTGACGACGGCAACGGGTCTCCGGCGATCACCGGAAAAATACAAGATCAAGAAAGAAACAGAGAAAAGAAGGAGAAGAAAGGAGAGAAGAGGGAGGTCTGGGTTTAGACTCTGGGTTAAAGGAGAAGGCGAGGGAGTGACGTCGACGATGGACAGTCGGCGGCGAGGATGCAAGCGGGGTTTTCAGGCGAAGCAGTGGGATTCTTAGGTTGTGTTTGGATGTGCAGGTTCTTGATGTTTGGATCGGGGGTCTGTGCAGGGAGGAGAGGAGAGAGGTGAGGTAGAAGAGGGTAAAGCGATGGAGATAACGACGGTGAGGATGGTGGCGAGAGGGTGCCGGCCACAGCGACGCAGGCGGGGTGCAGGCATGGGTCGCGGGTTCTGTGTAGGGTTTCTGGGTTGAAAGGAAAAGGAGAGGAGAGAAGAGATGGCGGTGATGAAGAGAAGGCGGCAAGAGGTGATGGGGTCAGGGTCGCCGGCAGTGGGGACGGCGACGACGACGACAAGGTGCATGGGTTTCAAGATCTTGGGTTGGGTTGCAGTGGGGTTAGCAGGCGGGAGAAGCGAGGTGAGGAGGTTGGAAGCGAGGTCGAGGGCAGTGGGGAGATGAGCGAAGATAGGGAGGAAGGCGACGATGGCGAGGATCGGAGGCGACGGAAGCATGGGTTGCTCGGTAATGGGTTCAAGGGCGAAGGCGGTCGTGGGTGTGCAGGCTCGGGAGAAGAGAGGGGTGCGTGGAGGTGAGGGTGTTGGCGACGAGGGGCTGAGTCGAGGGTGGAGGGCTGAAGGTGAGGTCGAGGGCAGGCGAGACCTCGGTGTGGGTTCGAGCGGGAAGAGACAGCGGAGGGAAAAAATAAAGAAGAGAAGAGAGAGAAGGACGTGGGGAAAATGGGTTTAAAGAAAGAGAAAAAAACATAATATATATATATATATATATATATATATATATATATATATATATAGGAGAGAGAGAGAGAGAGGGCACGGAGAGAGACTGAGAGAGGGCACGGAGAGAGAGAGAGAGAGAGAGAGAGAACGGTGAGATTAGTGGGGTGAAAAGATTTGTGAAGATTTTAAAAATTTTAAAGTTAGTGGAGAGAGAGACGGATATCTGTGAGATTTAGATTAGAAAATATATTTGTTTGTTGTAAAATTTTTATAAATCGTTATATATATAGAATATAATATTATAATATTAGTCCGTTTTGAGATTTTGGCAAATATAAATTTACTTCAAAACACGCCCGGGTCGGGTCTAAAAATCCGATTTTAAAATATGAAAAATATATGCGACTTTCAAAATCCAAAATGAATGCTCTGGTAACGAAAATGCATACCCCCAAGAACGGATACACGTACGTGCGCGTAGCCATCCAAACACGCTCGTTTCACTGAACGGGACGAAAACAAGATGCGCGGATACTATCACGGGGTTAGGGGTATCATGCAGGCCAAGTTATGAAATTTTAAATTATTTTACGTGACTTAAAATGTTATATGGTAAAAATGTCATGCCAGATAAAATGCCAGTATGCAGTATTCATGAAAATGCACATGTCTATATAACAAGTCAAGATAATTCATAAGTATGAATCTAATAGGTTTCAAGTAAGCGGGTCGGGTCGAATGCAACGTAAAGATGTAAAGTACCATTCGCACCCAAACATGATAAATCAATAAAATACCACAGATATATAAATATGGGAACTGGAATTGGTATAAATGAACTCGGTTGTTACATTGATAGATTGAATATATGGAATAATGGATTCATGTTGAATTGTAATATTGTAAATTGTAAATTGTAGATTGTAGATTGTACTTGAATCATATTCAAGTCAGATTATAATAAGACACAAACTGAGTCAGACGATTAGAAAAGTAAATTGAAGTCCTGTTTGTTTTGATATTATCGGTAACCGCTGCACATGGGCGGCAGGATTTGTGTCTTTTTCAAAGATGATTACTGTATTGATAACACCGTTGTTAATTTGTTTACCTTAGATAGGCAAGCACCCACTTCTCCGGCTCCCTGAGGCTCAAGAGATTGGTCCCGCTTAAACCAATGTTTACTAGGGTCCTTAGGGTATTTTATAAAACTTGAGGGGGTTTATGCAAAAATACTTTTATATACTTTTCACAGTACACCCCAAGTATTTATTAATCGTCTTTAGAGTTATAATTGTTTCCCCCAATCAGAGCAAAGCTCTGTTTTGAATTTCAAAATTTAAAAAACGCTTCAGATTCTGCGCGCCGTGCGCCACGTGTCAAACGCAGACGCGCTAGCGCCAGGTGCGCTGCGCAGTGGGCAGCGCACCCCCAATCAGAGCAAAGCTCTGTTTTAAAATTCAAAATTTAAAAATTGAAGCAACGCTTCAAATCCAGCGCCAGGCGCGCTGCGCGCCACGTGTCAAACACGGGTGCGCTAGCGCAGTTGCGCTGCGCGCCACGTGTCGAACGTAGATGCGCTCGCGCAAGGTACGCCAGCGCTGGAATTAAAAATTCCCCACCGTTAGATCAAAAGATCTAATAATAATAAATTATTAATTAATCAGAATTAAAATTCTGTTATAGAAAGATCTTTCCAATTTTATTAAAACAAGAAAATTATCTTTTGTAAAACAGAAGCCTTAGGATCAAAGATCCAACGGTGGAAAATATTCCAAAATCAATTAGAGAAACATCTCTTAAACTGATTCAACAAATCATTTGGCCCTATATAAAGGCCCCTAGACTTCAAGTCTAAAATATAAAAAAAAAAGAGAGAGAAAACCCTCTGCAAACTTTGAGAAAAAGAAGAGTAAGCACTTAGAAAAAAGAAGATCATTTCTTCATATTCAAGGTGAAGAACTATGTTCTTGAACAACAGAGATGAAACCATCTCGTAAAAAGAAGAATCATCTTCTAAAAAGATCATAAATCTACAAAAGACCAAGGTTTTTGATAAAAAGAAAAGATCAAAAGATCTAATCATAAAAAAACTAAAAGAAGTATTTTACTTCATTCACAGATTTTTGATCTATAAAGGCAGAGCCCTTTTTATAAACAAGAACTTCTGTTCTTGAATCTTGAGGCAAAGCCTCCTTTATGAAGAACATAAAATTTGTTCTTTGATCTTAAAATTGATCAGATGCATTTTGCGCCATTGAAAAGTGCCTTACACTCATGAACTGCGTCTTTCCGTTCCTTGGATCGGCGCTCGGCGCCAAAACATGCCACGTGTCAACCATAGACACCACTTGCGCTTTCCGCTTTTAAAACAGAGCACCGCGTTCATGGACTGGCGCTTAGCACCAAGCACGCCACGTGTCACTCACTGGTGCGCCCCTAAATCAGCGCAGAGCTCTCATAAATTAAAAGCGCAATGCGCTAATAAGCTAGCGCTTAGCGCTAAGTGCGACACGTGTCCTCTTCGTGTGTGCTACCTGACAGAAGCGCAATGCGCTCTTTAGCTGGCGCAAAGCGTCTGGCGCGTCACGTGGCGCATTGTCAGAACACAATTTGTTCTGATGAAGACAAAAGATATCAGAATTCAACGCTTAGCATTATTAAAAGGGCCGAGCCCAAATAAAGGCTTAATAGCCAGAATAAAAATAAAATGTTAAACATTTTTAATTGGACTTAACCCAATTCTGGCCATAAGTCTTCAACTTATCTCGAATTGAGCACATCTGCTCTTTCAACCAACTCACCTTGGTTCAAGGGTACATCTCTTCACTCCTTTGATATTCGTCGTTATAATTCCTCAACGTCTTCAAAGAGGTGACGGGTCCCAACAACCACACATTTCATGGACTGTGGGGTCCTTAAACTCATGGACTATGATGTCCTTAACCTCGACCGCGATGTCTTAAAACTAACAACGGACTGTGGGGTCCTTAAACTCATGGACTACGATGTCCTTAATCTCGACCGCGATATCTTAAAACTAACAACGGACTGTGGGGTCCTTAAACTCATGGACTACAATATCCTTAACCTCGACCGCGATGTCTTAAAACTAACATCGGACTGTGAGGTCCTTAAACTCACGGACTATGATGTCCTTAATCTCGACCGCGATGTCTTTAAACTAACGACGGACCGTAATGTCCCTAAACTAATTATGGACCGCAATGTCACTAAACTAAATGGTAGAGCCCAATTGCTCTCTTGTTAGATCTAAACGATCCCGTTAAGTTGATCTTAGTCTAAAATAAGACTAACGTATTCTTAACAAACGTTTAAGTTGATCTTAGTCTCAAATGAGGCTAACGTATCCTTAAACCCAAACCCCCAAACCCAAATCTAAGAAAGATACGGATTTGGACTAGTCCACGCCCTACGGGCGACAACATAAATTAGTCTCCGTATACAATCCACGGCCAACCAAATACAAAATAAACACCCACGACACGAAGTGACCATCTGGAGAAGAAGAAAGTTGTTACCGCGATGCGGTAGCATAATTAACTGTAGGGGCTTGCGCTTGCAGGGAAGAGCGTCCCCACAATCAAAAACCCCTCAAACGAGGGGGAATCTGACGAAGTCTGCTATATCGGCCGCATCCGTTTAAACCTTAATACATGGTGCCATAAATCAACTTGGCATCTTCGGAGAGGTGGACGGATAGCACCAATTAGCATCTGCCCCGAAATTCAGGCAAGACGTCCACCGCGTCTTCGTCGCGTCTTTCGGAGGGGAACAGATTCTGGCATGCCCGGTGGGACCTTTTCCTCTTTCCACTCCACACTTCCTGTGTCGTGTTCGCGAACGAATCGCAGTTTGCTAATGGTTGTCCTTGAGTTTCAAGATACTAAGATTTGGCGTTTTGCTTGGTGCTGAAAGCGAAGAATCGATGGCGTCCACTTGTGCAAAATGTTCTATCTGCAATTGCAACCCACGCTCCGCCTCATCTGGAGGCATAGCTTATGGGCCCCAAACGGCTTCCCTGTTCACGATGCCGGTGGAACATGTCACTCAAGCCACTACTGGATTATTTTTCGGGACCATGCTCCCGCCAACGAGCTTCACCGTTCCTGTGCCAACGCCAGAAGCTCCCAAGAAGTCGGTCTTTGATCGGCTTGCTACTACCGCGGCCTCTCTCAACGGGTCGTCCAGCTCCAGCGCCTCAGTCTTCGCTAGACTGGGCCAAAGTTCAGGTGGGCCCATGATGAAGCTTGCACCTCAAGAAAAGGTTATTCCGAAAAGGGTAACCAACCCTGCTCCCGAAGTCGTCAAGGCAGCTTCTCCTACCAAAAGGTCAGTTTTTACAAGACTGACTATTCCGGTTCCCATTCCGGTTCCTGTCCCTGCTCAGAAGTCTGTTTTTGACAGATTGGATACCGCTACTCAAAAGACGTCAGTCTTCAAGAGGCTGGCACCGGCGGCGCCTCACCTGAACAGGGGCAAGACAAAGCCACCCTCATCGCCGAACCAACCCCAACAGCTCGACACGCTCGACGTCGCCACTGGCTCCGAGTAAGGAAGGCTGGGGGCAACTCCCCCTCTGGGCTAACTCCACCAGCTCCAACGGTGGAAGTTAATGCCGCTGTTCCAACTGGGAACAGTTTTGAGCTGCTGAATAAGGTGCGCAGGAACTCGCCTACCGCCGTACTGAAAAGATCTCCGCCATCGGTTGAGACTGTCACAGAAATAAAGCTGGAGCAGCCCCTTCAGCGGCTGTCTTCCAAAGTTTACAAAATCTGGCGACAAGTCCGAGAGTCGGTGGTTGATCAAGACTATCCCCGCTGGCAGAAGAAGCTGAAGGTCCGACAGGAAGAAAACCGTCCTGTTAAGCCACAGAAGGCGACGGCTACTCCGGTGCCCACTGCAACGGCCCCCTCAACTTCGACCGCCCACAAGAGGAGAAGGCCGGAGAAGATCCCCATGTCTGCGACAAATGTCAAGGGCACTAAGCCTAAATGCCCTAAGTCTGGGGGCATGGTGGTGCATACCGTCTATATGGCATCCGGAAAAGAGGATAGCCGCATCTCTGCAGGTCATCGACCGCGTACGCGATCAGTGACTAAGGCTCAGGAGTAACAACAGCAGAAGCTTCAGGAGATGCTGACTACAATGGCCGCACTCACGAGACCGAAAACAAGCCCGGAAACATCCTCGGAGCAGCGCTACGAACAAGAGACGGATGCTGAATTCCTTCGGAGAATGCTCGAAAAGAAGGACAAGGAGGCTACGGAACAAGCGGCCAATATAAAGCAGATGGCTCTTCTGTTCCAGGATATGGTGAGCATGATGATCCAGCCAGACCCTCCAACCGAAGATCCTCCAGTAATAATTGAAGATGATAGAGGAGAAACATCAAATCCACCTCCAGCTCTTTCAGTAGCCAAGGAGGAAACTATTTCCAAGTCCGTCCTGGATGATTACATCGCTCAGCAGATACGAGTTCACCAGGCGAATGAAGCGGCTGGGCAAATTGTTAGAACTGGGCGACCGTATCCAGGCTGGTACGATCAAATAAAGTACCCGCGGGGCTACACGATCCCCAAATTTCATGTGTACAAGGGGACAGGCAATCCCCATCAACATGTCGCTCAGTTCAGGGCTCTTTGTGGCAATACCGGTGGCGATGATAAACTTCTGCTCCGCCAATTCATCGGCAGCTTATCGGAGACAGCGTTCGAGTGGTACTCCGAACTTCCAAACGACTCTGTCAAAACTTTCGCAGAAATGGAGTTGTTGTTCACCTAGCGATTCGTAAGTGCTAGTGAACGCACCCCAATAACGGCACTGATCAATGCCAGGGTGAAGCCGGGCGAGACGTGGGTTCGGTACGCGATCCGATGGCGGAATCTGTGGTCGAAATGCGAACGCCGCATTGAGGAAGCACCAGCCGTGGGCATGTTCATGGGCACTCTAGACCCTCATGCAACTATTTCACAATTCATGATGTTCTTCAAACCAACCACGTTCCAGCCTTTAATCGACAAGCTAGCCCAAATGGACCAGATGGGGCATAGACCGTCTCCTCCGAAGCCGGAACCGCGGAACGAAAAGGGTAAAGGGTAGGCGACCTTCGTTGTGAATACCCAACAGCAACCCAGTGCCCCAAAACTGACGGATCAACTGGAAGAGAGACGGCGCTATTATAATGAGAAAATGAAACGTCCTTATTCGTTCCCTCGGGACAAAATGAAGAGACTGTTCGAGCTGGCAATGCGCAACCGGCTTATCAATCTGCCGAATCCAAAGCGGCCATTGCAACCCGGCGAAGCAAATAACCCCAATTATTGCTCTTACCACCAAACGGTAAGCCATCCAATCGAAGATTGCTTCGTCTTTAAGGGATGGATCGAGGATCAGTACCAACAAGGCAAGTTTGCGTTGTCTGAGAAGTGGAAAGTAAGCCCACCACAACCGCACACTCCTAAGAAGACGGACACCAGGGGCAACGTGCTCTTTTGTTGAGGAAGCTCCATGGGAGATGGCTCTTTCGGCCAAAACCAAAGGATGTTGAATGATCTCCAGACATGCCCGGCGGTCAGATAAAAGAATCCGCTGGAACCCCAGATCATCGAAGGAATGCTAAAACCGCGCCTGACTCCAAGAATCGGTGGTAATAGCCAAAGTGTTCACACCCAGCCGTCGAAATCTTCGAAAAAGAAGAAGACCCGTGAAGCCTGGCGACAAACGCACGGACCTGCAGAAACGGATCGACACGCTGGAAGAGTATAACCAGAAGGCACGGACTCCAATCACGCTCCAAGAGTTCCTCGGCCACGTCCTTGAGGACGAAGATGATGGAGAAGACTCGTCGGATGAATCTGAGGATTACGTAGCAAGTTGCCATATGATCTCTCATTCGTCGACAGACAATGAAGAAGCTCCTTGCACCAAGAGATTGGGGGCATGCCCTGAACCGGAACTTCCAGAACCATCAGACGAAATAATCAACGCATTCCTAAACGAAGCTCTTCTGAAAAGTAAGGCTGATCGGGAGCGTGAGATGGCCATATTTGAAAAGGCCAAACGCCGGCGATTGGACGAAAGAGTTGAAACACTCCCGCCGAATCAAAGGACATCCATCGCGGATAAAATCAAGTTCAAGACGAGGAAAAGGTTTGCTAAAGCCATATCAATGGGAATGAAGCTACCATCCTCCGAAAGAAATACTCTCGGTGAAACAGAAACACATCCTAGTTACTGCTCATATCATCGAAAGATTTCACACCCCACCGAAGAGTGCGACGCTTTTAAAAGGTGGTGGCAGGGGTATGTTGCTCACCGGCAACATTTTAAGCGGATGAAACGCAAAACTCGTCGGGAGCGAAGAAGTGCGACCGAGGAGCATAAAAGAACTACCGGCAACTGTTGTACGGTCAACGCCGGGACGTCGCGAGTTCTCACCTTCGGAAGTGACTCCGACGAAGAAATGACTCTTGGCCCTCTTTTCAAAGAATCTACCTCGGGGAGAGAGGAAGAACCGAAGACCTGCGAAAATATCCAGTTGCGCAATCGTACACTTCCAGAAAAGAATCTCGGACCCACAAACAGAAAAGATAAAGGAAAAGAAAAGGTCTCAGAGGATATCGCCCTAGATGACCAAGTCATGAAAGAGCTGACCGCCAAAGACCCGCCAAAGAAAAGTAAGGTGGACTACAACGTTCTGGCGCACTTGAGGAAGCTACCCTCGCAGCTCAGCATTCTCGACGCCCTTTTACTATCAAAAGAAGCAAGAGATTCATTGATCAAGACGCTACAAGAGCCGGAGCAATTCCAAGCTTCCCTCTCCGAAGAAAGGATGAAAGACGAGCTGGAAGAAGTACACAAAGCCGATGTTACCTTCGGCGATGAAGATCTCCTCCTTGGGACATGCGAGCACAACCGTCCCCTATATATCTCTGGATACTGTCATGACATCAAGATAGGTAAAATCCTGGTCGACAATGGGTCTTCCGTCAACCTCCTCAACGTGAAAGTATTGAAGGAAATCTGCATGAGCGTTCAACACCTCGCTCGGGATAAGATCAGCATCTCCGGGTTCGACTCTCAGTCATCACGGACGCTTAGGTTTGTGATACCGACGTTACGCTTTGGGTTGCTCGTCACTGATATCAATTTCCACGTCATTGACGCCAAGACATGCTACAATGCTTTGCTCGGTCGGCCCTGGTTACACGAGTACAACATCATCCCTTCTACACAACACCAGTGTATGAAGTATTTCAAGGATGGTCTCGAGTATACTGTGACAGGAGAGCTAAACCCATTCTCCGTGAACGAAGTCCGGAAATACGAAGATGCAAAATACTTCTTGCCAGATTTCGCGGACACGGAGAGATGTCACAAACCGGAGAACAAAGCTATCCCTACCATTCCGATCTTCGGGAGTGATACCAAGGAGGAAGAAGAGATAGTTTACTTAGGTCCGCCCCAGTGCAACAAACCAGGACCGTCCGCTCCTATGTTGATCTTTGGCAACGACTCGGAAGATGAGGTCCATGCTATATTCTCTGCTTGGCATTCAATACAAACATTCGCTGATGAAGAGCAAAGTTTGCAAGTTGCCATGGTTCCGCCTAAGCATCATAAAGAACTAGACGCGCTTGATACCTACAGTGTGGAAGAGCTGCAGACGTTCTATGTCCCTCCCAGGCGAGAAGGTGAAGAGGCTATCCTATTCTACCGATCCGGGGAAACCAAAGTGGAGAAAGAAATCTGGCACGGCGCGGATTCTACACTTGACAGGCTCCAGTCCATCCGTTTGCCCAGATATTACACAAACGGACTAAAAAGGCTGTTAAGGCGCCAAGGCGTACCTTTCAAACAGATCGCTCGGAAATCTAAGTTCTATGACAGGATCTGGAATGTCGCTGGAACTCAGCGGAAATTGCCCAACGGGAAAATGGAAACGACCGGGCTTGGGCATGTTCAATCCAAGAAACGGGAGCTACTCCGCGACTGTTATGTCGTACATAATTTTGATGAAGAAGGGGATGCTCTATGGGAAGATGCTAACCCTAAACCATAAAGAGCTCCCGACGTGAAAATGCCCAGTCCGTCGTTCGAAGAACAAATGGACAAGCTTATAAGGGAAGCGGGTCAAAAGGTTCGAGACGACCATAATCGCGAAATGGCCATCTACGAGAAAGCCAGGACGCAACGCCTTCTTCAACAGGCCGTGAAAGATGAAAATGCTCCTCCCTGTCAACCCATTGTACAAAAGGCCCGACGCAGAGGCAGAAACAAACCAAAGAACGGGAAAGGCGTTCGACAGCGACAAAGCGGGTCTGAGAAGCCACGCAGTCAGGAATCAAGCAGCCCGGATTCGTCTCTTATAAAGAAGATGGGTCGAGCGTATTCTTTTCCCCAGGACAAGATAAAGAAGATACTTGATCTTGCTATAAAACATCGAATGATTACACTCCCGGAGTCCAAGCACCCCGAGCAAGCCAACGAGATCTCTCACCCAGACTATTGCTCTTATCACCGAGCAATAGGACATCCTCTTGAGAACTGCTTCACCTTCAGGAACTGGGTCGAAGACCAATATCAGCTTGGCAAGTTCGCTCTATCTAGCAGTTGGAGGATAACTCCGCCGCAGAAGCACGAACCAAAAGCCACGCATACAGCGAGAGTAGAACCAGATCAACATCGGTCTTGGAAGCGAGCTCGTACTTGTCATATGATAACGCTACCAAAAGAAGACCCCGAGGGTATGGATGATCTCCCATGGTGCTTCAAAAACAATGATGACGAGGTGATCTCAGAGTTTCCACCGGCGCCAAAAGAGCTAGAAGATGGAATACATACTACTGCAGATGATCTCAAGAAAATTGATTTGGGGATGACGAGTGACCCGCGACCGACATTCGTCAGTGAGTTGCTGTCTGAAGAAAGGGTGGCTGCGCTAAAAGACGTGCTCATGCAGCATAAAGATTGCTTCGCATGGAGCTATTCCGAAATGCCAGGATTAGATCCAGAGATTGCTGTGCACAAATTAGCGATATCTCCGGACGTCAAGCCGATCAAACAAGCACCGAGAAGAGTGCGGCTCGAGCTTGAGATGAGCATCAATGCCGAAGTCAAGAAACTAATCGACTCCGGTTTTATACAAGAGGTTTAATATCCTGATTGGAACGCCAACATCGTCCCTGTGATGAAGAAAAATGGGACGGTGCGCATATGTGTGGACTTCCGGGATCTCAAAAAAGCTTGTCCAAAAGACGACTTTCCAGTACCGGTTACTGAGCTGATGATAGATAACACGTCCACTCACGAAGTCTTCTCCTCAATGGACGGATCATCAGGATACAATCAGATAAAGATGTATCCAGAAGACCAGAAGCACACCGCTTTCCGGACCCCTCCAGGTATATTCTGCTATAAGGTGATGCCTTTCGGTCTAAAGAACGTCGGTGCCACCTATCAGAGGGCCATGACGAAGATCTTCGATGACCTCATACACGAAATCGTCGAATGCTATATCGACGACCTCGTTGTTAAAAACAAATCATACGAGGAACATCTCGAGCATCTGAAGATCGTATTTCAACGCCTCCGGCAATACAGCTTGAAGATGAACCCTCTCAAATGCGCGTTCGGAGTTTCCTCGGGCATGTTCCTAGGATTCATCGTCCGACACCGAGGCATCGAGATAGATCTGTCAAAGATCAAGGCAATTATGGAGATGCCCCCGCCAAGGATTCTCAGGCAATTGCGGTCTCTCCAAAGGAAGCTCGCGTATATTCGGCGATTTATAGCCAATCTCTCAGGCAAGTGTCGTCCTTACAGTCACCTGATGAAGAAGGGAGCCCCTTTCATCTGGGATCACAAATGCTAAAATGCACTGGACGAAATCAAGCAATACCTGCAGAACCCGCCAGTGCTGGCTGCTCCGATCAAGGGAAAGCCTCTCATTCTGTATACGACCGCTCTTGAAGGTTCCTTAGGAGCATTATGGGCACAAGAGAACGACCAAGGGAAAGAAAGAGCCATCTACTATTTGAGTCGAGTTCTGCTGGGGGCAGAAAGCAATTATTCTCCCATCGAAAAACACTGCCTGGCATTGATCTTCGCGATAACGAAGCTCAGGCACTATGCGTTGGCGCATGAAGTCCGTCTCATATCGAAGGTAGATCCCCTCAAGTATTTGATGTAAAAGGCCATATTGATGGGGCGACTCGCTAAATGGGCCTTGCTCTTGATGGAGTTCTCAATAACTTATCAGCCTCTTAAGGCAGTGAAAGGCCAGGCCATCGCCGACTTCCTCGCTGAGCACCCGATACCTGCCGACTCTCCTTTGAATTGCGAACTGCCAGACGAACACGCGTTTGACACGATCGACGGAAGTGATACCCGGTGGGAACTTTACTTTGATGGAGCATCCTCCATGAAGAAGCGCAAACAAAATACCCCCATAATCAAATCAGGGGTATGCCTCATCTTCGTAACTCCACAAGGAGGGATAATGTGCTTTGCTTTCTCCTTAACAGAGCCGAGGACAAACAATGAAGCCGAATATGAAGCTTTGATAGCAGGTCTTGAAATCGCTATCGACATGGGAATCGAAAACCTCCTCATATACGGAGACTCCCAACTGGTCGTTAGTCAAGCAAACGGCGACTATCAAACGTGTAAACCAGAACTGGTTAAGTACGGCGAGAGGGTACAGCAACTGCTGACCCAAATACCTTCCTACACCTTGGAAAGCATACCGCGTGCAAAAAATAGCAAAGCGGATGCATTAGCCAAGCTTGCTAAAGAATTGGCCGACGAAAACCTCGATGATGTAAGAATCGTGGTACAAAGCCGTCGGGTTCTCGCACCGGCAGAAATATCTCCGGAGTCATCCGAAGAAAAGGGAGCACCGAGCAAACGGCCCTGCAAATAAAAGACCAAGAAAAGGCTGAGGATTGGAGAGAAGTCTTTATAGACTACTTCAAATCCCGTCGAACGCCCGAAGATGCGTCCTCAAGACATCAGCTTATGAAACGAGCTCTGTCTTTTGCCTTAGTCAATGATACTCTGTACAAGAGGTCATTTGATTCTCTGTGGTTAAGATGCATGGGACCTGAAGAAGCAAAAAGACTCGTCCAAGAAACTTACGACGGACTCTGCGGTTCTCACCAAGCCGGGCCGAAAATGAAGCTGAAGATCAAACGGATGGGTTATTTTTGGCCCACGATGATTCAAGACTGCCTCGAGTACGCGAAGCAATGCTACTCGTGCCAGATCCATGGTGATTTTATCCATCAGCATCCAAATCCACTACACCCGACGGTGGCTAGCTGGCCGTTCGAAATGTGGGGGACTAACATAATCGGCCCTATCGAACCAGCATCGTCCAGAGGATATCGATTCATTTTAGCGACAACTGATTACTTCTCCAAATGGGCAGAAGCAGTACCGCTAAGAGAAGTGAATGTAAGTCCACGTTGCCCACCCCGGTGCTTGCGGGGAGGCGGAAAACGGAATAAAAATCGGATTTTTATGAGCTTAGGTAACATGGACTAGACTATGAAGGATCTTTGCTAAACAAAAACAAGCTAAAGCTAACTAGAAACTAGCTAAGTGCTAGAAAGGTTATACCTTGGGCTTTAAGTCCTTCTCTCCTTGCTCCTTGGAGTGGTGGAAGGAGGTCACCTTGGTCGTCTTCTCACGTCGAAGAAAGATCCACCCGAAAGCCTCAACCTTTGGCTTCAACTCCAAGCTAGAAGTAACTAGGGTGCAAGAAGTGCTAATCCTTGAACCCTAGATGAAAGTAGAGATGATCAAGAGAGGGTTTTTCTCAAGCTCAAGTGTTTCTCAACACATGAGAGGGGAGAGCTTGAGGGAGAGGAAGAACAAGAGAGAGAATGTGGAAAAAAGAATGAGAGAATAATATGAAGCCTTCTCTCAGATATGTGAATTATTGTAATTAGAAAATTTGTGAGATAATTGTCATGGCTTAATCAAGACATGACCATTATCATTTCATTTTTAATGCAAATTGCAAGGATCAAAAAGCATCTTCCAAATGAAATGATGATGGTCAAAGTGTCAACCAAGGTCAACAAGTCAAGGAGGTCAAATGGTCAACAACCATAACCATGCACAATTATAAAACTAATATCAATTAACCATAATACACACATAAGCATTAGGGTTAATAAAATGACAATAGTCATTAACCCTAATCAAAGACCTCTCCCTCTGTCTCAAGCAACTATGCATACGCACCCGCATTCGTGATCCGAGGAACACGAATACAATGAGAAAAACCAATCCCAAATCATATACTAGGATCCGGCTTAAACCAAAGCCCGCTAGTATAAACTGTCCGGACAACAAACGTGCACAAGTGCGCGGATGTGAACGAACCCTGTCGCAAAACCATGCGACCTCTACTCATTTTGCCTAAAGGCGAATAGCTCTCTGTGTGGGACTCTAAAGACTCGACACTACGCTGGCAGTGGGTTTAACCACAGACCGCAAGCGGCACTAGCTGTACGTAACGGTCCCCAGGTAGATGTCGATAAGAAGACTGACGAGGTGAACCCCATCTGAACTCCTACTGAGCCTGTATGTGACAATCTCCGTGCAGTCCGGTCTGTTCGTCTGATACATCGCATGGCGGGCCTAGGGGGGCGGTGAACGTCAGTCCCCTAATAGCGGTACAAGTCGTGTCGGAGTGTAGCCCAGAACACCCTGAGATAACACTGGAAACCTACCAGTATATCTCGCTTGCCCTGGCCAGGGACTACTCGTGTAATGGCTCTCCTGGACACAGCGCGATGTCAACCCCCAATACCGGGAGAGACGAATCCTGTCTAACCGTCACTGCCTCCAAGTGCTTCGGGACTGCACCCAAAAACTACCTGTTTGCATGACTCCTTGAGCCATGGTAGGGTAGTAATCAAAGTGCAGTGGGAACACACTCGAGGCGAAGTGACAGTGTCAAGTCAGCGGACTAAGCTGTACTCATGTCACCTGGGAACTGATAACTGACGATAGGTATAATACTAACCAACAGTCCCCGACGAGTCCTGTCCAGTGTACTCGTAACCTAACGAGCACCCGTATACTATCCCAAGTACGACGTACTGACGGCTGTGGGACAGACCGTCTTCCACACTGGGATGAGAAGCGCATACGCTAGTCTACTCTGGAGTATCGATACCCTGTCTCGATAGTCCAACGACTAGAGACCTGTATAAGGATGTGCTTATAGATCACCCAGCTCCCAGGAGTGTGAGCGCCATCACAACGCTGGTAATCAAGCAAAGATCCTAAGGGCTCTACTAATATGTATATCTGCGATATGCTAAAAGAAACACATGCACATATTAAAGCAGAGACAAACCAAGTAGCATACTACCATTTCGAGCAAGATTGTATATACAACTGTGAATGTCCCAAGCTTCCATCAAGTAATATACAAACTAGTATGATACAGTAATGGCCTCTAGGGCATATACACTAACAGTGAAGACGGAGAATATCTTCCATTTCTTCAAGACACACGTCATTTTTCGGTTTGGAACTCCGCGACGGATTATTTCGGATAACGGGCCAGCCTACAGAAGCAACAAGATTAGCCACTTCGCACAACAACACAATATAGACTGGAGATACTCCTCAGTCTACAATCCCCGAGCTAACGGTCTAGCTGAGGCTTTCAACAAGACCTTGACGAAGATCGTGAAAAAGATGGTGTCTCGAAATAAAAAGGACTGGTACGAGAGACTGCATGAAGCTCTCTGGGCATATCGAACTACGTTCAAAACTGCCACGAACACAACTCCATACGCATTAGTATTCGGTACAGAGGCGGTACTCCCCCTCGAGATAGAGGTACCCTCTCTACGATTGGCAGTTCATTACGAGCTAACGGACGAAGAGAATCCTTACCTTCGGCTTGAGAAGCTCGATGCCCTTGATGAAACCCGGCTTATAACGCAACAAAATCTGGAGGCTTATAAAGCAAAGATGACGCGCTCATACGAAAGATTGACTAGGCCGAGAACATTCCGCCAAGGCGAACTCGTGCTAGTGGTCAAAAGATCTATGATCCCTAATCGCGCCAAGCGGAGGAAATTCGAGCCAAGCTATGAAGGCCCGTATATCATAGACAAGGTCTACCAGGGTGGAGCCTATCTACTCATGGACATGCATGGCGAAAGACCCTTCAAGCTAATAAATGGTCGCTTCCTAAAGAAGTACTACGCCTAACGAGTCATGGCCTAAGTCAATGATAGATGACGACGACTATGTCCGCTCGCTATCTTCCTAAGCCTAAACTCTATAAGTATTAGCCGAACAACGGACCGAAACGTCCTTAAACTAACGACGGACCGAAACGTCCTTAAACTAACAACGGACCACTATGTCCTAAAACTAGCCGTTAACCGAGATGTCGATAAACTACGGTGGATTGCAGCATCCCAAAGCTGATACAAAAAAAAATAGAATAAAAAAAAGAGAGAAAAAGAAAACAGTATGTCCATAAGCAAAATGGATACGGATGAAAAACCCGAAGGGGTTCCGTGAGTAAAAACAGCAGGGCTTCCGGCGAGTTTTGTGAAAACCCGAAAGGGCGCAGCCTCGTTAAAATAAAAAAAAAAGAGAAAAGAAAAAGAAAAACGGTACGTCCATAAGCAAAATGGGCATGGATGAAAACCCGAAAGGGCTCCGTGAGTAAAAACAGCGGGGCTACCGGCGAGTTTTGTGAAAACCCGAAAAGGGCGCAATTTCGTTAAAAGACACTTGTAAGGTCCTCTCGACTTTGTAAGGAGAAACCACCCGCGTGAGATCCTTACGACTCACAATGGAGCAACACACTTAGGGATCCCTACGATTCCTAAGGAGAAATTACACTTGCGAGATTCTCACGACTCGTAAGGAGAACCCTCTTATGGGACCCTCACGGCTCATAAGATTCAAAAGTCTTAAGTTATAGGGATCTGAACCTGTTCTTAAGCAACCCCCCACAACTTCCAATACTGCCCTACAAGCGGCTCAACACCGACCCTTGTATACAATTCACGGGCGCGAATAAACATTTCCCTAACAAAGTCCCATCCGTGACTAGGGATGTGTCTACACGGTGAACAACCGTTGTAAGTCCTCTCGACTTATAAGGAGAAAACTCTCTTGTAAGATCCTTACGACTTCCAGGAGAACATGCACTTAGGAATTCTCACGATTCTTAAGGAGAAACCGCACCTATGAGATCCTCACGACTCGCAGGGAGAAATACCTTTATGAGACCCTTACGGCTCATGAAGTCAAAAGCCTTAGTCCACAGGATCTTCACCCTGTTTGCTAAGCCACCTTGTTCGACATCGACAGAGGCAAATGATGATTCGTTCCTGGCAATATCCCAGTTGTAGCGGTGCTGATGCCGAAATCGGCATCCAAATCCAAGCTTGCAGCAAAGAGCCAGCAAGCCACACATGCATACGAAATAGCCGAAATGATGGGGCAACTTGCAACAAAATCAGCAGGTAAAAAATGTATGCATGCAAAATAGCCGAAATGAGCGAGTAAAAATAAAAAATAGCCGAAATGATTGGGCACCGCGAAAAATAGACGAAATGATTGGGCAATCGCGACCTTCGCGATATAAAAACTGAAATGATAGAGCATCGCGGAAATAAAAAAAAATGAAAAAATGAAATTTTTTCCTACAGGTGATATCACATCAATCCCTGTATACAATCCAGGGGCGCAAACAAAGAGGGAATCATACCTTCCCTCCCCAGGTTTCATCAGAAGAAGAAGCCAAATCTCAACGGTTCACAGATGGTCTGGAGATCATCTCAACATCCGTTTCATTACGACAAACACAACATCAAGCAAAGCGGAACAGTGGCAACTCCCAGTTCTATGACTCGGCGGTATACAGATGACCGAGAGTCAAACCCTGATTCCGTGAAATGCGGATGAAGTCAAAAATTCCTGGTTACGTGGAACGCGGCTTATGTCAATCCTGACCCCGTGAGAAACGTCCAGAGCGGATCCTGGTCCTCGCAGAGCACGGCAATGACCCCGTGTGAAGCATCCAGAGCGGATCCTGGTCCTCACCGAACACGGCAGTGAACCCGTGGGAAGCATCCATAGCAAAATTTCCTGGTTACGTGGAACGTGGCTTATGTCAATCCTGACCCCGTGGGAAACGTCCAGAGCGGATCCTGGTCCTCGCAGAGCGCGGCAATGACCCCGTGTGAAGCATCCAGAGCGGAGCCTGGTCCTCATTGAACACGGCAGTGAACCCGTGGGAAGCATCCAGAGCAAAATTTCCTGGTTACGTGGAACGCGGCTTATATCAATCATTACCTCGTGGGAAACGTCCAGAGCGGATCCTGGTCCTTGCAGAGCACGACAATGACCCCGTGTGAAGTATCCAGAGCAGAGCCTGGTCCTCGCCGAACACGGCAGTGAACCCGTGGGAAGCATCCAGAGCAAAATTTCCTGGTTACGTGGAACGCGGTTTATGTCAATCCTGACCCCGTGGGAAACGTCAAGAGCGGATCCTGGTCCTAGCAGAGCGCGGCAATGACCCCGTGTAAAGCATCCAGAGCGGAGTCTGGTCCTCGCCGAACACGGCAGTGAACCCGTAGGAAGCATCCAGAGCAAAATTTCCTGGTTACGTGGAACGCGGTTTATGTCAATCCTGACCCCATGTGAAGCATCCAGAGCGGAGCCTGGTCCTCGCCGAACACGGCAGTGAACCCGTGGGAAGCATCCAGAGCAAAATTCCTGGTCACGTGGAACGCGGCTTATGTCAATCCTGACCCCGTGGGAAATGTCTAAAGCGGATCCTGGTCATCGCAGAGCACGGCAATGACCTCGTGTGAAGCATCCAGAGCGGAGCATGGTCCTCGCCGAACACGGCAGTGAACCCGTGGGAAGCATCCAGAGCAGAATTTCCTGGTTACATGGAACGCGGCTTATGTCAATCCTGACCCCGTGTGAAGCATCCAGAGCGGAGCCTGGTCCTCGCCGAACACGGTAGTGAACCCGTGGGAAGCATCCAGACCAAAATTCTTGGTCACGTGGAATGCGGCTTATGTCAATCCTGACCTCGTGGGAAACGTCTAGAGCAGATCCTGGTCCTCGCAGAGCACGGCAATGACCCCGTGTGAAGCATCCAGAGCGGAGCCTGGTCCTCACCGAACACGGCAGTGAACCCGTGGGAAGCATCCAGAGCAAAATTCCTGGTTACGTGGAACGCGGCTTATGTCAATCCTGACCTCGTGGGAAGCATCCAGAGCAAAATTCCTGGTCACGTGGAACGCGGCTTATGTCAATCCTGATCCTGTGGGAAACGTCCAGAGCGGATCCTGGTCCTAGCAGAGCACGGCAATGACCCCGTGTGAAGCATCCAGAGCGGAGCCTGGTCCTCGCCGAACACGGCAGTGAACCCATGGGAAGCATCCAGAGCAAAATTCCTGGTCATGTGGAACGCGGCTTATGTCAATCCTGACCCCGTGGGAAACGTCCAGAGCGGATCCTGGTCCTCGCAGAGCACGGCAATGACCCAGTGTGAAGCATCCAGAGCGGAGCCTGGTCTTCGCCGAACACGGTAGTGAACCCGTGGGAAGCATCCAGAGCAAAATTCCTGGTTATGTGGAACGCAGCTTATGTCAATCTTGACCCCGTGGGAAACGTCCAGAGCGGATCCTGGTCCTCGCAGAGCACAGCAATGACCCCGTGTGAAGCATCCAGAGTGAAGCCTGGTCCTCGCCGAACACGGCAGTGAACCCGTGGGAAGCATCCAGAGCAAAATTCTTGGTCATGTGGAACGCGGCTTATTTCAATCCTGACCTCGTGGGAAACGTCCAGAGCGGATCCCGGTACTCGCAGAGCACGGCAATGAACCCGTGGGAAGCATCCAGAGCAAAATTTCTGGTTACGTGGAACGCGGATAATGTCAACCCTGACCCCGTGGGAAACGTCCAGAGCGGAGCCTGGTCCTCGCAGAACACGGCAGTGAACCCATGGGAAGCATCCAGAGCAAAATTCCTGGTTACGTGGAACGCGGATAATGTTAACCCTGACCCCATGGGAAACGTCCAGAGCGGAGCCTGGTCCTCGCAGAACACAGCAGTGAACCCGTGGGAAGCATCCAGAGCAACTCCTGACTCCGTGAAATGCGGATAAGGACAACTTCACCCATCACTTGCGGGTCCTCACGACTCGTAAGGGAGTAAATTCTCTTGTGAGATCCTTACGACTTTCAAGAGAAAACACACTTAGGAATCCTCACGATTCTTAAGGAGAAATTACACCTACGGGATCCTCTCGACCGGTAGGGAGAAAATTCTTTATGAGACCCTCATGGCTCATAAAGTTGAAAAGTCTTAGGTGACAGATCCTAACCCTGTTTTCTAAGCCATCACCACCCTACAAAGAGCCTAAAATTGACAGCTATATACTATCTACAGACCGCACTTGCTAAAATCACATGACAACAACACAGCAAGGAGAAGAAAGCAACAGTATAACAAAAAATGTGTATCTTTTATTCATGAATTTAATTGAGTACAAGGAAAATCGTACAAAAGAATAAAAAATGGATACATGTTGTTCAAAGATTACAAGTGTTCAATCTATACAAAAACAGCTATTGGGAGGGGGGAGCCTTCAATAGACCAGCAAGCTGCTCGCACACTCCTCTCAACTCTTCCTCACGATCAGCCGTCGCGGCCAGCTCTGCTTCAATTTGGGCCCATTGTTGCAAACAGGATGAGAGTTTCTGATCAACTTCCTGCTGGGCAGCCTCCTGACTCTGCGCGACCTGCTCATTAAGATCAAGCTTCTTCCTCAACACCAACCCGTCAGAGATACATCGTTGAAGGTTTTCAAAAATGGTGTTCAGCTGTGCAGCATTAGCTGCAACCTCAGCGCGCAGTTGGGCAGATTCAGCAGAAGTCGCCTCACGTTCCTTTCGCTTAAGGGTTGCTTCTCGTTCGAAATGGCGAAGGAACGGAACACTCTGCTCAACCCATGCGGCCCGCTGGGAGTTCAAAGCCTGAGTCTCAGGGGCAGGACACATATGCTCAAGCTCATGCAGACATGCCTCAATCTTTCTGCAATGATTAACCCAAGACTCGATGACGCCTTCATTATGGAATTTCACAAGCGTCGCCAGTATTGGATTGACCTCGGCAGCGAAATCTGCGGCAGATGTAGGAGCCTTCGCGTCAAGCTCCTCGACGTATTCGCTCAGCATACGCAGACTGGTCACATCACCTTTTGAGGATGGACGTCTAGAAAAGGGCCCTTCCGGCATCATAATGCAAGACTCGAAAGAGGCCGGAGTCGAAGCGACCGCTGCAAAACAAATCACAATCAGATGACGGTTCAAGAAGTATAAGAGGTTCATGAACAATGGGATTTACTATACCAGCTGCAGCAGGTGGCAAAGCCGGGAGGACCAGTGGCGCGGCTGTTCTCTCATCTCCTCCTTCAATCTGTAGTACTGCAATCAAGGCAAAGAAGAATCAGAAATGATTTCACTGTTGGTAAAAGAAAGAACATTAACTGAAGGCTGTATTCACCAGCGCTACTAGATGAAGCAATCTCCGACGGGAAGGAGAAGTGGGGGTGCAACACCTGGTACAGGTGGTCAAAAAGGACTCCTACAAAGATGCAATAATGCAACGTCAGTACATAAATTATACAGCCTAGAGATAAGACTGATGAATCATAAATCCATACCTTCCAGCATCTGAGACGGTGCGAGAGAAGGTAGAGAAGTGGTCACCGTCAGGGCGGTAACTGACGGCGCTGCCTCGGGTAGCGCGACATCAGCACTAACCGCACCTGCATTAGAAACAAGATAAACCCTGTCAGGAAAGATTGAAAAAGATTGCAGGATAGAAAGAAGGGCGATGACCTAAAATCTACCTGATGAGTCGCCAGTCGGAACCGTGACGAGGGCGTCACTTGATACAACAACGGCGTCTCCCTCCTCCATCGGGGAGGTCTCACCTCTCGTCGCCTAATCCCCTGACTCCATGAGAACCGTCGTCACGCTTGCGACGCCAGGAGACGGCAAAGAACCATAGGCGGGAAGAGCAATGATCGGGGCGGTGCCCGACTCTTGAGAGAGAGCGGCCACTTCGGGCCCAGCAATTGTACCCATTTCGCTCGCCACCACCTCGGGCTCAGTAATTGTAGCCGTCTCATCCACCGCCGCCTTGGGCTCGGCCATGGTAGCCGTCTCACCGCCGCCACCTCGGGCTCGGCAATGGTAGCTATCTCGGGCATAGCAACCGTGACTGTCTCATCAGCCGCTACCTCGAGCCCGGCAATTGCGGCCACCTCAGGTTCGGCAATCACAGCTACCTCCTCCACCGCTACCTCAGGTTCAGCGGACGCCGCCACTTCTTCGGTAGGGCTCGGCCTTGCGAGATAAGATATATAAGAACTGATAATTTAAAACTTTGACAACGGAACCTCACGACACATTACCTGGAGTTGATTTACCGTTTGCTTCCCGAGCTGCACGTGCCGCCCGTCTGTAAGCAGTAGACAAGGCAACCAGAGACTCCTCTGAAGGAGTAGCAGCAGGGGTAGCGGCGCACGAACCCGCTCCCGCAGCTAAAGCAGCACTATGCTCCCTTGCTGCGCGCCTTTGGCGCTTCCTTTCCTCCCGGGCCGTCAAAGCAGACCTTCTAGAAGCCTCCTTCAACAGGACGTTATCGTCCGCATCCAGGGTTACCTCTGGAGCCGTCAAGGCTTCCGTCATCGGTCGTTTAAGTAAGGCCTCTTTCGGCAGTGCCGAAGAGGCCGGGACTTCGGTAGCTGGCCCGGGAAGAATTTCCGCATCAGCTTGCGGGATCGGCATTGTGGTCCCTGCGATAAGATAAAGCGGGGTCAGATCACCTATATAAAAAAAACGGGAATGGAGACACGATAAACCGAAGCATACCGATGCCTAAGGATGCTCGAAGTCTTTCCTCTTCCTCAAAAGTCTTGAGAGAAGCTGCGAGAGCTTCTTCAGTGGAAATGCCTGTTAAAGAAGGAAAAGCGTCAGTCAAAATACAATAATAGAAGTATGATGCAATGGAGAAAAATACAACTAATGATTACCTGATCGTGCAAGGATAGCCAACCCCTCTTTGCGGCTTGCCAATCGCTCAGAAGCTGCGATGGCAGCCAGATCAGTATCATCTGGTGGCATGAGTAAGCCCTCATTTGTCCCATACTCGCTCAAGCCCTCACTATAAGGAGCATGAGGCTCCTGACCAAATACGACATCGGCAGAGAAGAGCGACTTCTTCTTCCTCTTCTGCGAGCGAGCTCCGGTTGCAGCCAGTACCAGCTTGTGCTTAGTGGGCACTTTGGGACGGCGAGTCCCGATATCTGAGCCCACGCCAGATTCGGGTGAAGCTACATTTACCGTCTCCACGGGAGCACGAAGCACCGATGGCACATCCACCGTCTCCACAGGAGCACGGGGCAATCCACGCGTAGGGCTTAGCACACGTGGAGGCCCAACTGCAGCAACCTCTCTTAGCGGAGGGGGGGACAGCGATCCGTCGCTTTAAAGGGACGTTGCGATCACTGGCAGGGGACACACTCTTGCGATTGACCAGCAGTCGCCTCTCTTCCCTGATAACAGCGCCCATCGCGTGTTGATACCAGTCCCCGTGTACGTTAAGGGCCCTCGGAACGCAACTCGGCTCGCTAATAAAGAAGTGGGAGCCCGTATTCAAGAGCATAAAGTGATGCAGCGCACCCCGTATTCCCTCTTTGGTGGCAGCAGGTTCTTCCAAGAACGCCTCCAGTGGAACCCCCTGGTTATAACTCAGCTGCTGGGCAAAATGATAGGGGTTGTATCTCATAAAAAGCGCCGCATCATTTTGCCCGAATACGAGAAAGCCCCATCCTTAAAAACGTCGTGCAATGCCAGCACCGTCTTGGAAGTTTCCTGGCCGATCGTCGGGACTTTGTCCGTAAAAGACATACCAGCTCCGACCATGCGGGGACGAAGAAGCAAGCCCCTAGCTTCCCGCTGAGACGGGTTCACGATAGAAGCGTCAACCAGCCGCATAATTCTCGGGAACTTGCATTTCTCAAAAAACGAAGGTCTTTTATGAATGCCAAATACCCCGAGCACGTGCATTTCCATCCAGGAAATAAAGTAATGCATCGAGAAGTTGGCGGCATGCACCCCCGGTTCAGTTGTATCCACGGCCACGCTAAGACCATGGTAAAGGTGGGCTAACCCGGCGATCCCGATGGCCACTTGTATTCCAGCCACCATTCGATGCGCTGGGTAGAATATGGACGGCCTCATATAGCGAGGGTGCATAGGGAGCGCGAACCAGCATAACCACAGCCCAAGAAACCCAAGAAAGAAAGCCTCCTCGTCAATACCCGGAGCGGCAATTTCTGACAGAGGAATGATCGCGGCATTAAGAAGAAAAAAGCCCTTCTGATCATCTTCCAGTACTGGTCGACGGTCCAAGCCAAAGCCGAAGGGGTCGTCGAGCTTGGCAAATTTTTCGCCTCGTTGCGATAGAATCTCCGGACGAAGCAACCGGGAAATGAAGTCTGCGAAACTGACCCACCGGCCTCCAGATTCCAAGAAGAGGCTCTCGTACATGTTCAGCACCTTTATCAGACTAGGAAACTGGTGCTGAATGGCGTTCTCCGGCGTTAGGCCCATCACCACCGGCTTGGTGGCAAAAACGTATTCATCCGGAGGAAGCAGCTCCTCGTAATGCTCCCCCCTAAATGGCAGACCGAAAATCTCAGCAAATTCTTCTAAGGAGATGGAGACTTCTCTGTCCAGTAGAAGAAAGGTGTGGGTTGGGATGTTCCACTGCTCCAAGAATGCCTTAATCCACCATGTCGGAGGAGCAGAATATTGGAACAACGAAGCATAAACCGCAGGATATAGGCCGAGCTTCAGCAGCTGCGTTTTCCTCGCTGACAAGATGTACCTGGCCCATTGCAAATACCCGGCCGAATGTCGGAGGGTCAACTCGATGTTGTAGGGTTGTCCCCAAGGGCGTGACTCGCCCTGGCATATGCACCGCCCCAAGGTATCCAAAGCTGCCGGCAGTTGCATGGGTATGGCGGCAATCGAAGGTTGAAGAAGACCCTCCGAAGTCCAATTGACAACCTCCACGGCATAGTTCACCGGGGGTGCAACTGCATACAAAATCGACGAGATTGGCTCCGACGGCGTCGCACAAGAGAAGCTTTGACGACCTTTGATAATCTGGTCATACCACCTACCCCACATGTGAAGGTTTTTGTGTTCCGGGTCATAGTCTCTGATGAGCGCGAGAACCTCCCGGTCCACAAGTGCCTCAGGGAATCCTCTCTCTGAACGAAAAAACGGGAAAGAGAGATCGGAAGACATGTCGTCTGCGAGAAAGGAAAGAATTCAATTGTCAGTACTATAATTTAATTTTAAAATTCTGACACTCGGCACTTTAAAATTTGTACCACGCTGCAATGCAGTGGAAATGGGACCAAAGGGGGACCCATAAAATCCAGATGACAATGCATCAATTAATAAAACAGCCTCATCATTGGATAAGACTGTTAATTAATGAGGAGATCCTCAGGGAAATTCTCATTGAATGAGAAATCCCATGGGAAAAGGAGAAAATCTCCCTTTGAGAGCAAAGCTCTGTAACAGAGTGACACTTGTCAAACTCTGGTCATGAAGGAATAAAATTCCTTAAAGAGCCTGGCTCTGTAATGATGATGGAAAATCCATCAAAGATTAATTAAAATTAATTTTTGAGAATTAAAAATTCTGGGATCTTCAAAATCCATGAAAAAACTCCTAAGAGTTCTTCATCAAAGATCAAAAGATCCACATGTTATCAAAGAGCAGAGCTCTGATTCATGGGCTAAGAAACCCCAAGAAAAGATCTCTTTAGATCTATAGTTCATGAGAGCAAGGCTCTATTAATGAAACCCTAAAAGGGTTTTCTTTAGATCAAAGATCTATGAAGAGCAAGGCTCTGTTAATGGGTAAAAACCCTAATTTATTTAAAAAAATTAATTTTACCTAAGTTTGGAAATAGTTCTGACTCTTAAAAGTTCTTAATTGAAGAGCAAGGGTCTGAATAAAATTCTCAAGAAAGAAGATGATAATCATCTAAGAGACCAAAGGTCCTATTTATAGGCACTGAACCGCCTCTTCAACTTCTGAGTTGATCCAAAGGCTCAGATGTTGTCACCGCTGCACTCACGTGTGCGCCACGTGAGCACAACGGTGGGGGGGCATTTGTTTCCCCCAATCAGAGCAAAGCTCTATTTTGAATTTCAAAATTCAAAAATTGAAGCAACGCTTCAGATTCTGCGCGTTGCGCGCCACGTGTCAAACGCAGACGCGCTAGCGCCAGGTGCGCTGCGCCCTGGGCAGCGCGCCCCCAATCTGAGCAAAGCTCTGTTTTAAAATTCAAAATTTAAAAATTGAAGCAACTCTTCAAATCCAGCGCCAGGCGCGCTGCGCGCCACGTATCAAACACGGGTGCGCTAGCGCAGTTGCGCTGCGCGCCACGTGTCAAAAAACGGGTGCGCTAGCGCAGTTGCGCTGCGCGCTACGTGTCGAACGTAGGTGCGCCAGCGCAAGGTGCGCCAGCGCTGGAATTTAAAATTCCCCACCGTTAGATCAAAAGATCTAATAATAATAATGTTGCGCCACGGCAGCGCCCCGGCCGTCTATCCGAGGCCAAAATGCGGAATCAAAATTTTTCTTAACTTTCAAACTGGCGCTACCGCGGACAATGAAAACCCGGATCGTAACCATTAACCTAATGCTAGCTAACAAGAGAAGGGAAGAGAAGTATACCGAGTGATCCGAGTCCTCCGGTCTTCTCGTCATCGTCCCAATCTCCCGCGGAAAGTCTAGTCTCCATATCGTCGCCTCCACGCCGGAAGGGCACCACATCGCCTGCGTCTTTTACGGGCTCCCGCCTCAATACCGAGGCAACTCGGGCATGAAGCCGGCAAGTCGACATGCCCTAGAAATGCTGTAGAATGTAGTGTAGAAACTTTATCTCTTGGAGTTTATATAGTTGCCATTGATGGATGGAGGAAGAGGTAAAGAAAATTGGTGCTTTCAATTTTCTAGCAAGAAGAAGATGAGATGAAGAATTCCTCACATAACAAAATGAACTCTCTCATTCTTTTTCTCTCAAGTGAAATCTTCTTCCATCTAGTGAGAATGGTGGAGGAATGAAAAATACAAACCATAACAAGAAGGGAGGTGAGGGTAGTAAAAGCAAGTGGTAACCATATCCAAAAAGAAATGATAACTAAATCAAATCAACCCTCATTTCATTTCTAATCACTTCTAATCTCAAAAAGCAAGCCATCATGAAAAGCAAAGATGCTTAATCTATCATAATGCCACAAGTGCAAGAAAACCCCCTCCACAAATGTTATTTGCAAACTTGCAAATAACCCCCTCCATCGGAAAAGTCCGGCCCGGAAAGAACAAAGGAAAACCGGCCGGAACGGAATGCAAACTGGCAACTCCAGAAAACTGGTCCCGTAATAAATTACAGGAAAACCCCGATGCTGTGCATACACACCCGCATCTGTATTCCGACCGGATACAAATGCAATGAGACAAAATCTACACTGTACTAAACTAGGACCGGCTTAAGCCAAAGCCGGCTAGTAATATCCGCTCGATCCTGATCCGTGCAATACCGCACGTATCAGATCGAACCCTGCCATATAACTATACGGCCACTAGTACAAAACTGTCCGATCCTGATCCGTGCAATACCGCACGTATCTGATCGGACCCTGCCATATCTCCATACGACCTTTACAGCGTTTCGCCCGAAAGCTTGAGTAACTGAAAGTGTGGTGGACTCTAAAGACTCGTCAATACTATGGCTGTGGATTTAACCACTAGCACGTCAGAGGTATTAGCCAATACGTGACGGGCCACCAGCTATTGACCAAAAGGGACGTCGATGAGCAAGCTCACCCTGACACCCTACTGAGCCTGTCAGTGACAATATCCGTACAGTCCGGTCCGTTCGTCTATGAGCATCGCATGTCGGGCCTAGGGGGGTGGTAAAAGTCAGACCCCCAAAAGCGGTACAAGTCATGTCGGAGTGTAGCCCAGAACGCCCTGAGATACTACTGGAATACCTACCAGTAAACCTCCTGCCTCGGCCGAGGGCTTTGCGTAATAGCTCTCCTAGACACAGCGCGACCTCACCCCCAATACCGGGAGAGACGAACCCCTGAAGATCCGCTCACTGCCTCCATGTGGCTCGGGACTGTACCCAACTAAAACCTGTTTGCACGACTCCTTTGAGCCGTGGTAGGGTAGTAATCAAAGTACAGTGGGAACTCACACGAGACAAATGACGATCCCCAGGTCGATGAACTAACCTGTACACATGTCACCAGGGAACTGCTATCTGACGTCAGGTATAAGACCAACTAGCATGTTCCCGGCGAGTCCTGTCCGGTGTACTCATAACCCAATGAGCACCTGTATACATCTTAGGTGAACCAACTGACACCAGTGGCTTGTGAGACCGGCCACCGCCCCTCGTCGGGGTCTCGACTGTATACACTAGTCTACTCTGGAGAATCGATGCCCTGTCTCAAAACTCCCACGACTAGGGACCTTTTAAGGATGTGCTTATAGACCACCTGCTCTCACGTATATGATCGTCATCATACTGCCGGCAGTCAAGCAAGAATCCTAGGGGCTCTATCAGCGTATAATAGTGACATGTAAGGTCACCTGAAGCAGTACACGATGATAAAGGTAAACCAGATAGCATACTATCATCTCGAGTAAGACCGTCCTACCGGGATAGGTCCTCCCTCAATCATTGCAATCACGTGCCTGTGATCCAATAATTGACTCTGAGGGCACTATCTCCAACAATCTCCCACTTGCACTCAAGGCTAATTATTCCCAAATCAATCAGAGAAAGATCTCTTAAACTGATTCAACAAATCATTTGATCCTATATAAAGGCCCCTAGACTTCAAGTCTAAAATATAAAAAAAAGAGAGAGAAAAAACCCTCTGCAAGCTTTGAGAAAAAGAAGAGCAAGCTCTTAGAAAAAAGAAGATCATTTCTTCATATTCAAGGTGAAGAACTATGTTCTTGAACAACAGAGATGAAACCATCTCGTAAAAAGAAGAATCATCTTCTAAAAAGATCATAAATCTACAAAAGACCAAGTTCTTTGATAAAAAAAAAAGATCAAAAGATCTAATCATAAAGAAACTAAAAGAAGTATTTTACTTCATTCACAGATCTTTGATCTATAAAGGTAGAGCCCTTTTTATAAACAAGAACTTCTGTTCTTGAATTTTGAGGCAAAGCCTCATTTATGAAGAACATAAAATTTGTTCTTTGATCTTAAAATTGATCAGATGCGCTTTGTACTGTTGAAAAGTGCATTGCACTCATGAACTGCGCCTTTGCGCTCTTTGGATCGGCGCTCAGCGCCAAAACATGACACGTGTCAACCATAAACACCACTTGCGCTTTGCGCTTTTAAAACAGAGCACCACGTTCATGAACTGACGCTCAGCGCCAAGCGCGCCACGTGTCACTCACTGGTGCGCCCCTAAATCAGCGCAGAGCGCTCATAAATTAAAAGCGCAATGCGCTAATAAGCTAGCGCTTAGCGCTAAGTGCGACACGTGTCCTCTTCGTGTGCGCTACCTGACAGAAGCGCAATGCGCTCTTTAGCTGGCGCAAAGCGCCTGGCGCGCCACGTAACGCATTGTCAAAACACAATCTGTTCTGATGAAGACAAAAGATGTCAGAATTCAATGCTTAGCATTATTAAAAGGGCCGAGTCCAAATAAAGGCTTAATAGACAGAACAAAAATAAAATGTTAAACATTTTTAATTGGACTTAGCCCAATTCTGGCCATAAGTCCTCAATTTATCTCGAATTGAGCACATCTGCTCTTTCAACCAACTCACCTTAGTTCAAGGGTACATCTCTTCACTCCTTTGATATTCGTCGTTATAATTTCTCAACGTCTTCAAAGAGGTGACGGGTCCCAACAACCACACATTTCACGGACTGTGGGGTCCTTAAACTCATGGACTATGATGTCCTTAACCTCGACCGCGATGTCTTAAAACTAACAACGGACTGTGGGGTCCTTAAACTCATGGAATATGATGTCCTTAAGCTCGACCACGATGTCTTAAAACTAACAACGGACTGTGGGGTCCTTAAACGCATGGACTACGATGTCCTTAACCTCGACCGCGATGTTTTAAAACTAACATCGGACTATGAGGTCCTTAAACTCACGGACTATGATGTCCTTAACCTCGACCGCGATGTCTTTAAACTAACGACGGACCGTAATGTCCCTAAACTAATTATCGACCGCAATGTCACTAAACTAAATGGTAGAGCCGAATTGCTCTCTTGTTGAATCTAAACGATCCCGTTAAGTTGATCTTAGTCTAAAATAAGACTAACGTATCCTTAACATGTTAGGTTTACCTAG
This sequence comes from Agapanthus africanus, assembly GCA_030015575.1. Classification (NCBI taxonomy): domain Eukaryota; kingdom Viridiplantae; phylum Streptophyta; class Magnoliopsida; order Asparagales; family Amaryllidaceae; genus Agapanthus; species Agapanthus africanus. The sequence goes on from JASDDO010000029.1 coordinate 426,125,238, forward strand.
CACCTTATGAAGGGTTTGGAAGCATCACATGTCTCAAAATTAATTTTTTTGAGGTGCCAAGTGAACATACAAAGAATCATCTCTAGAAAATTAGGGTTTCATAACTTAAACAACATCACAAGTAACAAAGGCTAGGGTTTTGAGAGTACAACCTTTGTAGCTTCCTACGCTAGACTCCTTGGCCACTTGAGGGTTGGAAAAGGATTCGTTTGAGGTCTTCTAATGTCCACGACGATCCACCCGAAGCTCCTTTGTCCAAGCTTGCAACTTCACAAGATCAAGAGAAGAAAATGAAGCTAACACTCTTCACAAGTGGGCAAGACTTGTGTAGAATGGTGTTGTGGTGGCTTTTCTCACTTCAAAATCCTAACTTGGTGAGTGTTTTGCTCACTAGAGAAATCTAGAGAGCAAAAGAGTAAGGAGGAAGAAGATGCTGGCTTTTGAAGAACAAGAGAAAAGATAATGTGTTATGAAAAATAGAAAATATATGTATATATATTTTCCACTCTTCATCTCAAACCATAGTTACATTATATGGATATTATTGCACTTGAGTTAAAACACAAAAGGAAAATTAACTCATGGTTAATAAGTAGGTGAAGCAAGGTTAGTTAAAGAAGAGTGTAGATAACCATGTATTAATCTTTATCTTTTCTTTTGTTTTTTAAAACAAATACAAATGTATATATCCATATATATAAAACTAAGGTGTGAGTCTTATATTGCCACCATCTTCTATGTATATACAACCATGAAGGATGATGTATGTATGTATGTGTGCATTCACATCCATATATGCATGAACAAGAATGAATGCATACATGCATGCATACATCCAAAAATACAAGAAAGGATTTCTAGTGAGAAACTAATTGTTAAATGATAAATCAATACTTGATTTAGCAATCCGGCCATATCACATACGACCCAACCAAAAGCAAGCCGCCCGATTAATATACGGTATCTTATACGCGCATTTTAACCGGGTCCATGCGCATATCATATACGCGCACCACAACGTTTCGCCTGGACTGGGTAACTCCTTTGTGTGACTCTAAGACTCATCAATACGCCGGCAGTGGGTGATGATCATATCAAGCACCCCCAAGCCGCAAGCGGTCAGCTAAACGTAACGGCCATCCGGGTATTGAGCGATCAGAAGAAAACAAGCGAACCTGCTACAACTCCCGTCGAGCCAACCGGCAACACTACCGTACAGTCCGGTCTCTTCGTCAGATATGCTGCATATCGAGCCTAGGGATGGCAACGTCGACCCCAATAACTCAATAAGTCATGCCGGTGAATGGTCTATAACAGATCGAGAAACTACTGATAACACTTATCAGTAAATCTCAGCAGCCCTGGCCTGGGACTTACTGATATAACCAGTCGAGTACAGCACAACATCAACTCCTAATACCGGGAGAGACGAAACCCCTCCTATCGCTCATCGCCTTCGTGTGTCTCGGGACTGTACCCAACGGCCACCTGTTTGCACGACTCAGTAGAGCCGTGGTAGGGTGGTAATCAAAGTACAGTGGGAGAGCACACAAGACTCTATGACGATCTCGGGTCTACAGACTAAGCTGCACCAGTGTCACCTGAGAACTGCTATCCGACGATAGATATAATTCCATATAGGAGTTCTCGGTGAGTCCGTCCAGTGTACCCAGTCACCACTGAGCACCCGTATACGATCTTGATGTCAAACATCGATGAATGTGGGAACATTCATCGCCCATCATATGGGTCTAGTATCATATACGCTAGTCTACTCTGGTATATCGATGCCCCGTCTCGATATACCTACGACTAGGGACATTTCAGGATATGCTTATAAACTACAGATGTCCCACTAGTATGATCTCTATCATAATCACAGTAGTCAAGCCAATATCCTCAGGGCTTCATCAACATGTGTGAATGAATAAAAGCATGATCAAATCAACATGTCAGATAAAGAAGAACCAGATAGCATACTATCATGTCGAGCAAGAATGTACACTGAATATATATATATATATATATATATATATATATATATATATATATACACACATGTACAGATACATCCACTATCATATAATGGCCTCTAGGGCATACATATATCCAACAATCTCCCACTTGCACTAAGGCCAGTTATTGGCGTATCTCATACCCAACATCTCAAAAAGTCGCTCATGCTGCGGCTAAGGGAGGGCCTTGGTGAATGGATCCGCGGCGTTATTCTTTGTGTCTACTCTCCTAATCTCGATCTCGCGGCGATCTACAATCTCCCGGATCAAATGAAAACGCCTCAGGATGTGTCTGGATCGCTGATGGGACCTGGGCTCCTTGGCTAACGCCATAGCCCCATTATTATCACACTACAAGGGTATTGGATCAATAATGGTTGGAACTACTCCTAGCTCCGAGACGAACTTCTTCATCCAGACGGCTTCCTTGGCGGCATCATTTGCAGCAATGTACTCAGCTTCCATCGTAGAGTCTGCAACGGTATCCTGTTTGGAACTCTTCTAACTTACCGCCCCTCCATTGAGGGTAAATACAAACCCAGAGATAGATTTGATATCGTCCTTATCGCTCTGGAAGCTCGAATCGGTAAAGGCCTCCATTTGGAGATCTCCATTACCATACACCAAGAACAATTCTTTAGTCCTTCGTAAGTACTTAAGAATGTTCTTCACAGCTGTCTAGTGATTCTCCCCTGGGTTGGATTGATACCTGCTTACAACACTAAGTGCATAAGCTACATCTGGGCGTGTACATAACATCGCATACATTATAGATCCTACTGATGAAGCATAGGGTATAATGCTCATGCAAGCTCTCTCTTCATCGGTCTTTGGGCAAGAGTCCTTGGAGAGAGTGACCCCATGGCAAGCGGATAAGGCACCCCGCTTGGAGTCTTCCATACTAAACCTTTTTAGGATGGTGTTGATATACCTGGTTTGGGACAATCCTAATAACCTTTTGGATCTATCCCTATAGATCCTTATGCCCAGAATGTATGTGGCATCACCCAGGTCCTTCATGGAGAACCTTAGTGACAAGAAAGATTTGACCGACTGTAGCATAGGAATATCATTTCCTATCAGAAGAATGTCGTCCACGTACAATACGAGGAATGTGACAGCTCTCCCTACAGCCTTCTTATAAACACAAGGTTCATCTGGATTTTTGATGAAATCAAACTCTTTGATGACATCATCGAAACAGATGTTCCAACTCCGTGATGCCTGCTTTAACCCATATATGGATTTAAGCAATTTACATGCTTTCCCGCTGCTCCCACTGTCAATGAAGCCCTCTGGCTGATCCATATAAACGCATTTTTCTAAATTTCCATTTAGAAATGCTGTTTTAATGTCCATCTGCCAGATTTCATAGTGGTAGTGAGCAGCAATAGCAAGTAGGATCCAAATGGATTTAAGCATGGCTACGGGAGAAAAAATCTCGTCATAGTCCAAACCTGGTCTTTGACAAAAACCCTTCGCCACAAGTCTTGCCTTATAGGTCTCCACCTGCCCATCTACACCAATCTTTCTTTTAAAGATCCATTTGCACCCTACAGGTTTTACCCCAGGGGGTACAATGTCCAAAGTCCATACTTTGTTGGTGTACATAGACTCCATTTCGGATCTCATGGCATCCAGCCACTTCACAGAGTCTCCACTCGTGATAGCTTGCTGAAAACCGGTAGAATCATCATCATCCATGATGCAGTCTTCTCCGTCACCATCAATGAGGAAACCGTAGTACCTCTCCGGTGGGCGAGAAGTCCTACCAGACCTACAAAGTGGCCGAGGCTCCTCAGTTTCTCTTGCAACAGTCGGTTCAACCAAATCGTCATTTGTATTTTGTGTCTCTAGAACCTCTTCTAGATCCACCACCTTGCCATCATCTTTATCTGTGAAAAACTCTTTTTCTAAGAATGTGGCATACTAAGAAACAAACACCTTTTGTTCCTCCTTGTGGTAGAATAGATATCCATAAGAGTTCCTTGGATATCCCACAAAGTTACACATGACTAACCGTGTCTCGAGTTTGTCCGGATTTTGCTTTTTAACATAGGCCGGGCAACCCCAAATCTTAATTCTCTTAAGAGATGGTCTCTTCCCATGCCATATCTCATATGGCATGGTAGACACGGTTTTGGTTGGAACCCTGTTCAGTAGAAACGCTGCAGTCTCCAATGCATGCCCTCAAAATGAGACGGGTAACTCAGCATCACTCATCATGGAACGTACCATATCTAATAGGGTCCGATTTCGTCGTTCTGACACACCGTTGTGCTGTGGTGTGTAAGGAGGAGTGAGCTGAGAGAGAATCCCATTCTCTTTTAGGAAGTTTGCGAATTCTGTACTGAGATACTCTCCACCTCGATCTGATCGAAGCATCTTGATACTCAAGCCGGTTTGTTTTTCTACTTCTTGTTTATATTCAATAAATTTCTCGAAAGCTTCGGACTTGTGCTTTAATAAAAATACATGACCGAATCTTGAGAAATCGTCAGTGAATGTAATGAAGTATGAAAAACTGCCTCTAGCCTGTGTAGACATTGGCCCACATACATCACTATGTATGAGTCCTAGGAGCTCGGTAGCTCTTTCTCCGTGTCCGGTAAACGGAGTTTTGGTCATTTTACCCTTGATACAAGATTGGCAAGTCGCATAAGATTTATATTCAAAAAGGTTTAAATATCCATCTTTGTGTAACTTGTTTAGTCTTATTTCGTTAATATGACCAAGTCTACAGTGCTAAAGAAAAGCTTCATTTATTTCTGAAAGTTTCCTTTTATTAGTGTGTTGTATACTGAAAACTGTGTGTTGATTTAGGACATATATCCCGTTATTAAGCGTACCATGTTGGATATAGTGCCCTCTAAGTCAATTATTGGATCGCAGGTACGTGATTGCAATGATTGAGGGATGACCTATACCGATAAAACAGTCTTACTCGAGATGATAGTATGCTATCTGGTTTGTCTTTATCATCATGATAGAGCTCATAGGATTCTTACTTGACTACCAGCAGTATGATGGCGATCATATATGTGGGAGCTGGGGTCTATAAGCACATCTTTAAAGTGTCCCTAGTCGTAGGAGTTTCGAGACAGGGCATCGATACTCCAGAGTAGACTAGTGTATACAGTCGAGACCCCGACGAGGGGCGGTGGCCGGTCTCACAAGCCACTGGTGTCAGTTGGATCACCTAAGATGTATACAGGTGCTCATTGGGTTATGAGTACACCGGACAGGACTCGCCGGGAACATGCTAGTTGGTATTATACATATCGTCAGATAGCAGTTCCCTGGTGACATGTGTACAGGTTAGTTTGTCGACCTGAGATCGTCATTTGTCTCGTGTAAGTTCCCACTGTGCTTTGATTTCTACCCTACCACGGCTCAAAAGAGTCGTGCAAACAGGTCTTTTTTGGGTACAGTCCCGAGGCAAATGGAGGCAGTGAGCGGATCGTCGGGGATTCGTCTCTTCCGGTTTTGGGGGTTGATGTCGCGCAGTGCACGGGTGACCATCACTAGAAATCCTTGGCCAAGGTAGTGGAGAATTACTGATTTGGATCAGTAGTTTCTCAGGTGGTGATGGGCTTCATGCCGACACGATTTATCGCGTTATTAGGGGTCTGACTTTATCCACCCCCCTAGACTCGATATGCGATACTCTTTAGACGAACGGACCGGACTGTATATACATTGTCATTGTTAGACTCAGTAGGGTTTATAGATGAGTTCGCTCGTCAGCTTCCCTTCCAATCAATACATAGGCAAACCGTTACGTACAGCTTGTACCTCTGACGTGCTAGAGGTTATACACAGTGCCAGTGTGTTGATGAGTCATTAGAGTCCCCTACAGACACTTTCCCAAGTTCGGACAAAACGTTGTAGAGGCCGTATGGATTTATGGCAAGGTTCAGAAAAAGCACGTGCGTTTTCGCACGTGTCGTTTTTCGGGCAGATAATACTGGTAGGCTTTGGTTTAAGCCGGAACCCAGTATTATACTGTGTAGATATAATATTTTTGTCTCAGTTGCATTTATATTCGGTCGTAATACAAATGCGGATATGTTTATACTGATACGGGGTTATCCTGAAATTCGTTTCAGGATCGCTTTTGGAAGTTGCCAGTTTCCAGTTTTCTATCAGCCGTATTTTGACATTCGGTTAAATGCGGATTTATCTTTTCTTGATGAGGTGAGTCAGTGTTCTAGAAGGTTCTAGAGAGGGTGACAAGGCTAGTGAGTCATTTGGTCATTAATGGTGCATTTAATGACAATGTGACTAGGTTAATGTTCATTGGTTAGCATTTAATGTTTTGTGTGATTCATTCTTTCATGATAAGCTTCATTCTTATGGTCACCATTTTTGCTCCTACCCTCACCTCCTTCTTCCTATAAGCTTGGCCGGCCCCTCTTGTTCAAGGATAATGGTGCATTTAATGACACAATAATTCATCCGTACGGCCGCGGAACCGCGGCCCAAGCAGGCTCTTGCCGCGGTTCCGCGGTGGAAAGTACTGTTCATGGCATCGTTTTTACATTTGTGCTTAGATTTCCCTGCTGAATTTTTTAAGGATTTTTAATTCTGAAAAATAACAGTTTTGAAAAAATGTCCAGAGAGTGCTAAAAATCCGTATTTTTCGTTTCGATCGGAGTTTTAACTTCGTTAAAGTGTCGCCTAAAGTTCTAGGTCAGCTCTGATACCAATGTTAGGTTTACCTAGCACCTTATGAAGGGTTTGGAAGCATCACATGTCTCAAAATTAAATTTTTTGAGGTGCTAAGTGAACATACAAAGAATCATCTCTAGAAATTAGAGTTTCATAAGTTAAACAACAACACAAGTAACAAAGGCTAGGGTTTTGAGAGTACAACCTTTGTAGCTCCCTACGCTAGACTCCTTGGCCACTTGAGGGTTGGAAAAGGGTTCGCTTGAGGTCTTCTAATGTCCACGACGATCCACCCGAAACTCCTTTGTCCAAGCTTGCAACTTCACAAGATCAAGAGAAGAAAATGAAGCTAACACTCTTCACAAGTGGGCAAGACTTGTGTAGAATGGTGTTGTGGTGGTTTTTCTCACTTCAAAATCCTAACTTGGTGAGTGTTTTGCTCACTAGAGAAATCTAGAGAGCAAAAGAGCAAGGAGGAAGAAGATGATGGCTTTTGAAGAACAAGAGAAAAGATAATGTGTTATGAAAAATAGAAAATATATGTATATATATTTTCCACTCTTCATCTCAAACTATAGTTACATTATATGGATATTATTGCACTTGAGTTAAAACACAAAAGGAAAATTAACTCATGGTTAATAAGTAGGTGAAGCAAGGTTAGTTGAAGAAGAGTGTAGATAACCATGTATTAATCTTTATCTTTTCTTTTGTTTTTTAAAACAAATACAAATGTATATATCCATATATATAAAACTAAGGTGTGAGTCTTATATTGCCACCATCTTCTATGTATATACAACCATGAAGGATGATGTATGCATGTATGTGTGCATGCACATCCATATGTGCATGAACAAGAATGAATGCATACATGCATGAATACATCCAAAAATACAAGAAAGGATTTCTAGAGAGAAACTAATGGTTAAATGATAAATCAATACTTGATTTAGCAATCCGGCCATATCACATACGACCCAACCAAAAGCAAGCCGCCCGATTAATATACGGTATCTTATACGCGCATTTTAACTGAGTCCATGCGCATATCGCATACGCGCACCACAACATTTCGCCTTGACTAGGTAACTCCTTTGTGGGACTCTAAGACTCGTCAATACGCCGGCAGTGGGTGATGATCATATCAAGCACCCCCAAGCCGCAAGCGGTCAGCTAAACGTAACGGTCACCCGGGTATTGAGCGATCAGAAGAAAACAAGCGAACCTGCTACAACTCCCGTCGAGCCAACCGGCAACACTACCGTACAGTCCGGCCTCTTCGTCAGATATGCTGCATATCGAGTCTAGGGATGGCAACGTCGACCCCAATAACTCAATAAATCGTGCCGGTGAATGGTCTATAACAGATCGAGAAACTACTGATAACACTTATCAGTAAATCTCAGCAGCTCTGGCCAGGGACTTACTGATATAACCAGTCGAGCACAGCACAGCATCAACTCCCAATACCGGGAAAGACGAAACCCCTCCTATCGCTCATCGCCTTCGTGTGTCTCGGGACTGTACCCAACGGCCACCTGTTTGCACGACTCAGTAGAGCCGTGGTAGGGTGGTAATCAAAGTACAGTGGGAGAGCACACAAGACTCTATGACGATCTCGGGTCTACAGACTAACCTGCACCTGTGTCACCTGAGAACTGCTATCCGACGATAGCTATAATTCCATATAGGAGTTCTCGGTGAGTCCGTCCACTGTACCCAGTCACCACTGAGCACCCGTATACGATCTCGATGTCAAACATCGATGAATGTGGGAACATTCATCGCCCATCATATGGGTCTAGTATCATATACGCTAGTCTACTCTGGTATATCGATGCCCCGTCTCGATATACCTACGACTAGGGACATTTCAGGATATGCTTATAAACTACAGATGTCCCACTAGTATGATCTCTATCATAATCACAGTAGTCAAGCCAATATCCTCAGGGCTTTATCAACATGTGAATGAATAAAAGCATGATCAAATCAACATGTCAGATAAAGAAGAACCAGATAGCATACTATCATGTCGAGCAAGAATGTACACTGAATATATATATACATGTACAGATACATCCACTATCATATAATGGCCTCTAGGGCATACATATATCCAACATAACAAACGTTTAAGTTAATCTTAGTCTCAAATGAGGCTAACGTATCCTTAAACCCAAACCCTCAAACCCAAATCTCAGAAAGATACGGATTTGGACTAGTCCACGCTCTACGGGCGACAACATAAATTAGTCTCCGTATACAATCCACGGGCAACCAAACACAAAACAAATACCTACGACACGAAGTGACCATCTGGAGAAGGAGAAAGTTGTTACCGCGATACGGTAGCGTAATTAACTGCAGGGGCTTGCGCCTGCAGGGAAGAGCGTTCCCACAATCAAAACCCCCTCAAACGAGGGGGAATCTGACGAAGTCTGCTACATCGGCCGCATCCGTTTAAACCTTCGATATATGGTGCCATAAATCAACTTGGCATCTTCGGAGAGGTGGACGGATAGCACCAATTAGCATCTGCCCCGAAATTCAGGCAAGACGTCCACCGCGTCTTCGTCGCGTCTTTCGGAGAGGAACAATAATGAATGTAGATTTTATATTGTGATATTTCTATTGAAAATATCCTATTTTCATAATATGTGGTATTTATTTGTAATATTGGTTTTGTATGGAATTCATAGTATTTTAGTGTAAAATTGATTCTTGTGATTTTTAGAAAAAAGTGGAATATTTATAATAATTCAAAATAGATATTTTAATGTTACGAATATATATTTATATGAAAATAATTTTAATATATATTATATTCTAGAAAGCTCGTTTTTCTTAAGATATCGTATTTTAAATATTTCGAGACCGAATACTCCTTGCGGGGGTCTGCATCTCGCACTACTAAGCCCGAGGATGTGCGGTAATCCGCACCATCCCGAACGGGTTCCCCAAATGGATTGTAGCGGCGCTTTGCAAAGATTTGTATAAATACTAATCATTAAGGGAAAACGGTTATATTAATTATGGTATTTACTTGTAAAGATATCGTTTTCCCGTATTTTATGTTCTAGGGTCTTCTAAGTCAACTAGACTGCTCCTAACCGGTCCAAAGCGACAAGTTATGAGATATCTCTCAAATCGTCTCTTCACAGCCAATTGTGGCCAGATAAGTACAAGTGAAGAAAGGAGGGATCCGCTCAGGAATCACCGTGAGACGGGCCTTTTAAAGTTATCTTTCTCACTTGTCTAGCCTAAGCACCACAAAGTCAGGTTTAGATAAACGACTGAATGCCCACGCCCTTCCTCTGTCCTGATGAGTGCGACAGTCCTTAATTGGCTGAGTCTAGATATTTTTATTATTAGCTCAAAGGTTATTTATTTATAAAGATATATCAATACTAAATCTTTTAGAAATGGTTTTATTAAGTAAAGGGTATTTAAATGAAAATGTTTGTTTTCCCGTATTCTAAGTTCTCGAGGGTATCGTGTTATGTTGCATATGAGTGTGTGAGGAGGTAGGTCGTTACCTCGTGATCTACTTAAAAGTATAGCACGTTTAATGAAGTTAAATATATAATTGAAACAATGTGGTATTTAAATGAAAAATACGATAAAGTGAAATAGCCATCATTTTATGGAATGAAACTTGATCAATTTGGTTGATTAGTGTTTAATAGTCAACATGAGGGAGTTTAAGCATAATTGTATTAACGAGAAGTGAAGTTTTATTAAGAAAACCGAATCGGAAATCAGATTTGTTCCGATTCCGTCGGGTTTTGTAAATCCGTATTTTTAGAATAGAAAAGAGAGATAGAAAATGGGACTTACAGGTTTTGGACAACTAGGAGAAAGAGATGAAAGAAGAGGAATCGCCGGTGCGTCGATTTGTCGCCGAGAGTTCCTAGAACGAACGCCGGAAGTTCGCCGAGAATTTCGTCGTAGTTTCGCTTCGTTCTCGTTTTCAAAGTACACAAGATTTCTTGAGAATTTTAAAGAGTTGGCTCAGAGTTTTGGGATGAGAGGGTAGAGGGTAGGGGTGTATTTATAGGGTTTAGGCTAGGGTTAGGGTAGATGTAGGGGTTTGAATTAAAAAAATGTAAAAATATATTAAAATTCATTAAAATATGGAGTAAATGGGGATTTCAATGGTCTCTGGAACCGATCTGGCAAAATAAAGTATGCAGGGGGTTAGGGGAGAGGAAGATCCCCAACTTTCCAGTTGGGAACTCGGCCGTCCGGCCGAGTCCGGCCTGCGGCGCCGGCCCGAGTCGGTGGTCAGGGAGATGGGGGGTCTCGAGGTGCAGGCTCTGGTGCATTTACATTTGTGGGTGTAGTGGAAAAATTGGGAGTTATCTTGTGTGGACTGTTGAACTTCTATAAAATTTTAAAACAATTAAATATTAAAAATAATGTGGGCCATGGGATTTGAACTCCGGTGACTTGGTTCAACAATGCAAGGTATTACCAGTGAGCTACAAGCTCCTTCTTCTAATTAAATTGCTAATTAATTACTTAAGTCTTGTTCTCCGGCAATAAATACCCCTTTATGGATTTTTGAAATTTTTTTGTAAAAACTTGTATAGGAAATTTATGGTTGTTACACCTGACCTTATTGATCCACACTCTATTGATCTTCCGCTTTTATCTTGTTTGCGTTATTGTTCCATGCTGTATTTTATTTATTTTAAAGTTTTATTCTTTTTTAACTTGGGACTTACTGAACTTTAAGTTCGCTAACGGTTGTTTTATTTCTTTTTCTTGGGAATGTCGTTTGACAACATTGGGTCAGACGACTTTGGGCCAGGATACGAGGTTCAAGACAAGGTCGAGTCGACAAAAGAGGATTTCGACCAACTTACTTTCCAAGCCGATCATTAGTTATCAATTCAAAATGCACTGTTCGAGATTTCGTTTTACGGCATGTTATATCATTATTTCTTTTTGTTTGTGGAACACTTGTGTTCGTTTGGACTTGATTTGTAATAAATATTGTTGGATATTTTACGAGCTTTAAATTCTTGTAATATACCGCTCTCGCTCCTCGTCTTTTGGGAAGCGGGACGTGACAGGTTTTAATGGTGGCCAATACAGGTCAGTTCCGCATGACCATTGAAAACAGATAATACAAGAATTTTTAAAAAATCCGATAGCATTTATTCTTTCTTTCGAATCTCATACTATCTTTTAAATCCATCTTGAACTTCAATTTCAATTTTTTTGAAGATTATATCTCGAGGCATATTGTAACTTTTTTATTCATTAAATTTTTGTTAGTTCCTTTCTTGCATCCTTTACATCGTCTTTCTTGCACTTTTTCTTTGGAATAGAACATCGATAATTGGGAGCGTGAAGATGACCTGCAACAGCATTATCTTTGGTTTTTCTTGCCCTGTTATAACATACCCTTCGATAGAATTTCGGGAACGAAATTCCTTTGAGGGTAGACTATTAAAGACCGCACCACAGTTTTATTCTTGAATCCTATTCTCTTGAATCCTTCTGTATTTTCTCTGACGATCATATCTCAACGAAAAGGAAACGAAAGTGTGAAACTTCATATCCGTTTTGATCTCATCTCGTAATCTTCTTGACTGGTTTTTGTTTTCTGAAATTTCATTCGTTGAATCTGACTCATTTCTTCGATTTTCTTGAAGTTCACTTCTCAACTTCTTGAATTCCTAAAATTCATGCATATTCTTTCTTACCTCTCTTAGGCCATCTTTACATCCGGCTTTTGAAATGTTCTATTCGGAAGTATCTCTTGTTTACATGTCTCCTTAGTTCGTTTTATCGCGGTCTACACCATCTTCGACTGTAATCAAAGGAGGGTAATATACGAAATTCTGAATCACCCGACATTCATATCCGGAAGTCCTCTATAATTCCAGTCAAGTTATTTTATTGTTTGCATTTTTTAGACCATCCTTCTTGCTTGCATTCTTTTAAGATATCATGTAAACATTCTTGAAACCAGTCTTGTTTCGAAAGTCCGAACAAAAGCTATCATCCTCTTTCTTGTTTTTGAAACTTCTCGACCTTCCGTTGTTGTATCACAATCTATTAGAGCAATAACTAATTGGATGAGAATGCAACAAGTGACTGCGTTATCGTTACTATTTCCTTGCCCATTTGTGATAGACCCCTTGTATAATTTCGAGGACGAAATTATTTTTAGGATGGTAGAATGTAATGACCATAAAATCTTAATACTTTCCTTATATTTTCATTTCTTCAAGAAATGTCCATTTTCTTTGAAACACTTGTATATATATTTATTTTCTTTCAAATAATATACATGGTCTATTCTTATATCTATTGGTTATCACATTACATCATTATTCCTTAAGTCATAGGTTCGAACCCCGACTAAAATATTTTAGTTTTTATTTTAAATCCCTAACTTTTAAAACTATTATCATGTTTTTTATATAACCAAATATTTATTAATATTTTAAAGGAAGAGAAAGGATTTTCTTCTAATTAAAAATAAAATTTATTTGTTTATTTTAGTTTGTTTGTTGTTTTGATATGCTTGTTTTGATTGTTTTCTTTTTGTTGTTTTGATTTTGGGGGATTGATAGGATTTAATAAATCTTAACCCCTTAACCTTTTCTTTTCTTTCATAAATAAAAAGGAGGCTACAACTGCAAGTCTAATATTTTTTAATAAAGCAAACCAAATATTTCAGTCTTATTTTTATTTTGTTTTTAAACAAATATCGGGATGGTTGTCAAATCTCAATATTCTTATTCGGATTTTGTTCCTAAGATTCGATATTGTGATTTGATATATTCTATTGACACTTTGAAATTTAAAGAAAATCCTAAATCTTTTAAACCCCCCAAAAACTTTTTCTTTTCTTTCAACAACAACAACAACTGAGCCTTTTATCCCAAGCATATGGGGTAGGCTACATGAACCAACATGAGAATCACGCCGGGTCCAGCACATGAATCCTCCGCCTCCACTCACTCCTGTCGAACAATATACTTTCATTGAGTCCTTTGGCAACCATATCGTTTCGTATCACCTCCATCCATGTTTTTTTCGGAATCCCTTTTTCCCTTTTGCCATTGCCCATATCGAGAGTATCTATTCGTCGAACCGGTGCTTCCATAGGTCTGCGTCGCACGTGACTAAACCATCTTAACCGGTTTTCCCGCATCTTCTCCTCCATAGGTGCTACACCAACTTTTGTACGAATATCCTCATTTCCCACCTTATCTTTTCTAGTGTTACCGCATATCCAACGAAACATGCGCATCTCCGCTATGTGCATCTTCTATGTATGATACTTCTTAAGAGCCCAGCATTCTGTACCATATAATAAGGCATGTCGAATAGCGCTCCGATAAAACTTCCCTTTCAATTTTAACGGAAAGTTACGATCACACAAAATCCCTGTTGCACTCCTCCATTTCAACCAACCAGCTTGGATCCTTTGATTAACATCACTATCGATCTACCCATTCTTTTGGATGATGGAACCTAGATATCTAAACTGGTCATTCGGTGATATCTCTTGCCCTTCCAATGTTATACCAATATGGTTTTGATTCTCTGGTTACTAAATTTGCAATGCATATATGCTGTATTGGACCTGCTCAGTCTGAATCCCCGAGATTCCAATGTTTGCCTCCATAATTCCAATTTGGCACTAACCCCTGCTTTCGTCTCATTTACTAGAACAATATCATCAGCGAATAGCATACACCAAGGTAGCTCATTTTGGATAGTTCTAATAAGCTCATCCATCACGATGGTAAACATGAATGGACTTAATGCAGATCCTTAATGTAAACCAATTGTAATCGAAAAATCACTTGTTAAGCCGCCGCAAGTTCTGACATTTGCCACTACTCCATCGTACATATCCTTGATTATGCCAATATACTTGACGATGACCTCCTTCTTCATCATTGTCCCCCATAATACCTCTCTAAGTATCTTGTCATACGCTTTTTCTAAATCAATAAATATCATATGCAAATCTCTTCTTCTCTCTCGAAAACGCTCGACAAGTTGACGAAGCAAATGAATAGCCTCTGTCGTCGATCGTCCAGACATGAACCTAAACTGGTTCTCTGTTATCTCAATATCCTTCCTTAGCGTGTGTTCAATCACTCTCTCCCAAAGTTTCATGGTGTGACACATAAGTTTTATTCCACGGTAGTTTGAGCAACTTTGAATGTCATATTTGTTCTTGTAGATAGGTACAAGGATACTTTTCCTCCATTCATTTGGTATCTTTTTTGTCTGCTAAATCTTATTAAACAGATATGTCAGCCATTTAACGCCTATTTCTCCTAAGTATCTCCAGATCTCGATAGGAATCCCGTCAGGACCAACCACTTTTCTTAAACTCATTCTGTTCAAAGTTTCTTTAACCTTAGGTAGTCTTATTTTACGCATGAAATCACGGTTTATATCTTGAGATTGAATGACAAGTCCATCCAAATTCTTAATAAAGCTCTCATTGAACAATTTGTCAAAATAATCTCTCCATCTTTCCTTGATATCCTCATCTCGAACTAAAACCTTCTGATTTTCATTTTTGACACACTTCACCGCACATAAGTCTCTAGTCTTCCTTTCCCGCATCCGAGCAATCCGGTATATATCATTTTCAACCTCTTTAGTGTCTAATTTCTCGTACACCTTCTTATAGACCTTAGATTTAGCTTCCCGAACAGCTTTCTTAACTTCCTTTTTAGCCATTTTATACTTCTCAAATCTCTCCACATCTCTACTTTTCTTCAAATGTTTATAAGAATCCCTTTTAATTTTAATACCAGCCTTTACTTCTTCATTCCACCA
Source organism: Agapanthus africanus (assembly GCA_030015575.1). Classification (NCBI taxonomy): domain Eukaryota; kingdom Viridiplantae; phylum Streptophyta; class Magnoliopsida; order Asparagales; family Amaryllidaceae; genus Agapanthus; species Agapanthus africanus. The sequence continues at coordinate 426,140,756 of JASDDO010000029.1, forward strand.
TGATGTGCCTTTAGATGGTGGAGCACCATTTCTCGACTCACCAAGTAGATCCCTATCTACCTTCTTGATACACCTAGCCATTTTACTCCATGTTCTGTCTGAATCATCTTCCGACTGCCAATCCGCTTCCTGGACTACACGATCTATAAAAGCCTTTTGGTTACCTTCTTTCAATCGCCACCATTTAATTTTAGGCTCTACCTTACATCTAATCTTCCTAGGTCCTCTTCTAAATCGAAAATCTAGAATTAAAAGTCTATAATGAGTGGTTACACTAAAAAAACACAGTGACTCCAAAAAAACACAGTGACTCCAAAAATTCTTCTCCTCTGCCCTTTCTGTCATCTCCGATCTGAAGCCCGACAATGAGAGAATCGAACGAAAGGAGATGAAGACTCACCCCGTTGTCTCAATCTAATCGAGACATCTTTCGTCTGTCAAGGAACGATCCTAGATCGTCCCTTTATTGTAAGTTCCCTCTTTCTTGTAAGTTCTCTCTTTCTTGTTCTTCTACTTGTTCCTCCTCTTCATACGATACCTCCGCTCATGCCATGCTTGTGTTTTTATGCCGAGTTTCTTATATTAAAATAATATCTAAATCTAAATAGTATAATGGAACAACTAACTATAAAACATAGTTGAATGAATATAATATAATTAATCTATAACTACTAGTTTTCTTAAACATATTTATTAACAATGCTATATGTTGCGCTAAATATACAGTATGATGTAAGAGAATAATACTAAGTCTAACAAAATAATGTAACGTAGTTACATAGGCTAATACTAAAAAAACTATACCAATAAAATATCTAATGGCGATCTATAAAAAAATCTCGTAACATAAATTGTACTTATATATTTTTAATTATTACATTTTTAAAGTGAGCTATATGTTTATTTTCCTGCATTGTTTTCTATTAAGTATTAACCTACAATTTACATTTGAGTTTGACGATGTACCGTATGAACTAATGGAAAGATAGATGCAGTGAATGACAAACTAATTGCTTTAAATAGATAATAGAAAGTAATAAACTAGTAATAAGAAGCATAATTATAAAAATAAAAATAGACTATAAAATAAAAATTAGACAGTTCAATGTGACATATTAAATACATTAAAAATCCTGTTTACAACAAATAATAATTTTTATTACATAAATTGCATATAGATTATAACGGATATTATATTACTAAGTCATTGGCAAGTAATCATTTTAATATGTTTGTTAATATTGTTCATTTTGATTGCGGTTCATTGTGTTGTTGTTTTAAGCATTAATCTATATTCGCTACATACAACCACTATTTTTTATTTTTCGACATATCATGTTCGCGGCTCAATTATACTAATGCATATTTTTTTTATTGATCATAATTATATACAGACCTGAGCTTGAACTATGTTTTCATTGTTGTATTAGTATTATCATGTGTTTATCATGAAGTTCGTGAATTACAGATCTTGAATCTCATGAATATGGTATGACTTATGTGTGAAATTGAAACTCGTGTTAATATATATATATATATATATATACACACACACACACACACACGAATATCATGAGAATGGAATAGCTCGAAGAATGGGGGTATTTATGTGTAACAGGAATCATACATTATTTTGCATTACATATAAATCTTGAATCTCATCATGTCGTGGTTCCGGGTATAGACGGAATACTAACTTATATGGTCGTGTAACCGTGTTTCGTCGACATAAAACAAAACTCTCTGATCAGAAGTCCCCTGTCATGTAGTCGTGATTCCGGGCATTGACGAAAGCTAACCTACTTTCATTTTGCTGATGTTCCGTGGGAATTACGGAATATCCTAATTACATGTAGAACTCTCACAATTCGAGCTTATAACTTAAAACACAATAATAACTAACATCATGACACTCTAGTTATATTTTTATATGCCTGACTTTATTGATCCACACTCTATTGATCTTCCGCTTTTATCTTCATGTTTGTGTTATTGTTCCATGCCGTATTTTATTTATTTTAAAGTTATATTCTTTTTTACCTGTGGACTTACCAAACTTTAAGTTCGGTGACGGCATCCTTTTTCTTGTTTGTTTTCTTTCTTTTTTGGGGGAATGTCGTCAAATAACTTTGGGGCAAAATACGAGGCTCAATACAAGGTCGAGCCGACAAAGAAGAACTTCAACCAACTTACTTCCCAAGCTGATCATTAATTATCAATTCAGTATGCACTATTCGAGGTTTCGTTTTACGGCCTCTTATGTTCTTATTTCTTTTTGTTTGTGGAACACTTGTGTCCGTTTAGACTTGATTTGTAAGAAATATTGTTAGATATTTTATAAGTTTTAAATTCTTGTAATATATTTTCCGTTACTGCTTATACTGATGCTTAACGTTTTCATGTCGGGAAGGAATGCTTCTCGGAATGAATACGTTGCGGATCTCGTCCGCTCTCGCTCTTCGTCTTTTGGAAAGCGGGACGTCACATGCAATCTAATGCGCATGCAAATTGGCATGTAACCTAAGGTTACCACATGCCACCTAAGGGCCGTTATATGTGCTTTATGCACAACTAATACTACTGCTGCTGCTGTGTACAACTACTAAGATTTGCATTGGCGGAGAGTGGTCACTTTTCCCTCCTTTCTTCGAATCTTTCCCTTTTCCTTATTTTTAGCCTTCTTAAGGTATAAACTTCTCGCCTATGTGAAGTCGCCCGGATATTGTGCACGCAACTACATAGATCACCTCAGTCTACCATGTGCCATTTAGTGTCTTATCTGCACAAGGAATGTTTCTCACTCACATTTTACCACGTCACATTGCTTCTTTTCAAAGGGAAGGTGCATTAGAAGAAAGCTTGGTACTTAACCTGGGGCTGAAGTTTATGTAGCTTGGCCAATACTGGTAGTTCTTTAACTAACAACGTTGAGCCTTGATGCTCGTATTCAGACTTCCTTAGTCCTGGCATTATAGCTTTCCATCATCTGCCTGGTGCACTCCGATAAGCTATGGAATTAAGACTGGGATTCACAGTTAAATATTAGTTTGCTTGGGGGCCTGCCTAAATCTCTTGTTGTAGGATGACCCAGATCACAGCATACGACTATTTACAAATGTGGTACATGCTTACTACCAGGTAGCATGCACCATCAGGTCGCTTGAGCAACGGCCGCGACAAGTTTTGAATTTTCATGCTAATACAAATGGCCTACAGTAGGCGGCATGAGCTATATTTATGACATTCAACAGGTAGTATATATTGGGTTATTAAAACCTCCTATTTTCATAGGGAGCAAAGGCTTCGGAAAAACGCAGTATTGCAGATGTCACAGTGAAAGTAAACAGATGAACAATATAATACTATCATCAAAGTTTGGATTGAATGACATTGCAAATACGGATGAAACCACAAGTGTAGCTTTCTCACCTTGATAAATCCAGTACGGAGGTCGTAATTTAGATGCAAACTTTTAACCTGACCATATTCACGGAAGGTATCGTGGAGATCATCTTCTTGTGCTTCCTCATGTGATCCGGTGACCAACACGATCCATCCCTAAAAACGGCTGCAGCCATTAATAATATGAGTATAATGCAGCAATCATCAAAACAAAACAATAATCATATGCAACTAGCTTGTGTGGTGACGTTGGCATTGAACTGGTTGTTTTTGGCCATGTTCAAATCCCTTAGGGTTTCTTTTAGGCATGTTCTATACGTACTAAGATCGCATTCATTGCTCAAAAAGTTGCAAAACCCTTGCTAATCCTGGAACTGAAATTGAAATGAGACACACACACACACACACAGTGATGATGTTCGATATCGTTGACCTCCCAGATCATGACGTATGGCTGATGACGTGTCCCGAAGCTCACAAGAAAGGACCTACGGTGGCCGACCAGGCCACTCCTGTGCCCGTCCTACACACAAACGCTGGCTCACCTTCGAGCCCCCCGCACAAGTGGCCTCCTCGGCCCTCTCAGCTCGTCTCCGGACTACCGTAGAACCAAGATACCTCGGCTCTCCCGCTCGTTCGCGAGCTCTCCCGCCGAGGTCATCTTCTTCGGTCTCATCGACCGACCAACGACACCACTTACAGGCGCAACCACCATCCCGCGAATCTCGCCCTACGCGAGATATTCGCCGGCCACATCCCATATTTCACGCCATCACGATCCCCCATTAACGAGCATGTCTCGCCATTAATACGGGATCCCGTCCATCACGCGGGCGTGATGTCGGGAGCGTAACGGCCGACGTGATTCTCACACCTGCCTGCTGCCACCGCTATATAAACCCCTCCTTCAGACGGTTCAAATAAATCATTTTTACTCCACTAAACCGTTACTCTGCTCGGATTTCCTCTCTAACTTGACCGTTGAAGGGTCCTCGGTGGTACAACCACCCCGGGACTTCCTTGCAGGTAGCTCAGCCCAAACAACCTCAAACCCACTGAGATCCACACGTTTCAGGAGCCAGCCTCCAGGTCCAAACTCAGCCGTCTATCGCCGCCATCAGCAGATCAACGGAAGGTAACATCTTGACGCAGTCCTTCCCGCGTCACACACAGAGAAAGAGAGAGAGAGAGAGAGAGAGAGAGAGAGAGAGAGAGAGAGAGAAACTGGAAAAAAAGGGATCAATGGCATACAACGTAGGGGACCGGGGCCGCCATCGGAGGAGAGAGTGTCGAAGTTGTCGAAGGCGAGCCGGCGGTTGCGGCGGCAACTGAGCTCGGATCGGCGAAAAGCTCTGCCTTTGGCCTTTGATCTGAGCGAGTATTCGCCGATGAGATCGTCATATTCCACCACCTCCGCCATTTACCCCCACGCCCAAGGAATTTGAAAGGGGAAAGATGAAGAAGAGGTGTTTTTAGCTTAGGGGCGGTTTGGTTGCAAAATTTTGAAATTTTGATTACTCATAGACCTCCTTCAGATGTTGTTTTCCGTTGATCCGCACCGAGTGGTGATGAGTGGCTGGGATTGGATCTGAGGGTTTCCCCTTTGTGCGTGTGGATCTCAGTGGGCTTGACTTGGGGATGAAGCCGAGCAACCTACAAGGAAGTCCCGGGATGGTTGCACCATCGAAGACCCTCCGACGATCAAGTTAGTCGAAATATTTGGGCAGAATAAGGGCTTATTGGGGTAAAATTGCCTTACATGAGTCGTCTGAAGAGGGGTTTATATAGTGGCAGCCATGGGCTGGCGGGCGCGAGATTCACGCCGGCCGTTACGTCCCTGTGCGTTACGCCAGCGTGAAAGACGAGATCCTCTACTAATGACGAGATATGCTTGTTAATAGGGGAACGTGATGGCATGGAACGCGAGATCGTGGGCGGCGTATATCTCACGACTGGCGAGATTCATGGAGCCGTGGCGGAGACGCCTGTGATCTGCGTAGTGGGTCAATCAGTGATACCGAGGAAGCTAAGCTCGGCGGGAGGCTCGGGAACGAGCGGGAGGCCGAGCAAGCTTGGTTCATGTGATAGCTCGGAGGCGAGCTAGGAGAGCTGAGGGAACTCAACGTGCGGGAGGGCTCGGAGGCGAGCCAATGGTGGTTTGTAAGGCGGGAACAGGAGTGGTAGGGAAGGCCACTGAAGATCGAGAATATCCTCGGGTTGAAAGCCCGAGGCATGCTTCCAATATACCGTTCCTACTCCTTTTCCGTAAGCCTCGGGATACGTCGTCTGCCACATGTCACGATCTGGGGAGTGCTCAGTACCGAGCATCATCATTAGCCCCCCACTCTCGTCCTGACCTATTTATGGGTCGGGTCGAGAGTGGTTTAATCGGTCACCCGAGCTAAGTTCTTATTTGAAGACAACGTCGACTCGGATTCCTGAGCAGTTAGTCGTATTTTTTCTGATAACGTCAGCGGATCAGGGAAGAGATCTTGCATTAAAGAGGAAGCGCCGATTCGGGCGTACATTCATCGGAGCGCGAGGCCACGTGTCTGACGCTGGTTGGCTGACGTGATGGGTCGCCGGTGTTTTCACGCCCGATGGGACGCGCCCAATGCACGTATGACAGGTGGAGCGTTGATGGCCGTTGAATGCGAAGTGTCATTTTGGCGGGAGACGATCGGCGCCGCTGGATGTGTTCGCCGATTGCTATAAATAGAGGTGGGATCCCCCCAAGGGTCCACGTCTCACTATAATTTCCTCTTCCTTTCGTGTGTTAGCTTGGCGCTCTTCCCTCTAGGTTGGTTTTCCTGCGTTCTTTCCTCGGAGGACCCCTTCTTTTGATCAGGTTAGATGTCTTCCTCTGAGAAGTTCGTAGAAATAGTTCAGGTAGAGTCTAGAGAGTCTTCTGCAGCTTCCTCTTCTTCGTCCGGGTCGGAATCTTCCCGGGAAGTTAGGGTTAGTCGTGATTCCCGGGATCGTGCAGCGGGGACGACCCCCAAAGCGAGTGTCCAGAGTGTCCGCGACATACCTTCCCTTGTGAGGCACGTGGATAAGCTCACCACAATCCGGGCTCGCTTCCACATTGCCCACGGCTACTCGCTTCACTTGGCCGGGGAGGGAGAGAGGGCAGATCCGGTACAGGGCAATGAGATCGCCTTATACTTGGAGGCTTTTTGGGCTAGAATGCGCCTGCCCTTCTCTCCCGAGGTGAGTGCGGCGTTGCATCGTTTTTAGTTAGCCCCAGGCCAGTTAGTGCCGAACTCCTGGAGGATTCTCCTCAGGTTCTTGGTCCGGTTGAAATTGTGTGAGATCCCTTTTAGTATGAACCTTCTCATTTCCTCTCTCTGCTACAAAAACCACCCCGACACTCGCAAGGACGAGCCGAGCTGGGTATACATTTCTTTTAGAAAGCACTGGGGAGGTGCGGCTGGGTCGGGGGGTTGTCGCAGTACCTTCTTCCATTCATGAGTGGAAGAAGAAGTTTTTATTTGTCGGGCCACCCGAGGGTGAGGATTGGCCTGTGCCCATCCAGTGGCATAGGGCTAACTGCCCGTGGGCGAGGCGGTCGAATGATCCTGACACGGTGGCGGTGTCGGAGTGGGAGCCCGTCCCCCGAGCCGATGTGTTGCTGTCTGAGCAAGCCCTCAGTTGGGCAGGGCTCAGCTCCGCTCAATTTGTGGGTAAGTTAGGAGTTTTAGGTGACATGTTTAAACTTGTGTATTCTTCCACTTTTTTTGGCATTGCTAACTCCTTTGTATTTTCGCTTCTTGCAGAACCGGTGGACCGAGCTAAATTTCGGGCGGCCCTGGTCGAACAGAAGAAAGAGAGGAAGGCCGGAGGCGCCGGCCTGTCACGTCCAGCTTCGAGCCCGGCTCCACCGGCGGCTGCTCCGGCCGGGCGCTCGAGCACGCCCCGGACCTCGGAGCCCTCCCGCACGCAGAGCCGCAAACACGCTCGGGACCAGGAGCGCTGGGTCTTGTAGGTCGGAGACGAAGAAGATGTCCCCATGCCCCTCCTCAAGAGGCACCATAGGACGGTACCCCATACCTCGGCTTCCTCGATCTTCGTGGATGAAGGGGAGCTTCGCTTCGAGGTGCTGATTGAATGATGGAAGTTGTGATCAAAGAATTTACTTACCGCAATCAAGAACGGCGTCGCTTGGTAACTAGCCGGTGAGTACGGGTCGGTCCACAGCGATTTTGTGTATTCTTAGTTTGTTCTAACGAGTTAATTTCAAATGGTGTTGGATTGATTATCACTAAAAACTAAGTTGATCTAGACTAGGATTAAAATCTTGCTAGGGTTAGGTTTAGGTTAAGTTTGGAAAGTCAATATTCCTCACCGCTTTTTATACCCTAATTTAGATCTATTTAGGTGTTATGGTCAACAACAACAACAACAACAACTGAGCCTTTTATCCCAAGCATATGGGGTAGGCTACATGAACCAACATGAGAATCACGCCGGGTCCAGCACATGAATCCTCTGTCTCCACTCACTTCTATCGAACAATATACTTTCATTGAGTCCTTTGGCAACCATATCGTTTCGTATCACCTCCATCCATGTTTTCTTCGGTCTCCCTTTTGCCCTTTTGCCATTACCCATATCGAGAGTATCTATTCGTCGAACCGTTGCTTCCATAGGTGTTATGGTAATAATTAATAAAGGGATTAGTACCGTCGGGAAGAAACGATGTTTCTTCCTTTAGGTTCTTGTCCTTCCTTTCTTAATTCTTACCCTAACCTCTATGGAAAACATACGCAACCGGTCTTTTAAACTACGGTATCACCGCTACCTCATGGGGTAGGGTGCCGTAGGGAACGGTGTGTGTATGTATGCATGGAGTCCTATAAAAATATATGATGGGCAAGAAAGGGGTGAGAGATCTTCATCTCTCAAGTCTTTCCTATTCCTAACCCTAACAAGTAAGGAACTACTCACTCATTAGGGAATTGAAAAACATGTTTTAAACTAATTAACTAGGGCAGATAATAAAAATTAACTAGGGCAGAAAGAAAATTAACTAGGGCAATAAAAAGAAAACTTACTCTAATTTTTATTTGATGCTCTTGTTTACCGCTGGAAACCGGGAAGACGGACCGTCTTGCCTGAATCTGGGGGCAGATGCTATTTGGTGCTATCCGTCCACCTCTCCGAAGATGCCAAGTTGATTTATGGAACCATGTATCTAAGGTTTGAACGGATGCGGCCGATATAGCAGACTTCATCAGATTCCCCCTCGTTTGAGGGGTTTTTGATAGTGGAGACCCTCTTCCCTGCAGGTGCAAGCCCCTGCAGTTAATTACGCTACCGCATCGCGGTAGCAACTTTCTCCTTCTCCAGCTGGTCACTTTGTGTCGTGGGTGTTTGTTTTGTTTGTGGTTGCCCGTGGATTGTATACGGAGACTAATTTATGTTGCCGCCCGTAGGATGTGGATTAGTCCAAATCCGTATTTTCTTAGATTTGGGTTTGGGGTTTTGGTTTAAGGATACGTTAGTCTCCTTTTGGACTAAGATCAATTTAAACGTTTGTTAAGGACACGTTAGTCTAATTTCCAGACTAAGATCGACTTAACAGGATCGTTTAGATCCAATAAGGGAGCATTTGGGCTCTATTGTTTAGTTTAGAGACATTGTGCTCGATTGCCAGTTTAGGGACATGGTGGTCCATCATAGTCCGTGGAATGTATGGCCGTCGGGACCCATCACCTCTCTGAAGACGTTCAAGGATTACAACGACAAATATCAGAGGAGTTCAGAGATGTACCCTTGAACCAATGTTGGTTGGTAGATCTATAGTCCAATTTGGGACTAAAGTCTGTTTGAAAGTTTATGAGCATATGGGCTAAGTAATTAAATACATGGCATTTAGCCTGTTAGACCTTTACTTGGGCTCTGCCCTTCTTTAATAATGCACAGCATTTTAGTGGTCTGATAGTGCGCCACGTGGCCTGTCAGGCGCTTTGCGCCAATTAAAGAGCGCAAGACGCTAGCGCATGTGGAGGTGACACGTGTCACGCTCTGCTAAGCGCAAATATGTTAGCGCAGTGCGCTGCTGACACGTGGCGCGCCCTGGTGCTATGCGTCAATCCAAGAGCGCAGTGCGCTATTTTTAGAAGCGCAAGGCGCAGATCATCCTGTGGTTGACACGTGGCGCGTCCTGGTGAGCTGCGCCAGTCCAAAGAGCGCAAAGGTGCATTTCAAAAGTGTGAGGCACTGTCCAATAGCGCAGAGTGCATCTTGATCCAATACAGATCAAAAAAACAAGTTTTTCTTGTTCTCAAAAGAGGTTCTACCTCAAAATTCAAGAACCAATGGTTCATCAAAAGGCTGTGCCTTTATATAGATCAAAAGATCTAAGAATGAAGTAGATTACTTTTTTAATCTTTTATAATTGGATCTTTTTTTATCTTTTTCCTTTTTATATTGAAGATCTTGATCTTGTCCTTAGATCTTTGATCTTTTTAGAAGAAATTCTTCTTTTTGTGAGGTGTTTTCATCTGTGTTCTTCAAGAATCAAATTCTTTTACCTTCAAAGATGAAGAAGATGATCTTCTTTCTTTAAAGCCTTGCCTTTCAAATTTTTCAGAGGGCTCTCTCTTTTCTGTACCTCTCTCTGTCCATCTGTGTGAGAATTGGAGTCTAGGGGCCTTTATATAGGGCCAATTGGTTTGTTAAGTAAGTTATAGAGATCTTTCTCTGATTGATCTGGGGACATTTCCCCACCGTTGGATCTTTGATCCTAAGGCCCTTGTTTTACAGAAGACAATCTTCTTATTTTAATAAGATTGGAAAGATCTTTCTAGAATTTTAATTCTGATTAATTAATAATTTATTATTTAAATTCCAGTGCTGGCGCAATTGGCGCTAGCGCGCCTGCGCTTGACACGTGTCGCGCAGCGCAGAGCGCAAATTATCTGAAGCGTTGCTTTCTTTATATTAAAATTTGAATTTTAAAACAGAGCCTTGCTCTGATTGGGGGTGCGCTGCCTTGGGCGCAGCGCTCCTTGCGCTGGCGTGTCTGCTTTTGACACGTGGCGCACAGCGTGCAGCGCAAGGAATCTGAAGCGTTGCTTCAATTTTTGAATTTTTAAATTCAAACAGAGCTTTGCTCTGATTGGGGGAAACAAATGCCCCCTACCATTGCGCTTACGTGGCGCACATGTGAGTGCAGCGGTGGAAACATTTGAACCGTTGGATCAACTCAGGAGTTGAAGGGGCGCTTCTGCGCCTATAAATAGGACCCTTGGTCCTCCTTGGATGATTATCATCTCCTTAAGATTTTTATTTTCAGAGCCTCGCTTTCATTTTCAAGAACTTCAGAGTTAGAACTCTAGAAAATTTTAGGTAAAAATTTAAACTTAATTAAATCAATTTTAATTAACAGAGCCTTGCTCTTATAGATCTTTTGATCTAAAGAAAACCTCTTTGGGGTTTCATAAACAGAGCTTTGCTCTCAAGAATCCATAGATCTAAAGAGATCTTGTTTCAGGGTTTCTTAACCCATGAACAGAGCTTTGCTCATGGATAAAATATAGATCTTTTGATCTTTTTTATGATGAACTCTTAAGAGTTTTTTTCATGGATCTTTAAGATCCCAGAACTTTAATTTTTAGGACTTAATTTTTCCTTTAATGGATTTTTTCATCATTATTACAGAGCTAGGCTCTTTAAGGAATTTTATTCCCTTGTGACCAGAGTTTGACAAGTGTCACTCTGTGACAGAGTTTTCCTCTGAAAGGGAGATTTTCTCCTTGTCTCAAGGGATTTCTAATTTAATGAGAATATTCTTTGAGGATTTCCTCATTAATTGACAGTCCCATCCAATGATGAGACTGTCTTATTAACTGATGCATTGTCATCTGGATTTTGTGGGTCCCCCTTTGGTCCCGTCTCCACTGCATTGCAGTGTGGTACAAATTTTAAAGTACCAAGCGCCGGGATTTTAAAATTAAATTATGATACTAATAATTAAATTTTGCTTTTTCTTGCAGGCAAAATGTCTGCTGATCTTTCGTTCCCGTTTTTCCGCTCAGAGGGAGGATTCCCTGAGGCGCCGGTAGACCGGGAGGTTCTTGCTCTTATTAAGGATTACGTGGGCGCTTTGCGCTCGAGCGCAGAGGGCTGAAGCGCAAGCGCGCCACGTGACGGCACGTGGGCGTTTTGTGCTCAAGCGCAGGACGTTGGAGCGCAAGCACGCCACGTGTCGGCACGTGGGCGCTTTGCGCTCGAGCGCAGAAGGCTGGAGCACAAGCACGCCACGTGTCGGCACGTGAGCGCTTTGCGCTCGAGCGTTAGCGCGCCGGCGAGGAAAAGGGGGCCTTTAGCCCCGGAAATTCTCTAAAGAGAAAATAGGGTGGAGTTTAAACTCCTAAGATGCTTTGGGTTAATGAAGGGGGTTCTTCTTCTTCCTCTTCTGTTGGCTGGATCTTGAAGATCAAGAGATATGGGATTTTTAAAAATCTCTCCTTTTTGATATCTAGTGACAGATCCAAGTTCCCCTTTGTGGGTTTGGTGGTGAAAAACTATTTTGTTTTATAAAATGAAGAGTAAAACTCTTGATTTAATTCAAAAGAAAGAAGAAGATTTTGGAATCTTGAAGAATGAGAAAAGATCTCAGATCTAAATTTTTTTGGATAGAGAAAAGTTGTGAGATATTTTCATGACCTTTGCCTTTATAGGCTATACACTTTACACATAGCCATTTGGGCTTCACAAAATGGCATTTTGCCTATCCCATGGCTCATGTGCCATTTCTTTTTGCACATAAGCCATGGGCTTTATAAAAATTTGGCTTTATGCCTATTTTTCTTACATTTATTCATAAAATAAAATAAAAGAAATGCAACAAAATTATTTATTACAAAATTTTTATCTTGGCATGGGGGGCCGGCCGCCTCATGTTCGGGCTCGACCCGGGCATGGGCCCACTAGATCTGGGCTTGGGCCCACTTGGCTTGGGGTTGACTTTGATTTTGACTTGGTCAACCGGAGTGTAAATTTTTACCCCAACAACGGTAAGGTGGCAGGACATGTTTCCTAATCACGAGTATTCTGATTCGTGTATTGGGTCCAATACCCAACTACAAAAGAATCAAACCCGATTAACCTAGATCCTATGGCTCTGATACCAAAGAAACCATGTCACGCCCCGCTTCCCAGAGTACGCTAAGGTAGGCACGTGACATAGCCAACCATGCTACCTGTGGATAGGAATTATCCTTCCACGGTTACGTTATGGCTGTAGAGATATTAAGAACAATAATAATAACTATCTAACACATGTTCATAGGCCAGGATAAAACGAGTCAAGAATAAAATAATGCGGAAACAAAAGATCAATACAGGAATAAACTGGAATGTACGTCCCGTAACGCGGGCTTACATCAGGAGTGAAAATACTAAAAGGAAAATAAACTAACTACTAGTAAGTCCTCACTGCTCGGCCTGCTGACTGAAATACTCCTGCTTGGCCTGCAGCAAAGGTAAAGAATCTGGGCCATGCAAAACCCAGACGTCAGTGCATCATAATATCAAGCGATAATATAAACAGGGTAGCAAGACATGTAGGTATGAGCATGAACTGTAAACAGGTATAATATAAATAGTGACAGTGAAGGGTAATGCAAAGGTGATGTACTGTGAGTAATCTAAACTAGTCTACTGGATTATCTACTCTCAAGTCTTTAAAATCAATTTGATGAATCATCGATGTAACTCAATAGTATCCCATGCGTGCCTGGGATCACGGTCTAAGACTCTCGGGCTAAATCCGAGACGTGTCGCAAGGCAGTAAAGGGTAGTATGTAATGACGAGTGATGTTAGCAGCATCACCCCGGGGCTGGCCTAGCCCGTAAGACTGATCAGTAAAGGTATCGAACTGTAATACCCAGCCTCTTTTATACCAAATTTGTATTCCGTACTTTAGAATTCTATTTATTTTAATTATAATTTCATTTATTTTATTTATAAATTTAATTCTTCAAAACCCTATTTTCTTTTACCAATAAAACCCAAACTTATATTTCTTCAGCCTATTTTTTTCCATTAAATAAGCCCCAGGCCGTTTCTTCTATTTTTCCAAAATAAATCAAATTCTTTTTTAAATTTATTTGGCCCAGCCCTCTTACCAGCCCAGCAGCTATTCCCCAACCCATTCCCAATTTTCCATTCTTTTCCCTCGGTTTAGATTTCCTCAGCCCACTAAAATTTTCCCTTAATAAACCTTTTGTTTCCCCGGCGCGGCCCTCTTTTTTCTCTAATTCTTTTTCCATTTGATTTTCCTTTTTTTTCTGAGCCCACCGAGCCGGCCCACTCCCTTTAATTTTTCCATTTAAATTTCCCTTTAAACCCCGGCCCGTTCCCCACTCAGCCCACACATTTTGTTTTAATATATTCTTAATATATTTTCCCTAAGCCCAATTCTGGCCTGCTCCTGTTCTTCTCCCCAATGGCTCAATTCCTTCATTCCCGCGCGCCTCGACCCAACTCCGTCGCCTCCGCCCACGCTCGCGCCCCGTCGCTTGCGTGCGTTACCGCCCTCGACGCGCGACCCCGTCTCCACTACCTCTCCTCTCTACACACCTACACCCCATTTTTCCTCATCTCGTTTCCTCTTTCCCTCGTCTTTTTTCTCCTTCCTCATTATCTCTCGAATTCACTCCTGCTGCCATCGCCCACCACCCGTTTCCTCGACGATGACGACCTCATCACCGCGTGCAACCCTCACGACCTCATCTTCCGCGTCTCTCTCTCCTCTTCACCACCCTCCATCACCCAAGCTCCAACTCTCATCATCAAAACTCAATCGCCGCCGGCGCTCTTCGTCTTCTCGTCGACCACCAACTCCCTCAACACCGATCCCTCCCTCGAGTCACAACCGCGCTTGTCCCGTCGCCTCCGCCGCCACCACCGGAGTCGCACCTCTGTCTCTCCCCTGCTCCCTCTCTCTCTACAACCTTCCCTCAGTCTCTCTCTCTCTTTCTCACTCCGCTCTCTCTCTCTCTCTCGCTGCAGTCTCTCTCTCTCTCTCTTTCTTACTCTTACTCTCTCTCTAACTCTCTCTAGTTCTCTAAATCTCCCCCCTGTTCTCAGAAAATTTCTCTCTCTTCCCCTCGCAAATCAACACCAAAAGCAACTCGGGCGGTGATGATAACGGTCGCACGGAGAGTAACTGGAGTGGATACGATTGTCTGATTCCAAAAGGCTGAACTGTGCTGCACCGTACCACGCGTGTGTCGCGTGTTCGTGACGCCGCTGCTGCCGTGCAACCCCGAGACAATTCCAGGCAAGTATTTTACTTGCTTACATGCTATATATCCTAGTTACAATCGTTAATTGCATAGTTCATAGTGTTACACTTTTGGATTAATTATGTGTCATACATGTTCGACGTATGTTCCCAATGAAAATCTTTTCCTAATTTGGCGGAACTAAACGGTATTGTTCGGCCCGTATGGCTGAGAACCTAGTGCATGAATTTCGTTGGATAATTTGATCGTTAATGACCAAAACGACTACCCCCAAGTTTAATCGTAAAACTGTAATTTTATTGTACCTGAAAATCGTTAAATTCACCATAAATCATATATATACTAGAATGGTGCGTTCGAGGGCTCAATTAGAAGCTGACTCGATGAACTTTAACCCTATACCAGTTTCCAGACATTCCTGTACTTAAACCGTGATGATAATTGGATCGGAGTGCGACTCTGGACTGCAGTCCAGAGCGACTCCAGTTGATGCTTGCTGTTCCGTAATGGGTACCGCAAATTTTCCTAAACTCTTAGGTTATGGAACTCCACTTTTTATTATAGGTAAATCTGTTATCTAGACAGCACAATTTGTTTCATTCTGTTTCGTTACCGTTTGATATTTAATCTGTAATTTAATAGATCGGGACACATAACAGTCCCAGCAGAATCAGAACTGACATATTGGTATTGAATAGTGTATATCTCCTGACGTACAGACGTGATCGAAGACTCGTCTGTTGCGTTGAAAACCTTACTAAAAACACTATATTTCATACAACTGTAGCGTCGCTAAAATCTGATCCCAACTGGGATTAAAATGCATTGCGAAACGGACTTTTGATTCTGAAACCGGATTTCCAGCCGCGAGCGCTTAAAATGAAATGGTTATAATTAATGATCCTGGAACCAGATTGGCTTGAAACTAAATTCGATGGATGGACAACTGAACATACTAATTATGACCTGTTTATCGTTTCGCTAAACTATATACGTACGTTTCATGATAAATCGTGCAAGTGATAGAACACCATTTTTATGACACCTTAATCATGCTTCATATAATGTTTACGTATCATATCATACCCATATCATCGCAGTGATTACCTAGTGATATCGTGAATTTACCCAGTGTTAGATTTTTAGTGATGATTGTGGCAAGTACATCAGTGTTCATGTATCCGTAAATAAGTGAAAGTGATACGTACTTGTACACAATCAGTGACCCTATTATTCTATTGCATTGTCGACGTCTGTGGGATGCGTGTACGTGTGACTATAAGTGGTATGGGACACTTATGGAAGCGCTTGCACGGGTGTCACAGATAAGGCACCAGACACTGCCATTTATCTTAGGTATTAGTCGAGACGTGCTTGATGGAGGCCCTGCCTCCAGTTCTCGCGCAGACTTGTCACGGATCGATTAGTATTTAGGGTTATGGTTAGCGTTTGATGTAGACCACAGGGTGTGGGGTAGTTTAAGTGTGAATTCAACAGAATCTCGGGAGTCCCATGCCGGCTTATATATTTAGGGAGTTATATGGAGATTTACTGGGTATGTGATATTCACCGTGATATACTTGTTGGGCCCGTGGTCCCTTGCCCTTGGGTTCTACCCTTGGGTGGAGGACACTCACGAGTGGTTGACTCTCACACTTGGACTGACGATAGGCTTAATGACCTATACAGTGAGACTTAGAGACTGATAGGGATACTGGCATCGAGATATCTTATTTACTGTGTTGACATACGTAGCGTATCGTTCTATTGCTTTTACTGTTTCCGCTGCATTGATTACTGCACTTTCATGTTGTCATTGATTTATTGTTACACATATCAGTTACTACTGTAGAGTTGTCACATGATTTATATATATTATATTGCTGTTGTGTCGCTCTGACGACCTGAGTATGCATGCTCGGTGTGAGGAGAAGATTTAGCCTGGACCAGAATTAGGCGTGTATCACAGACACCCTGACTTGCTTTTCAGAGTTACATTCGTTTGTTCCACTTCAGGTCAGTTCTTTACATTGTTTTTTTCAGTTACTGTATTTCTCATTACCTGCGCATCATTTTTTGTTTACCATGAAAAAACTAGAAGCCGAAGTGTGACTACGGCAGGACTTTTCCTTGACCGTAGGAGCATGGCTGGCCTTGTCTACCCCTCGTATTCCGTATTTTGGGAAGCGGGACGTGACATGGTTTAGTTGGTATCAGAGCCATGTTTTGCTTCGATTGGGATTGCAGTTTTCCATGTATAGTTTGGCAATCTAAGACATCCCTCGGTCTAGGTTGTAAACTTGTCATTCTTGATCCATATTCACATCGTGTGTTCAGCTATCCATTCGCCATGGTTTCGGGTGACTTGACAAGGTTACGTGGTTGCAATTGTACTACCGTACTCTATTCAAGTGACTTAAAGTCATACAGTTGATTTCCCCACTTGTAATAAATTCATCACCTCTGATATTCTTGAATCTTTGTCTTACCCATATTATATTTTGATTCGTTTAGCTTGTGACTTATATCATTCTCAAAATTGTTGTCTTAGGATCATGTCTTTCAACGACTCTTCGTCTAGATCCGCTCCCCAGAATCAGACCATTGAGATCCTGAGTGTACTGCAAGGTTTAAAGGAAGCCCAGGAGCGAACAAACGATTTGTTAGCTGAAGGACTGAGAAGGCAGGTGAGTCAGGCACCAGCGGGAGTCTCCAATCATAAAGGGATCCCTATTAGACGAGGAAAAGAGAAGAAAATGAAGCGCCAATTTGTTTCCCCACGACAGAAGCAGCAGAAGACCCCTTGTTGTGGGTACTGTAAGAGGCCAGGACATCTTCAGAGGGATTGTCACCGCGCCCAAGGGAAATGTCTGATATGCGGGTCCAACAAACATCTCATCAATGGGTTCCCAGAAAGGAAGGAACTACAAGGAGGAGACTCGTCCACTCTTCACACTTCTGACAAGTGATGATTATCGCGTAGTTCGGACTTTGACGATAAGGCAGACCTAACGCAGGATTCAACTCACGCGACGAGAAGGCAACGTTATAGTAGTCGAAGAAGAATTTTTATATTTTTTAATTTCAGTATTATGTTGTCGTCCTCTTATAAACAGTTCTTTCCGTTTGAACCTTTGTATCCGTCGAACTTTTAGTCGAATGAAATAAAATTTGAATCGTAATATATGCATCATTCTCTTGTCATTTCCCTTGTTCATATTATTCATTAGCACAACATTTTAATCTTGATTCTTTTAAAATTCCTGCCACTGCATATCTTTCTATACTTCGTACACTTAACTATTTTTTCTTGATGTGTTCCGTTGTTTAATCATGACACTTTCTTTTCAGGCCATGGCCCACCCTGGAGCAGCGTCGCATCTAGATGAGGATGCACAGTCATGCGTATCCTTAGACCATACGCTGATGAGTTCTGACGATGAGATCAACGGTCCCCAAGTCAATTTCGAAAACCATGACCCAGAGGGCGAAGGAGTAGCCGCCCCAGAGTTTGACATGATAGCTGATTCCGACGAAGAAGAAGGAAATCCTGAAGAGAACCCTATAGAGGAAGACCTGATAGAGGAAGATCCCGATGAAGACCCGATAGAAGAAAATCCAGTTGAGGAAAATCCCGTGGAAGAAAATCCAGAGGAAGAGAATCACATGGAATCGGACCTCGATGAAGAAGCTCCATCCGAGGAAGAAGGACCAGAAGATCCAGACCCTGCTGTGGAAGAACTTCCAATGGCGATGCCCGCGAGGCGATATGGAAATGGACGCCCCTACCTGAGTGCGCGAGCCTACCGCAACCTACTGAATCTCCACAACCGCGACTGACGGAATTTCTTTTGATGTTGTCTTTCTGGCCAAAGAAAATGTGTATAGTTTAGGGCCACTTTTCGCCTTGGGAATGCCTTATTTCAAATTTTTTTGAATGAAATAACTCTTCTGAATTCGTAAACCTTTTGGATTATTGGTTCGCTTGATACTTGTTTATTGCCCATATCCATTTATTCTTCTGCTGAGTTCCCTGACTGTCCACCCTACTCATTGTATTGTTTTCACCCTCGTTTCGATTAGAAAGTACCGCACCCTGATCCTTGGAATGAGCCACCATTCATCCTTCGTCTGTGCCTCGATTGAGATCCTTCTGGGAGGAGAAGTTCATAGTGAAATCCTCGAGTTAGCTAACCCTTCAAATTCTTGATTCATATGATGTACCGAAAGTTATCCTCCCCATACTGTTTCCTTTGTAGTCCTTTGTGGCCCATCCTTACTTCTTGTGCTGACCCGATCCCAATTTCCTTGATCTTCAGCCTAAAGCCGTCACATTTCGACCTTTTGTATCAGCCACATTCCATTGAAATCCCTACCCTACCTAGGCCTAGACATACTTGTGTTTTTCCCTGTTACCCCAACTAGATTTAGGGGCACTATTATTCGAAAATGTAGTTTAGTATTTTGTATTTATCAAAGAGTACGTGTTATTGATTACTCCGTTTTATGTATTTTAAGTGCATTATTATTATTCTCATTTCAGTAGCGCGACCTTACACCGCGCACATTTTGTTCCATATTTCTTATTTTCACTAAATGAGTTTTCTACATTATTTGAACAATACATTATCCTAGAATGTTTTAACCTACCGACTAATTTTCACTACTTTATTGTCGTTACTTTATTTTTGGGTTTGTGCCTATGATTACTATTATAAATGGTTGAACCTTACACTTATTTTTCTACTTATTTTTTTTTTTTATAAACTTAGATGTGCACATATTTGGGTTTCGACTTTTATCGAGCACACTTTGATCATTATTCGTTATTGTTACCTATATTCTCGTATATTTGTACTTGCCCTTATAGTTTTCCTGCATTATACCTTGTATGCCTATCTTTTGTATGTGGTTCTTATATATATGTATGTACCTTCAAAACTTTGTCTACCCGTTTTTAAGTAAATCAGCATGTATTAGTGTTCGATATGACAATTCTTCGCTTATTATTTATAGCTAATTGTTTCTTTTAAATTTTGAGGACGGAATTTTTGTAAGGGTGGTATGATGTAATACCCAGCCTCTTTTATACCAAATTTGTATTCTGTACTTTAGAATTCTATTTATTTTAATTATAATTTCATTTATTTTATTTAGAAATTTAATTCTTCAAAACCCTATTTTCTTTTACCAATAAAACCCAAACTTATATTTCTTCAGCCTATTTTTTCCATTAAATAAGCCCCGAGCCGTTTCTTCTATTTTTCCAAAATAAATCAAATTCTTTTTTAAATTTATTTGGCCCATCCCTCTTACCAGCCCAACAGCTATTCCCCAACCCATTCCCAATTTTCCATTCTTTTCCCTCAGTTTAGATTTCCTCAGCCCACTAAAATTTTCCCTTAATAAACCTTTTGTTTCCCCGGCCCGGCCATCTTTTTTCTCTAATTCTTTTTCCATTTGATTTTCCTTTTTTATCTGAGCCCACCGAGCTGGCCCACTCCCTTTAATTTTTCCATTTAAATTTCCCTTTAAACCCCGGCCCGTTCCCTACTCAGCCCACACATTTTGTTTTAATATATTCCTAATATATTTTCCCTAAGCCCAATTCTGGCATGCTCCTGTTCTTCTCCCCAATGGCTCAATTCCTTCATTCCCGCGCGCCTCGACCCAACTCCGTCGCCTCCGCCCACGCTCGCGCCCCGTCGCTTGCGTGCGTTACCGCCCTCGACGCGCGACCCCGTCTCCACTACCTCTCCTCTCTACACACCTACACCCCATTTTTCCTCATCTCGTTTCCTCTCTCCCTCGTCTCTTTTCTCCTTCCTCATTATCTCTCGAATTCACTCCTGCTGCCATCGCCCACTACCCGTTTCCTCGACAGCGACGACCTCATCACCGCGTGCAACCCTCACGACCTCGTCTTCCTCGTCTCTCTCTCCTCTTCACCACCCTCCATCACCCAAGCTCCAACTCTCATCACCAAAACTCAATCGCCGCCGGCGCTCCTCGTCTTCTCGTCGACCACCAACTCCCTCAACACCGATCCCTCCCTCGAGTCACAACCGCGCTTGTCCCGTCGCCTCCGCCACCACCATCGGAGTCGCACCTCTGTCTTTCCCCTGCTCTCTCTCTCTCTACAACCTTCCCTCAGTCTCTCTCTCTCTCTCTCACTCTGCTCTCTCTCTCTCTCTCGCTGCAGTCTCTCTCTCTCTTTCTCACTCTTACTCTCTCTCTAACTCTCTCCAGTTCTCTAAATCTCCCCCCTGTTCTCAGAAAATTTCTCTCTCTTCCCCTCGTAAATCAACACCAAAAGCAACTCGGGCGGTGATGATAACGGTCGCACGGAGAGTAACTGGAGTCGATACGATTGTCTGATTCCAAAAGGCTGAACTGTGCTGCGCCATGCCGCACGTGTGTCCCGTGTTCGTGACGCCACTGCTGCCGTGTAACCCCGAGACAATTCCAGGCAAGTATTTTACTTGCTTACATGCTATATATCCTAGTTACAATCGTTAATTGCATAGATCATAGTGTTACACTTTTGGATTAATTATGTGTCATACATGTTCGACGTGTGTTCCCAATGAAAATCTTTTCCTAATTTGACGGAACTAAACGGTATTGTTTGGCCCGTATGGCTGAGAACCTAGTGCATGAATTTCGTTGGATAATTTGATCGTTAATGACCAAAACGACTACCCCCAAGTTTAATCGTAAAACTGTAATTTTATTGTACCTGAAAATCGTTAAATTCACCATAAATCATATACATACTAGAATGGTGCGTTCGAGGGCTCAATTCGAAGACGACTCGACGAACTTTAACCCTCTACCAGTTTCCAAACATTCCTGTACTTAAACCGTGATGATAATTGGATCGGAGTGCGACTCTGGACTGCAGTCCAGAGCGACTCCAGTTGATGCTTGCTGTTCCGTAATAGGTACCGCAGATTTTCCTAAACTCGTAGGTTACGGAACTCTACTGTTTATTATAGGTAAATCTGTTATCTATACAACACGATTGGTTTCATTCTGTTTCGTTACCGTTTGATATTTAATATGTAATTTAATAGATCGGGACACATAACAGTCCCAGCAGAATCAGAACTGACATATTGGTATTGAATAGTGTATATCTCCTGACGTACAGACGTGATCGAAGACCCGTCTGTTGCATTGAAAACCTTACTGAAAACCCTATATTTCATCCAACTGTAGCATCGCTAAAATCTGATCCCAACTGGGATTAAAATGCATTGTGAAAACCCTATATTTCAAGTCAGGTATTAATAAATCTGGAGCTAATGCTAACACAGGATCAAGTAGGTACAGGTTTGTCTGGATAGACAACAGGAAATGTCCGTAGGGACAACAAATCAAGATTGTTGGCATTAGTAACAAGATCAGGTAACTGGTCAAGGTATGGTACATCAGGCCAAGTCAGGTAGTGAACAAGTATCGATCAAGTCAAGAAGGGCATATGTATCAAGTCGTATCAAGTAATAGTGTATCAAGTCATGTCAGGGGTGCATAAATGTCATGTGGGTGCTCAAAATCAAACTATACTAAGCATGGGTACACAAAACAAGTATGGCGTACCAATGTAACAATAAAATGGAATAATGTGATGTGGTATGCAAAATAGGTATAGATTAAAACATATGGATGCACGGTTATCGATTAGGGTTAAAGTTAAAGTTCCAACACTAATTAAAATACACTTTGTCAAATATGGAATGATAATATCACATTATTATGTATTATATGATTTTATGGATGTAATTGTATATATACTAGACGAGATGGATGCAAATAGGTATCCGAAAGGTTATAAACTATTAAAAAATGGTACTATGGGCTATACAACTAAGCAATAAATGATATAAATATGGATATGGGTCTAGTGTATTGTAATCTAATATGCAACAAGATATATTTTCCATGACCTAGATTTAAAATGATATAAACGGAATATCGAAATGTGATAAAATGAAATATGGGTACTAGATTTAAACAACAGGCTTAATACGTATTTAAATAAGTATAAAATAATTTAAATAGCATGTAGCAAGTTTTACTTTCCTAGACGGATAAAGAAACGGGTGTACGGAACGTCTCACGTTGGCGGAAAAAGTCGCGACGCGCGCACGGTATACGGAACGGATCCAAACAACGCATAAAGTGATCACACAAGTCAGGTACGCTCGCTGGGTCGTCGGGATCGTCGACGGCACGTCCGGTTTCCGGCAACCAAAAGGCAAAGAACTTGTTAAAGAAAGAAAAGCATAGAAAAGAAGAAGAAAAGAAGAATGGAAGGAGGAAGAAGAAGAATGAGAAGAGGAAGCTCACTGTGGTCTGCGGAGAGGGTCGTGAGGGTGTCAACGATGTCGAAGGAGATCCGGTGAGGTAACCTGCAAGGGACAGAGGCCATTTAAAGAAAACAGAAGAAGGAAAGAAAAGAAAGGAAGAAGAAAGAAGGAGAGGAGAGAGAGAAGATATCGAGAGGAGAGAAAGAGTTGTGTGTGTGAACAGTACGGAGAGATAAAATTGTTTTTATTCGGGGGAGAGAGAAAGGAAGAGGGGAGGAGAGAGAGAGGTAAAGAAAAGAGAGAGAAGGAAAAAGAAAGGGAGAGAGAGAAGGTGTGGGGCCGGGCCAGCGAGATGAGGCTGGGAATTGGTTAAGGAAAGGATTTAAAAAAATTTTAAAAGATTTTATATTTAAAATTTAAAATGATTCGTTTGTTAAAGTTAACGAGATTTTAAAGGAAAAATAAAATCAAATCAAATAAATTTGAATCTAGGCGGGATATAAAAATATTTTAAAACGCGCCCGGGTCGGGTCCAAAATTTCAGATTTTAAATACGAAAAATAAATGCGTCTTCCAAATTTTAAAATGAATGCTTAAGTTACAAAATTGCATACCCCCAAGAACGTACGCACGTACGTTCACGTAGCCATCCAAACACGTCTGTTTCACTGAACGGGACGAGAACAAGATGCGCGGACGCTACCACGGGATTAGGGGTATTATGCAGGCTATAAAATGCAATTTTAATCTATTTTACATGACCTAAAATGTTATATGATAAAATGTGCGATGTCAGATGAAATGCCAATATGCAATAATCATGAGATGCGCGTGTCTATGTAACAAGTCAAGGTAATCTATAAATATGAATCAAACAAGTTCAAGCAAGTGGGTCGGGTCGAATGCAATGTAAAATATAAAATTACTATTCGCACCCAAACACGATAAATAAATAAAATACCACAGATAAATAAATACGGGAACTAAAATGGTATAAATGAACTAGGTTGTTACATTAAACAAACCTTGTCACGTCCCGCTTCCCAGAGTGCGCTAAGATAGGCACGTGACAGAGCCAACCATGCTACCTGTGGATAGGAAAAATCGCTCCACAGTCACATTACGGCTGTAGAGATATCAAGAACATGAAAGTAAATAAACTATCTAGTATATGTCCATGAGCCAGAATAAACGAGTCAAGAAATAATATGCGGAAGCAATAAATCCAAGTAACAATAACATCTGGAAAGTAAGGAAATAACTAACTGGATACTAACAGGATTCTCACTGCTCGGCCTGACGGCGGAAATACTCTTGATCAGCCTGAGACAAAGGTAGAGGATCTGGGCCATGCAAAACCCAGACGTCAGTGCGTCATAATATCAAGCGATAATAAAAATCAAGGAGTAGCAAGACATGCAGGTACGAGTATGAACGGCCAATAAGGTATAACAGTAACATAAATAAGGACAGTGCAGGGTAAGGTACAGATGATGTGCAGTGAGAAATCTAAACTGGTCTACTGGGTTAACTACCCTCAAGTCTTTGAAATCAATTTGATGAATTATCGATATAACTCAACAGTATCCCGTGCATGGCCGGGACCACGGTCAAGATTCTCGGGCTGAATCCGAGTCGTGCCGCTAGGCAGTAAAAGGTAGTATGTAACGATAAATGATGTCAGCAGTATCATCCCGGGGCTGGCCTAGCCCATAAGACTTGACAGTAAAGGCATCGAACTGTCGAGTTACAAGTCAGGTTTCATCATTGATTTCCCCATACCCCCAAGTTATGTGTTCAAGTCAGGTATTGGTAAATCTGGAGCTAATTTCAACACAGGATCAAGCAGGAATAGGTTTGTCTATACGGACAACAGGATATGTCCATCGGGACAACATGTCAGAATTGTCGGCATTAGAAACATGATCAGGTAACATGTCAAGTAGTGATATATCAGGTCATGTCAAGTAGTGTACATGTATCAATTCATATCAAGTAGTGGTGTATCAGGTATCAAGTCAAGCAGTAGTATATCAGGTCATGACAGGTAGTGCACATGTGTCAAGCGGATGCTCATACTAAAACTGTAGCAAGTATGGATGCACGGTAAAGTATGGATGCACAAATATTTTGTCAGGGGTTACATCATGACTATGTATCATGCACAATTATCAAGCATGGAGCACTAATACAACAGTAACATGAAATAATATGCTCTCGGTGTGCAACTAGATATGTATTAAACCGTACGGATACAGACGGATACTATAAAACGGTAATTCGGTAAAATTTGCTGAATATTAAAATACAAGCACTATTATTTATTAAATAGATATTGATATAATAATATTAACATGGATAAAATATTCAAACCGATTAATAACTATAAAAGTGGTATTGATTAACCATGCACAAGAAAGTTCCGTTCAGAAATCCAGCGACATCCTGATTTGTAAAATAGCTTAAAAATAACAAACGTTCTCCAAAAGGGATGTGTATTATACCAAAACAAAGATAATTCAATAAGGTTTTCATTTTTGTAAGTATAAGCATCTCAGGTTGTCCCTACAAAAAATTATGAACATTCGAAGTTGAAAGTTTGCTGTTGGAATTTCCCTGGACAGCAGTTTAGAGACATTTTCATTTGCATTTTTCGTTATCCGGACATTCATTTTTTATTTTGGTCGACATGTATATTTTTCGTATTTAAAAACTGAATTTTAGACCCTACCCGGGCATGTTTTAGACTATGTTTGTATTTACCAGAATATCAAATTTTATTTATATAATATTAATTTTATAAATTGATACAAATTAAAATTTAGTTAACTAATAAAAGATTTTTTAAATTTAAATCTAAACTAATTTCCTAACAAACTAACAACCCCTTTCTCTCTCTCTCTCTCCTCTGCATATATATATTTATATATATTTTATTTATTTAATTTTTTCTTTCCTTATTTAATACACAGCCTCTTCTTCTTCTTCTTCTTCTTTCTTCTTTCTTTTTCTTGATCTTGTTTCTTGATTCCGGTGATCACCGCCGGAGCCGTGCTCGTCGCTGACGATCCGAGTGATCCAGTGAATGTACCTGACTTGCGTGATCACCCTCGTGCGTTATTTGGAACCGTTCCGTGTACCGTGCGTCGCGATATGGTTCGCATTTATCTCGGACTCTAGCTGGATCTCTCATTCAGTCCAGGCTTTTACCTCGGCCTTGGTCTTAGGTTGCGCCAATGCAAAGGAGCGGAGCCACTCCTTGTGCTTAAGACCCGACCTAAGTGCAGTGATGACCGTCTCGTCCCGGTGCTCTGGGACCTCGAGGAGGGCGTTGTAGAAACGGGTGACGTGTCCTTTGAAGGACTCCATACCCCCCTCTTTATGGTGAAAAGATGATCGATGGTCCGCTTCTGCCGTCTGTTCCCGATGAAATGGCCGAGGAACTGGGTGGCTAGCTCCTCAAAGGTAGAAATTGAGCGTGGCATGAGTCCTCGAAACCAGTCTCGTCCAGAACGGATGAGAGTGGCGGGGAAAGCACGGCATTGCGCGGCGTCGGAGTTGTCCTGGAAACTCATCCCTGCCGTGAACGCATCCAAATGGTCCTTTGGGTCGGACTTTCTGTCGAAGAGGAGACCTTTGGGGGCTTGTTCCTAGAGGAGACGTGGACAGCGAGAAGCTCCTCGGTGAAGGGCCTCGTAAGTGAGTCGGTGGCGTAACTAGCCCCGTCGCTTGAGGGATGACTCTTCCGATGTATGCCCTCGGTCTCCTTTTCAAGGGCGTCGAGTCGATCATGGTATCTCGAGGATTCGGCATACTCGGATTTATGGCCCCTGCTGATGCCGACCTGCGCCGGGCCTCGGCTCTGGTTCCGTTCTATGAGGTTCCGTAGGTCCCCTGGAAAGGTTGTCTTCGAGCTGCCATGGTGAGTTCTGTCCGCGCGAACTTGTCGAGGGAGGTGGTGCTGGCCATGCCTGGGAGCAGGCGGGCTGACCGACACCTCCTCGGGAGGGACATGAGCGTGATGGGGCTCAGGGAGGGGCGCTCTTTCATAGGATCTCGGCGTAGAGCTTTGAGGTGCCCACCGGGTAATCGAGTTGGTCGCCACGAGGGATCTGTGGCCGCCCGAGATAGCGAGGCGGTGCCCAGATGTGCCGGCGCGGGTAGTGTCTTCTCTCCCCATGTGTCGTTCCCGAGGTAGGGGAACGTCGACTTGGGGAGCTTGTCCCGCCGTTTGGACGCGGACAAGCTCATCCACGACGGACGCGAGCCGATATATCCGAGCAGATAGGGCGTGAATGGCGTTCGGGGGGGAGGGGATCCACCCGCGTCTCTATTATGGGGAGGACGGCGGCTGGAGCTCGGATCGTCGCAATGATCACTCGCCATATGTTCAAGATCATAAGATTAACTTTCGTTGAGTGGAACATTAGTCGTTCCCACAGACGATGTCACGCCCCGCTTCCCAGTATACGAGCAGAGGACACGACGAGGCCGCTATGTATTTACTATGGAGTAAATACGCTAAGCGTATCTAAGCAATATAAATAAAAATGCACAAGAGACAAGAGATGATCAAAATAGCAACTTTATTTATTCACATTCTTTCTGTACAATACATGGAAAGTAAATACAACTGATAAAAAGCAATGCCTAAACAATGGCATAACAGAAATGAAAAGTATAGAATGGAAAGTGTACAATGAACTAGAGCTCGGGGTCTTCACTGAATTGGTCCAAATCTTCAGTAGTGGGCTCGATCTCTGACGTATCCAGATCACCTGACGACATTCAAAGAAAAAGATTGTCGTCAGCGAACAGATCGCTTGGTAAGTCCCAAAGATAAGGGAGAAATAGAATAGACAGAGTAAGAAGGTGTCTTTTATAGTTCTATTATATTGTTATAATACTGTGTTAACGTTGTTGTTTGTACCTTGGTACAGAAGGATACCAGTGTATCCGAGAGGGGTCCCTATATGCTAGAGACCAGGGCAAACGAAATATACAAGGAACCGTTGGGCCACAGTACAACAGCAACGGAATATAGGTTACGTGTCTTAATCTTACCGTCTTATGCCACTTCTAACACTTTCCGTACCAATCTACCGCTTAAACCCCGTAGTGTTTTGATTGTATTGTTTGTCTTGTATTGTAACTGTATAAATTGTATAATTGGATGACTGACTGAAACAATGATATCAGTAAACGGATGTAACTGGAGAATCATGTAAATGGATGTAACTGGAGAATCATGTAAATGAGAGTATATCCATGGTTCGGTTCAGTCAATACAGATTGAATAGTTTGAATAGATTGAATATATGAATTCATGGATTCATATTGGATTGTAATATTATAAATTTTAGATTGTAGATTGTACTTGAATCATATTCAAGTCGGATTATAATGAGACTCACTCTGAGTCAGACAATTA
Source organism: Agapanthus africanus (assembly GCA_030015575.1). NCBI lineage: Eukaryota > Viridiplantae > Streptophyta > Magnoliopsida > Asparagales > Amaryllidaceae > Agapanthus > Agapanthus africanus. Next base: position 426,169,160 of record JASDDO010000029.1, read on the forward strand.
GAAAAGTAAATTGAAGTCCTGATTGTTTTGATGTTATCGGTAACCGCTGCACATGGGCGACATAATTTGTGTCTTTTTTCAAAGACGGTTGCCGTGTTGATAACACCGTTGTTAAGTTGTCTACCTTAAATAGGCAAGCACCTACTTCTCTGGCTCCCTGAGGCTCTAGAGATTGGTCCCGTTTAAACCTATGTTTACTAGGGTCCTTAGTGTAATATACAGAACTTGAGAGGGTTTTATGTAAAAATACTTTTATATACTTTTCAAAATACACCCCAAGTATTTATTAATCGTCTTTAGAGTTGTAATGAATGTAGATTTTATATTGCGATATTTCTAGTGAAAATATCCTAATTTCATAAATAAAGGTATTTATTTGTAATATTGATTTGTAGGGAATTCATGGTATTTAGTGTAAAATGATTCTTGTGATATTTTTAGAAAAAAGTGGAATATTTATATTATTACAAAATAGATATTTTAAGGATATATACACATATATTTATATGAAAATAATTTTTAATATATATAATATTTCTAGAAATCTCATTTTCTTTAGATTTTCGTATTTTAAATCTTTCGAGACCGAATGCTCTTTGCGGAGGTCTGCATCTCGCACTACTAAGTCCGAAGATGTGCAATAATTCGCACCATTCCGAACGGGTTCCCCAAATGGGTTGTAGCGGCGCTTTGCAAAGATTTGTATAAATACTAAATCGTTTAGAAAATGGTTTTATTATTAAAAGGTATTAAATGAAAAGGTGTCGTTTTCCCGTATTCTATGTTCCCGAGAGTATTGTGCTATGTTGCATATGAGTGTGTGAGGAGGTAAGTCATTACCTCGTGATCTACTTAAATGTAGAAATGAAACTATATGGTATTTTAATGAAAGAAATACAGTAAAATGAAAATAGCAATTACTTTTGATATGAAACTTGTTCAATATGATTAGTTAGTGTTTAATAGTCAACATGAATTGGTTTTAGCATAATTGTATTAAAGAAAAGTGAAGTTTTAGGAAGAAACCGAATCGGAAATCGGATTTGTTCCGATTCCGTCGGGTTTTGGAAGTTCGTATTTTTAGAAAAGAGTAAAGGAGAGGAATTGGGACTTACGGGTTTAGGACTTTAAAAGAGATGAAGGGAAGATGAGAGGAGTCGACGGTGCGTCGTTTCGTTGCCGGGAGTTCCTACAGTTGTCGCCAGAAAATCCGCCGGAGTTTCGTCTTTCGCTCACTTCGATTTGCACACTAGGGTTTCTGGAGATTTCTTGAGAGTTGGCTCAGAGTTTTTGGGTGAGAGGGTAGAGTGTAGGGGTGGTATTTATAGGGTTAGACTAGGGTTAGGATAGATGAAGAGTTTAAATTGAAAAAATGTAAAAAAATATATTAAAATTCATTAAAAATGGAGTAAATAGGACTTTTTGAATTCTCTGGAACTGATCTAAGTAAATGAAGCGTGCAGGGGGATAGGAGAGAGGAAAAGACAGATCTTTTCAGTTGACGACTCGGCTGACCGGCCGAGTCTGGCCGGCGGCGCCGGCCCGAGTCGGCCGATCCGCCTACCGACTCGGCCGAGTCAGGCCAAGTCAGGAGGTGGGGAGTCGTCTGGTGATCTCACTGGTATATTTACTTTTTCTAGGGTAGTGGGATTTTTGGGAGTTAACACGTGTTAACTGTTGGTGTTCTAAAAAAACTCAAAATAAAACAATATTAAAAATAATGCGGGATATGGGATTTGAACTTTGGTGGCTTGGTTCAGCAGTGCAAGGTATATTACCAATGAGCTACAAGCTCCTTCTTGTAATTAAGGAGTTAATTAAATACTTAAAGTAGTCACAGCCAAAAGTAAATACCCCAAGTATACATTAATTTTAAGCAAATTTTTGTACACTAAAAATGGAGTTGTTACAGACGGCGCCAACTGATGGAGCTCTGGATCTCCTTCGAATGTCGTCTTCCGTTGATCTGCAGTGGGTGGTGATGAGCAGCTGAGATTGGATCTGAGGATTTCCCCTTTGTGCGTGTGGATCTTAATGGTCTTGATTTGGGGATGAAGCCGAACTACCTGTAAGGAAGTCCCGGGATGGTTGCACCACCGAGGACCTTTCAACGATCAAGTTAGTCGAAGTATTTGGGCAGAGTGATGGCTTATTGGGGGTAAAATTGCTTTACCCGTGTCTTCTGAAGAGGGGTTTATATAGTGGCAGCCATGGGCTGGCGGGCGCGAGATTCACGTCGGCCGTTACGCCCCTGTGCGTTATGCCTGCGTGAAAAGCGGGATCCCCCATTAATGACGAGATACGCTCGTTAATGGGAGGAACGCGATGGCGTGGAACGCGAGATCGTGGGAGGCGGATATCTCGCGACGGGCGAGATTCATGGAGCCGTGGCGGAGACGCCTGTGATCTGCGCAGTAAGTCGGTCAGTGATACCGAGAAAGTTAAGCTCGGCGGGAGGTTCGGGAGCGAGCGGGAGGCCGAGCAGGCTTGGTTCATGTGATAGCTCGGAGGCGAGCTAGGAGGGCTGAGGGAACTCAGCGTGCGGGAGGCCGAGCAGGCTTGGTTCATGTGATAGCTCGGAGGCGAGCTAGGAGGGCTGAGGGAACTCAGCGTGCGGGAGAGCTCGAAAGTGAGCCAATGGTTGTTTATAAGGCGGGCACAGGAGTGGTCGGGAAGACCACTGAAGGTCGGGAATATTCTCGGGTTGAAGGCCCAGGGCATACTTCCAATGTACTGTTCCTGCTCCTTTCCCGTAAGCCTTGGGACACGTCGTTTGTCACGTGTCACGATCTGGGGAGTGCTCAATACCGAGCATCATCAACTACCAAACAGTACAATTCAAAAAATCTAGATTGGCTAATTTGGTGTTTGGTTGGTATTGAATTTGTAGATCCTTATATTTCTTGTTCAGTTGGGAAAAATAAATGCGATTTGGAGTCGAGAATTAGAGAGATAGTGGGGGGGGATATTTTAATAACATAAAGTACATGGGACTCACGTGAATAGTGTCAAATCTATACCAATCCTTAGTTTTTTTCTGATTCAAGGATCCAAAAAAATTGTGGGTCCCTCATAAAAAATAAGCAAATCCAAAACGATCAAAATCATACAACCAAGCAAAGAATCCAAACTTTTTTTAGGATTCAAGAATCTAAACAGTGCCAAATCCTATCCAAATTCAGCAACCAAACAGGCCTTTATCGGTAGTTATCGTTTTGTTTTCGTATGTTTACACTAAAATACCCTCAACTATAGTTGCTTTTCAGTTAAATGCGTATAAAAACAATTTTAATTGCACCAAGATACTTAAAGTTGCAATAGTGTTACACTAAAAACCACTAAAATAAGCTGATGGTGTTAAAAGAACGGTTGTGTTTTACCCTTTTGCCTTTTGCCGCACCTAAACCTTTTTTTATGGTAAAGTTAGAAGAAGATATGTGACAATGAGGGTTGAGAATTTCGGAGGTAAGGGATGAGGTAAGAGAGAAGAACGAAAGCAACGGAGGAGAAAGGAAGGGACAAGGACTAAAAGGAGGAGACAGAGCAAAGGTGAGATCCATGAGGATGATGGGGGAGAAAATAGGAAGAGAGAAGCGCCAAATTTTCACCAAGGTAAGAGTATTTTCCCCTTTCAAAACAGCACAACATCATTAATGGTATTTTTGTGTAATTTACTCTTTTGACTTTTATCTTTCCTTTCCTTTTTGTGTAATTTACTCTTTTGACTTTTATCTTTTCTTTCCCTCCCCCCGCCACCCCCCCTCTGACGGTTTCTCACACCATCAGTCATCCAAATTGCACAACATGATCATCACTTCATACGCTGCTGCCCCATTCATCAAGACTGCTTCAAACCTATTGACATCGAATTAATTTTGAAAATGACACTAGCTGTGGATAAGCTAACAAAACAAGCAATTACCCCAAAATTTCAACAAACACCAATGTTCACTGCTCTACAGGATAATGCTGCCACGGCATTGCTGGGTACACAAACAAGTCACAAGAAACTTTGCACAAACCATCATCATATCCGAATTAAATAATAGGCCAACCAGTTTAGAATCACGAAAATGGAGACACGCATACCATCATCATATAATATATGGGGAAAAAAGCAAAGAAGCTGCAGGTCAAAGTCATAATTGTCAGCTCTCCAGCTGTAATTAGGCATTGGTCCGCAGCCGAAGGTGACCAAATTCATTATTTGAGAACATGTCCTCGACATTGTATAAAAACCAATCATAAATGGTATCTAACTTAATAATCCATTCCAATGGCCTCAACAACATCCTTGCATGTCCTCTTTCTCCTATCCATCCTCTCCATCCTCTCCTCCTCCTCCTCCTCCTCCGCTCAACGCCCGGACGCCCTCCTCGCCCCAGTCCGGAAAGACGCGGCCACCCTCCAATACATTACCCGCATTTCCCAACGCACGCCGCCCGCCCTCCTCGACCTCGTCCTCGACCTCGGCGGGCGATTCCTCTGGGTCGACTGCGACACCGACTACATCTCCACCACCTACCGCCCTGTCCGCTGCCGCTCGGCCCAGTGCTCCCTCGCTAAATCCGTCGCCTGCGGCGACTGCTTCTCCACCCCCGGCCCGGGCTGCAACAACAACACATGCGGCGGGTTCCCCGAGAACCCCTTCACCCGGACCAGCACCAGCGGCGAGCTTGCTCAGGACGTTCTCGCGCTGTCCTCCACCGACGGCTCCACCCCGGGCCCGTCGGCTTCGGTCCCTCGCTTCATCTTCTCGTGCGCGCCGGCGTCCCTGCTGCAGGGGCTCGCGCATGGCGCTAGCGGCATGGCGGGGCTCGGGCGCGATAACATCGCGCTGCCTACGCAGCTCGCTGCTGCATTCAGCTTCCGTAGGAAGTTCGCGCTGTGTCTGTCGTCCGCAACTTCTGCTGACGGCGTCGTATTCTTCGGCGACGGGCCTTACATGCTCCTGCCTAACATCGACGCGTCGCAGCTTCTCGTGTACACGCCGCTTATCGTGAACCCCGTGTGCACGGCAGGAACCTGCACGCAAGGGGAGAAGTCGGTGGAGTATTTCATCGGCGTGAAGGGCGTCAGGGTCGGCGGTAAACCAGTGCCGATAAAGGCTTCGTTGCTATCCATTGATTCTAAAGGCGTTGGAGGCACCAAGATTAGTACGGTCACCCCCTACACTTTGCTCGAGACGTCGATTTACGAGGCTGTGAAGAATGCATTCGTCGCTGGACTGGCGAATGTGAGGAGAGCCCCGCCTGTGGCGCCGTTTGAGGTGTGCTACAACGCGAGCGATCTCACAAGCACGCGGCTGGGGGTGGGGGTTCCTCAGATTGATCTGGTGCTGCAGAGCGAGAAGGTGGTTTGGAGCATCTTCGGCGCGAATTCGATGGTGCCGGTGAATGATGAGGTTCTGTGCCTGGGCTTCTTGGATGGCGGTGCGAGCCCGAGGACTTCGGTTGTGGTCGGAGGGAACCAGATCGAGGATAACCTCTTGGTGTTCGATCTTGCGCGGTCGAGGCTGGGGTTCAGCTCGACTCTGCTGTTCCGGCGGACGACTTGTGCCAACTTCAACTTCACATCCACTGCTTGATCATATATATATGTTTACAGGAATCGGTGAATCGTGTATACATACAGATTTTATTTTTATAAATTGTGAGAGAAATTGTTTCTGCAGAATTCGGAAGACTCCGTTCCTGTCAAAAACAATAAGCACATATGTAATGTATAAACTTTTTCATGATAGATCATTTGGTCACTGCTTGGGAAATACAGGATTAACTGATACGGTAGTGCCGCTATTGAAATTGTAAGGATATTTTTTTCTGTCATTGGCCCGTGCCTAAGCATACAACACACACAACACACCCACACACACCACACACATAAGCACACAATACACACGCATCCAGGGAAACCAAGAACTTGTCCCGAAAGCGTTATATTTGTAGCCACTTTCCCTTTGGGATTCCTGGTGTTCCAACCCTGCACTTTCCCGAAGAGAGAAAATGTCGGGAAAGTGCTCATATCAACTGAGCTCGTGCTCATTGACGGTAAGAATATTTCAAAGATGGATAGAATTAGTGTTATTTGAGGAGAATAATAAAATGGTGGGAGAAGAATAATCCAGCTTACATTGTTCGGTAAGAAACATGCTGCATTGTCTTCAGCCAGGCTGTTAAAAAAGCTTGAAGCTCGGAATCTCAGTTTGGTTTTATATCAATAAAATCTCGTTTAAGCTCGTTTGGTGGTTAAACATAATATGAAGCTTGATAAAATAAACCAGTAAACATGAACATAACATATTCGCTTAGAGCTCGGGCGTAGGCTCGACTCATTTAAGGCTCATGTAGCAAGAAATAGACATGAGCCTCCAAGGGAGCCCACTTAAATAAACCAAGGTGCTCTAGGCCCGGCCAACCTCAACTAGGGCCTAGCGGATATATAGACTTGCCTAACCAGGCAGGCTCGACCCTGGAAAAAAGGGAGAATTTTTTCACGGCTGTCCCTATCAGAACAAGAATCAATAACGGTCTGGGAGGCATGGAAAATGACCCTTTTGCGTCAGGCACTGTATATAAAAACCAAGGTGAAAACCTTAATGAGGCATGTCATTCTCTCGTCACTAAACCCCTAAGCTTTTAGCAGTAATGTCACGCCCCGCTTTCCAGTGTACGGCGAAGGGGACGCGACGAGATCCGCTACGTATATACTCAGAAGTACATACCCTAAGCGTATCTAAGCAATATAAAATAAATACACAAGAGACAGGAAATAGAAAGAACAACAACTTTTATTTATTAACATTTTTTGTACAATGCATGAAAGAAAATACAACTGAAATAAAAAAATGCCTAAACAGTGGCATAACAGGAAATGAAAAGTACAGAGAGGAAAAGTGTACAATGAAACTAAAGTGTGGGGTCTTCAGCAAACTGCTCCCAGTCTTCTTGCGATGGCTCGATCTCTGCCGGGTTCAAATCACCTGACGACATTCAAAGAAGAAAGAAACAGAATGTCGTCAGCGAACAGGCCGCTCGGTAAGTCCCAAAGATAGGGGAGAAATAGACAAAGAGTAGGAGAGAGAGTAGCTTTTAATATTGTAATGTTGTATTAACGCTGTTGTTTGTAGCTTGGTACAGAAGAATACCAGTGTATACGAGAGGGGTCTCTATAAGCTAGAGACCAGGGTAAACGGAATATAGAGTACAAGGCTCCGTTAGAAGGCCCGGAACAATGGCAATTGGATTCATGTTAGGTGTCTTAAATCTGACCGTCTCGTGCCACTTTTAATATCTTCCGTACCAATCTACCCCTTAAACCCCGCGATATCTTGTTTGTATTGTTATCTTGTAAAATTGTATTGATTGCATGGTTGATTGACTGACTGACCGAAACCATAATATCATGAAACAGTTGTAACCGTGGAGTCATGTAAATGGAATACTGAGAATCATGTAAAAGGAATATATATCCATGGTTCAGTTCAGTCAAATTGTATAAATTGATAATTGTATTCATGAATTCATGTGTTCATTTTGAATTGGAATCTTGTAGTTTATAGATTGACTTGAATCATATTCAAGTCAGATTAATCAGACTCAAACCCGAGTCAGACAATCAGAAATGTGAATCGAAGTCTTTTAATTGCTAGGGTCCTTAGGGTAATTTATAAAACTTGAGGGGTTTTTATGTAAAAAATACTTTTATATACTTTTTAAAATACACCTCAAGTATTTATTGTTCGTCTTTAGAGTTGTAATGAGGGTGGATTTTATGTTGTGACATTTCTAGTGAAAATGTCCTAGTTTTATAGATAAAGGTATTTATCAATAATATTGATTTATTGGAAGTTCATGGTATTTTAATGTAAAATATTCTTTGTGCTTTTTAGGAAAAGGTGGAAAATTTATATTATAATAAAATAAGTATTTAAATGATAAATATACATATGTTTATACAAAAATAATTTTAATAAATATTTTATATTCCAAAAATCTCATTTCTTAAGATGTCGTATTTTAAACCTTTCGAGACCGAATGCTCCTTGCGGAGGTCTGAATCTCGCACTACTAAGCCCGAGGGTGCACGATAAACCGTACTATCCCTAACGGGTTCCCCAAAGGTGGGTTGTAGCGGCGCTTTGCAAAAATTGTAAAATACTAATCCTTTAGAAAACGGTTTTATAAAGTAAAAGGTATTTATTTGCAAAGGTGTAAATTTTCCGTATTTTAGATTTTAGGGTTTCCTAAGCCAACTAGCCTATTTCTAAATGGTCTAAACGACAAGTCGTTAGAAACCTCAAATTGCCTCTTCACCGTCAATTGTGGTCAGGTAAGTACAAGTGAGGAAGGAGGGATCCGCTCACGAATCGTGAGACGGGTCTTTTAAAGTTACCTAAGCTCACTTGCCTAGTCTAAACACCACAAAGTCAGGTTTAGATAAACGATCGATGTCCACAACTTATCGTATTTTCTAATGAGAGGTATTTATTTAAAAGTGTATCAAATCTAAAACTTTAAGAATGGTTTTATTAAGAATATGGTATTTAAATGAAAGTTTTGTTTTATCGTATTCTAAGTTCTTTGATGATTTCGTTTAGGTTTGTATTTGCGTGTGTGTGGAGGTAGGTCATTACCTCATGCTCTACTTTAAATATATAGCAAGTTAAGGGGTTAAATGTGAAATTGAAACATTGTGGTATTAAGTGAAAATACGGTAAATTGGAAAGGTTATCATTTCATGTGAGAAAACTTGTTCAAATTGATTTTTAAAAGTTTAATAGTCAAGATAAAGATGTTTAGGCATGAATGTATTGGTTAGAAGTAAAATTTATAGAAAACCGAGTCGGAAATCGGATTTGTTCCGATTCCGTCGGGTTTCGTAATTTCGTATTTTAAAGAAATAGAAAGGGGGATAGAATGGGACTTATGGGTTTCGATTAAGTAAAGAAGTGAAGGGGGGACTAGAGGGGTTCCCGAGGCGTTGCTTCGTCGCCGGTTATTCCTAAAAACGTCGCCGGAATTTCGTCGAAGCTTCGCTGTGAACTTGTTTTCAAAGTACACAACTCTTGGAAAATTTTGAGAGAGTGAGCTTAGGATTTTGGGGGTGAGAGGGTGGTGTGTAGGGTTGGTATTTATAGGGTTAGGGTAGATGCAAAGTTTAAAATAAAAATGTGATAAAATGTAATAAAAATGTATTAAAAGTGGAGTAATTGGGGTTTTTAAAGAGCTATGGAAGTGGTCTGAGGCTGACATTTTTCAGGTGCATAAGGAATATGAAAAGACACAACTTTCATGTTGGGGTCGTCGCCGGAATCGGCCGACTCGGGGGTGACTCGGCCGTGACTCGGTCGGAGCACTGAGTCGGCCGAGTCAAGGCCGAGTTGGCCGATTCCCGGCCGAGTCCGGCGGCCAGGATCCCCCCCCCCCGACGGTTCATCTAACTCCTGGAAGTGTTACATATTTGGGTGTAGTGGGGTTTTTTGTGAGATATGCACGTGTAAACTCTTAGGATTCTAAAGCTGTAACAACTCCAATTTTTGTATACATAAATTAGATTCAAATTTGAAGTATACTTGGAGTATTTAATGTTACTGATATCACTTTAAGTATCTATTTTCCCACAATAATTACAAGAAGGAGCTTGTAGCTCATTGGTAATACTTTGCACTGCTGAACCAAGCCACCATAGTTCGAATCCCATGCCCCTACATTATTTTTAGATTATTTTTCTTTTAAAATTCTTGGAAGCCCAACAGTCAACAGGCCATATGTACAACCCTAATTTTTCGATACACTTTTTCCTATACAAAATTTTTTCAAACATTTTTTTCAAAAATCCACAAAGAAGTATTTTACTCTGAGCACAAGATATATATATTTAATTATTTTGTGTTTAAAGAATTTCATTTTTAGCGTACATTAAATTGTTTTAAAATTTAAAGTGTACTTTGACATTTAATACTGCTGATATCATTTTAAGTATCTACTTTTTTCAATAATTACAAGAAGGAGCTGTAGCTCATTGGTAATACCTTGCACTGCTGAACCAAGCCACCAGAGTTCAAATCCATACCCTACATAATTTTTATATCTTTTTGTTTTAATTTTTTAGAAGTCAAACGGTCAAACAGCCATAACTCACAATTTATTGCGAATTAAAAAAAATTAAACTATACCAAAATTCCCACCAGACCAAGACCCACCCAACGAGACCCGACTCGGCCGCGACTAGGCCGAATCGGCCGGCGCCGCCGGCCGGACTCGGCCGGTCGGCCGAGTCGTCAACACGAAAAATATTCGTGTTGACCTAGTCTATTCAACTGCATACTCTAAATTTTTTCTACTGTTACAGAATTTCCAATAAATCCCTTTTAAGACCAAATTTAATGAAATTTTACTGATTTTTATATTTATTTTAAATATTTTTTAACCCTAACCCTAGCCTAGCCCTATATAAAGACCCCTACCCTCTACCTTTTCCCTTCACAACTCTAAGTCTACTCTCCCAAATTCTTGAGAACTCGGTACGAAGAGCGAGAAGCGAAGCGCTGCCGAAATCGACGACGGATTCCGGCGACCGGATCAGAACCTTCGCGGCGCTTTCGACGAATCGGCAACCACCACATCCCTTAGCTTCATTAGCTTGTCCAAACCGTAAGTCCCATCCCCTCTATCTCTCTTTTCTATAAGTATAAAAATACGACTTTTTGGAACCCGACGGAAATCGGACAAACCGATTTCCGATTCGGTTTTCTATAAATTTCCACTTGTCACCTAATACATATTATCTACCCGTATGCCTGTTGACTATTAATCACCCATAACCAATTTAATCAAACTTTTTCACATAAAATGATAACTTCTTTGCAAAACCGTATTCTTTTCATAAAAATACCATGAAGTTCATTTTTCTTAGTTTAATCAATTACCTCACTCATAAATATGTTTATCTTGATCACAAAACTTGTATAACTCAATTTGAATGAAATTTCACACATAAAATGATAACGTTTTCGAATACCGTATTCTTGTGCTATAATATCTTTAAGTTTAACATAGCATGTTTTACCTTTAAACTTCACCAAAACCTAAAATAAATCACGGGGTAATGACCTACCCCTACACACACTCAATATAACCCTAATTGATAGATATCAAAACACAGAATACGAAATTACAGGACTTTTCACTAAAATACCCTAATCTTTATTTAAAGCTTTAAGTTGTAAACTTTTCTAGATAAAATCTTTTAATAAAATGAAAACCACGATTGGTCATGGACATCGATCGTTTATCTAAACTGTCTTGTGGTGCCTATGCAAGTGTGTCTAAGGCTGGTGGTTTTTAATTAGGCCCACGACTGTGGTTCCTTCCCACTTACGTGGCCGCAATTGACGGTGAAGAGGCGATTTGAGGCTTCTAATGACTCATCGTTTAGACCTTAGAAATAGGCTAGTTGGTTTAGGAAACCCTAATAACTAAAATACAGAAAACTATACTCTTTTGCAAATAAATACCCTATATTAATAAAACCGTTTTCCTAAATGAAAAGTATTTATAAAACCTAAGCAAAGTGCCGCTACAACCCACTTTTGGGGAACCTGTTAGGGAAAGTACGGTTCATCGTGCACCCGCAGTCTAGTAGTGCGAGATTCAGACCTCCGCAAGCAGCATTCGGTCTCGAAAGGTTTAAAATACAACATTTAAGGAAAATGAGATTTTTTTGAAAATAAAATATTTATTTAAAATTATTCATGTGTTAATATATATATAATCATCATTTAAAACCCTATTTTATCATAATATAAAGTTTCCACATTTTTCTAAAAAATTACAAGATTAAAAGTTACACTAAAATACCATGAATTTCAGATAAAACAATTAATATTTTTATTACGATATATTCACTAGAATAACACAAATAAAATTCGCATTCATTATAACAATTAAAGACGAATATTAAATACTTGAGGTGTATTTTGAAAACTATACAAAAGTACTTTTACATAAAAAACCTTAAGTTTTACAAATTACAATAAGGCCCCTAGCTAATATTGAACTTCAAATTCTCTTCTTTTAGCCTGACTCGGGTTAGAGTCTGATTATTTCTGACTTGAATATGATTCAAGTCAATCTATATTCTTTTATATTCCAATACAATTTGAATACATGAAACCCTGAACCCAGTTAACAATATATTCCTTTTTGACTGAATCAAACCATGGATATTCATCCATTATCCTGATATTCCATTTACCTGATTATACAGTTGCAACATATTTACTGATATCATGGTTTTGGTCAGTCAACCAACTTACATATTCCAATACTACAATACTGTTAAAACATTACGGGGTTTAAGGGGTAGATTGGTACGGAAGATGTTAAAGGTGGTCAGATTAAGACACCTAACCTGAATCCTGTTGTTGTTGTACCGTGGCATAACGGTTCCTTGTACTTTCCGTTTGCCCTGATCTCTAGCATATAGAGATCCCTCTCGTAAACACTGGCATCCTTCTGTACCAAGCTACAAACAACAGCGTTACACAATGTCCATAATATTCACAATATAAAACTTTAGAAAATACTGTTACTCTGTCATTCTCATTCTTCTCATTCTTTGGGACTTACCGAGCGACCTGTTCGCTGACGATATTCTATCTCTTTCTTCTTTGAATGTCGTCAGGTGCGTTGGACCAAGCTGAGATCGAGCCCACCGGTGAAGATTTGGAGCAGTTCCAGGCAGACCCAGAGCTCTAGATAATTGTACCTTGTTCTTTCCAGTTTATTTCATTTTCTGTTATGCCACTGTTTAGGCATTGTTTTTCATTCCAGTTGTATTTTCTTTTCCTGCATTGTAAAAAGAATGTTATTAATAAAAGTTGCTGTTATTTCTATATTATTCGTCTCTTGTGATTTACTTTATATTGCTTAGTTACGCTTAGCGTATATACTTCTGAGTATATACGTAGCGGGCCTCGTCACGTCCACTTCGCCGTACACTGGGAAGCGGGGCGTGACACCATAACTCCCAAAAGTTGAACTAAACCCTAAAAACTAAATATACCAGAGCCTACGTCAGGCGAACCCACGCCCGACAGCACCCTGACTCGGCCGAGTAGGCTGGACGGCCGAGTCGTCTACATGAAAGTTTCGCCTTTTCATCTTCTTTAACCCCCTGTTTACTCCAATTTATTGGATCGGTTCTCAAATGTTAATTACACCCAATTCAATACAAATTTTAATGATTTTTCTTAAATTTTTACAAATTTTTTTAAAATAAAAACCTTTTACCTACCCTACCCTACCCTATAAATAGACCCCCTACCCTCTACCCTCTCATCCCAAAACACTAGGTTTACTCTTTTGAAATTTTCACAAGAAAGGTGTGCGTTGAAACCGAGTTCACGGCGAAGCGCTGACAGAATTCCGGCGACGTTTTTGAAAACAACCGGCGACGAAACAACATCTCGGCCACTCCCTTAGTTCCTCTATACTCTTTAGTATAGATCGAAACCCGTAAGTCCCGTTCTTTTCTTCTTTCTAATCCTCAAAAGTACGAATTTATGAAACCCGACGAAAATCGGAACAAACCAATTTCCGATTCGGGTTTTCTATAAAATCTCACTTGTCACTAATTGCATAATACCTAAACTTATTCATGTTGACTATTAATCACATAACAACTAATTTGGACAAAGTTTCGCACATGAAATGATAACCTTTTCAATTTACCGTATTTTTCACTTTAATACCATGAAGTTTCAATTTCACATTTAACCCCTTAACCTTAACATACATTTAAAGTAGAGCACGAGGTAATGACCTACCTCCACATACACGCAAATACAACCCTAAAATGATATCATCAAAACTTAGAATACGATAAAACGAAATTTTCATTAAAATATCATAATCTTCATAAAACCATTCTTTAAAGGTTTTAGATTTGTTACACTTTTAAGTAAATATTTCTTACTAGGAAAATACGATAAGTTGTGGATATCGATCGTTTATCTAAACCGACTTTGTGGTATCTAGGCTAGGCAAGTGAGCTTGGGTAACTTTAAAAGGCCCGCCTCACGATTCGTGAGCGGATCCCTCCCTCCTCACTTGTACTTACCTGGCCACAATTGGCTGTGAAGAAGCGATTTGAGGCTTCTAACGACTTGTCGTTTAGACCATTTAGAAATAGGCTAGTTGGCTTAGAAAACCCTAGAATCTAAAATACGGAAAACTACACTTTGCGAATAAATACATTTTATTTTATAAAACCGTTTTCTAAAAGATTAGTGTTTTACAATCTTTGCAAAGCGCCGCTACAACCCATCTTTGGGGAACCCGTTCGGGATCGTGCGGTTTATCGTGCACCCTCGGGCTAGTAGTGCGAGATTCAGACCTCCGCAAGGAGCATTTGGTCTCGAAAGGTTTAAAATACGACATCTTAAGAAAATGAGATTTTTTTAAAATATAAAATATTTAGTAAAATTATTTTTGTATAAACATATGTATATTTATCTTTTAAATACCTATTTTAGTATAATATAAATTTTCCACTTTTTTCTAAAAATCACGAAAGAATAAAGGTTACACTAAAATACCATGAACTTCAAATAATCAATATTACAGATAAATACCATTATTTATGAAACTATGATATTTTCATTAGAAATATCACAACATAAAATCTACAACTCTAAAGACGAGTAATAAATACTTGAGGTGTATTTTGAAAAGTATATAAAAGTATTTTTACATAAAACCCCCTCAAGTTTTATAAATTACCCTAAGGACCCTAACAGTTATAAGACTTCGTTTCACATTTCTGATTGTCTGACTCGGGTTTGAGTCTGTTCAATCTGACTTGAATATGATTCAAGTCAATCCATAATCTACAAGTTTCCAATTCAAAATGAACACATGAATCCATGAATACAATTACCAGTTTATACAATCTGGCTGAACCGAACCATGGATATATTCCTTCTACATGATTCCCAGTATTCCATTTACATGACTCCACGGTTATAACCGTTTCCTGATATCATGGTTTCGGTCAGTCAGTCAATCATACAACCAACACAATTTACAAGATAACAATACAAACAAGACATCGTGGGGTTTAAGAGGTAGATTGGTATGGAAGGTGTTAAAGGTGGCACGAGGTGGTCAGATTTAACACACCTAACCTGAATCCAATTGCTGTTGTACCGTGGCATAAACGGTACCTTGTACTATGCGTGCCCTTAGTCTCTGGCATATAGAGACTCCCCTCGTATACACTGGCATCCTTCTGTACCAAGCTACAAACAACAGCGTTGACATAATATTACAACAATAGTTTACACTTTAAAATGTACCCTTCCTATTCTGTCTTTTTCTACTTTCCTCTTACTTTTGGGACTAACCGAGCGATTGGTTCGCTGACGACATTCTGTTTCTCTTTTCTTTGAATGTCGTCAGGTGAATTGGACCCGGCAGAAGTTGAGCCCTCGCAAGGAGACTTGGAGTACTTTACTGAAGACCCTGCACTGTAGTTTTATTGTACACTTTTCTTTTCAGTACTTTCATTTCCTTCATTTCCTGTTATGCCACTGTTTATGCATCTTTTTAAAAATAATGTGGGGGTATGAGATTTGAACTCTGGTGGTTTGGTTCAGCAGTGCAAGGAGTTACCAATGAGCTACAAGCTCCTTCTTGTAATTATGGTGTGAAATAATTACTTAAAGTGGTAACAGCAACATTAAATATCCCAAGTATACTTTAATTTTAAAGCAATTTTATGTACACTAAAAATGGAGTTATTTAAAAACAAAATAATTACATATATATTGTGCTCAGCTTAAAATAATCTTTTATGGATTTTGAAAAAAAAAATTGTATAGAAAAATGTATAAGAAAATTAGGGTTGTTACAAGTAATAATAAATTTAGTTACTTATTCGTAAATTCAGATCATGTTTATTAACTCGTCAATATTGACGTGAAACTCGGGTCATAATAATTTTTTTTTTCAAATAGCATTTCATTAAAATATCCAATAATCCAGATATCGACAGGATTTTAAACAAGCACTGGATCGTTCATCCAGTAATAACAACAATGTTTCTCACTAGTCGGTTTGCCAATAAAATATTTTAACATATATATGTTTCTTCATATTTTCTTATAATTACTTGTAGCTATATTCTAGATTTTAAATAGGTTCAATAAAACTCGAGGCTCGGGTCTGCTTTGATGAGAGCTTACTCAGGTATATTCAACAAATAAACGAGCCGAGAGCTCGTCTCCTTTGGCTCATTCAACAGCCCTAGCTTCAGCTTCGCAAGCATAAGTGTAAAAAAGGTCTGACGTGGATATTATCATTATCTTAGCGAAAATTATCGAAAAATATATCATCTAACAAAACATGCTTAAAAACTTCTTCGAACTGTTTGTCTATGATGCGAAAATACACTGCATGCATCAAATAGGAAAAAAAAGTCAATGGTGTGGGCCATCTTAAAATTAATGATTTTTTCTCCTTCCTTTTTTGAATATTTTCATTTGAATTAAACTTGAGAACACCATGTACCAACAAAAAAAATTTAAGTTACAGCCGCCGTAGATATGATTTAATTTGCAATTTAGAAAAGGTAGGAAATGCATTTTCCTTTCTTTATTATAGGGGGAATTCGAAAAACAACTTCGTCTGGCTCTCTAAATACAACCTTGGATATTTTTAACTCAACTAAATGCAACCTTCCTTACTTTAAATAAACCTGGATTCTTCCTTATTCTAAATTTTTTCCAGATAATTCCAAGTACTTCTTTATCTTTTGAGTTGTTCTGCTGGAGGATCGGATATAGTGGCAAATGCTTTCTCTTTTCCTTAAATAACATCAATGAATTGATAAACCCGGTAATAAATTAAACTCATAACATCAATGAATTGATAAACCCGGTAATAAATTAAACTCTTAAATTGCAGGATTCAAGAATCGCTATAATTAAGAAGATGCAGCGAAAATTGGGAAAACATGTAGGTTTGGACCTGTAATGACATGTATGAACCCAACAATCTGCCGAAAGTATGATTCAGAAAGCCGGGTCAAACAAACACCAGGCCCAATGGTGTAGCCTGAGGGTTGTTTTTCAAAATCCCAAATCTTTTTGGAGTCGGGTGTTAATATTATATGTGGAACACAGTATTATCTGTGGAACACCAATAGGCCCTCCTTTTTCTTCTGTTCGTTTTCTGAACCGCTTTCGGCACCCTTTTTAAAAAGCCTCACTTTGCTTCGTCTGATGAGCGTTCTTCCCATGGCTTCCTCCGACTCTCAAATGGAGTCGATTAAGGTTTTATCCTCATTCTCTTTATTAGGTTTTGATTTTTTTAAAATCTTTTTTGGGGTCGATTGATTGATTGATTGATTGATTGGTAACGAATAATTGTTGCAGGGAGCGAAGGTGCTCATGGTGGGCGCTGGTGGGATTGGTTGCGAGCTGCTCAAAACCCTAGCTCTCTCTGGGTTCCAAGATATTCACATAGTAAGCCCCTCTTTTGCTTTTCTCAGGGTTTTAGGGAATTAAGTAGCCATAAAGTTTCTTCTTCTTCTTCTTTTCCTTCTTCACATTCACATGCGATCACCTTCTAGAAATTTACTAGTTCTTTCCCTGAATGCTCTCCCAGATACTCGTAACTGTATTGATCCAAAGAAGACTAAAAACCAACCGGAACCCAGCACAAACCCAAATAGGTGCAGATTACAAGACACAAACCCGACATTTTGTTTAACGGCCAACCATATATTGTCGAATGAAAACCTATCATAATGTATGCTCTTCTTTGTAAAAACCAGAACTGGATTTGTGAAAGCTGATTATATCAATAACTTATAATATGTGGTAAAGGCATTTTCCGGTAGACATTTAATATGGCGTGGGCGTAAGATTAGCAGGAACGATATGTTCAGTTGAATTCGAGTTAACCGCCATCTTTCCATGGCACACCAATGCCCAGTTATTTTATGTGAACCTAGTTATCAGAGTTGTAGAAGTGAATTTACAAAAGATCCTTAACATCATAATTCACTACTTATTGAAATTGCTGCTGCTGCTATACGATCATTAATAGATCTCCGAAGACATGCCAAGCATTATTTTTGTGTTAAATACCTTATTTTTCTGTATTTTGCAGATAGACATGGACACAATCGAAGTCAGCAACCTGAACAGGCAATTCTTATTCCGCCAGAGCCATGTGGGGCAATCTAAAGCTAAAGTATGCTAACCAAATTCCTTATCATTTTCCTGGCGTAATCTTTAGTTGCCGATGCTTCTCTGGATGCCTAGTAAAAGATCCTTATATTCTGCTTACTTTTCGTTATTATATCACCAGGTTGCACGAGATGCTGTTTTAAAGTTTAGGCCTCACATCAATATAACGGCATACCATGCAAATGTCAAGGATCCTGACTTCAATGTGGAATTCTTTAAGCAATTCAATGTGGTGTTGAATGGTCTAGACAACCTCGATGCAAGGCGACATGTTAACCGCCTTTGCTTGACTGCTGAAGTACCTTTGGTTGAAAGTGGAACAACAGGGTTTCTAGGGCAGGTGAGCTGATAGCATGCCGCTTGATTTTTTTTTTTTTTTTTTCATTTTCTTTATATTAGTATATTAGTTTATATTGCTATTTAGTCCAGTTCCTTTTGTAGTTCACATTGTCTAAAAGAGTTTGTCAAATATATTTTCCATCTGGGACTAGGATATCGTGCATAGGATGTAGCGGTCTGTGCTTCTCTGCCATGATGTCAATACTGGGCTGTTGAAAAGATTGAGGTATCGAGAAGGGGGGGTGGGGGGCAATATAGAGATGCACATCTAAGAATGAAGAGAAAACCTCTCAGATATTGACTATGAGCCATGAACATGATTTAGTATTGTGCTGTTTTGGCACTTCTTCTCTACAAAGCAGTAGGATTTTTAAGTACATATTGACTGATTAATTTATATCTCAAGAAAGCACAAAGACATGACATGATAAATTCCATAAATGCCGGACAAGGAAGAATATAAAGCATCAGTAACATTTGCTAAACCTTTTTTTATTCACTATCCCTGCTGTTACTACTTTTTGATATTTTTAAATATAGGGTTACTTGTATATGAAAAGAGATGAAAATCTAACAGATGTAACTCCCAAAAGGTTGGTGTGCCTTAATTAAAGGTCATCTGTGTGAGTTTCTTTACGAAAGTCCACTAAGATGGAGAAGGTCATCAAGAGAAATCAGATTCCTGAGGGCGATTAGGGTTTCTGAGCCCTAATCCTTCCATATTTTACCAAAAATCTCCAAAAAAAAAAAACAAATCAAATTCCTTCAAAATTCTTCATCGCAAATCAAAAAACATTCAGATTCTGTACCCCTACCTGGTTTCTTGATACTATGATGCTTGGGTGATTCTTGAGTGATCAACATTGCTAAGGGGATTTTCTGCTGAGGTGATATTGATGCTGTGGAGATATCTGAAGATATTTCTTGGATTCTTTCGAAAAATAATATCGAAAATCTCGATTTGTTTCACTGCTGTAAGCTTTTCTTACTCAATACTGCTGATAGTTTCTTGTTTCTTGATCGTTTGCAATTCTGGTCTCATTTACAACGAAGTCTGATTCATCTAGCAATCAATTCTCAGTTTTAGCATCTGAATGTCTTGATTCATTGAATTCTGAAATTGGACTAAAGGAAAATTTGAATATGGGGAAAGATGAAATTGTTAAATCTGATAAGCATACTGATAATAATGGACTTATCTGTTATAAACACTTGGAGCTTTCTTCTGCTGATGCTCTTCTTCATAAAGAATCTGCTGCTCAATTGAGTTTTGCTGGGATAAATGATCATATTTTGAAGCCCATCTATGCTGAAATTTTGAATAAGCAAACTTCTTCAGGGAAATTGATTCTTAATGATCAAAATCTGAATAAAGAGTTGCAGCCAAATTATGCCGAGATGGTAATGCAGAAGGAAAATACTGAGAAGTTAAGAGTTGAAAAAGAAGTGATTTTTGATGCTGATGGGTCTC
This sequence comes from Agapanthus africanus, assembly GCA_030015575.1. NCBI lineage: Eukaryota > Viridiplantae > Streptophyta > Magnoliopsida > Asparagales > Amaryllidaceae > Agapanthus > Agapanthus africanus. Next base: position 426,189,229 of record JASDDO010000029.1, read on the forward strand.
CTGCAATTTATTTGTTTAGAGGAAGAGATGCAGTTCCAACTTGTTTTGATAGCCAAATGTGCTTATGGCAAGCCTTCCTTATTGGAAATACACTCCACTTTACAAAAGAAGTTAAAATTACAAGAAAAAGTCATAATCACTGCATTAGATAAAAGGCACTTGCTGTTTAGATTTACAAACAAAGCAGATTTTCTGAAGACATGGCTAGCAGAATATACATATATACAAGGTTTCTTATTTAGATTTTTCAAATGGGACCCCTTTTACTCTTTTAATCAAGAGTCCGGTATTGTTCTAGCATGGCTTACTCTACCGGGGTTGCCTCCAAACTTCTATAACTTTGATATGTTAAGATCAATCATAAAGCCAGTTGGAAAATTGCTCATTATAGATTCACGTACCCTTAATCTATATAGAACAGATAGAGCTAGAATCTGTATTGAGCTTGATTTGGAAAAAAACTTTATCTGAGAAGATATGGGTGGACACTTCCTCAAACTCAAGATTTGCTCAGAAATATTACTTTGAAAAGGGACGCGACTTCTGCAAAATATGTCATAAAACAGGGCATTCCATTTTGAATTGTAAAAGATTCAAAGGAACTGCTAATGAGGTATCTCAGATTGAAGTTGCAGATTTAAAACATTTTCCTTCCAAGAATATGAAATGGTGGGGCAAGTTCAAAGGCACTACAAATACTCAAGTTTATAAAGTAAAATCTGCTGTCAATGAAGAAGAATCAGTTTCTTACTTAACCGCTGGAAGAAAAGTTGACGCAGTACAAAAAGATAGCATAAAAATGGTAATGCAGATTCTGGGAAAACAGTAGAAGTACAAGAAATTGTTGATATTAGGAGCTCAGATTTCATCATAGCTGCTGGAAATTTGTTGTTGATGAGTTTGGCAGAAAACCAGAGGTGATACAAGTTGAAGACAACAGAAACTCATCTTTCAGGTTACAGTCAGAGTCAATTTTGGAAAAAGTAAATACATTTGCAGATAATGAGATTAGCAAAAAATCAGAGGAGAAAATTGTTGCAGGCAACAGAAGCTCAAAGAACAACATAGCTACTGCTAAAAATATTGAGAAAAACACATCTTTCATACCACGGTCAGAGCCAAAATTGAAAAAGCCAAATACTTTTGCAGCAGAATATGATGTTGGTTACTCTTTGAATTGCTCAATAGAAGATTCGGTTATAATTCCTTTCCCTTTCTTCTCTTTTGAGCATATGATAGCATCAAAAGAAAATTTTGTTGCTGAAGGTAAGCAGATCGTTAAAAAAGTAGAGCTCTTCCTATATAATATGGAAAAAAAGAAAAACGAAGAAAGCAATGATATTTCTGTTCAAGACCCACAGAAACTTAAAAGAAATATCAAAGGGGGAAAAACCAGGAGTTTCAGTTCCCCAAGAGAACATGTTTAAGGTTTGATTAAATCCCCTAGAAAATTTTATGACTCCTCTTAGTATGAATATCTGTTTTTGGAACATTAGGGGAATTGCAAATCCCCAATCATAACAAAGAATTAAAAATATAGCTGCGAAAAAGAAATGTGGGATTTTTTCATTATGGAGCCACTCACAGATTTTTCTAAAGCACAGTTCATTGTATTCAGTATGGGTCTTGAAAAAGTCTGGAGTAATGTTAATAATAAGATTTGGTTTTGCACAAAGCAAAATATTCATGTAGAGATTTTGAATTCTACAGAACAAACCATCATTGGCAAAGTTTCAGATCCTTCAGCTCAGTCTTTTTATCACGACCCACCCCTAACACAGACAGTATTGTCCGTTTTGGACGAAGTCGTACGGTTTTGTCCTTTGAAGCGAATAAGACCCGACCAGAGGCCACTTCTCAGGAGGTCACTCATCCCAAAATTTTCCTGGCTCGAGCACGCTTAACTACGGAGTTCTCAAGCCCCTGTAGCCGGTTCATTTAAAAGACGTCTTTGTGTTATAAGAGTGGTATCATTCCATTTATAGTTCTGATCTACCATCTTTCGGCATGTATTTCGAAAATTTCCCGTTGTTCTACAGTGAGTCCTACGAACTCAAGAGATGGTCCCTACGGATTTAAGAGGTGGCCCCGCCCTTTGGCATGACACTTTGTTCCGTGTGGCCCCCATGGATTAAAGTGCCATACGGAACAAAGTGCCACGTCAAAGGGTGGGGCCACCTCTTAAGTTCGTAGGATCCACTGTAGAGAAACGGGGAATCTTCGGAATACATTTCGAAAGAGAGCAGATTAGAACTATAAATGGAATGATACCATTTTTACAACATAGAGACGTCTTTTAAGTGAACCGGTACTACAGAAGCTTGAGAACTCCATAATTAAGCGTGCTCGAACCAGGGTAATTCTGGGATGGGTGACCTCCTGGGAAGTGGTCCCTGGTCGGGGCCGGTTTGCTTCGAAGGACAAAACCATGCAGTTTCGTTTAGAGCGGACAATACCGTCTGTGTTGGAAGTGGGTTGTGACAGAATGGTATTAGAGCTAGTCCCTTAATAGGTCTGTGGTTCAAGAATGAATCATTGTTCAAAAGTGAGGAGGATATTGGGTCGTGGACCCACCGTAGAATAAAGGGGAATTTTTGAAATATATTGTGAAAGAGAGCATATCAGAACTATATATGGAATGATGCAACTCCCATAACACAAAGGCGTCTTTTAAGTGAACCGGCTCTACAGGAGCTTGAGAACTCCGTAGTTAAGCGTGCTCGAGCCAAGGAAATTTTCAAGGCACGCAATTTACAGATCTGTGGTTCAAGAATGAATCATTGTTCAAAAGTGAGGAGGATATTGGGTCGTGGACCCACTGTAGAATAAAGGGGAATTTTTGAAATATATTGTGAAAAAGAGCATATCAGAACTATAAATGGAATGATACAACTCCCATAACACAAAGACGTCTTTTAAGTGAACCGGCTCTACAGGAGCTTGAGAACTCCGTAGTTAAGCGTGCTCGAGCCAAGAAAATTCTGGGATGGGTGACCTCCTGGGAAATATCCCTGGTCGGGTCTGGTTCGCTTTGAAAGACAAAACCGTGCAGTAAAAGTGCTTTGAAGAGGTAATCCAAATCTTCAAAGCATAGAAGATTTCTTAAATATGATCAGTCAAAGTGCTTTAATAGATTATGGGTTTCAAGGCACGCAATTTACAGGTCTGTGGTTCAAGAATGAATCATTGTTCAAAAGTGATGAGGATATTGGGTCATGGACCCACCGTAGAATAATGGAGAATTTTTGAAATATATTGTGAAAGAGAGCATATCAGAACTATATATGGTGATGCAACTCCCATAACACAAAGGCGTCTTTTAAGTGAACCGGCTCTACAGGAGCTTGAGAACTCCGTAGTTAAGCATGCTCGAGCCAAGGAAATTCTGGGATGGGTGACCTCCTGGGAAATATCCCTGGTCGGGTCTGGTTCGCTTTGAAAGACAAAACCGTGCAGTAAAAGTGCTTTGAAGAGGTAATCCAAATCTTCAAGAAGATTTGTTAAATATGATCAGTCAAAGTGCTTTAATAGATTATGGGTTTCAAGGCACGCAATTTACATATTGTAATGCACTAGAAGGTATTCTTATTATGGTTTGCATATGATATTTATTAATTTAGAACCCGTCAAGTATATTGACATAATCAAGGATATGTACGACGGAGTAGTGGTAAATGTCAGAACTTGCGGCGGCTTAACAAGTGATTTTCCGATTACTATTGGTTTACATCAAGGATCTGCATTAAGTCCATTCCTGTTTACCATCGTGATGGATGAGCTTACTAGAACTATCCAAGATGAGGTCCCTTGGTGTATGCTATTCGCTGATGATATTGTTCTAGTAAATGAGACGAAAGCAGGGGTTAATGCCAAATTGGAATTATGGAGGCAAACATTGGAATCTCGGGGATTCAGATTGAGCAGGTCCAAGACAGCATATATGCACTGCAAATTTAGTAGCCAGAGGAGTCAAAACCATATTGGTATAATATTGGAAGGGCAAGAGATATCACCGAGCGACCAGTTTAGATATCTAGGTTCCATCATCCAAAGGAATGGGGAGATCGATAGTGATGTTAATCAAAGGATCCAAGCTGGTTGGTTGAAATGGAGGAGTGCAACAGGGATTTTGTGTGATCGTAACTTTCCGTTAAAATTGAAAGGGAAGTTTTATCGGAGCGCTATTCGGCCTGCCTTATTATATGGTACAGAATGCTGGGCTCCTAAGAAGCATCATACACAGAAGATGCACATAGCGGAGATGTGCATGCTTCGTTGGATGTGCGGTAACACTAGAAAAGATAAGGTGCGAAATGAGGATATTCGTGCAAAAGTTGGTGTAGCACCCGTGGAGGAGAAGATGCTGGAAAATCGGCTAAGATGGTTTGGTCATGTGCGACGCAGACCTATGGAAGCACCGGTTCGACAGGGAGACCGAAGAAAACATGGATGGAGGTGATACGAAACGATATGGTTGCCAAAGGACTCAATGAAAGTATATTGTTCGATAGAAGTGAGTGGAGACAGAGGATTCATGTGCTGGACCCGGCGTGATTCTCATGTTGGTTCATGTAGCTTACCCCATATGCTTGGGATAAAAGGCTCAGTTGTTGTTGTTGAATGCACTGGAAGGTATGAACCATGCTTGGATGAATTTGTATCCTAATACACAGATTGATCACTTGATAAGGGGTTGTTCAGATCTTGTTCCACATTATTCATCCTACTTTCATGGTGGCTGTTGAGGAGAGTTGGTCTGAGGACCTGGATATAAATACAAACCCTATTTTCAAGTTCATCCTGAAATTAAATAGACTCAAAGGTATTTTGAAGATTTGGTATGAACCATGCTTGGATGAATTTGTATCCTAATACACAGATTAATCACTTGATAAGGGGTTGTTCAGATCTTGTTCCACATTTCTTGTATCAAATTCAAGTATCTAAAACCTTTCAAATTCCAAAATATGTGGATTATTCATCCTACTTTCATGGTGGCTGTTGAGGAGAGTTGGTCTGAGGACCTGGATAAAAATACAAACCCTATTTTCAAGTTCATCCTAAAATTAAATAGACTCAAAGGTATTTTGAAGATTTGGTATAAAATGGTATTTGGTAATATTCAGAATAAAGTCAAAGATGTAGAAGAGCTGGTAACATAGAAGCAGCAGATATTTGATAACAATGCTACTGAAGAAAATTTACACTCTTTATGGCAAGCTAAAAGTACTTTTGAACATGCTTTATATCAAGAAGAAATATTTTGGAGGCAGAAGAACAGGGTAAAATGGCTCATGGAAAGAGATAAAAATATTAAATTTTTTCACAGCTGGGTAAATGCTAGAAGCTGTCAGAACAGAATTAATAAATTGAAAAATGCAAAAGGTGTTTGGTTTGAAGAGCAACAACAAATTGTTGAGATGGCGGTTTCTCATTTTGAAAAAGCTTTACTGCTCATAATATAAATTATGATTTTGATTGCAGCCATATAATTCCAAGTTTAATTTCTGAGGAAGATAATAAAATTCTAACTGGTATCCCTCTATGGAAGAATTGCATAATTGTGTTAAAAACATGGATCCAGACAGTGCTCTAGGTCCAGATGGTTTTTTAGGGAGATTTTATTTGATTGCATGGCAGATAATTAGTAAGGATTTATGAAAAGCTGTCAAGTATTTCTACAAAAATAAGAAGGTAGCAAAGGCTGTGAATTCAACTTTAATATGTCTTATCCTAAAAGGGCAAACTGCTGTTCAATTACTGATTTCAGACCCATTAGCCTTTGTAACTTGTATAAAATTTTCACTAAACTTCTTTCAGACAGAATTGCAATATTGTTGCCTAAGATCATTTCTCAGAATCATGGAGCCTTTACTAAAGGCAGAAGCATTTCAGAAAATATATCTCTTGCACAAGAGTTAGCTCAAGATATTAATAAAAAAGTTAGAGTTCATAATATTATTTAAGCTGGACATGGAGAAAGCCTTTGACAGATTGGAGTGGAATTTCATTTAGAAAATCATACAAGTTTTTGGGTTTTCTAGTCAAGTTCTACTGCTAATCAGAGGATGTCTAACCACTCGACATTTTTCTGTTCCAGTGAACGGTCAAACTGGAGGCTTTTTTAAGGGGACCAGAGGAGTGAGACAAGGAGATCCTTTATCTCCTGCTCTGTTCATAATTGCATCAGAGTTCTTAAGCAGATGGATTTCTTATTTAGCAGAATCTAGGCAACTTAAAGCATACAGAACTAGGGAGCATTGTCCAAATATTACTCATTTGTTATATGCAGATGACACAATTATTTTTTCTAATTCTGGTAAGAAAATATCAAAGTGCTATTTGACTTCTTACAAGAATATGAAGCATACTCTGGGCAAAAAGTTAATTGGAGTAAAAGTTCATGTTTTACATCAAAGAATTTTCCTCATGCAAATTTGGCTATTCAGCAAGAGACCAATATATCTAAAGGAGCATGGCCTTTTACATATCTTAGAGCTTCTATATATTTTGGAAGAGGAAAGAAAATTTATTTTGAAAGTTTACTTGTGAAAATCAGAAACAAATTGCAGGGTTGGCAAAATAAATTGTTATCACAAGCAGGAAGATTAATCCTGATTAAACATGTTTTTTGTTCTATGCCTTTACACATTTTATCAGCCACAGATCCTCTAAAAACTATATTGAAGAAAGTTTCAGCAATTATGACAAATTTCTTTTGGAAGAATATAGATTCTCAAAAGGGTGATCACTGGATTGCACGGGACAGAATATGTAAACCTTTGGCAGAAAGGGGTTTAGATTTAAGAAGTCTGAAGGATTTGGCTAAAGCATTTAACATGAAGGCTGCTTAGAAATTAAAGACAGAAGAAAGCTTATGGTCTTCTTTTATGGAAGCTATGTATAAGAAAAGTGGCTCTTGGTATTGTCCAAATAATACTTCAGTTGCATGGAAAAATATCTCAAATTATGCATGCAGTTGATTCAGCTTCTAAATGGCTGATAGGACCTAGGGAAATTGATTTCTGGAGGGATGTATGGCATAAGGAAGAGCCTCTTATAAACTACTCTACACGTCCTATTAATAATGTAAAAATTCGTGATATACTGAAAGACTTTAACTAGAATTTTACTGGAATGGAGAATACACTGCCTCAATACATTAGAGATGAAACCATGGATGCTACTATACAGTTAACAATGATGCAGATGTCTTAATTTGGAAGCATACTAGTAAAGGCAATTTCACCTTAGCATTAGCCTGAGACAAAGTAAGAGAAAGAAACATTCAAGTTGATTTTGCCAATTTCCTGCAATATACAGAGCTTCCAAAAAAGATTGTTCTTTTTTCCGGGATACTTTTTTTCTGAAGCACTACCAGTTGATTCTAACATTGTTAAGAAAAGAATATATATGGCAAGTAAATGTGTGTGTTGCAGACACTCAGACCAAGAAAGTTCTGAGCATCTATTTTTGAAGAGTGAAATTTCAAGATGTCTGGAGTAAAATTCATGAGGCATTCAATATAAAAAACGCAGCTAATTAGTACATTACTATTCATTCTGCTATGCATTTTGGCAAGACAAGTTGTAGCAGTTCAAGATTGCAAGTTTGATTCCTCATATAGTATACTGGAATGTTTGGAAATACAGATGTGAAAGATGATTTCAGAATATAGCTTTTTCAGTTGATGGTACTGGCATAAAGTAATAAGTGATATCAGAAATATTATTTCTGATTCAAACATTCAATTTTTCTCTTAAGCTCAGCAGAAGATTATGAAAAATTTATATATGGATGATTTGATTAATACAACTTCTACCAGGGAAAAAGAAATTATTTTTACCAATTGGAGTAAACCCCCACTGGGATTTTACAAGCTAAATGTAGATGGAGCAGCTCAAATTAATAATCAGAAATCTGCAGGAGGAGCAATACTCAGAGATTTTACTGGGAAAATTGTTTTTGCATCTACATTTTATTATGGCAAAGGAGATAGTATGTCAGCAGAAACCCGAGCTCTACTTGATGGCTTAATACAGTGTTACCTTATGAAGACCAATCAATTAAAGGTGGAATCAGATTCAAGTCTGCTTATTGATTGGGTAAATAATGAAAAGGTCACACCTTGGAAGCTGTAGTTTACAGTTCAAGCCATAAAATTCATTGCCAGTAGATTAGATGTGGAATTTCTTCATACTAAAATAGAAAATAACATGTTGGCGGATTTTTTTATCATGAAGCTCAAGTTGCAGAAGCAAGCTGCACGATTCCATGTTTTGCAATTCCAAAGAAATTCCAGATGTTAGCAAAGAGCGATCTTTCTGAGCTACACAGAGTTAGATATTGTAGATCTCATAAAAAAGGGGAGGAAAGTGTTAGAAGCTCAATTTTTTGAAAAGTTATATATGAGATTTTGAGATCAGATCAGAAGATAATATGCTTGGTCATGGAGATGTTAGATCTCACAAGCCTTGACAAGCAGAGAAGCTTTCAAAGCTAGCAAAGATTCAAAGACTCGAGCTTTCCTTTTGCTTTGAGACTAGATGTCATAGTTCTGTACTTTGAGATCTAGGGTTCTTGTTTGAGAGAGGAGCTGAAGGAGAGACGAGATACTCCCTCTAATCCGCGGCTTCGTGCTCTCTCAGAAGAACCCTAGGGCTCCTCCATTTGGTTGGTTAGTTATATAAGGATATTTCATGGGCTGTCTGTGTTGGGCTTAGCCCATTCGTTTTACCTAGTAATAAAATAACTAGAATTTCCAGTTTTGTTAAAAAAAAGTCCTCTAAGATAACCAAGCTAACACCCTCCGGTGGCCTAGGCAGATTGTCAATGCACCTAGGAGGCTAGGACAGATGCTTTTTAGAACTGTTAGCCTGGTTACATTTGCCGGACAATGTTGCTCGCATCAACCTAATTTTCCTAGAATGATACAAGAAGGATTGTGTAACATGGTGCAGTTGCTAACTGTTAGCCCAGTTACATTTGTTCTTGAGGAATTAGCTGACTGGAGATTTTAAACCATTTAAACTTTGATGTCACCAGGTAATTTCTCTGTTGTTAAAATCAGTAACGACTAGATTTATGACTTCCTATTTAAAATTTGATTGGAAGTTGATTGTGTTGAAGTTTATACTTATCCTTTCCACCCATGTGTCAGGTCACTGTCCATGTAAAGGGTAAAACAGAGTGCTATGAATGCCAGCCCAAACCAACTCCTAAGACGTATCCTGTATGCACCATTACCAGCACTCCATCAAAGGTATGATCCTTATGAAGAACAAAGGCTATGAATCATTTCTGTATTATGATACATGCTTAAAATTTTCTAAACATATACCCTTTTGCCGTTATCTTTTTTCGCTGCTATATTTTATTTTTTCTAACTTCTGTCTTTTCATGTAAGTGTGCATAATATCGAGTTCTTTTCTGAACTTAAGACTTATTAATATGTTTCACAGTTCATTCATTGCATTGTTTGGGCAAAAGAGCTGCTGTTTGCAAAGTTGTTTGGAGATAAAAACCAGGGCAATGATCTTAACGTGCGTTCTAGTGATGGTGCTGGCTCATCAAAACGTACAGAAGATGTTTTTGAGCGAAGTTCAGATGAGGATCCTGAGCAGTATGCACGAAAGATATATGACCATGTATTTGGATATAACACTGAGGTTGCATTGGCTAATGAAGCTACATGGAAGAACAGAAATAAACCTAGGCCCATTTACATTAGAGATGTACTTCACAACATGGTCATCCAACAAAATGGGAATTCGGGGAACGGCAAAACTGAAAATCCAGTGGTATCTGCTATGTCATCTCTTGGTCTTAAGAATACACAGGATGTTTGGAGTCTCGTTGAAAACACAAAAATCTTTATGGAGTCCCTGAGATTATTTATTGAGAAACGAGCACAGGTCTGTACCATTGACTTTATTTGATGAGAAGTTTTGTAGAATGTGTAAATTTCACATTCCTTTCTTCTTGGGCACAGATTAGATGCTATCGTTTAATTCTTTCTTCTTCTTTTTCCCTTTTGATTTTTAGGACATTGGGAACTTGACTTTTGACAAAGATGATCAATTAGCTGTAGAGTTTGTGACCGCCGCTGCAAATATTAGGGCATCATCATTTGGGATTCCTTTGCATAGTCTTTTTGAAGCTAAAGGTATTGCTGGAAACATTGTCCATGCCGTTGCTACGACAAATGCTACGGTTGCTGGTTTGATTGTCATCGAAGCTATCAAGGTGCTCCACAATGATTTTAACAACTACAGGTATGTGCTTAATAATACCTTCCCAATTCTTCGCCACCTCTTGTCAATAAACTGTTCGTAACTTTGTATATAACAAGAGGCACTTGCAATGCTAAGTTATCAACCCATATTAGCTTGAGAATAATGGAGAATAGGCGCCATAGGAGGGAATTTCCTCCTATGGCGTCGAAAAAATACACCCTCCGTGATTTTTTCCGACGATCGGCACCCATCATCATTGTAGAGTGTTTTTCAACACCCTATTGAGATAGGAATATACGTCGTTTGTCAGGCGTATTACAGATTCTCTCTGCTTAGGGTAGGCAGGGGTTTATTGATCGTGGGGATCCAAATCTCCGACAACCGCGAACTAATCTGCCGTTAATTACCCCTCGTTTTGGAGCCAGAGAATCTTTGATTAAAAGGTCAAACAGATCATGCGAACTCAATGTGCAGTATACGTATGCATGTGTCTTGAGGATATTTTGGGCATATCGGTGACCTCGCAGAGTTTATGGGGGCCCCGCTATCCAGATAGCGGGGGTATCGCCCTATTAGAAATTTTTTCTAAGGTGAGAAGGCTTTTGAGTATGGGACGTGTCTATTTTATTCATTTTTTATTTGTAGAATATTTGTCAGAAAAACAGAAGTGAGATGCGCGTGTGCACATTCGCACTTAGCAAAATGAGCACGCGGTAAAATGCACACATGACGAGATGCACACCTAGCAAGATGTACACCTGTCGAGATGCGCTCTTGGAAAGGTGCGACCCTGACAAGGTGTGCACCTGGCAAGGTGCGAGAGTGATGGGGGCCAAAGAGTTCTGAATGGGCCAAAAGGTCTAGTGTGATGTGCACTTAGGGAAGTGCGCACCTAGCGAGGTGGTCCAATGAGGTGCGCACTTAGAAAGGTGCGCACCTAGCGAGGTGCGTGAATGGAGGGCCAAAGGGTCCCAAATGGTATAAAAAGTCTAACGAGGTGCGTACTTAGAGAGGTGTGCACTTATCGAGATGCGAGAGTTACGGGCCGTGGGGTTCCAAATGGGCCAAAAGGTCCAGTAAGGTGCACACTTAAAGAAGTACGCATATAGCGAGGTGCGTATATGGGCCAGTGCGCATTTGGTAAGATGTGCACCCAACAGGGTTCGCATCTGGGCAAATGAGCACCTAGTGAGGTGCACACCTATCACGGCGCAGGCAAGAGTCGAAACCCAACGGAGCTACGGTCCCAAACACAAGTTTTGATGCCAGAAGATCAAAAGGGGCTCTTTTCCCTTCTACGAGGCCTCGAGATATGCACAGATGGGTTTTGACGTGGGTTTTCTCTTCCTTCCCTCCACAGTTAGATCGTGAAGAGAGAGATGGAGAGGATAAAATTTGCTCCTTTGTTGATCTTTACGAGAAATCTGCGTTCCTCTCGATGGATTGATGGTCAGAATCAATTTTGTTTTTGTAAAAAGGGGAAGGTTTGCTTGATTTAATTGGAGAAAAGAGGACGAAGACGAAGGAGACTTGAAGAGAAAGAGCGGCGCAAAATCCTAGGTTTCTTTTGGGGAATAATCGATAATCATCGAGTCATCATGGAGGGCGTTTTATAGGCCTACATCTTTTCATATAGCCCTATGGCTTTTTATAAAATTTGCTTTTGCCTATTTAATAAAAAACAAAAATTAGATTCAACTTTTCCTTTCTTTCTTCTTCTCCTTTGGCCGGCCCCTTCCATGCTTGGGCTTGACTTAGGCTTGGACTCGCTTGGCTTGGGTTTGGATCCGCTTGCTTGGGCTCGGGCCCACTTGATTTGGGGTTGACTTTTGACTTTTATTTTGAATTTTTGGATAAGGGGTGTAAATTTTTACCCCAACAAAGTGCCATCATCAATAAATACACACCATGTGTATAGGTTGTGTACATGAGATTGATGGATCTTTATTTTGTATAGAGATTGATTTTTTTTGGTTCCTGTGGAGAGTCGATACTGTCCTTTTAGCGACGTGGACGGTCGATACTGCCATTTTAGCGACGTGGACGGTCGGTGCTGCCATTTTAGCGACGTGGACGGTCTACACTGTTATTTTTGAGACGAGAACGATACGTGCTGCCATTTTTGCGATGTGGATGGTCGATACTTGATTTGACTTGCTCCGCTTCTTACGACGTCGGGGTTGAAATTGACTTGCTCCACTTCTTGTGGTGTCGGGATTTGATTTGACTTGCTCCACTTTCTTCGGTGTCTGGATTCAAATTGACTTGCTCCGCTTCTTGCGGTGTCGGGATTTGACTTGTTTCCGAGGTAAAGCTTGATTCCGCCAGGAAGGTCATTGATTGACTTGTTTCCGAGGTGGAGTTTGATTCTGCCGAGGAGGTCATTAGTTGGCTTGTTGATTGATTTGTTTTGGGAGTTTCCTATCCGTCCAGCGGGACTTTTGAGCTTGGAAGCATTGTCGGGTGAGACGTTGATTTGATTTGTTTGATTTCTGTCTTGTTTGGCGGAACTTTTGAATTTGGATGAGACTTGGAATTTGGATTTTGTTTAGTATCAGTGTCGCTACCACATAATAGCGCTAAGAGCGACTCATTATATGCCCTGGGGGATTTGGAATCTTGATGTTGGTTCGGCATCTGTATCGCTATTACTGGAGCGTAGCGCCAGAAGCGACTCATCATTTGCCTTGGGAAAACTTAGGATTTGGGTTTTGGGTCGGCATCAACATTGCTAATACTGAAGCGTGGTGCCAGGATCGACTTATCATTTGTTGTTGTCCGTTGAGAAGCGATGGCTTAGAAGACATGTTTATGTCCCGTCATCTAAGGCTTTTTAATTTTATGAGCCGTAAAGGTCTCATAAAAGCATTTTCTCCCTACTAGTCGAGGGGATCTCGTAAATGTATATTCTCCTTAGGAATCATGGGGATTCCTAAGTGTGTTGCTTCTTTGTGAGTCGTAAGGCTCTCACGCGGGGATATTCTCCTCGTAAGGTCGAGGGAACTTTGCGAGTGTATTTTCGTCTCTTTTTCACGAGTTTGCGTCCTTTCGGATTTTCACAAACTCGCTTGCAGTCTTGCTGTTTTTACTCACGGAGCCCTTTCGCGTTTTCATCCGTGTCGTTTTTCTTGAGAAAATACCGTTTTTTGCTTTTTTTATTTTTACGACTGCCTCGTTGGTGGAGTTTCATCATCGGTGGGACTTCAGATATAGCCTCGCTGGTGGGATTTGGGAGAGATAGGGGTCGTTTATACCCGTGGATTGTATACGGTTTTACATGATGTATGATCCAAATTGTAGGGCCGGTGTGCTAGATTCGCTTGCGACTTGGAGCATTCACGCGTAGTATTTCTTGAGGTATCGTTCATTGATGTGTGGTATGGGCCTTTCTCCCTAAGCGCTTATTAGTTGGTAGGATTCTCCATCAAACATTTTCTCGATGACATATGACTCTTCTTAATTTGGCTTGAATTTTCTCTTGGCATGTCGATTAGGGATGATCGGTCTTTTGAGGACCAACACCAATTCGTCTTTTTTGAAAGCACGGAGACGGGTCATCTTGTCATAAGCCCATGACATTTGGACTCGGTACAGCTCCAGATTTTGCTGTATCGCAAGTCTCTTTTATTCGAGGGTGTCGAGCTCTTTGAGCCGAAAGAGGGTGTTTTCCTTTAATGTTAAACCATGCTGGACGGTTATCTTGAGGTTGGAACTTGATTTCGATGGGGAGGATCGCCTCCATTCCGAAGAGTACTGAGTATGGAATGGACCGAGTAGGAGTGCGGTGTGTGGTATGATATGCCTACAACGTCTCGTGGAGCTTGAGATTCCAGTCTCTCTTGTTGGCTGAACCATTTTTCCTCAGGAACTTGCATAAAGTTTTATTGAAGACTTCGGCTAGCCCATTGGCTCTTAGATTATAGATGGAGGAATATCTCCAGTCTATCTTGTGCTGCGTAATGAACCTTGAGACTTTGAAACTCTTGAAAGAAAGCCCGTTGTCAGAAATGATTCTTCTAGGTGTACCGAAGCGGTATAGAATATTTTGCCGGAAGAACGTCAGAATATCTTCTGTCTGGACTTCTTTTAGTGGGACAATTTCAACCCATCTGGAGAAATAGTCAGTTACGACCAATATGAACTGGTGGCCTTTGGATGACGGAGGATCAATCGGGCCAACTAAGTCGGTATCCCAAACTTCGAAGGGCCATGACGCCACCGTAGGATATAATGGATTGGGATACTTGTGAATGAAGTCACCATGAATTTGGTAGAGATGGCATTTCTTCGCATGCTCTTCGCAATCCCTTATCATGATAGGCCAGTAATTCCCAAACCGTTTGATTTGAAACCGCATTTTGGGGCCAGATTGGTAAGCTTCGTAGATACCCGAGTGAACTTTTTTCATGACTTTTTGGGCTCCGGCCGATGACAGGCACCTGAGCCAGAGCTGGTCGTATGATCTGCAGTATAGCGTATTATTTACACACATATCGGATGACTCTCTTTTTCAATTGATCCTTCGTAGATTTTTTTCCGAGCAGCTTGTCTTATTGGAGGTACTCTATGAAGAGCTTTCTCCAATCGGGCTCATCTTGAATGATCAAAACTTCTTCCGCAGGATTGCTCTTTTGTTCTGCACTTTCCTCTTGTAAAGAGACTGGAGGCAGAATTTGCCGGTTTCTTACTGTGATCAGAATTGCATCCATATCGGTATCAGCCAGCTTTTTGACTAGATGAGCGAGTAAGTCTCCGTTTCCGTTCAACGCCTTAGAGACTTTCATTAGTTCAATGTAGGTGAACTGTTTTATGAGTTCCACCACCTGCCTTCTGTATCGAGCTAACTCGGGTTTATATATCTTGTAGTTGCCGTTCACTTGGTTGACGACAAGCTGGGAGTTACTATAGACTCATAGTCGAAGGACCCCTATTTCCATAGCGAGATTCAAACCAGCTATCAAAGCTTTATACTCAATCTCGTTGTTTGTGTGAGACTCGATAAGAGCGAAGGAATGCCGCAGGGTTCCTTTCGATGTCATGACAAACATAAATCCTATCCCTGGTTTTATCTTTGAGACGCTTGATTTGTTGGCGGTCCTTATTGATGAGGCTCTATCGATGCAGAGCTTCTAATATGGCTCGTTATCCTCGAGGTTCAGCACTTGTTCGTTGGGTAACTCGCAATTTAGCGATGACCCTTCTGGTATGGGATGAGCAGCGAGGAAGTCGGCGAGGGCTTGTTCTTTTACTGCTTTCTGAGAAGTATAGACTATGTCGAACTCAAGCAGCATGACAACCCATCTTGCCATTCTGCTAGCAAGGCTTGCTTTGGTCATTAAGTGTTTTGAGCGGGTCGACCTTGGAGATCAGCATATCCCGATAAGCGAGTAGATAGTGCCTTAACTTCTTCATGGCGAATATCAGGGCCAGACACTGCTTTTCGATCGGGGAATAATTATGTTCTGTCTCGACTAATATTCGACTGAGGTAAAAGAGAGCATTTTCTTTTCTCTCCTCATTATTCTGGGCAAGGAGCGCGCTGAGTGATTCATCTAGCACGGCTATATAGAGAATCATCGGTTTATTTGGAATGAGAGCAGCAAGCACCGGAGGGTGTAGCAGACACTGTTTGATGCTTTCGAACGTTTCTTGACATTCGGCATCCCAAACAAAAAAAGCCCCATTCTTCATTAGATTTTGAGAAGGGCCTGTATCTTCCCGATAGGTTCGAGTTGAACCTTCGTATGTACGCAAGCTTACCTTAAAAGGATCTTAGCTGCGTCAGATTTTTTTTGAGGCGACATCTCCATGATGGCCTTTATTTTAATGGGTCAATTTCGATTCCCTGATGTCAGACTATGAAGCCCAAGAATTTTCCCAATAATACGCCAGAAACGCATTTTAGAGGATTTATCTTTAGATCGCATTTGCTCAGTCTGGCGAAAACGTTCCTTAGATCTTGGATGTGATCGATCTTGGTTTTAGTCTTGACGACCAAGTCATCGACATAGCATTCAACGACTTTATGGATCAGGTCGTAAAAGATCTTTGTCATTGCCCTTTGATATGTGGCGCACACATTTTTCAGTATGAATGGCATCACCTTGTAGCAGTATATTCTGATCGGGGTTCGAAATGCTGGGCGAAATTTTTATCTAATTGTACCCAGATGAAACCATCCATGAAGTTGAACAATTCGCAATTTGAGGTATCGTTGACCATCATTTCCATGACCGGTAGTGGGAAATCGTGTTTAGGGCATATTTTGTTCAGGTCTTTGAAATCGACACAAATCCGGATCTGCCCATTTTTCTTCTTTACTGGGACGATGCATGTGATCCAATCCACATATTTCTCTTCTCTGATGAAGCCGGCATCGATGAGTCTTTTGGTTTTCTCGATGACCTTTTCTTCCAGCTACCTTCTCATTCTTTGAGGAGCTTGTTTGACTGGCTTGGCATCAGGGGATATAGCCAGCTTATGCACGGCTACTTCAGGAGAGGCCAGTCATTTTTTTGTACGTCCATGCGAAGTAGTCGACGAACTCATACAGTAAGGCGATCATTTATCCTTTCATTTCCTCTGACAAGAGTGAGCGATGTAGGTAGGCCTTAGATTATCGGGCGTCCCCAAATCAGTCTCGGTTAGCTCGTCGAAGGTTGCTTGTTCGCCATCTTCGAGCTCTCGAAGGGCTTCCTCTGGCTCGGCTAGCTCGTCGTCATCATTTAACTTTTCACTGGCTTCACCAATATAGATTATGTAGCATGCTTTAACAACAGGTTGAGTGAAACCAATGCTCCTTCTATCTAGGATTCGTCCATCGGTGAGTACTCGGACCTAAGGCGGGTGCTACGGCCCCTAATAAAACTTTGCTTCAAAGTCCGTTTGATCTAACCGACATCCGCACTTTTAAAATACTCCCGCATCTCGGGCGCATAATATCTAGGGTCCAGGACGACTCTTATGCCTCTCTCATAGGGAAGGAACGTGACATACAAATCGTTCGGGTGCACGACAGGATTTGACCCATAAAACATGATACTCTTTTGTCCACCTTTTTTTTCAGGAACGTAGAAAGTTTTCAACTGTTCCACGGTAGAGACTGACAACGCATCGAGCTCTTTACACATTTGTTTCGGCACCCTTGTGATGGTTAGGGGTCTTTCTGTAATTTCGAAGGTTTCTTTTAGCTTCGCTTTTTGCATGAAAGCCCAATCTGCACAGCTATTGCAAGACGGGTCATCTTTCTCTGATTCTTTAGTGTCGCTGCCTAACCGATGGCGAATTTTGCTGTTGAATGGGCTTTCAATATTAGACTCGCCCGTATCACCGCCAAAATGAGGACGGGTTTTACAGAAGGACGGACTTTCAGCGTCGGACTCATCAGTGTCACTGCCGAAACGCGGACGCACTTGAGAGTTTTTGCTTTTAAAAGTGACGGCCAGTTCAGATTTGCTTTTGAGTTTCGGAGTCGTTCTGTCTTTGGTCAGTCGTGGCTCAGTATTTTGGGATTCACAAAGTACCGAGAATCTTCATATCGGACTTCATGCACACCGAACGGCTGGATGTCTCCATCAATGCGTCTTTATTTGCCATTTTTGGTATATTTCATGCATTGATGGAGTGTTGATGGAACAATAATGTAATCGTGAAGCCACGGCCGTCCCAGAAGAATCTTATAGGACGTGTCGGCGTCGATCACGTATATCTTAGGGTCGGTTTGTTGATCCCTAAATTTGATTGGCAGAGCTATGGATCGCAGAACTTGCTGGCAGTTTTGATTGAAGTTTTGAATGACAATCCTTTTCCTTGACGGGTGTTCGACATCCATTGACAAACTATTCAGAGTCCGCAACTTCATGATGTTCATTGAGGATCCCGGATCAATCAATATGTGATTAATCCAGTCTCCATCGTTGTATCCTATCACGTAGATCGGTCGGTTGTGCTTAGCTGTTCCTAGTAACATATCTTCATTCTTAAATGTGACCGCGACTGTATGTAGAGTGTGCTGGGTCTCTTTCATATTAATTTCCACAAAACGAGCCTGGTACCGCTCGGGGTTTTGTAGAGCATGAATGAGGACATCTCTAAGCTTCTTGGACAAGACCATGGCATCATAGACGCTCAGGAGAGACAGAAGCTTTCGGAGGTGAGACAAGACATTGTAATCTACCGGAGAAAAACTCGAGTCTTCATGAGCCAGTTCTCAACTGTCTTCTTCATTAGCTTCATTAGTGACTTGTTTTTTCTTTTCTTGTGGGGTGTTGCCTTGCTTCGGCGGTAGGACCTTGCCGCTTTTGAGCTGGATTTGGTTGGCCTTTGTGGCGAGCTTTTCGTCCTCTTCGGGAAACATAGCTCTTCCTCAGAGTCGCTACCAAGATGGACGACGTAGCATGCCACAATAGGGATCTTTTCATCGGAATTTTCTTCTAGTTCCTCCAGAATCTCAGTCGCTTCTACGGGGAAGAACTCCTTTAATTGAATTAGAGTTCTTTCCTTTTGCTCATAATCTTTGAGAGAATCGATATACCTTTGAATAGTCGATTTTCTCGCCGATTCCTTTTCGCTTTGAGCCGCATCTTTCCTTTTCTTCTTCTTAAGCTTTTTGGATGAGCCCGATTGAGCCGAATTGGCAGCTGGAATGGTAGGCTCCCTCTGCCCCTCCCATTCTGTTCTGGGCTCCTTCTGAAATAGTTTTAATTTCTTCTTCGTCTTCTTATATATATGCATACTCCATGGAGGCTGCGGCGAGTCGGATTCATTTCTCGGAGCAGTGGATTCAGCTGTCTGCTCCCAGAAGGCTTCAGCTAATGTCTGTATAAAGTTGGTGGCTGCAGCTTGATTAATCACCAACATGCTCTTGGACAATTCAATTTCCTCGGTCTTGTATTTCTTCTCGACCCAGTTTTTGAAAATATAGCAATTCTCGATCGCATGGCTCACTACTCGGCGGTACGGGCAATACGGAGGATTGTCGGTCATTTTTGCTTCGTGAGGCCTTTTCGACTCCGGCAATTGCAGGCCGTTGTTCAGGGCATATTTGAATATCTTACCGATCTTGTCCCTTCTAAAAAAGTAGACTTTGTTTTTTTCTACGCATTGAAGGTGTTGGTATTATTGGAGGTTGTCGTCCTTTCGGTTCTTCCAAGGCTTGTCAGTCTGAAAGTTCGGGACAGACTTTTGCTTCGAGCGTTCTAACATTTGAACTCTTTTAGTCAACTCCCGAAACGTTTTGAGTCCCGCGGTACATAGAAATGGGGCCATCCAATTGCTGAGGTTCCCAATGAGGAGGCTGGCAAACTGGTTCTCTCTAGTGGCAGTTTACACTTGATAGTGAGATTGCGCCATCGGGCGATAAAGTCCGTGTTGCTTTCGTTTTTCTCGGCTTGGTCCTCACAGGGTCAGCAATGGAGATTTTGTCACCGACACTTATGAATTTTTGCCGAAACAGAGATTCCATTTGGACGAAAGTAATGACGGACCCATCTGGTATGCTCACGTACTAGTCGAAAGCGACACCTGTCAGGCTGTTGACAAACTGACGAAGAAGGAGAGCATTATTGTCCCTTCTATTTCCGCATGACGCTTTAAAATGGGCGACATGCTGATTCGCGTTTCTTGTCCCGTCAAATCTTCCGAACATAGGAATGACGTAGCCGCTGGAGAACTCGATTAGATCATACTGTACCGGGCACGGCCTCCCGCTGATGCCAATGTCTTTCTGTACCTTGGTTTCGGCTACCAATGTTTTAACCTTGCTGGTGACCAAATCCATTATCCGATCTTGTGTTAGCGGAATAGTGCCATCCGGGACTAAGGTGTCCCCAGAAGTGGAATGTTGCCGGCTTTCGTACGGCTCGTCCATACTTGGACCTAAAGGGACAGGCATCGGTTGCTTCGGGTCATTATTGTCCGGCTCATGAGTAAAGACCTGCGCTTGATTGGAAGGTGTCCGAGCAACTTGAGTTGTGAGCTACATCACGACGTTCATCGGGTCATCAATTTTTGAGTAAACCTTGGCCATCTCTTTTGCTTCTGAGCTGTTTTCGAAGCTCTTGAAGCAGCTCCTGCTCTGCGGTCTTGGGAGGGAAAGTCGGCTTTTCTTTACTGTCCGAGCTTGACTCCACATGGACTGAGAGATCAATCTGCCTATTAGCCTCATCGAGATGGTTTTCATTATCCAGCGGAGGCGGCTGATCTTGAAATGCGGCAACCACATTCAAGCCAGATTGGGTTTGGGATGTGGCGGCTCCATCCTTGCTTTTCCTGCGATGGTTGTCGCTGGGACGGGTACCTGCTGTCTAGACCGTTTGGATAGCACATTCGGCCATCTTTTCACCACCGTCAGCCGACTTCACGGACTGTTGCCGTGGTCTTTTTGCTTCAGTAAAGGACAATCGACTGAAAACGGTTGTCCTGACCGGGCTTTTGAGTAGCGCCGGCGCTTCTTTTCTGGTTTTGCCCCGCTGCTTTCGCACGACAGAGAGCACCTGATAGACTCTTGAAGAGATGGTATCACGCCTTCTATGTTGGGGCTTAAACATGTCTTTTTGTAGCATCGTTAGGATTGCTGTTTTCTTGATCTTGGCAGTCACGACATTTTTCTGAACCCACTTTAGGGGTTCGAAAGAATTGTTGACTTTCAAGGCCAACTCAGCTGTCATCGCAGGGTAGCCCTGTTCTTGGAAGCTCACAAAATTCAACTTGGCCGAAGTTCTGGTCTTTTTGTTGGTTCTAAATCTGAGTTGCTTCTACGTTAACTTTTCTGCTTTGAGCGCTTGGCGGGTTTCTGCTCTTGGGGAAGCCGCCATAGGCCGAGTGATGGAGAGCCTTGAAGATACGTCTGATCGTGCACTTGTCGGAGGCTTCACCTGAGTGTGCTCGCGACGTTTGATGATTTCTTTTGTTTCGGCGATCTTATCCCCAGCTGGAGCACCGGAGAGTCGTTCGAACACCGACTTATGTTTGGGTTGTGGTGTCTTGGCGATCACAACGTTCGGCCTCCTGCCCCTTAAAGTCGGTTTGGCCACTTGGCTTGCCGGGGTCTCTGCCAGATGGGCGCTTCCGGCAGGATAGATGATGACGGAACCAAATTGACGGGGCGGTTCCTCCCATTGACGACTGAGACTTGCAGGAAGAATCACGTGACCATTGAGCTTGACCACGTACGGGACCAGAGTTGCGTCAGAAACGAATTTCGTCTTAGGAGACATTCTTGTTGAGTTTGAAGATTGCGATTGAAAACTGTTAATCTACACAAAGAAATATGATTTCAGTACAAGCAATTGATATATATATTGATTGAGTTCGCATGAATGTTTAACTCGAAATATGGGAAGAAAGACTGGTCCCACCGGGCGTGCCAGAATCTGTAGAGTTTTTCGTCATTCTATTGAGATAGAAATGCGTGCCGCTTGTTAGGCGTATTACAGATTTCACCTGTCTAGAGTAGGTAGGGGTTTATTGATCGTGGGGATTCAAATCTTCGCCAGCCGCGGACTAAGCTGCCGTTAATTACCTCTCGCTTTTGGAGCAAAAGAACCTCCGATTAACAGGTCAAACGGATCATGCGAACTCAATGTGTAGTATGCGTATGTATGTGAATTGTGGGTGTTTTGGGCATATCGGGGGCCTTGCAAAGTTTATGGGGGTCCCGCAACCCGAATAGCGGACTGGGGTCAAGGGGGCTAGCATCCCCCCTTACAAGGTGCGGGACAGTATCCAGTTAGAAATTTTTTTCTAAGGAGAGAAAGCTTTTGAGTGAAGGATGTGTCTATTTTATTCATTTTTTATTTGTAGAATATTTACAAGAAATACTGAAGTGGGGGATGTGCGTGTGTGCCACGTCCGCACTTAGGAAAGTGAACACATGGTAAAATGCGCACATGACGAGATGCACACCTAGAAAGGTGCGCACCTGTCGAGATGCGCACTTGGAAAGGTATGACCCTGACAAGGTGTGAAAGAGTGATGGGGGCCAAAGAGTCCCGATGGGCCAAAAGGTCCAGTGAGGTGCGCACTTAGGGATGCACATCTAGTAAGGTGGTCCAGTGAGATGCGCACTTAGGGAGGTGTGCACCTAGCGAGGTGCGTGAATGGAGGGCCAAAAGGTCCCAAATAGGCAAAAAGATCCAACGAGGTGCGCACTTAGGGAGGTGCGCACCTATCGAGATGCGAGAGTTAAGGGCCAAGGGTCCTAAATGGGCCAAAAGGTCCAGTAAGATGTGCACTTAGAAAAGAGCACATGTAGCGAGGTGCGCACCTGGGCTGGTGCGCACTTGGCAGAATGTGCACCTAACAGGATGCGCATCTGGCCAAATGAGCATCTAGCGAGGTGCGCACCTATCATGGTGCAGGCAAGGGTCGAAACCCAAGGGAGTTACAGCTCCAAACACAAGTTTTGATGCCAGAAGATCAAAATGGGCTCTTTTCCTTTTCTACGAGGTCTCGAGATGTGCGCAGGTGGGTTTTAACATGGGTTTTCTCTTCTTCCTTCCCTCCTCTGTTAGATCGTGAAGAGAGAGATGGAAGGGAATATAATTGCTCCATTGTTGATCTTAACGAGAAATCCATGTTCCTCTCGATGGATTGGTGGTCAAAATCAATTTTGTTTTTGAAAAAGGAGTGGGTTTGATTAGATTTAATTGGAGAAGAGAGGGGAAGGACGAAGGAGATCTGAAGAGAAAGAGCGGCGCAAAACCCTAGGTTTCTTTTGGGGAATAATCGATAATCATTGAGTCATCATGGAGGACGTTTTATAGGCCTACATCTTTTCATATAGCCCCATGACTTTTTATAAAATTTGCTTTTGCCTATTTAATAAAAAAACAAAAATTAGATTTAACTTTTCCTTTCTTTCTTCTTCTCCTTTGGCCGGCCCTTTCCATGCTTGGGCTTGACTTTGGCTTGGACCCGCTTGGCTTGGGTTTGGGTCCGCTTACTTGGGCTCGGCCCCCCTTGATTTGGGGTTGGTTTTAGACTTTGATTTTGAATTTTTGGACAAGAAGGGTGTAAATTTTTACCCCAACAATCATCTTTATCATCTAAGATGTGGATACAAAATTTTTCATGTGATTCTACCACTTTTTCGCCGTTGATTTAGTGGGTGCAAAATTAACGGTTTACCGACAATAGAACTTTTTACATTGCAAATCCAACGGTCAAAAAGTGGTAAAATCACATGAAATTTGGTGTGTTCACATCTTAGATGATAAAGATGAAGATGATGGGGGCGCCGATCGTCAGAAAGAGGGTGTAATTTTTCGATGCCATAGAAGGAAATTCCGTCCTATGGCCTCTTTTCTTCATTATTCTCCATGAGCTATTAGATACACTAAACTTCTCTGGCAATGATTTTCTGAAATCATTGGTCTATATGGATAGTTTTAGGTAAGGAATATTTTGAGTATGCTATTGTATTTACTTGACCAGTATATGCATTGGCGTAAAGATGCATTCTCTTATGTTGTTTTTTTTGTTTGGGGGGGGGGGGGGAGGCTGAAATGAAAGCCCTAAATTTTCTTTCTGTGAGTCCGGGAGGGATTTCCTTGCTTGCCTCTAATTTTGCCAAGCAACTCCATATTCATGGAGGTCCATACCCTTTGGGTTGGAAGTTCGTCTTGTTCTTCTCAAGGAGGTTTAGGGGTGAGAAAATGCTGAATCTACTGATAAGTTAAAGCAAAGCTGATAAACTAGTTGCCATAATAATTTTGATCAGGATTCTGATCCACACATGGATTTTTGAGCTGCGGATAGAACATGATGTAGGTCCATACATTGCTTTAGCTCACATGTTATAAGTTCTTCTATAAATTTCTGTTTTAATGTTAAGGATTCTGATCCATGCATGAATTTTTTTCATAAAAATGAGCTGTGAATAGAACAGGATTTAGGTCCATTCTTGCTTTAGCTCATATTTATAAGTTCTTTTTTTAATGTTATCTATTCAGACACTACAGTGCATTTCACTTTGTTTTTTGTTACCTTCTTTTCAGTCCTATTCCCGTTCGGTGCTACTAATTTGTAACCTGTGTCCTAGTTCCATGTATGCATCCTTTCTTACCTTTTAGGATTTTTTGGGCGTGCTTATTCACTTTGCATGTAAATCACAATACTTGCATGTTTATTAATTGTAACGATGCCTATCTATCTTTTGGGTTAGGATGACATATTGTCTTGAGCATCCATCGAAAAAATTGCTTTTGATGCCAGTGGAACCATTTGAAGCTAACAAGTCTTGCTATGTTTGTTCGGAGGTAATTTATATAGTCTTATTATCAGAACGTGTAAACTTTATGTATATTTGTTGTGTGTTGATCGAAAATTTTACATAAAACAGACGCCTCTACTTCTTGAGGTAAACACTTCAACCACAAAACTAAGAGACCTCGTCGAGAAGATAGTAAACAAGAAACTTGGCATGATTTTTCCGTTGATAATGCAAGGATCAAACCTTATCTATGAAGTTGGTGATGATCTTGAAGAAGATGTTGCTGCGAATTACGCTTTGAATCTTGACAAGGTCATTCACAGACATTTATTTTTTTACATTTAAAACAGATTCTATTTGCTTTTCCTCTTCTGAATTAATCTTCTGAGAGTTGCTTATATGCAGGTCTTAGCTGAACTTCCTACTCCGGTTACTGATGGGACTATGCTGACGGTTGAGGATCTTCAGCAGGAATTTTCATGCAACATCAACATAAAACACAGGTCAGTCTCGATGTCAGGTTACTTCATTATCGACTTTCCTGACCTTCCACATTTTTGATCTAGAGGTCTCGATTGCTCGATTGAAGAATTTGTTTCTGTTTTGTCTGTACTTCAATCAGTATCTGTGTTGTCCGATAAAATGCTTAATACTCAGATCGCGGTCCTTTAGTTTGAGATATTTGAGAATCTTGAAAATTTAATCACAGGGAAGAGTTTGATGAGGAAAAATTTAATGACTCTGAAGGGGTAAGGAAGAAAAGGTTGAAATAACAATCACCTTCAAAGAAGTTCTAACGACACTGGCGTCACTCTAATCTAGTATAAATTATATCCAGTTAATCATTCATGCTCTTGACTCGTTGAACATAATAGTAGTCACCGACAGCCGAGCAAGGTCAAAGGCAACCTGTTGTTTCTGTCGGCATGAAAATTGTATGGATTGTAGGACATGCTTGACTCATTGAAGATTAGATCTGATTAAATGCGTCGGACCCCTCGAGCGCTCTCCATGTTAAAGCGAATAGCGTGAAGCTTGTAACCCATTTGAAGTTGTCAGGCAGGACCATTAGTAATTTCCAATCTGTTCAGATTACAGTTGTACTAATTACTTGATCTGGCACAGACTTAATGTCAGAGTTGTTAAAGTTGTCACCTTCAAGTTTTGGTACTTATTCATGGTCTGAGGTATCTTAACCTACCAAGAACCGGATATTTGCCTCCGATAGTTTTATTTACTATTTTGAGAGAGAGAGAGAGAGAGATTGAAAAAGTTGTGTGTTTGATATCAAAGAGTTGATTATAAAATTCTAATATAAATGTAAATGTTGATGACGTTATGGGTATCTTGGAATGCTTGTTTGGTTGGTTTTTCTGTTTCAGGAAATCTTTTTTAGATGGAGAGACGCCGTCAATTGAATCCAACTATAGACCAACTATAGACATCTACGAATTTTGCATTATATA
Source organism: Agapanthus africanus (assembly GCA_030015575.1). Classification (NCBI taxonomy): domain Eukaryota; kingdom Viridiplantae; phylum Streptophyta; class Magnoliopsida; order Asparagales; family Amaryllidaceae; genus Agapanthus; species Agapanthus africanus. The sequence continues at coordinate 426,215,142 of JASDDO010000029.1, forward strand.
AGTAGAGATGAAAGTACTTGTTCAGAATGAATATATGTATGGAACGAAGGTTGATCTGCTTGAATTTTTTTTTATAGAAATGTAAGTACCTAACTGTGTGGGTTTTCATTATCTATTGTTTCTGAGAGGGAGCATCGATCATACATTAATTAATACAGCATAAAGATGTGTCAAATGATTACAAGAATCATTAAATGCGTGGACCTTTAGTTCCAACTATCTGTTCAGAATTTATGGAAAATCAATTAATGTTATGGGGGTGATATGGAACTGTTTCGGGGTGTGGTGCGTGTTGGCATCACATTTGATCGTGAATGACATGAATTAGTTCATGCAAGGATCTTGAAAGGATGATTTCATAAATGTAAGTTTTTATGAAGATGCCGCTTTCTTGCAATATTAAAAACCAGGCACCATGAATGAAAAAGCTCCCAGCCACGTCTAGTCACCATTAAATAATGAAGAAATAATCAACCAATGAAGACATGTGATCTATCAACCCATAGAGATATTTTTTAATTTCTCATGTAACGTTTGTCCATTCTATCTGTATATTAAGGCTAAATCAATACACGTAAAAAGTTAATTTACATATCTGTTTTAGTGGATACCACACGATAATAAAATTGGACTTGTATACGTGGACGGAGCTTTTTCTTGCCTGTTAACCAAGCCGTTGTGGTATTTGTTAACCAAGTGCTTGTACTAATGCGCCCTCTTAGTTTAGTTTTGTAGGTGGTGTGAAACCTATAGTATTTATAGAAAATATTTATTATACAAATATCTTTAAATATATGCAATTGACATATTTTAGAATTTGTTCACCTAATTATTATTATTATTATTATTATTATTATTATTTTTATTGGTGAGGCTTTGTTGTATGAGGAGGAGGAAAGTAAATAAGATAAAGACTGTCTTGTAATTTTGTAGACGGCATCCCCACTTTGACCTTCCTAACTCTTCAAGATTATTTAATAATAATAATAATAATTTAATTAGTAATGAAGCTTCACTCTATAACTTAGGTAGCGGTGAACACGAGGAAGGGAAGGGAAGAGAACCCCACTTGCTTTCTTTCATTTTTCGTGCATCATCTTCTTCTTCATCTTCTTCTTCTTCTCTCTCTAACTTTATATATCCACCATCATCCTCCCAAATTCTAAACCCCGCTTTGTTTTATTTTCTACTTGCTGCTGCTGCTGCTGTTTCACGCTGGTCTCGTGAATTAAATTTCACAATCTCCAAAAGCAAAAGAGTTCCTGATTCTTCTTCTCTCCAAAAGAAGAAGGAAAAAGACCCTCCCCCACTTGAATAGTGTTGACCCTGCGGACGAGGTGAGGTGAGGTGGCCCCTCTTTCTCTTCTTTTGCTTTGCTTTGTTTTGCTCTCTCTCTCTCTCTCTCTCTCTCTCTCGATTCCATTATTGTTGTTGATTAATTGTTTGGGGTTTCTCTTCCAACTTCATTGCTTCATTAATGTGGTATGTTTCTATTTCTTGTTTTTATTTTTTTGTGGAAAGGCTTCCCTTACACCCAAGTCTCAGCCCAAGGAGAATGATAGGGTTTCTGGGAATCAAGAAAATTGTTGTTGTTGATCATTTGATACTGTACTCACCCAAAATTTTTTAAAAAAAGGTAAAAATTGGATATCTAGAATACAACTTGATTGGGAAACCTAATTCAACAAGAGGAATTGCCAAAATGCTCTTCATTAACTAATCCAAAGATCATATCCTCGAATTTGAGTCTCATGCTAGCCAATGCAAGTTGGGTACTGGTTTTTTATACAAAGATCATCCATTCATCCAAATAATTGTGTTAAACCCTCTGTCTTGCTCGACGCCGCCTCTTAACCAGGCACAGAAACCCTTTTTTAACCAAAAGTTTTTCGATACCTCTGCTGCACTCAAGTACCGTTCTTACATCTATAGTTTATGGATTTTCGTATGTTTGCAGATACCCCTAAGATTCGGGATGAAGGCTTGTTGCTGTTGTATATGTATGGAGTATCAATATAGTTAGATTGTTAATCATTCGACATAATATGAATTATGGAGCATGAACATCGGAAGAATTATGGTTTATCCATGTTTTATATAATGAAGATCAAAATGGAGCGTGATGTTCACCAAATCAAAAGCGATATCTCATATTTCTCGTTATTTATATATAATCACACACGAACACACACAGATGCATACAAGCACATGTTTCACACATTAATAATAGATGCAGGGAATTGAATTTAACTCTAACCCTTGATAGATAAACTCATTTCTCATCCTATCTTTTATAGTATGCCGATACTCATTCCTTTCTTCCCCTCTGCTATAGTTGTAATTTTAACATCGTTGTTAAATGATGCCATCCTACAGAAATACCTCTAAAGCTATCAAAATATTTATGATTGAAACATTGGTTGCTGATATTTGTAAAGGAGCACTCTTAAACTTTTGAGGACATTGGTACCTTATGATAATCTCCCTCCAGCTTCAAACTCTAACCTTTGTGTCGACTGCATGTCTTATCGCTTATGGCTTTGTCGCAATTCTCTTGTCCTACCAACTCTTTGCCCCTTAGGCGGAATATTCATAGCTTTATGATGTTTGTTTGAATATAATACTTTGTAATTGCTAGTCGAAAACTTCTATTGCCAGTCGAATAGGATTGACTGAATTTCATTTTGCATTCAAAGGCACAAATCTTCAGATGATTCAAAGGCACATGACAATGCCAAAATCATCAGGGGAGAGCCTAGTAGCGCCGCTTAGCAGCGATCTTCTCTACGACATACTACGACGTCTAGATGGTGCAACCCTAGCAAGAGCTGCATGTGCTTGCGCCGATTTCAGCTCCATATCAAAAGAAGAAGCATTGTGGGAGAATGTCAGTAGATCCCTATGGCCTTCAACAAACAGAGAAGACATCAGGAGCTTGATATCTTCCATAGGCGGGTTCAGAAAGTTTTATGCCGATTGCTTCCCCCTCATTGTAAACAAAGACGTACCTCCAGTTCAGTCAAATGCAGACCTGCCGTATCCCGAAGAATGGATCGAAGATTATTTCTATGGGGACTTCTATGAATCTGAGAACATCTCGCCTTCAGATTTTGTTTCTATCGTCGACGTCAAGTACAAAGATAAGCCGGTTTATTCTAAGGTCATATGGGGAATTCCCGAGTCAGGAAGCTACAACGGTTGGTTCTACAACTGTCCGTTTCGGATCGACCTCTTCACGCACTCAAATGAGGATCAGGTCTTCCTGTCTGTTTTAGACGGGCTGCCATCGATTGAATCGATAGACAGAGAAAGAAAGGACGGGAAGCTGTGGACAGAGCTGTATGATGGGATTAAGCTGAGCTGGATCATTGTGAACAGGAAATTGAGACAGGCGGCGAATGTTGCTAGCTGGAGCCCGCTTGGCGGGCAGAGGCACTGGCCCACCGACACGGATTTCTTGCTGAGATTCGGCTCGATCCTTCCGGCTAAGAACATTCTACCGTGCCAGGTGGCAGAATGCATCATCGTTATGAAATTTAGGATCGCCGATGTTGGGAATGGGGATAACGATGGTTTGGTTCCAACGGCTCTGAAATTGACGGAGCTGAGCATGCAGTTGGAAGATATGGGAGGAGCTCATGTGAATGGATGGAACAGTTTGCTTGTTCTTAAAGAAGCATTGAGCTGCCAGAGGAGTAAAAATTACAGCGAGGTGTTGGAATTTTGTCATCTGTACCTGAAAGCACAGAGTGACCTTAAGGAGGAGAAGATGAGGAACGAAACCTGGTTCGACACGCTATGTATCGTCACTGGTATCGCTGTGTTCGCTATGCTCTGCTACTGTGTACTGTAATTTGTAACGCGTATAGTTACAATTTTTTAGGTACTTCATCTTGCATGCACCAAGGTAGAATGTTGTAGTTCCAGGCATTGATGGGCATAAGTGGCTTTGTGTATCTATGTGACGTGGTTCATATGTAAGCCAAATGCTGGTCATAATTCATAACTAATGAGCTGTATGTTGATTCTACAGATTACAAACTTAACCATGGCTCATAGTTATTTTTGAGATTACAGTAGATTGCTTCTCCTTACCGGTGGACGTGGGTTCGTCAAATTTTTGTGCTCATCTTTCATTTTGATTTTGTTCTTCTCTTTATCGCTTGTATTACTCTATGGTTTGTCGTAACGCAATGTAATAAGGTAAGCTCGACCCTTGATCAACTCAAACGATGACATGCCTTCGTCCAATTTGCATGCCTAATTTAAAGTCAATCAAGATGAGCCCCTCATGTGGGACACTAATATCTACATGTCGATGAGCCGTGTTGAGCTGTCTCTTAAATACATGTATATGGTAGGGGTATTGGTTTCTAAGTCCCCCCTTTGTTCTTCTATGTTGTAAACGTTGTTGATATCTACCACCAAAATAAAATTAGCACAAATCCTCAATCAGATTGCAACGAAATATAATGTTATCCCATGTGTGGGTAATGGATGACTATGAAAGATTAACTTTGGCAACTTAAGTAAGTTTATTTATTTCGCAGTCGTTCTCTTCTGTTTGGGTAATTAGATTTTGTTTCCATTATTTTCTATACTAATTTTCTGGAAGGGAAATGCTACAAATGAAAGCAGCCAAAGAATAACAAATATTAATACCATTGTTTGAACAAGATGCAGATTACACATTCAATGAAGCCTCAGCAATTAAAAGAACATTAGCTTCAAGAATCAGAGTTTGAATGCACCTGTAATTTGTTAGACGCCAATTAATAACGTAATCTTTACTCCGTCACCAAATTAACCAAATTTAATAGCTTCTAATTTGGATCCTTGTGAGCTGAGCCTGAGCCGAGCCACCAGGGAAGAATCAACACAGCTTCACGGAACGCACGTAATCATTGAAGATAAATCTGCAGTGCAAACAATCATTGAAATCTCATTATATAAACCAATGCCACGTCCATGATATGATCACTTGAACTTCAAATAACTAAATATATTCTAATTAACAATGGCTTCTATAACAAGAAGCAAAAGCCTATGTTTTGCTTTACTCATCTTGGGTGTTTATGTTTCTCTATAGATACGAGTGCAATGACGATGGAGGAGAGGCACGAGCAATGTTGAGTTCATCGAATCGTTTAATGCAGGAGGGAATCACAAGTACAAGCTGGGAACTAACCAGTTTTCTGATCTCACTAACGGCGAGTTCAAGGCCTCTGACAATGGGTTTAAGCCTTCCAAGGTAAATGCAGGAAAGGTAAGAGGAACCTTCGAGTATGAAAATTTTACAGCTGCACAGACGAGCATGGATTGGAGAACCAAGGGTGCCAGTCACTCCTGTCAAGGATCAAGGCCAATGTGGTGAGAAGATTATCTCGACATTTCACTCGCAATCCCTCAACGACGAGTTCGTTGATTCATAATAATTAATCCGTATTCTATTTCTGCAATTAAACAGGATGTTGCTGGGCGTTCTCTGCAGTAGCATCGACAGAAGGAATCAATAAGCTCGCCACTGGTAAGCTCATCTCCATATCTCAACAAGAGCTTGTCGACTGCGACACAAGCGGCAATGACCAAGGATGCAATGGAGGCATCATGGATGATGCCTTTGAGTTCATCATTGTTAGCCATTGGGCCCAACCCGGCCGAATACCCGTCCACTTGAGCGGATGCACTATATATATTCATATATAGAAGGATAGGGTTTTATATCTGAAACATATGAGAAAATATATGATGGAATATAGAGAGGTTTTCTAAAGACAAAAACTAGAGTACCGTCGTCTTCTTCTTCATCCTCTTTTACTTGGGTTGGCTTACGGGTGATTAAGTGAGTGATCAATCGAATAAGGTATATCGTAAACATTTAGGGTGGATGCATATATTTCCGCTGTGCTTGATTACTTATTATGTATCTACGTCACCTAAAGTGTAAATTGGTATCAGAGCCATGCATCCCACATTTGTAGAATTATAAATCTGTGATTTTAAAATTTTTGCAACTCAAAAGCTGCGTTTTTTTTTATCTAAACATAGATCAATTTTTTATTATTATTTAATGACAGATCTATGATATTAGGGTTATTGTTTTGATGGTTATTCATAAATCTATCGATTTTGTATCATATTGTCACCATAAATTAGATCAATTTTTATGATGCTTTGATATAGTTATTTAGTTCGTTGATTTGAAATAAACCGTGGAATAAAATGAGATAAATTTTTGTAAAGATTGGATGTTTTGTGTGAAAAGAAAATATTATTTTTTTTCTCTTTTAGTGAACATTGATAACTGCTAAGTCGTAATTTTTTTCTAAAACCCTAACCCTATTTTTTTTTATGACAAAAAACTTGTGAGATATATTTTATTTTGGGAGTTTGGTTGGACAAATATTTTTTTAATTTTTGGTTAGACCAAAAAGATTTTTGAACTTTGGTGATGGCACCAAATTTTTTAGATTTAGGTTTGGAACCAAATATTTTTTGGAATTTTGGTTTGGAACCAAATATTTTTTTGGATATTTTGGTTGGGAACCGAATATGAATTTATAGTTGGATTTTTTGGTTTGGAATCAAAATTATTTTTCTTGCATTTTGGCTGGGAACCAAATTTTTTTGATCGTGGTAGTGGGCCGAATATTTTTTTTAACAAAAAAAATAATTTTTGGAAAATTCCAGAAAATCCCAGAAAATTCATAAAAATTCCAAAAAATTATTTTTTGAGTTTTCATATATTTGTGGAGTTTCTCACTCAAGTTTTGGGTTAGTTAAAAGTTTTGCAGTTAACTCTGAGAGTTATATTTTTTTCAAAAATTTTATTTGCTCACCAAAAATTGCAAATTTTTATTCTCACATAAAATTTTGGACATTTGATAGGTGGTTGTTTCAGTGGGAGCGTTTAATCCGCGTATTAATTTCACAAATAAAACGAAAATCCTAATAAAACAGACAAGATTAGATATGACAATTTTAAATGAAAATGATATTTGTTAGATTGATTGTTGCATTTTGTGTTGTGCATATCTTATTAATACAAAGACGCATATTGCATTAATCTGACAAATTTCAAGTGGGAGATTTCGAGAGGAGATGGAAGTTTAGATTCAACTACCCAATCTACTCCGTTTCTAGGAAATCTATGATCCGTTTTGCAATCATTTTAACAAAATTTTAAATTTTATACTTTTGAAGAATATTGTTGGGGCCATAAGCCTTCTTCTCTTTCTTCGGGGTGTAAGTTTAATATTGTTATTAAGATGGGTTGAAAACGAAGCGTTCTTTGAGAAAGAGTACTCCATTATATGCTATACTCTTAACACATCCATAATAATGTCAAGATATCGTCAGTCTCATCAGGAGTGAGATGATAGATGTCACGACCCGAAAAGAGGTATACGACCGGCATAAGCATTACATGAAGTCAAGTGGACCCCATCGTAACCCCAGTAAGCCAAAACCAAGAATCTAAACCACATATACAAGGAAATAGATAATAATAGGTAGAGATGAATTAGAAAAGTTTTGTAAAAAGTAAAGCTTGTTTGAAAAACAAATAGCGCCTCCTTTGTAAATTTTGACTAAAACGAGTACAATGATAAGTAAATAACAAGCATCCCAGCTAAATCAACGCCCAAACGGGGGAATCACAACCACGTAGAAATATACGACGTCAACAGGCGAAGAATCAACAAAGCGGAAGTAAACAACAGAAATATGCATCAAGTCGGCTCCACATGAGTCCGACAACAACAATATACAATACTAAGGTCTTTAATACTATACGGTCTTTGATAGAGTACTTCTAGATACAAATAAGTACGAGACAAATGCCGATACAAAATGAAACCCACCAACTCAAAATGCTCAACCACTCCCGAAAGATAGCAAACGTGTCCAATAAGCCGCTACGGATCCAAGCGGTCAAACCTACGAAGAACTATGGCACAACGGGAGCTAGTTGCCAACTCGTGAGTAGAATTATATAACAAGTTAGAAGTCGTATGGATAAGCGGTGAAACAACTAAGTATGATAAATGTGTACATCAAGAAGGGTAAATAAACACGCACCGAAACTAGAGTTCGAGCGATAGAATATAAGATAAAGTGCTCTTATGTACAACTCGTGTACCGCCATCCTAATATGTAAAATATATGGATCTGTGTGTGGTTATCATGTCAATATCAAGTAATCAGTATCTGGCCCGATATGGGCATAACATAACTACAAGCATCTAAAAGCATGTGAGTCATAGGAGTAAGTATAATACTGCGAAATGTAACGCTAAGAATCATCAATCGTCAATAACTCACTGCAAATATATCTATATCTATATCTATATCTATACACACACACACACACACACACACACACACACAACGGTGTCAAATTAAACAACTAAGCACATATCTATAGCACGCGACCAACGAGAACACAATAAAGGCTATAATACATATATATAGCATCTATCCATATGCAATCATATAAAAGTAGCCGGAAGATGTATGTATACGAAATCATTTCAAAATAGCTGGGTGATATATATATATATATATAGTGGCACATGTAGTGGGTATTGTTTTGTGAAGAAAGGTATGCATCTCGTTTAAGTCATACGTCCCGTCTTTTGAAAATGATTTATTTAAAAGGGGGTTTTCTTTTGTAAAAATCTGTGTCGATCCTAGACACGCGGAAAACAGTAAGACCATGGCTTCTTTGAAAACCTCTTTAGAATACATCGACGTATGAAAATAATATTCAGGTACTGTCTTGTGGACCAGTCTTATCCGGCTACAATATAACATAATATCTCATCAGTGCAGGACATCTATATCAATCTCTCACACACACACATACATATAATATCCATCTCAGTGCAGGGCACCTATATCGATCTCTCATATATATAATATCCGTAGAGATATCATGTGTCAACTCCCATCAATCATTCATGAATTGATCACACATATATCACCGTGCGACATCGCGTCTCTCCCTGCCTCAATCCCTCATGGATTGATCACACACACACACATATATATCTCATGGATTTCCGGCTATATCCACCGTGTCCGAATCATCTTTATCTTCTTTTATTTATTTATATATATTCAATCTTTTAGGATTGATATTATATCACATCACATCATATCCACAGAAATATAAATTTCGTCAAACTCGAACCCTTTTAGTCTGTGTGGACTAGGCATAGCACAAAAGGATAACATATCATAGCATAAGCCAGTAATATATATATATATATATATATATATATATATATATATATATATATGTGTGTGTGTGTGTGTGTGTGCGCGCGCGCGCGCGCGCGCGCGTATGTGTGTGTGTGTCAGTGTCCCATACTACCGGTGTATAACATCAACAATATATGACGCGTAGCGAAAATCATTAAGTGTAGCGGAAATCATTAAGTGTAGCAGAAATCATCAAGTGTAACATAACGAATAAAGTAAATAAAGCGCGAGCGAATGATATGTAAAGTATGCGTGGTGTAAAAGAACAGTAAATAGGTAATTCATTCTAATATCCCCACCCATATGTTTTTAAAGTAGAACGAAACGTTGTTTAAAAATTAGGAGGCTACGATATTTTTAAAACACATATATATACCCCTTTTAGATCCAAGTAGCACATTTTTTCATTATCTTTAAAAAAATATGAAACGAATCGTTGTTTTTAGAAAGTGGGTAATACCGACATATCAGTAAAATCTCCCAAATGGGTAAAATAGGAAGACTCCACGAGTCAAATAAAAATGGGGCCATATCCGACTAATCGTCATCATCTATCATCATTATATCATCTCATACGGTATCTCATCTCGTATGATAACCATCAAATATTCCATTATCACATATCATAATAATAGGCGGTACGGATATCTAATCTGCGTACCCAAACACATAGTATAACTTGTACGGACATCAAGTCTACGTACACATATAGTAATGGAATATCAACGGTACAGACATGTAGTCACGTACAAACATAGCACCGGTGCAGACATCTTGTTCACGCACCCGTCCCACGGTCGGTACGGACAACTCGTGTCACGTACACGCACGGCGACTAGTAAGGACTCCAAGTCTCGTACGCGCATCTAATATGAATCGTATATAAATCGTCCTACTATAACGTCGATATTACTACGATACGTAAGTATAACAAGTTCTACGTAATATGGTAGTACTAATGATGTGTAATGTACATGCGAGTCTGTGATCGTGTAATATGACAATTATTAGTATTTGTGTTAGTGTTCTACCAAGTGTACCTATAATACACCTACTAAGCGATACTAACGTAATTATACTACATATCGAACAAGTCTAACGTACATGGCATGAATCCTAAGTAATTTCAATAATATAATAAAATGTATGTTTCACGGGTGTGCTATACGCCATCTACCCGATTTCCCACCCGTAGATATAATCTACTCACAGTTTTCGATCGAGGTAGTCGTATCTTATGACCGCTTTGCCCTTCGTCGCCGCCTCGGAGGTCTCTGCAATCAACCCAAGCATTCACATAACCATACACGCATATAAGAATTCAATTCGACATCGATATGACGAACAACACCCATAGGTTATAACCTATGATCAATGGTGAGCCACCCGTGTGCTAACTACCACGAATTAACCCCGGACTCTCTATTCTACCATAAAAGAATGCATCAAGAATACAAAATATGGATTATCAAGTTCAAAAACCTTAAAATATGCCCAAAAGCTAAGTAAAACAACTCCAGATTTTGACTCGAGAATTCTGGGATAATTTAACATATAAAAAGGGCTTATACATCAAGTATAAGATCTACTGGCCAAACCCCGACATCTAAATCCAAAATTGGGCCGTCAAAATATTAGATTTTCCCGCAAGTTGCGGTCTAAACTTGGGCTTAGGGTCTCGTGCTCTTGGTGTGGTCTCCTGGTGGTCTAAATAGGTCGAATTTATATGCAAAATATTTTACAGAGATCCCAAACTACTCCAGATTTTGTTTGAACACTAAAATATCACTAAAACTCCTAGTTTTTGAGAACTTAACCGATATTTGAAACTTTAAACACATGTAAAACTTGATAAAAGAAAGATTTTTACCAATATGAAGAGATGAAAGAGAAGATCAAGCTTGTAGAATGTCACTTGAAGATTTGATGAAGCTTCACTTGATGGAGTTGTGCTTGGCATCAAGGTGAGAAACTTTGGAGTTGATTTGTGTTGAGGTTGAGTTTTTGGTGAGTAGGAGTGTGTAAGGGGGAAGGGCAGCCATAGAGTTTGAGTTGGGAGAGTGAGAAGGAAATGAGAGTTTAAGAGAAAGTTGGGTAGAGAAAATGAAAGGAAATGAGGGGGAAACAAGGAGGTATGGAGGGAGCACGGGTGTGACCATGCTTCATGCCCCCCTCTCTTAACATGATATGATACAAGAAAAAAAGAGATGTAGCCATGCCACCATTTCTAAAACCAAATAAAACCCAAAATACAATATTAAGCCCTTGTTAGCTTGTCATGGCACCTTAAGTGCAAAATTAGGAAAACCAATACTAGATTTAGCATTACCACATGTTTAGATCCAATTATATACTTATTTTCAGATAATCCAATTCAATAATTGGTATTATTATAATAAAACATATTATTTATTATTTAAATTCCAAAATAATATTTATCATTTTCTGAAATGCTACAGTAGATGACGATAACATAATGAAAAGAAACGTTAGTTTAATGTTACATGAACAAGCTGATTTGGACGCTAGTGACAAGATGGTAGCGATGTAGCAGGGCTACATGACGTAGCATCATCGAGATGCAACGATTTTCGGAGGATTGGCGCATTTAAGATCGCTTGACGCGTTGGACGTGATGAAGAGCAATGTCATTAGTGGTCATATGTTTTATTGCCGAGAACTCGCAGTTTATATTGAGTGGTAGTTACAGGGTATCTACGCGCCAAGAGATAAGCCGTGCGATGATTACGAGGTAATCTATACGATGTGGCAACGCCATATTATTTCTTGGTTTGGCTTTATTTTCATATAAGGAGTTGAATCACGTAATGTGGATACACTTAAGAGCTATATTTTCATTGATCCGGGATCTGAAGAGTGTTGTTCCAGTTAGATTATAGAGCAACAACAGTAGACAGTTACATGTTTTTTTTCTACTCGATATATGAAGCAGTTAGTTATGTGAAAAGCGAATGTGTTGACGTTTGCTAGTACGTTTGAGTAACTGAGACTTAAAGTTTGACCAAACCAAGAATCAAGAGCGCTGCTAATATGTTGACAAGGTCAACAGTGTACAAGGGCGGGTGTCCTAGCGCAAGAAGAGTCCAATCGAGCTACGAAAGCAAGAATAACGCACCAACAACTTAAGTGAACTGACATGGAGAAATATGCTGGAAATAATGGATATAATAAGTCCAAATTTTGACTGTGAGAATTTGAACCACTCCACTCGTCAGGGTACTGAGCGGAAATAAGCGTTCTGCTTGGAGCAGAAAAGTTTGTGGAAGCAAATTATGTGTCGAGGACATATGAATCTATTATGCATAGGGCATGCAGATAGCTATCCATAAATAATTTTCTTGTCAGGATACTGAGTGGAAGAAGGTCTTCTACTGGAAGCAGAAAAGTTTGTGGAAGCAAATTATGTGTCGAGGACATATGAGTCAATTTTGCATCGGGGATGCAGATAGCTATCCACAAATTATCTTCCCGTCAGTTACAGTTTCAGTTTTGGCTTAGGATATTTGAATAGCTTAATGGGATAATCTGTCTTATGAGTTCTTTATAGTTTTGAGAATTGACCCTTCTATAAATGTCATGAGTGGTATGGTTGATTAGGTCAATAGATAGATGAGATGCCTTAACCACCTGGGGTGGATGAGTTGGCATTTGAGCCAAAATCTAACCATCTAGTTGTGACAGTTGCCTTGGAGGCAAAACTAACAGAGTAAAACTATTTGGATATCCATTATAGATAATTTACTTCGATGGATACAAACCAATAAATGTGAAGACACGTAGTGGAGTCTCCTAATTTAACACCTTCATTAATAATTGTTAGTTGTATGTATGCCCTAGAGGCCATTGTTGTACATGATTGTATATTATAATGGATGCTTGAACATATATAGAGAGGACTTTCTTGCTCGACATGATAGTATGCTATCTGGTTGCTCTTTATCTTAACATGTAGACTTGTATTATGATACTGTCTTGCTCTCACATGTTGATAAAGCACTTAGGATGTGTACTTGACTACCAGGACTATAATGGAGATCATACTAGTGGGGCCAGAGTAGTCCATAAGTTTATCCTTTAATTGTTCCTAGTCGAGGATGTATCCAGATGGGGTATCGATATTCCAGAGTAGACTAGCGTATACGCTTCTTGACCCATATGATGGGCGATGGATGATCCCACATCCATTGATGTTTGACATCAAAGATGGTATACGGGTGCTCAGTGGAGACTGGGTACACTGAACAGGACTCGCCGAGAACTCCTAGATGGTATTATACCTAGTATCAGATAGCAGTTCTCTGGTGACACTGGTACAGGTTAGTCTGTAGACCCGAGATCATCATAGAGTCTTGTATGATTCCCATTGTGTTTTGATTTCCACCTTACCACGTTCAAGAGGACGTGCAAAACGGTGGTTTTTGGATACAGTCCCGAGTCACATGGAGGAAATGAGCGATAGGAGGGGTTTCGTCTCTCTCGGTATTGGGGGTTGATATTGTGCTGTGCTCGATTGGCCATAACAGGAAGTCCCTGGCTAGGACTGATACGGAGATTTACTGGTAAGTATTATCAGTAGTTTCTCGACCCGTTATGAGCCTCACATCAGCACGACTTATCAAGTTACTAGGGTCTGACGTTTACCATCTCTAGACTAGATATGCGACATATCAGACGAAGAGACCGGACTGTATGGTAGTATTACTGACAGGCTTTGCGGGAGTTTAGACAAGCTTGCTTGTTTATTTTCTGATCGCTCAATACCCGGATAGCCGTTACGTTCAGCTAGTACCGCTGACGGCTTGTGGGCGACTGATATGATTATCACCTACTGCCGGCGTATTGACTAGTCTTTAGAGTCCTACACAGAGGTTTCCTGGCTCAGGCAAAACGAAGTAGGAGCACATATGTGATATGTGCGGGACCGATATTAATACGTGTATATGATACCGTATTCTATTCTTGCGATATGTGATATCGGTCGGTTATATGTGATATAGCCGGGTTATCAAATCAAGTGTTGATTCGATAAGTTGATACAAATGATATTAGTCGGTTATATATGATATAGCCGGATTATTAAATCAAGTGTTGATTTAATAATTTAATGTATAAATATATATTTGATATATTAACATACATTAACTAATATTAGCTCACTTAAGCATTTCTTTTTCTCACTTGTGCACATTTAATATATATGTGATATATATTATTGTGTCATGCTTGTTACTACATGCTACATGGGTGTATGGAACTCACACCATGACATGGATAATTGAGGGTGTTTATTTATTTAAGGTAAATCAAAATTAGTTGGAAATTAGCACATGGTTGAAGCTTGTGGAAGCCTGTGGAACCATTAACTTTGTCCGCTAATTTTGTTTTACTTAAGATATTTATTAATCCAACAATTATTTTTAGCCATGGTTAAGTCTCTATAAGAATTAGTATGAGATATTATCTCACCCATGGTTGCTATTCTTACATATAACATTCTCCACTTCATCTTCTTCTTCATCTCCTTGAGCTCTCTAGGTTTTTAGGAGGTGAAGAAAATTAGTAAGAAAAATAATTCTAAAGTGAGCAAAAATTCTATTTCATCAACTTACACTAGATTAGTCATTTAATTCCTAATTAGTGAAGAGGTAGCTTGAGTTAGTGTCTCCTTGACGTAGATAATTTTCGGCCTTGAAAACTTCAAGCAAACTTGTTCATTTCACCTTATGGAGCCTTACCAGAATCCGGGAGATCACTACTTGGAGCGAAGGGACTACTACACGGAGCTTTTGAAGTGAAGGACCGGTCTACAAATTTTGTATTCTTTGTTCACTTTATATATAAAGTTGTTTACATTCTAGCATAACCCTAATTCTCTAGTCAAGATCTTGTGTTAGGGTTTCTTAGCACACTAATTTTTATAAAATAGCATGGTTGATGCCTTTCGTAACCTTGTAGTCGTGCTAGGGAGCCCCACAGTGGTATCAGAGCCAAACTAGAGAATTAGACGATATTAGTAGAATTACGAAACCGAAACAACTCCGAAACCTTGAAACAAAATCCATAGTTTCTGTCGAATTTTAAAAGCCCTCTAATTTTTTTTAAATAGTTGCAGAATGTTGCATGAGATGTAACATGAACACCAGACAAAAATGAGCCCCTTTCACCGATTTGGACCCGGCGAGAACTTGAAATAGACCGGCCCCACCGGTTTTAGTGGCTTGGTTTGGCCTCGTTTTTGTTTGGTGCTCTGGTATTTGGGTTTTGTTGTTTCAGGTATTGTTTGTTTTTACTAAGATTGCATGTGATGTTATCTTTCTGTAAAGGCAATTCGGAGTGTTTCGTACTCGTAATTTTAATATCGTTTTGGGTACTTTTGACGACGTTGAAAAGTTTGAACGAATATCAAAAACCCAACTTTTACCCCTCTATGGAAATTTTCCAAAAGTTGGATTTTTTCCAAGTTAAAAATATTCAAAAATCATGCAAGTAATTCTATGGACTCTCTAGAAGAACGATACCCAAACTCGATTTTTTCACCACGGAACCGCGGCCAAACCCTAGGGTTTGCGGCAGTTCCGCAGCGCCATGAGTGAGGCATGGGTTGGCCCTTCTACGGTTGGTCCATAGGTACGGTGGCATGTTCTGAGTATTTTTTAAACCGTGCTCAAGTGTTGAGCTCTCTAGGAAATTTTGGGTGTTTGTTGATTCGATCGAAATGTTTAATACGTCTAGCTATCTGTGTTGTGATACAATATTTGGAATTTACACTAATTAGTTTTGTGAAAATTGATTAGTTGCTTGTAAATTTAATATTTCGGTCTCGGAAGGAATCGAGAATCTTGTTGAATTACCCGATTTCTTTTGAAAAGATGTTTTCTTGAGTGAGACTCAAATATAAGATTTACAATGTTAGGCATGAAATCCAAAATATGAGATATTCCGGATTTATGATGTCTAAGGGCTGTGTCGATTCCAAATGTTGTAGTTTGACATTTTCTTTTCTGCGACCGTAAGTGTAATATGTGGTGTATCGCCGGTTTTGTTGCTAGATGTCAACGATAATTGGGATACGCATATTTACTTACGTTGATGACATGTGATGTTATATATTGCTAGGATATGTTACATTGGATCGTCGTGTTTTGAATAGCCGGGTGTTTTTGCGCGAGATGAGAGTTTTTCATTTTCATTCTTGTAAAAATTGTATATAATATTCTTTTATTGGGGCACTTCCGGGTTGAGGATGATGTCACCATTGATGTATATTATTTACTTTTCCGCATTAGGATAGACCCAAGGTGGGGAGCACAAGTAACCGGGTTCTAGAGTCCAGTAGGAGACCATCTCGAGAAGTCAAGACCGGGTCTCCTAACTTTAGAATTGGTGGGGTTGCTTGCCGCTCTCATAGGAGTCTAGGGATGTGGGTTTGGCTATTCATTGCGACCGTGGAATCTGTATTTTTTACTGGCTTAATATAAAACACGGACCTTCTAGTATATCCAATATTTTATATGATGACTTCAGCTGCTGATATTCTGTGATGTGATCATTTTATATGTGTGAGACGAATGTTTTATTATTATATATATATGATATATAATAAACGTTGTTTATGTTTTACACCCGAGCTAGTCCCGTCCCGTTATGTCGTTAGTTAAGTAACATAACGGTGCATAACGGGACACTGTGGCGAATACGGATGACATAAGCGTACGTTGTATTTTCGTTTCTTCTGTGATACTTAGGAATCATAAATGATGGGACTTCATTAATGAGATTAATGAAAAGAAAGAAACCTAAACATGTTGTAGAATCAAATTTTCAAAAAGGTAGCTCTGGTTCTTGCTTTGCATAGCGGTATTTCTTGACGAATATCCAGCACTTCATTCGATGAGGAAAGAGGCGAGATCTTTTCATCGGGAATGACCTTTTTAGCAAAAGCTAATAGATGCTACACCCACTCGGTTTATTTTGAAAACTACTCGATTTTTAAAAACGGAGCTTAAACCACTTCTTTTCAAATCACTCGATTCTACAACGATATCAAGTTCATTACACAAAAGGTTTTTTTATAAAAAAAACCTGTCGTAGCCCTCCGTCATTTCAGATAAGTGCCACTTAGTATTCGTGCTACGTTTGTTGACTATGTTAAGGCATAGTGTGCGGTACCTAATTAGTGCTTATCTGCTAAAGCATGTGATGCGATTGGATTAGGGTAGTCGTACGACTTTGTTGACTATGTTAAGGGTCGTATGGGTGGGTTTAATTCAATCAGGAAATGACGGGTTGAACTTGGCTAGCACTTATGATTTGTTGATTATGTTAAGGTCATAAGTTGTTAGGGGCAACATATTATCGGGAATTTCAAGTGTTGAAATTTGCAATGAGATTGCATACCTTCTATGAGATAGTTGGATCCCGATACCCACTGCGAGTAAGAGTTACTGCTGGGAGAGTTTTGCACATTACAATTAGCCGATCAAGTAGGTGTCTAGAAAGGTGTTTACGGGGTTACGCCTCTGGGAATACGGTCCGTGCAAAAGCACGGGGAACCTCTCTCAAAGTACCGACACTGGCCTGGCCGAAAGATTGGTGAACTTGTAGGGTGTAATTAATCTCGGCTAGTCTTACCTTTTAGGGTTTGAAAGAAGATTTGATAAAAACAGTGGGAGCCATCCTGATTAGATAGGATAATAACCAATCTAATCTTGCAAGAGTATACGCTAAGTGTTTTCTTCTCTCTCTTTCCAGGTAGCGACCATGTCAGGTCTTAATCAAGATAATAATATGGATGTATTGACCGAACCCGCTTGTTATATTGAGCTGGGGAACGTTGGTTCTGCTCTATCTTATAATTGTTATAAGTCTGAGCAGAAAATATGGGAATATCCGGATTCCCACGCCACCCAAACGAGGAATGAGTATGCTGATGTATCTTCTTCGGGTGTGTTAGTTACAGAGAAGCGTTTCTCAGTACACTCTACGTCCTGGGTATTAGATACCGGATTGAGATCCCACATATGTAATATATTACATGGGCTAAAGAAAAGTAGAGAACTGGGAATGGGTGATCATTCTGTAAGAGTAGGAAATGGTGCAAATGTTGCAGCCAAAGCAGTTGGCGAATATCACCTTATATTACCAAATGGTAATACATTGATTCTGAACGAATGTTATTACATACCGAACCTGATATGCAATATTATATCAGTTTCTTTATTAAGCAAAGAAGGATATAATTTTGTATTACAGGATAATATTATGAACATTTTTCTGAATCAAAAGTTGATTGGATCATGCTCGTTAAGTAATGGCATATACATTCTAAATCAAAACATAGTTCTTAACATACAGAACACACACAAGAGGAAGAGTTCAGAAATGAACGAATCCTTCTTATGGCATTGCAGACTAGGTCATATCAATACGATACGACTAGCTAAGTTATATAAGCATGGATATTTGAATCCATTTGAATTTTCATCTTATGAAACTTGTCAGTCATGTCTCAAAGGCAAGATGAACAAAAACTCCATTTACTGGATACGGAGAAAGAGCTATGGATTTTTTGGGACTGATACATAGTGATGTATGCGGTCCCATGTCTACACATGCCAGGAATGGTTCCTCGTACTTCATCACGTTCACTGACGATCTTTTAAGTCACGGACATGTGTTCCTGTTGAAACACAAGTCTGAAGCTTTTGAGAAATCCAAAGAATATAAGTGCGAAGTCGAGAACCAAACGGGTAAAAGTATTAAAATCTTTCGATCTGATCGGGGAGGAGAATACTTGAGCAACGAGTTCCTGGACTATTTAAAAGAGAATGGGATTCTCTCTCAGCTTACTCCTCTGTATACACCACAGCACAATGGTGTATCGGAGCGGATGAATCGCACCCTATTAAATTTGGTGCGCTCTATGATGAGCACCGCTGAGTTACCTATTTCCTTCTGGGGTTATGCGCTTGAGACAGCAGCATTCCTATTGAATCAAGTTCCATCTAAATCAGTGCCTACAACGCCATATGAGATATGGAGTAGAAAGAGACCATATCTTAAACGAGTTAAGATATGGGGTTGTTCGGCTTATATCAAAAGGAAAAATCCGAACAAACTCGAGGCACGATCAGTTCTTTGCAAGTTTTTGGGATATCCAAAGAATTCACAAGGATATATTTTCTACCACGTCGAGGAACAAAAGGTGTTTGTTTCTCAATACGTCACCTTTTTAGAAAAGGAATTTCTTGTAAAAGAAATTAGTGGCAAAGAGATAGAGCTGGAAGAAGTTCCAGTAGCAAAAACTACAACTGATGATTTATTGGAACCAAAGGATTCCGTAGTCTCTGACGAAGCTCAGCCTTTCCGCCGATCTAGTAGGGTTCCTCATCTACATGAGAGATACTATGGTTTTCTCATTGATGGTGGGAGCGAGAATTGCATTATAGAAGATGATGACCCAACTAGGTTCGAGCAGGCCATCACGAGTGGGGACTCTGTCAAATGGTTGGATGCAATGCGATTTTAGATGGAATCCATGTACACCAACAAAGTATGGACTTTGGAAGTTTGGGACTATGTCAAATGGCTGGACCAATAAACGTGAAGACACGTAGTGGAGT
The DNA here is from genome assembly GCA_030015575.1 of Agapanthus africanus. Taxonomy (NCBI): domain Eukaryota; kingdom Viridiplantae; phylum Streptophyta; class Magnoliopsida; order Asparagales; family Amaryllidaceae; genus Agapanthus; species Agapanthus africanus. The sequence continues at coordinate 426,235,049 of JASDDO010000029.1, forward strand.
CTCCTACTTTAATACCTTCATTAATAATTGTTAGTTGTATGTATGCCCTAGAAGCCATTGTTGTACATGATTGTATATTATAATGGATGCTTGGACATATAAAGAGAGGACTTTCTTGCTCGACATGATAGTATGCTATCTGGTTGCTCTTTATCTTAACATGTAGACTTGTATTGTGACACTGTCTTACTCTCACATGTTGATAAAGCCCTTAGGATGTGTACTTGACTACCAGGACTATGATGGAGATCATACCAGTGGAGCCAGAGTAGTCCATAAGTTCATCCTTTAATTGTTCTTAGTCAAGGATGTATCGAGACGAGGCATCGATATTCCAGAGTAGACTGGCGTATAAACTTCTTGACCCATATGATGGACGATGGATGATCTCACATCCATTGGTGTTTGACATCAAAGATGGTATACGAGTGCTCAGTGGAGACTGGGTACACTGAACAGGACTCGCCGAGAACTCCTAGATGGTATTATACCTAGCGTCAGATAGCAGTTCTCTGGTGACACTGGTACAGGTTAGTCTGTAGACCCGAGATCGTCATAGAGTCTTGTGTGATTTCCACTGTGCTTTGATTTCCACCTTACCACGTTCAAGAGGACGTGCAAAACGGTGTTTTTTGGGTACAGTCTCGAGTCACATGAAGGCAATGAGTGATAGGAGGGGTTTCGTCTCTCCCGATATTGGGTGTTGATGTTGCGCTGTGCTCGATTGGCCATAACAGGAAGTCCCTGGCCAAGGCTGATATGGAGATTTACTGAAAAGTGTTATCAGTAGTTTCTCGACCCGTTATGAGCCTCACATCGGCACGACTTATCAAGTCACCGGGGTCTGACGTTTACCACCCCTAGACTAGATATGCGACATATGAGACGAAGAGACCGGACTGTACGGTAGTGTTACTGACAGACTTTGCGGGAGTTTAGATAAGCTTTCTTGTTGACCTTCTGATCGCTCAATACCCGGGTAGTCGTTACGTCCAGCTAGTACCGCTGACGGTTTGTGGGTGACTGATATGATCATCACCTACTGCCGGCGTATTGACGGGTCTTTAAAGTCCTATACAGAGGTTTCCTGGCTCAGGCGAAATGAAGTAGGAGCACATATGTGATATGTGCGGGAACGAGATTAATACGTGTATATGATACTGTATTCTATTTTCGCGATATGTTATATCGGTCGGTTATATGTGATATAACCGGGTTATCGAATCAAGTGTTGATTCGATAAGTTGATACAAATGATATTAGTCGGTTATATGTGATATAGCCGGATTATTAAATCAAGTGTTGATTTAATAATTTAATGTATAAATATATATTTGATATATTAACATACATTAACTAATATTAGCTCACTTAAGCATTTCTTTTTCTCACTTGTGCACATTTAATATATATGTGATATATATTATTGTGTCATGCTTGTTACTACATGCTACATGGGTGTATGAGACTCACACCATGACATGGATAATTGAGGGTATTTATTTATTTAAGGTAAATCAAAATTAGTTGGAAATTAGCACACTGTTGAAGCTTGTGGAACCATTAACTTAGTCCACTAATTTTGTTTTACTTAAGATATTTATTAACCCAACCATTATCTTTAGCCATGGTTAAATCTCTACAAGAGTTAGTATGAGATATTATTTTACCCATGGTTGCTATTCTCATATATAACATTCTCCACTTCATCTTCTTTTTCATCTCCTTGAGCTCTCTAGGTTTTTAGAAGGTGAAGAAAATTAGTGAGAAAAATAATTCTAAAGTGAGGAAAAATCCTACTTCATCAACCTACACTAGATTAGCCATTTAGTTTAGCTTGTTTGCTTCACTAATTCCTAATTAGTGAAGAGGTAGCTTGAGTTAGTGTCTTCTTGACGTAGATCATCTTTGGTCTCGAAGACTTCAAGCAAGCTTGTTCATTTCACCTTGTGGAGCCTTACTAGAGTCCGGGAGATCACTACTTGAAGAGAAGGGACTACTATACGGAGCTTTTGAAGTGAAGGACCGGTCTACAAAGGTTGTATTTCTTGTTCACTTTATATGTAAAGTTGTTTACATTCTAGCATAACCCTAATTCTCTAGTCAAGATCTTATGTTAGGGTTTCTTAGCACACTAATTTTTATAAAATGGCATGGTTGATGCCTTCTCTGACCTTGTAGTCGTGCTAGGGAGCCCTACAATAATTACTCGATATGGCTATTAATCTCATGCGGAGCTAAAGCGTTGATTTGTATCAAATGTGGTATTAGTGAAGTATAGACCCAGTTCACGCAAACAGAGTTGTGTGTGTTTCACAAAGCAGTTCTGGGAACTGTAAGCAAGCTATGAGTATTTATTTTAGCAGTTCAAGAAACTGAATGAAGGAAAAAAAGTTGTCAGATAGCTGATAATACCGTAAACTCTGCAACAAAATGTTGTTGTAGTGAGGAAAATTAGGAAATCCTAGATATGATAAAGAATATGATGGAAATGGTCAATTTTACATATTGTTTGGGAGATATGCTGTTGGCAGCGGATTATGTTCTTGATCATGTGTTTTCAAAGTCAGTGCAGTCAACACTCTATATATAGTGGACGAACGAGAGATCTGGGAAGTCATTTTTGTCCATGAGTCTTTTATAGGACTTTGACTGACATTTGATCGTGCGATATTGATTTCCTTAAAGAGGTAACAACATACGATTTTCTTGGGGAGGAATTTACGCAAAAGGCAGAAATAGGTCAGGATTTGGGATTCTACGAGATTGAGGAGTCTCCTAGTCGGTCAACGGTGCAGAAGGAATTAGTTTTTTCAGCAGTTGGCGACAGTGGGAGTGGTATTTTCGCTGATGGCTCGGAGCCAATCACAGATTCTCGAGAGAATTGTAGATAGTGATGTAGATTGATACCACGTTGATATTTCGATATCAAAAGGGAGACGTCTATGGTAACTCCGCATTGGTTGTAGAATCCAAGTAATTTGTGGACGCTATTTCTGGGTCTACTGCGAAGGAGTGAATAAAGACAATGGAAGAGTTGTAAAAGTCAACGATAAAAGATCAAGTCTGAGATTTGATCGATTATCCTACCAGACGCAAAACCGTTGATAAAAAACTGGGTTTTTCGACATCTTGCAAAGAGAGAACGCACTGTAGAGAGATACAAGAAATGCTTGTTGGTGAAGTGATTCACCTAGTGTAGACACTTTTCACCCGGGGTGATGATTGCGTCCATTTCACCTTCCCTAACAAATCGTTACATATAATGATCTTAAACTAGTCTTGTGGATTTAGATTGTATTGTCGATGAAGATTTGGATAAGGAGATCTGGGAGATCTGCCTACGAGTATCAAATCCAAGGGGACTCGAGTTGACTCAGAGAGTCCATTTATGGTTTGAAACACTTATCCAATCAGTTGTTGGTTCGATGTCATCGATCTATATTGGATATGGACTGACGATGATTGAATGCGACAACTGTAAGTTCAAAGATTTTATTGTGAACGATGTTGTAATGACCAAAAGTGACTTCTAGACAATGAATGCTATTTGGAGTGGCTGTTCTCACTATAGGGAACACATGAGATGTTGAGTTTTTGCTTGGGAATTGGATCCATGAGGAGTCGTCTCAAGAGTATCTTATGTTTGTCTTCGGAGACTCACATGAGGTATGTCTTAAAACGGTTCCGCCTGCACAGTCACTCTCCAGTTTATTAATCCAGTCACTAATGGACATGTTTTTAGCCTTAATCTTTGCTATAAGACTTTTGACACAGAGATACGAATTTTGTGGTTTTTTTTTTGCATAGTCAGTAGTCAAATGTATGCATGATGTGTACTTGACCAGACATATAATCCTTACTGATTGAACTTGGTATTAGGGTTTGCTTATTGGAATGAAATGATGAGGATTTTTAGGTATTTATGTGAGATGACCCATAATATATAGTGCTATAAGAATCGGGCTTGCAATCATGTAGACATACAAATGCCGACTGGGCCGGCAATATGGATATGCATACATCCACATCTCCATGTTCTTTCTTGCATAATGGCATGGCCATCGCTAAGAATAGTAAGAAGCAGGAGGTATAGATTTTTCACTATGGGGGTGGAATATACGGCTACCTTAGTAGCGCTAAAGGGGCTGCTAAGTTGAGGTGATTTCTCAGGAGTTTGCGCGTGATTTCGCATGTAAGACAAACATGATTTCTTTTTATCGTGACATCAGGTCAACGATAGTATACTCAAACAATCCATATATATGGTAAGTTGAAACATTTACATATTTAATGACACTTCATTAAGAAATAAGTGGTATGAGAAGGTGGTTTAAACTATAGGGTTTTTCTTTCAGGTCAGACGATCGAGGATCTGATGACGAAGAAAATAACTGAGTAACGCTATGTACGTTTGGGCTCTGTCCTGGGTGACGTATTGCATTTCAGATAGTTTGATAGACCGTACTCTTATATTTGACATTATTATTATGGGGGGCGACTTTATACATGTATATTTTAAGATTGATGGTGTATAGCTTTCTTTCTTTATTATCTGGATGGATATTTATATATTTTGTTTGACTATTTCAGGTATGGAGTACAAGTGTGCAGGGCACACATTTAACAAGGATAAGTCAGTAGGTAGGAACTCTCCTTCACACGAGAGATCCCTTTTATGTTAGGGAAACATACAAAGGTGAGATTAAGTGCTAGACGTCAGCTGCTCAGAGCAGTGACCGTGGTGTTGCATACTGGGTATGGCGACAGTGAGAGCACTTAATAGAATCATCCTAATTGGGTTAGGATGAGATTGCCATGTGCTGTAGGCTGATCGACCGAAATGGTTATCCCATGGACACTTTTACCTGTTTACATATAGCCGGACTAAGGGTCTGACTTGTCGTACGGGGTGCAGGCTTGTCGGGAGATCCCAGGCATATTGCAGGGCGATATGGCCGGGCAAGTCAATCATTTTGGAGTAAAAAATTACACCCTAGTTGATCAAGTCAAAGTCAAAGCCAACCCCCAGCCAAGTGGGTCCGAGCCCAAATAAGCGGGCCCAAGCCCAAGTCAGGACCGAGCATGGAAGGGACCAGCCCCTTAATAAAAAGAATGAAGTAATAAATTAGTTTAATATATTTTTAAAAATAAATGTATGAAAAATGGGCAAAAAGCCAAATTTTTTTAAATCCCATAACTTATGTGCAATTAAGAACATAAGGCATGCAGAGGCACAAGTGCCATTTAGAAAAGTCTAAGGGGCTATATGTAAAGTGTGTAGCCTATAAAAGGCAAACATGATGAGAAAATCAATAATAACTTTCATTCTCTAAAAAATTCTAGGGTTCTGTGCCTCCTTCTTCCTTAAGTTTTTAAACCTTCTCTCTTTTTTGAATTAAATTAAGAACTTAATTCTTCTTTTCCCAAAAAGAGATAGTTTTTCACCATAAAACCCTTGAAGGGGAACTCAAATTTCCCATCAAATCTCTAAAAGGGAGACTTTTAATCTCAACGCCATTTTTTTCCAAGATCCAACAAAAAGAGAGGAGGTAGAAGAAACCCATCTCAGAAGAACCCATTTTAGGGAAGTCAAAGGCTCGAAGAGGACGAAAAGGTACCTCATTTCACCATCCAAGATCTAAATCTTTTAGGAGTTTAACTCCAAATCAACCTTTAAGGTGTTCAACTCCAAGATCCAAATTCTCAAAGGAGGTTAACTTCAAATTCAGACCTTTTAGAAGTTTAACTCCAAATCCAGACCTCTTAGGAGTTTAATTCTAAATCCAAGCCTTTTGAGAGTTTAATTTCAAACCCACATCCAATTTCTTCCCCAAAAGTTTAACTCCAAAGCCCCTCGGGAGTTCAACTCCCAGCACAGGGGCTAAGCCTATTCTTCCGCTGGTGTTTCCAGCGGCAGCGTGCCGTGGACGTGACCCGCTGGCTCCCAGCGGCCGCGTGACGTGCACGTGACCCGCTGGCGCCCAGCGGCCGCGCGCAAGGTACGTAATTCGCTGGCGCCCAGCGGTCACGTGATATCTCACGCGTCCTCAGAACGCTCCTCACTCCTCTTTTTTCCACACTCTCCACACTCAAAACACGTGTGGGAAAATTTTTATCGGTAAGTGGAGTTAATACCGATGTCGATCTTCTAAATCCTAAAAACTCACCTTTTCTTTACATATTGTTCATATAAATTTTACACTATACTTGTAATCTTAATATTAAATGTTTACAATAAATTTTGGTCAAGAATATCATTTAATATAACTTTAATTTAAGTTTTTCACTTAAATACCACGAACTTTATATATCATCTTTTATTGTTTTGCTTAAACATACCATTAGAAAACTTCACGGGGTAATGACCTACCCCTCACATACACACATGATTCCATAACACAATATATCCTTATATGAATTTTTGTTATGAAGACAATATTACAAGAAAATACCATTCACTATAAAAAACGGTTTTTTTAAATTGTATTTTAAATTCCTTTGCAAATATGCCTCTACAACCCTTTTTAGGGGACCCACTATTGGATGGTGCGGATTATCGCACATTCTTGGGCTAGTAGAGCGAGATGCAGACATCCTCACGGAGCATACGGTCTCGAAATATTTTTAATACGGTTTTCAAGAAAAACGCATTTTTCTACTTAAATAAAATTTAATTTTTAATAATTATATAAAAATTACAAATCCATATATTTTCAAAATATAATAAACTTACATTTTTTTAAAATGAAATAATTACAGGTTTCACCAAAATACCATCAAGATATCAACAAAAGATAAGTTTACAATAAAATACCATGAACTTTCCAAGCTAAGCTATTATCACTAAAATACCTCTAATTCTTAAAATTCACATCCATGAAAACCCTAGATAATATTAATAACTTCTTGAGGTTTATTTGTAATTTTACTAAAAATATTTTTTCATAAAACCCCCTCGAGTTATATAACACAATATTTAAGGATTTTAGTAAATATAGGTTTAAGCGGGGCCAATTCTCTTGAGCCCTAGAGAGCCGGAGAAAGTGAGTGCTTATCTATTTAAGGTAGAAAACTTAATGTAGTTATCAATGGTAATTGTCTTGGAAAAAGACACAAATCTTGCCGTCCATATGTAGCCGTTACCGATGACTCCCGAACCTAATTCAGGATCTAAATCAGTTATAAGTGTCTGACTCAAGTTTGAGTCTAATTTAACCCTGAATCCTAACTCAAATCAAAGTCCAATTCAAACATGAATCCAAAGTCTAACATATATACTTGAACATGAACCTGCATACCTGAATTCAAACTTCAATATCAAACTTGAATACATGACTTGACTTGACCGAACCATGGCTATAACTTGACATGACTTCTTGAATACATGTTTACATCCTGAACCTGTTACTTGAACAACTTGTATCCATGGTTTCGGCAAGACTGGTAAATATAACTTTATACAATACATTACATGGGGTTAACGGTGTAGATTGGTATGGAACGTATTAACGTGGCACGAGATGGTCACTTAAAAGACACCTAAATGAACTCTCGTGCCGTTATCCCGTGGGTTTTGACGGGGCCTTGTACTAAATGTTACCATAGTCCACTAGGTAAGATGGACTCTTCTCGTATACAAAAATACCTTCTGTACCAAGTTATAAACAACTACGTTAGAATAACAAGCTTATACTTGTACAACTTACCCGTTCAATTCTCATTACTTGTTCTATTCCATTCTTTCTTTTGAGACTTACCGTGCGCTAGTTTGCTGTCGACATTCCTGTCTATTTTCTCTCTTTGGAATGTTCGTCAAGAGGACCGGACTCTCAGGAGATCGAACCGAACCAGGAGGACTTGGACCAGTTCACTGCACAGCCGGATTTCTAGCTCTCTTGTATTTACTTTCAGTTTGTATGCCACTATTTAGGCATTGCTTTATATCATTATATCTGTCCTTTTCAAAGCGGTTGTATTGTAAAGATGAATGTTAATAAAAGTTGCTGTTTATTTTATATCACTTGTCATTCTTATGCATTTTTATATATTTCTTAATTACGCATAACGTTTTTATTTCTTAGTAAATATGTTGCGGCCCGCCATGTCACCGTTTCCGTACACTGGGAAGCGGAGCGTGACAGATTTTGTTGGCGGCCCATGGAGGTTAGTTCTGCATGGAATCTTAAGAAATATATCACAAGAATAATAAGAATCGGCAACTATACATTCCTTACATTTCAAATTCCTTGAATCTATCCTAACCTTTATTTTCTATCAAGGTCATGGATTCACCAAACAACACCGGCATGAACGTCAATGGCAACACCCCACCATCTACTTTACCACCACCACCTACCATTGCAGCTCCTATCAACGAGCAAATGGTACTGCTTGAGGTAATCTAGAGCCTCTTGGAGGGTCAGCAGCAGCAGACTGCTATCCTCATGCACCACCCAGAAGTCGAAGCACCCGGAGTTAAGCAATTCCGGGCACTGCACCCGAAGCACATTTCAGGAAAAGAGAGCTCACTGGAGGTAGAAGAATGGGCTCAGTCGATAGAAGATGACCTGGCAGCAACATAAGTGCTAGAGATTGCTTGGGTGAGGGTTGCGAAACTATAACTAACAAACAACGCTAGAGTCTGGTGGAAGGTTGAAGAAAGCCGTCTCACCCAACCGATTGAATGGAAGACATTTCGCGATATGTTCGATGCGAAATACTTCCCTGAGACTGCTCATTTCGATATGGAACAGTAGCTCATCCACTTACAATAAGGCTCGATATGGAGTAAGTCCGTGGATGAATACGATATTGAGTTTACCATGCTTAGCAGGTAAGATATTGTCTCAAATTCAAATTCCTGATATCACTTATTACATTGCTAACACAAGACCGTAACAGGTTCGCGGCACACCTGATTCCTACTACTGAGATCCGGGCACGAAGATTTCAGCAAGGGTTGGACCCGGAAATCCAAGCTGCACTCGCTACAGGGGATTTCCCAACCCATGATCTCGCTTTGAAGGCTGCTCGACGCTATGAGGCAGTCGTGAAGAAAAAGGGCAGACCTCAGACTGCCGGTGTAAAATGTCCTGCCACTCAGATGGCAGGAGGAGCCTCTTCCAAGACTATTTTTGCACCCAGGAGACCGAGAGGAACATTTAACCAGTCCGGTCCATACTTTTGCTTTTACTACAAGAGGAATGAACACCTGGCGAAAGACTGCAGGTGTGCAAACGGCCTGTGTTTAGTTTGTGGTGCATCCACTCACGCCATAGGAGCATGTCCATATAGACTCAACCTAGCTCCAACCCCTGGACCAGCTATCACGGTTCCGCAGCGGCCAGCTATTCAGGCTCCTGCACTTCGTCTTGCTCTACCTGCACCACCTCCACGTGGAGCTCCTGCATAGCCTCCTCGTCAATTCCATCAGGCACAGAGGAACATGCCTCAAGGGCAGAGAAACGTGCCTCAGGGACAGAGGAATGTGCCTCCAGTAAGGAGGAATGTACCCAGACGACATGCTTTCACAATGACGGTTGAGGAAGCCGAAACCACTGGCTAAGTAATCACTGGTAATTCCCAATCCTTTCACATCTTTCCAATTCTTGTACATCACTATATTTTTTCCTGTATTTGAAACCAACCCCACACAACTTAGGTACTATACTAGTAGCCACACTTCCTGCACTCGCACTGTTCGATACTAAAGCATCACACTGCTTCATGTCCCAATGATTCGTGAGAACGCATGCGATTCCCGTGAAGCCACTCATTTCAAACTGGAATGTTAGTTCTGGCAATGGAGTATTGAAAGCAATTATGGGATTGGATCAGTGTCCAATTGTAGTTTGCGGACGAGAATTCTACGCGAATTTCAAAATACCGGACATCCCATATTTTGATGTTGTGTTGGGAATAGACCGGCTGAGAGTTTTCTATACTACGATTGACTGCCGTCAAAGGAGGGTAGTATTTGAGATACCAGATCATCCAGTCTTTTACTTCAAGAGTGGAGACAGAATTTTGGAGCCAGGAATCTTCCATGCTAAGCCAAAGAATGCAGAAGTGTTTACCCTACCGGCGGAAGAAGAAAAGCCAGAGGTAGTTCGAGAGTTCGAGAATGTTTTTTCTTTGAAGATGTATCGGGTTTGCCTCCCGATCGAGCTCTTGAATTCAGCATTGATTTACTACCTGGTGCGCAACCGGTGATCAAAGCTCCGTACCGGTTAAGTCCAGAAGGATTGAAGGAGATCCGCACTCAGTTGGACAAACTCCTAAAGAAAGGTTGGATTCGTCCCAATATTTCAAGTTGGAGATCTCCAGTTTTACTTGTGATGAAGAAAGAAGGTTCATACAGAATGTGTGTAGATTACCGAGCTCTGAACGAAGTGACGATAAAGAACAAGTATCCACTACAATGTATCGATGATCTTTTCGATCAAATAAGTAGGTCTTGTATATTTTCGAAGCTAGATCTTCGTTCGGGTTATCATCAGGTGAAGGTCAAAGAGTCTGATATTCCGAAGAAGGCGTTCATGACTCGATATGGTCATTATGAGTATCTCGTAATGCCATTTGGAGTGACAAATGCACCTGCTATATTCATGAATCTGATGAACCAAGTTTTCTAAGAGTACTTAGACAGGTTTGTTGTTATCTTCATCGACGACATCCTGGTGTATTCAAAGAATTGGAAAGAACACGCTGAGAATTTACGGATTGTCCTGGAGACATTGCGACATCATCAGCTCTATAACAAGTACATCAAGTGTGAATTTTGGCTAGATCAAGTCGGATTTCTCGGACATATCGTTCCAGACGAAGGAAACTCAGTAGATCCAGCTAAGATATCAGCTGTCAGCGAGTGGCCGACACCAAAGACGGTGAAGGATATACGAAGTTTCTTAGGATTAGCAGGATACTACCGAAAATTCATTGAAGGTTTTTCAAAGATTGCAGCACCCCTGACCAAGCTTACACGTAGAGATAAAGCATTCGTGTGGTCAGAAACATGTGAAAACGCTTTTGTAGAACTCAAATCAAGATTAACTTCTGCTCCTATTCTCATAATACCGGATCAATCTGGAGGATTTGTTGTGCATTGCGATGCGTCTGGTAAGAGATTAGGATGTGTTTTACATCAGCATGGAAAAGTTGTGGCTTTCGTGTCGAGACAGCTGAAGGTGCATGAGCGCAATTATCCAATACATGATCTGGAGTTGGCAGCCATTATCTTTGCACTTAAGATTTGGCGCCACTATCTTCTGGGAGAACGAGTGGATATATACACAGACCACAAGAGTCTGAAGTATGTATTTACTCAGAAGGAATTGAATATACGGCAGAGAAGATGGCTAGAACTCATAGCGGACTTCGACATCAACCTAAAATATCATCCTGAGAAGGTGAATGTAGTTCCTAATGCACTTAGCCGTCAACCATTAGCATTGAATCTCACCGCACAATGGAAGCTTCAGCAGAAATTGCATGGATTGGCAATTGAAGTAGTTATGCCAGGTAACGCTTCGTATTTGATGAACTTATAAGTCCAGTCTACTATTGTCAATCAGATCAAAGCTGCTCAAGCAAATGATGTTAAGCTGCAAAAGATCCGAGAACAGGTAGAAAGTGGACTTCGAACCGACTTCATCATCCACGAAGACGGATCCTTGAGATATGGAAGTCGATTGTGTGTACCAAACGGCCCTGTTCGAGAAGAGTTTATGAAAGAAGCTTGCAGCTCTCCGTACTCAGTACACCCCGATGGTACAAAGATGTATAAGGATCTACGGCAACATTACTGGTGGCATGGAATGAAGTGCGAAGTAGCCAGAAGCGTAGCCAAGTGTTTGGTGTGTCGGCAAGTAAAAGCTGAACATCACAGAATTGCTGGTCTACTTCAACCGTTATCAATCCCAGAATGGAAATTGCAGCATATTACCATGGACTTCGTGACTGCCCTTCTTCGCAGTACGAAGGGCAAGGACGCAGAATGTGTTATTATGGATCGACTCACCAAGTCGGTTCACTTCATTCCCTTTCGGGTTGGCCAATCTATCGAGACATCAGCAAAGAAGTACATGGAGGTGAGCATGAATCTAAAGTAAGATTTAATTCTTCAAAATGTACCATTTTGATACCCATGAACTCATGCAGGAGATCGTGAGATTATATGGAGTACCAGTTTGCATCGTCTCCGATCGTGATGCTAAATTCCGATTACAGTTTTGGCAGAGTCTGTAAGCTAGCCTGGGAACGAGTCTGAACTTCAGCACGGCTTACCATCCACAAACGGACGGACGGTTCGAGTGAACAATTTAGATTCTGGAGGACATGCTAAGAACTTGTATATTAGACTTCGGAGGTTCATGGGAAGATCACCTACACTTTGTGGAGTTTTCATACAATAACAGCTATCAGGTGAGCATTCGAATGACACAATTTGCAGCACTCTACGGAAGGAAGTGTCGTTCACCACTAAGTTGTGACAACATTGGAGATCGTGAACTTCTTGGACCAGAGATGATCGTGGTAACTGTGGACGTAGTTCGCACGATCTGGGAAAGAATATGCATAGCTCAAAACAGACAGAAGCATTGGGTAGATGCTAAACGGCGATATTTGGAGTTCCAACCTGGAGACCATATTTTCTTAAAAATATCCCCAAACCAAGGAGTGATCCTCTTTGGCAAGAGAGGTAAGCTCAGTCCCAGATACATAGGACCGTTCGACATTCTCGAACGAGTTGGAGAAGTGGCATACCGTTTAGCACTACCTCCCTCATTGGAATGAGTGCACAACGTATTCCACATATCTCAACTACGAAGATATGTGAGCGACCCCAGCCACATTCTTGATCACTCAGAGCTCACAGTCCAGTCTGACCTGACTTGCGAGCAATAACTCGTTGAGATTCTGGACCGAAAGGTGAAGACACTGCGAAATAAGGAAGTAAACTTGGTCCGAGTGATGTGGAGAAAAGATTCACCAGGAGAATCAACGTGGGAACGAGAAGAAGACATGCGTGCAAGATACCATTACTTATTTGTAAATTAGTCCTTATGTAAATGTAAATTTAGAAGACGAAATTTTTATAAAGAGGGTAGAATGTAACGACTCTGAATTTACTGTACGAAAATTTTCAGTTTAATGTACAAAAATGAGTTTAGAAGCCTGAGTATGAGTTATAAGTAAATTTTGTTAAAGAACAGCAAGAAATAACTTGTAGCTCACTGGTAAACCCCTTGCACTGTTGTGACGTAGCCCCTGTGTTCGAATCCCATCAGACACATTTTATTTTCTGATTTTTCTTTTTAACTTTTTGGAAGCCCAAAAGTTTACACGTGCAATACACACAAATACGAAAAGACAGAAAAATCAAACATGTGCACAAGGGTTTAAATACAGACAAGTACACGTGGCATCAATCCAACAAGCCCACCATTGATCGCCCGGCGGATTTTCAAATTTGGCTGTCATCGACGATTGGCCCGAGCCCGATAAGGCCCGGGCTTTGCACACTTACCCCTTCCCCTAACTCCCCTGTACTGTTTGATTGCTCTGCAATCAAACAGAGACCCTTCAATTCCCAATTTATCATATTTTTAATGCATTTTAATTCACCATTTTAATTCCAAAATCTTAATTCTACACTATAAATACTATACCATGCCCTAACCCTTCATCATTCTGAAAATTCTAGCTAAAACTCTCAAAATTTCTTAAGTACAAGTGGAGTAAAAGATGAGTTAGCAAGCGATCAACTTCTGACGAGGATCGAAGCAAATTCCGGCGACCCCGCAACGCCACGACGACAACCCTCTTTTTCTACACCTTTCTTTAAGCCTCCTAAATCGTAAGTCCCTCTCAATCTCTCTTCTTCTTCTTCTTTGAAATTTCATTTCAAAAATCATATCGGTAAGTGGAGTTAATACGATATCGATCCTCTAAACGCTAAAAACTCACATTTTCCTTACATATTGTTCATACAAATTTTACACAATACTTGTAATCTTAATATTAAATGTTTAGAATAAATTTTAGTCAAGAATATCATGTAATATAATTTTAATTTAAGTTTTTTGTTTAAATACCATGAACTTTATATATCATCTTTTATTGTTTTGCTTAAACATACCTTTAGAAAACTTCACAGAGTAATGACCTATCCCTCACATACACACATAGTTCCATAGCACGATATATGCTTGTATGAATTTTTGTTACGAATACAATATTACAAGAAAATATCATTCACTATAAAGACCGGTTTTATTTTAAATTGTATTTTAAATTCCTTTGCAAATATACCTTTACAATCCTTTTTAGGGGACCTGATTGAATAACGATTTCCGATTGTGTATGTTGGAAAATTGTATAGAAATCACAACCAAAAATTATTTGACCGCAATCAATAACGGTGTCGAATGTAGCGTGTTAGTAAGTGCGGATCGTCCACAGGAAAAGTGTAATCGTTCGTGTTTCGAATTAGATGAATCGAAACTTTAAAGAAAAGAAAAGAAAAGAAACAATTCATGATTTGTAATTGAAGTTCAAGAATTAGAAAATCTAGATCTAATAACAAGAAATGATAAAATCAAGAATTGAGAATTTGATGATTTTCCAAACCAAATATCAAGAATCGAAATGAGGCTCGTAGGAATCGATCGGATCTATAGATGTGATGAGATTTAAAGATTTCATGTTCTTATCCATTAACGAATTGATACTAGATCGATGATTATTCGTCGAGGTTAAGGATCTTGCGAAGAAGCTGGGGTTTCCTCGTCTTATCCTTTATCCTTTCGATGAATCTCATTCAAATTTTAGCTTCTAGTTAATCAAATGATCAATCGTTGTTCCCTAGTTTTGAGTGAACACAATCAAGAAAGGATCATCCCGAAACTAGGTCATCGATCATTTGATTCACAAGAATTTACAATCGTTATAGGATTTAAGAATTGTAAAAAGATCTAAATCATCATCATTCTATTGATCGTCTCGACTCCTTTACGAGCGGTGTTTTACTCAAATATCACAACAAGAATCACAATCATAAATTGAAATCGAATCATGATGTAAGAATTTAAAGAAAGCAAAATTAAAGAATTTCACCTTTTATTTATATCAACAATTTCGTTACAATCGCTCAAGAATTACAAGAGGAACAACTCGATCGTCGATTTGGCTTTGCTCGTCTCCTTGAGTCGCGGATCGGCTTGGATCACTTGCCCGATTGAAGATCGGCTCCGCTCCTAAAAGGTTGAAGGCTTCTTGCTTGATTTGGTACTCGGGATCTTGAATTTGGATTGGAATTAGGGTTAGGGTTTCGCACAAGTCGTGTCACTCAACTTGTGGATGGAAGATCAAGAGAGAATGATGAGAAGTTGATGAGCAACCTCAACCCTATATCTAGGCTCTCTTTTATAGACCTCAAAACCCTAGATCTAGGATTTGAATTTTGAATTTTCCCTCCAAAAGTTTGTTAAGAGAGCCTTCTACAAATAGTTTGTTAGCCGAGCCTTCTAGATGAGCCACGTGGAGAATCGGGAGTCTTCTGGAAGCTTGTACCGTTAGAGGCAGCCACGTGTAGAAAATTGAGCCACTGAAAACGTCAAGCCGCCGTGGTTCCGCGGCACAAGCGGGATCCCGCCGCGGAACCGCGGCGCTTTGTGGGCCTTGTGGCTTGATCTTTCTGGTACTTGTTTGGGATGATATTTGGGCCTTGTTTTGATATGTTGAATTTTATTTTTCCCTCTAGATTGCTACCAGATCTGAAATCATTAAGTTGGCGTATTTTTGATCAGCTCTTCTGCAATTTCCTGTACAATTTCTCGGGACAAGAGTTGCGCAATACAAGGATGATGCGATGCCATGATAAACACACAATTTCCCTAAAAGTGCCGGTTTTAAAGTCTAACACATGCAAACTGGTATTTTAGAGATGTTTTGCTAATATGTGCAATATGAATACCGAACACTTCTAGATGAGTGCAAATGATAGGGAAATTGCCGTGTTAAAAATGCAGTATTTTCGACTGATCAAATTCCCCCAAACTTATTTTCGATCGTCTCGAGCGAATCGTTTTATTAAAAAGAGAAGAAGAAATTAAAGAAAGAGAAAAACACACTTTCATAGGCAACACGATTGCACTGTGCATGTGCAACAAGCCTTTAAACCTCTAGGTGTCCCTAGTAGGAGGAGTGTTGTCTCCTGAGGGTTTTCAGCGGATTGCACCCACAAAATCCAATAATAAAAGGAAGATCATGAATATTACATTTAAAGACAAGAATTGTAAAAGAAAAGCCTTGAAAATTAGGGTTTCCAACTAAGCTAGCTTTTCGGTTGTTATGAGCCCTATCTTAATGGTCATGAAAAGATGTCAGAAATCACGTCCTCCCTCAATAAAACATCGTCTTATTCTTCATTCCTGTCTTTCTTCCAAACATCGATCATATCACCCTGCGTGTGTGTAAAGGACATCCCTACACCCGGAGAATTCAATTCAAGCTATCATACTCTTGCCCATCAGCCTCAGTACTTTTTAATTAATGAATATTTAGATGTGCTCACACACTTTCATGCGACCGTTAATACTTCTTGAGGTACTAACCGACCGATCACTCATGTGCTTGCTTATTTGGTGTATTTTCCTCGTCTTGCACCACCTAAGGCATAGCAGTGACTCCCAGACCAGTTGGTCTTAGGGCACTAGGTGAAGAGGCACCCTCGCTATATATTTTTTATTGCCCTCGGTGATAACAAAACCAGTGTCCATTTTTCTCACCACTTTATATATATATTTTTTATTCACTTTTTCTTTTTATTTCCTTCATACATCGGCTTTAAGACAAGAGCATTTCAAGGTATTCTCTACTATCCCGGGTTTCAAGACGTGTGTAAGTGCGAAATAGCAGGGTATCAACGTTCAAAATGTTTGGCTTCCAGAATAGGAACTATTTTTCAGACTTATTTTTATCCTCAGATTAGTGACTTCCTTCATCTTACTAACCCTTAGGACAACGGCTCATAACTACTTATTACTAGTTCGTATAAGAAAACTTTTAATTTTCTTGGTTTTCTTAAATTTTTCTAATCTCATGGATGTAATTTTTCACTATCTAATCTTTTATTATCTTATTTATGTACAAAAATATTTTTATCTTTTGAATTTTTTAAAAATAATTTTTATAGGTTTTCAAAAATGTTTTGTGCTTATGCAAAGTGTATGCAAATGATGCGAAAATAAGCACAAACCTCCCCCAAACTTGTTTTCAACAGTGTCCTCACTGTTGCCTTCTGCTAGATCCCAAAAACCTGTAAGCTTGGGAGGAATTTATTAGTGGGGGCAAAATATTTAAGTGAAGAACCTCCCTCAAACTTATTTTTGGCTCATCATTTTGTAAAAATTTCTTTTCAAGAGCCAGAAAACACCCTCTCAAACTTGAGTTATGCAATGTTAATCTTTGAAAATCACATGAGGGGGTCAAAAATCAGTGGTCGATGCCAAGCTTTGCAAAGGCCGTACGTCAACACCAACCATTCAAAAATTTTATCAATGCAGTGCTCTGGTTGGTGGAAGAAGAAGTGGGGAAATGGTAAGTGGTGGAATAGAATATGTGTGCGTCTCATTTTGGAGAGACGATGCAGTGAATGTGATGGATTAATCGCATTCTTTTTACAGTTCAGAAGAAGGGGTGGAGGTTCAATTTCATTGATTGGGAAATGATTCATCTCAACACCCGTGTCATTCAAAAATGTGAGTTCATCAGCGAAGATTTCCTCAAAAGTTCTATGAATACCCCGAGAAATAATGTCATCATAAAGTGCGGGGTGATCTTCAGACTCTAAAAGCAGTTCATAATCGGTGTTAGTTATTGACCTGGACATCTCGGTGGAAGAGTCCGTATGTGTATGATACATAGTTGGGTCAAACAATAACATATGAAAAGAGTCCAGATCAGTATCAAGAGGATCATCAAATTCGCTGCTGTCGACATCCATTAAGTCGACAGAACAGACCTGAGCAGTAGGTTCGGAAGGTACACTTCCCAACTTGTAAATGTTCAGTTCAATTGACCTATTCCCGAAGGATAGGGTCATAGAACCATTACGACAGTTGATGATAACGTTGGAAGTGGCCAAAAAGGGGCGACCTAAAATCACCAGAATTTGATTCCGTGGGTTCGCTACAGGCTGTGTATCAATTACAATAAAATCCACAGGGAATATAAATTCCCCGATTTTTATTAACACATCCTCCAGTTCACCCCTAGCTTTGGTGATTGATCGGTCAGCCATCTGGAGAGTGCAATGGGTTGGCTTCAACTCTCCGATCCCTAACTGCTCGTAAACCGAGTATGGAAGCAAGTTAACACTAGCGCCCAGGTCGAGTAGAGCACGGTTGATGTGTTTTTCCCCGATAGAAATGGAAATAGTAGGATATCCAGGATCCTTACGTTTCCTCGGTAATTGTTGGGGAAAAGTCATGTCTACCGTCTTTGCCATGAATATCTTCTTGGGCACTTGAGTCTTCCTCTTCCTAGTGCACAAGTTCTTAAGAGTTTTCGCATAGGACGGAACTTGTTAGATGGCATCTAGGAGAGGGATGTTGATGTTAACTTGCTTAAAAATGTCCATAATCTTCTCCATATGTGAACTTGATGTGTTAGCCCTTAACCGATTAGGATAAGGTGTTTTAGCAATAAGCGCTGGGTCCATCATAGGAGAAGGAAGTGTGTGTGGATCCGATCCCAGAATAGAAGTGGGGATCGTCCGTGGAGGAGTAGAAGAGGTGGGCTGAGGTGGCGAGCCTTTGGGAAAATGGAGAATAGGCTCGGAAGAAGGTGGTGGGGTAGAAGAACTGGGGTCAGAATTAGAAGTGTGTGTGTGAGGAAAAGTCTCAGCCGGGGTGTTATTAATTGATTTATCAGTATCATCAAACTCTTCCCCAAGGTGATTGTCAAGCACTCTCCCAGATCTCAACGTGATTGCATCCACATGATATGAATGGCCAGGATTTGGTGAAGGTTGAGCTGGAAGTTTCCCTTTCTCTCTTGCACTCATTTCGGCTTTTAGTTGTGCAATTTGTGCTTCCATCGATTTGATATTCTCATTTTGAGAGACAATGATCTTCATTACATTCTCGACGGAAGATTGCAAACTTTCCGTCCCTTGGATGGATTGTTTCATGAAAGTATCCAAGGTTTGTGCTAGTGCAGAGGTGTTATCTGTACCGGTCAATTGCAAAGAGTTTTCATGTGGTGCAAAAGTGTTGGCCGGATTTTGGAAGTTTTATGATTGGAAGGGGTGCTGACTCAATTGTGGTGGTTGCTGTTGTAGTGGAGGGACCCTTTGGAAATTGTGTTGGGTTGGAACCGTGTTTTGAGATTGTGATTGGTTCCAAGCAAAGTTAGGGTGATTCCTCCAACCCTGATTATATGTGGAAGAAGATGGATCGTTTCTAGGTCTTTGAAAGGCAGAATTGGTATGACTTTGAAACGGAGAATTTTGTGGACACTCTTCCGTGAGATGAGAAGGATCAGAACAGCATCCACATACAGTTTTGGAGAGTGACATTTGATTTAGGGTGGCAGCTAAAAATTTGTTTTCCATAGCATCAAATTTCTTGTGTAAAGCTGAAATTTCAGCTCTAATTTCTATGGAAATATCATTGCCATCCCTAGTCGATTGACTCACACCCTCCCACTGTAAAGATTTTTCAGCGAAATCTTCTAGGAATTTCCAGGCTTCCCCATCATCTTTGGTCATGAAGTTGCCTTGACACATTAATTCAAGGGTCTGTCTTGTGTTAGGATTAATGCCCTCATAAATGATTCAGCACAGTTCCTATTTGGGGATTCCGTGATGAGGACATTGGACTAACAGATCCTTAAAGCGTTCAAGACATTGTGAAAATATTTCATTTGGAAGCTGGGTGAATTGATATATTTCGCTACGGACTCGAGCTGTTTTATGATGTGGGTAGAATTTCTTAAGGAATGCTTTGACGAATTCTTCCCAGTTTGAAATGGAATGTGCGGTAGTGTTATACAGCCACTTCTCGGCTATATCGCACAAGGTAAATGGGAGAAGACGAAGACGCATAGCATCCACAGAAAGCTGTGAAGTACCCATCATTGCGCATACATTTTCAAATTTCGTGATAAACACGTATGCGTCCTCAGACTCGAGACCGTGAAATTTTGGTAGAAGGTTGATGTATTGGGGTTTAATCTGAAAATTGTCCCCGTTGGCTGGTGGAATGGAAAGACAGGTGGAAAGAGGGCCTCGTGTAGGATAGCACCTTTCTTGGAGAGAGATGCGAGGTGGATTCTGCGCACCAACGGACGGCAGCAGAGTAGTGGTAAAGAAGTTCGATGGAGACGGATCCATCGAAGTGGGTGTGGTGGTGGGTAAAGAAAAGGTAAATTTAGAAATACCGACTTTTGGGTCGATCGAAAGGACGTGGACTAAACAGGCACTAGAATCCCGTTGTCCAGCCTATCTTGCACTAAAAAGGGTTAGTACAAGTGGCAGCGTGATTTATAATTAGGGGAGAGAATGAATGTGATTGGTGTTTGTTTTGAAAATTTTACGGATTTTTGAAAAAAAATGATGCGATCACAACAAATGCAACAAGCAATACCCTAAAATCTAGTGGTCACATAGGTCAGGCTCTAGACCGCTCCTAATTGCCAAAAGACAAGTCGCAGGATAAATACTCCACTGCCTCTTTGTCTCTCCTGTGGCCAGGTAAGTGCCAGGTAAGTGGGAGGTTCTCCACTACGTAAGTAGTGTGCCTAATTAAGTAACCACTAGCCTTCGACACACTTGCCTTAGACACCACAAAAGAAACGCGGATAAGCAATGAATTACCCACGGCCTTCTTCTGTCCTAAGTGAGCGCGACGGTCCTTAGAGTCATCTCTAGATATTTTTTAGTTAATGAGGGTAAATACGGATGCAAGTTTGTGATTTTTTGGGCTTAGGAAGGGTAATGAACTCCCCACCTAATCTGGATTTGGTCTTTGCCCCTTAATTTCCGTATTAATATGCAAACAACCAAAAATCAAAACACGCACAATTTATTTTGCTTTTTGCGGCGCTGCGAATTTTTGCAAAGAATCATGCACAAAATGTTAATTGGAGCAGATTTGGAGAGAGATAACAAAGTTAGAGATTACCTGAGCAAATTTGGTGCAGTAATTCCTTGAGGAGGCCGCGGAACCGCCGCAATAGGGGTCTTATGCCGCGGAATCGCCGCAAGTTGAACAGTTCACTGCTTCAAATTTTCACAGAGAGCTTATGTTGGCTCTCTCAGCTCTCTGGAATTTTCTGAAATTTTTTTCTCCAGCTCCAATGATCCCAGATTTCCTCGCAACAAATCACAACAACTCGTATTAGTGTTTGCGCGAATTTTGATCTAAAAATTTGGATGGAATAAACTTTTCAACTCAAATTTCAAAATACGAACAATTAGCGCAAAATCCCCGGCAGCGGCGCCATTTGATTGAATAACGATTTCCGATTGTGTATGTTGGAAAATTGTATAGAAATCACAACCAAAAATTATTTGACCGCAATCAATAACGGTGTCGAATGTAGCGCGTTAGTAAGTGCGGATCGTCCACAGGGAAAGTGTAATCGTTCGTGTTTCGAATTAGATGAATCGAAACTTTAAAGAAAAGAAAAGAAACAATTCATGATTTGTAATTGAAGTTCAAGAATTAGAAAATCTAGATCTAATAACAAGAAATGATAAAATCAAGAATTGAGAATTTGATGATTTTCCAAACCAAATATCAAGAATCGAAATGAGGCTCGTAGGAATCGATCGGATCTATAGATGTGATGAGATCTAAAGATTTCATGTTCTTATCCATTAACGAATTGATACTAGATCGATGATTATTCGTCGAGGTTAAGAATCTTGCGAAGAAGCTGGGGTTTCCTCGTCTTATCCTTGATCCTTTCGATGAATCTCATTCAAATTTTAGCTTCTAGTTAATCAAATGATCAATCGTTGTTCCCTAGTTTTGAGTGAACACAATCAAGAAAGGGTCATCCCGAAACTAGGTCATCGATCATTTGATTCACAAGAATTTACAATCGTTATAGGATTTAAGAATTGTAAAAAGATCTAAATCATCATCATTCTATTGATCGTCTTGACTCCTTTACGAGCGGAGTTTTACTCAAACATCACAACAAGAATCACAATCACAAATTGAGATCGAATCATGATACAAGAATTTAAAGAAAGCAAGATTAAAGAATTTCACCTTTTATTTATATCAAAAATTTCGTTACAATCGCTCAAGAAGTACAAGAGGAAGAACTCGATCGTCGATTTGGCTTTGCTTGTCTCCTTGAGTCGCGGATCGACTTGGATCACTTGCCCGATTGAAGATCGGCTCCGCTCCTAAAAGGTTGAAGGCTTCTTGCTTGATTTGGTATTCGGGATCTTGAATTTGGATTGGAATTAGGGTTAGGGTTTCGCACAAGTCGTGTCACTCAACTTGTGGATGGAAGATCAAGAGAGAATGATGAGAAATTGATGAACAACCTCAACCCTATATCTAGGCTCTCTTTTATAGACCTCAAAACCCTAGATCTAGGATTTGAATTTTGAATTTTCCTTCCAAAAGTTTGTTAAGAGAGCCTTCTAGAAATAGTTTGTTAGCCGAGCCTTCTAGATGAGCCACGTGGAGAATCGGGAGTCTTCTGGAAGCTTGTACCGTTAGAGGCAGCCACGTATAGAAAATTGAGCCACTGAAGACGTCAAGCTGCCGCGGTTCCGCGGCGCAAGCGGGATCCCGCCGCGGAACCGCGGAGCTTTGTGGGCCTTGTGGCTTGATCTTTCTGGTACTTGTTTGGGATGATATTTGGGCCTTGTTCTGATATGTTGAATTTTATTTTTCCCTCTAGATTGCTACCAGATCTGAAATCATTGAGTTGGCGTATTTTTGATCAGCTCTTCTGCAATTTCCTGCACAATTTCTCGGGACAAGAGTTGCGTAATACAAGGATGATGCGATGCCATGATAAACACACAATTTCCCTAAAAGTGCCGGTTTTAAATTCTAACACATGCAAACTGGTATTTCAGAGATGTTTTGCTAATATGTGCAATATGAATACCGAACACTTCTAGATGAGTGCAAATGATAGGGAAATTGCCGTGTTAAAAATACAGTATTTTCGACTGATCAGGACCCGCTATTGGATGGTGTAGATTATCGCACATCCTTCGACTAGTAGAGTGAGATCCAGACCTCATTACGAAGCATTCGGTCTCGAAAGGTTTTTAATACGTTTTTTAGGAAAATCGTATTTTTCTACTTAAATAAAATTTAATTTTTAATAATTATATAAAAATTACAAATCCATATATTTCTAAAATATAATAAACTTACATTTTTTTAAATGAAAGAATTACAAGTTTCACCAAAATACTATCAAGATATCAACAAAAGACAAGTTTATAATAAAATACCATGAACTTTTCAAGCTAAGTTATTATCACTAAAATACCTCTAATCCTTAAAATTCACATCCATGAAAATCCTAAATAATATTAATTACTTCTCGAGGTTTATTTTTAATTTTACTAAAATTATTTTTTTCATAAAACCCCCTTAACACAATATTTAAGAATTTTAGTAAATATAGGTTTAAGCGGGATCAATTCTTTTGAGCCCCAGGAAGCTGAAGAAAGTGAGTGCTTGCCTATTTAAGGTAGAAAATATAATGGAGTTATCAATGGTAATTGTCTTGGAAAAAGAAACAAATCCTGCCGTCCATATACAGCAGTTACCGATGACTCTCGAACCTAATTCAGGATCTAAATCAGTTACAATTGTCTGACTCAAGTCTGAGTCTAACTCAACCCTGAATCCAAACTCAAATCAAAGTCTAATTCAAACATGAATCCAAAGTCTAATATATATACTTGAACATGAACCTGAATACTTGAATTCAAACTTCAATATCAAACCTGAATACATGATTTGACTTGACCGAACCATGGCTATAACTTGACATGACTTCTTGAATACATGTTTACATCCTGAACCTGTTACTTGAACTTTTATCTATGGTTTCGGCAAGACTGGTAAATATAACTTTATACAATACATTACGCGAGGATAATGGGGTAGATTGGTACGGAACGTATTAACGCGGCATGAGATGGTCACTTAAAAGATACCTACATGAACTCTCGTGCCGTTGTCCCATGGGTTTTGACGGAGCCATGTATTACATGTTACTATAGTCCACGGAGTAAGATGGACTCCTCTCGTATACACAAATACCTTTTGTACCAAGCTACAAACAACTACGTTAGAATAACAAGCTTATACTTGTATAACTTACCCGTTCAATTCTTATTATTTGTTCTATTCCATTCTTTCTTTTGGGACTTACCGAGCGCGTATTCGCTGACGACATTCCTGTCTATTTTCTCTCTTTGGAATGTTCGTCAGGAGGACCGGACTCTCAGGAGATCGAACCGAGCCAGGAGGACTTGGACCAGTTCACTGCACAGCCATACTTCTAGCTCTCTTGTACTTACTTTCAGTTTGTATGCCACTGTTTAGATATTGCTTTATATCATTGTATCTGTCCTTTTCAAAGCAGTTGTATTGTAAAGATGAATGCTAATAAAAGTTGATATTTATTTTATATCACTTGTCATTCCTGTGCATTTTTATATATTGCTTAATTACGCTTAATGTATTTATTTCTTACTAAATACATTGCGGCCACCACGTCACCGTTTCCGTACACTGGGAAGCGGGGCGTGAGAAGGTGGCTAAACTGGTCTCAAGAGGTAAGAGGCTGAACGTTGTGATCGCCAAGGCACTACAACCCAAATGTGAGACGGTGTTCGAACAACTTTCTAGTGCTCCAGCTGGGGGCAAGACTATCGGAACAAAGGGCATCATCAAACATCGCGGACAAGCTCAGGCCCGCCGCCGACAAGTGCACAATTAGGCGTATCTCCAAAACTCTCCATCGCTCGGCCTACAGCATCTCGGAATTTTGTGAGGTTCTAAGAACAGGGCTACCCCACGACGAAAGCTGAGTCGGTCGTAAAGTCAGCAATTCTTTAGAATCTTTAAAGTGGGTTTGTAGGGTGTTTTTCATCATCCTATTGAGATGGGAATACGTGCGCTTGTCAGGTGTATTACAGATTCCCCCTGCTTAGGGCAGGTCGGGGTTTATTGGTTATGGGGATCCGAATTTTCGGCAGCCGCGAACTAAACTGCCGTTAATTACCCCTCGCTTTTGGAGTGAGAGAATCTCCAATTGACGGGTCAAACTGGTCATGCGAAATCAATGCGATGTGTTGGTATGTTTTTTTAAACAATAGTGACGTGTTCATTTTTTATTTATCTATTTTATTTGTGACAAATGATTTTTTTTAATTATTCAAAGAAACATTTTTTTAAAAAATTATTATATATATATATTAAGAAAAGCGATGGAGGGGAAACTCCTCCTCACGTGAAGGGTAAGTGGGAGCCCCCACGTGAGAGGGAGCTGGGGCTCCCACTTAGTGGGAGCCTCCTCCTCACGTGAGGGGGTAAGCTCCCACTCTCCTCAGGGTTCCAAAAGACCCCTTTCTTCTTCTTCTTCTTTGATGAAGTTAAATTCCAAAAGATTTTATTTGGAGTTAAACTCGCAAAACAATTTTATTTGGAGTTAAACTCCAAAAGATTTTAAGTGGAGTTAAACTCCTCAAAAGGATTTTTATTGTGGAGTTGAACTCCAAAAGATTTTATTATGGAGTTAAACTCCTAAAGATTTTAAATGGAGTTAAACTCCTAAAAGGATTTTTATTGTGGAGTTAAACTCCAAAAGAATTTTTATTGTGGAGTTGAACTCCAAAAGATTTTATTATGGAATTAAACTCCTAAAAGTATTTTTATTATGGAGTTAAACTCAAAAAGAATTTTTCCTTTCTCTTTTGAGAAGAAACCCTAATAGGTTCTCTTGAAACTCCAAGATTTAGATCTTGGGTGATGAAAGGAGCCCCATTTTCTTCTCTTGATCTCTGGGAGGTGGGTTTTTCTTCTTCTCCCTCTCTCAAATTGGATTTTGAGAAGGGAGAAGAAGGTAACGAAAATCTTCTCCTTTTTTTGGGGGGGGATGGAGGAGGGGTTGGATATGAGAGTTAAACTCTCCTTCAATGGGTTTATGGTGAAACTTTATTTAGTTTTGAGAAAAAGAGTGCTAAGCTCTTGATTTAATTGAAAAATGAAGAGGAAAAGAAAGAACTTGAGAGAGTGAGGATGAAAGAACAAACCCTAGAGATTTGATGGGGAATCAATTCTTGTTTTTTATTTTATCTTCATGTTGCCTTATATAGGCTTACAAGTTTACACTTAGCCCCCTGGGCTTTTACAAAATGGCATTTTGCCCATCCCATTCCTCATGTGCTCATTTCTTTTGCACATGAGCCATGGGCTTTACAATTTTTTTTTGTTTTATACCCATTTTTCTTACATTTATTCATAAAAATCACATCAAAATTATTTATTACATAATTTTATTTTGGCATTGGGTAGGCCGGCCGTGGGGCTCGACTTGGGCATGGGTCCACTTGACCTGGGTTTGGGCCAACCTGGCTTGGGGTTGACTTTGACTTTGACTTGATCCACCGGGATGTAATTTTTGACCCCAACAAAGTGCCCCTCATCAATAAATGCATCCTGTGTGTCTGGGTTGTGTGCATGAAATTGATGGATCTTGCTCGTGGGGAGTGTTAGTTATATGTATGCCCTAGAGGCCATTGCTATACATAGGATGTATATTGCAGTGGATGCTGGGACATATATAGGGAGGACTTTCTTGCTCGACATGATAGTATGCTATCTGGTTGCTCTTTACCTTAACGTGTACACTGATTGTCTCTCTATTACATGTTGGTAAAGCCCTTAGGATGTGTGCTTGACTACCTGGACTATGATGCAGATCATACTAGTGGGGGCATGGTAGTCCATAAGTACATCCTTCAAAGTCCCTAGTCGTGGGTGTATCGAGACGGGGCATCGATATACCAGAGTAGACTAGCGTATACCTTCTCGACCCATACAGATGGGCGATGGATGATCCCATATCCATTGGTGTTTGACATCAGAGATGATATACGGGTGCTCAGTAGAGACTGGGTACACTGGACGGACTCGCCGAGAACTCCCAGATGGTATTATACCTCACGTCAGATGGCAGTTCTCTGGTGACACTGGTACAGAGTAGTCTGTTGACCCGAGATCGTCATAGAGTCTTGTGTGGTTCCCACTGTGCTTTGATTTCCATCTTACCACGTCCAAGAGGGCGTGCAAAACGGTGGTTTTTGGGTACAGTCCCGAGTCACATGGAGGCAATGAGCGATAGGAGGGGATTCGTCTCTCCCGGTATAGGGGGTTGATGTTGCGCTGTGTTCGATTGGCTATAACAGGAAATCCCTGGCCAGGGTTGCTGAGATTTGCTGGTAAGTGTTACCAGTAGTTTCTCGAATTGTTATAGACCTCATATCGACACGACTTATCGAGCTATTGGGGTCTGACGTTTACCACCCCTAGGCGAGATATGCGACATATCAGACGATCAGACCGGACTGTACGGTAGTGTTACTGGTTGGATTCACTGGAGTGTGAGCGGGCTTGCTCGTCGATCTTCAGATCGCTCAATACCCGGGTGGCCGTTACGTTTAGCAGACCGCTTGCGGCTTGTGGGTGTTTGATATGATCATCACCTGCTGCCGGCGTATTGACGAGTCTTTAGAGTCCTACACAGAGGTTTCCTGGCTCAAGCGAAACGAGATAGGAGCGCATATGAGATATGTGCGGGACCGAGAATAATACTAGTATGTGATGCTGTATTCGATTCTCGCGATGTGACATTGATCGGTTATATGCGGTATAGCCGGGTTATCGGATCAAGTGTTGATTCGATAAGTTGTTACTGATGATACCAGTCGGTTATGTGTGACATGACCGGATC
This sequence comes from Agapanthus africanus, assembly GCA_030015575.1. Classification (NCBI taxonomy): domain Eukaryota; kingdom Viridiplantae; phylum Streptophyta; class Magnoliopsida; order Asparagales; family Amaryllidaceae; genus Agapanthus; species Agapanthus africanus. The sequence continues at coordinate 426,263,069 of JASDDO010000029.1, forward strand.
ATTGAATCAAGTGTGGATTTAATGATTTAATGCATAATTATATATTTGATATATTACTTTGCATTAACTAGTATCGGTTCACTTTAGATGGATTTTCTCACTCGGACGTGCGCATTGCATATGCGATATGATTTTGTGCACTTGTTTGTATCATGTTTGATGATGCAAGCATGCTAGGGTTTTGTGTAATGAGTTAAACCTAGGTTAAGTAAATGATTAGGGTTTTCTTTTATTAATTCATTTATCTTTTCATTTGGATATAAAAGATAAATGAGAAGAAGAAAACAAAAGGGTTTCTTTTATGAAGCTTAGTGAAGCTTCATGAAGCTTTGACCAATCTAACCCTTTTGTCTTCATCTATCAAACCCTAACCATTCATTTAACTATGGTCAACTCTCTACACATTACCATAGTTAAATTATGATAAGAAATGATTATTCATTTTCTATTCTATTATTCTTATCATAATTCTTTATCATCTTCTTCTTCTTCCTCACAAGAAGAAAGCTCTCTTCATCAATGGTGATTGATGTTTTTGAGTGAGAAATCCAATTCAAAAGTGAACCCAACTCCTATTTCTTCATCCTCTACCTCTTGCCAAGTAGTAGAGTGTGTTTACTTCACAAGTTTCTTGACTTGGTGAAGTCGGAGCTTGATTTAGCGATGCCTCGACGTAGATCATCTTCGGCATGGACATCGATGACCTAGCCCGTCCATTCTCCGATGAAGCCGACGCTAGAGCCCGGGACTTGTTATGGACAGCGAGGAGACTTCATTACGGAGCTATGGAGGTGGAGAACCGGATCTACAAAGGTTGTATTTCCGTATCTCATAGTTAATTGTTAACTAGTTTGCATTTTCGCCTAGACATCTAGCCAACGGTCCGTTCTAGGGTTTCTCGGCACCTAGATTTTTTGAAATTGGCATGTTCGATGCCTTGCGAGACCTCATTAGGGTGCCTAGGAACCCTACAGTGGTATCAGAGCCTAGCTAGAGCCTTAGGCGAAGTCTAGACGCAATTTGAAGTCCGATCGAACCAAAACCCGAACCCGGATCATGCTCTCTGGACAATTTCCAAAATCTGGTCTTTTTCAAAATTAAAAATATGCAGAAAATCAAGCAGGGTTTTCTAGGAATTACTGTAAAATTCATGGACCTAATTCCACTTTCCCACCGCGGTTCCGCGGCATGAGCAAGGCTCATGCGGCGGATCCGCGGCCGTACGGCCACTGTATTTATATTATTTGGCACAGTAATTCTTAGTTTCCAGTGGTGATTTTTCTGGGAATTTTTAATATTTATTCAAGAGTTGAATTTTCTGGAGTTGCTTTGGGGATTCGGTGTTTCGATCGGAGTATCAAATTTTGTCTGTGTGGCTTTCCGGATAAATTTTAGAATATGTTAAAAAGTTCGACCGGATATAAATACCCAACTTTTCCCCTGTCGGGAAATTTCCAATTGTTGGATTTTTCCGTAGTTTAACGACGTTCTAAGTAGTGCAAGTAACGCGATGGACCCTCTAGAAGACAACAAACCTTAACTCGATTATGTGACCGTCTTGAACTGCCCTTTGAACCTTCGGGTTTGGGGCAGTACGGCGTGCCACATGTGAGGCGTTGGCTTGACCCTTCTACGGCTGGACCGTTGCTACTGAGGCACGAACTGAATGTTGTTAGACTTATTTCATGTGTTGAGTAGTATCGGGAAAACTTGGGTGTTCGATTGTTCGATCGAAAAGTTTAGCATTTTCTATTTATCCGGAATGTGATACAATGATTGGAATTCACAAATTGTTATGAGATAACGGAATGAATATTATAAACATAGCAGTTTAGTCTCACTTGATCGGTTGCCACGGAATTTTGATGCGATCAAAAGTCCGTCGCAATCACGTAGCGTACGCGGATACTCGCCGGGTAAACTTAATAGACAGCTTCACTCCATAGCCTCGACCAAGTGACTGTAGGAGAACCCCGTCGCCGAAAGCATCCGTTCGGGTGCTCGCGGTAGCGGTGTTCCGCCTTGGTGCACTTGGTCGACGGTATCGGGGGTGCGGCCGTCTACAGAAGTTTGCGACGAGCATTCGATCAGTTTTCGGGAATCTTGTTGAATTGCCCGACTTGATATTGAAAAGTGTTTTCGATTTTGAGACTAAAATGCGGGGTTTATAATTGTTAGGCATGTGATGTCTAAGTAATTCATTTGGTCAGGCATGCGATGTCTGAGGTGGTTGCGGATTCCAACTGTTGTAGTTTTACACTTTCTTTTCTGTGACCGTAAGTGTAATATGTGATATCGCCGGTTTCGTTGCTATATGTCAACGACAATTGGGATGCGCATATTTACTTACGTTGATGACATGTGATGTTATGTGTTGCTGGATATGTTATATTGGATCGTCGTGTTTGAATAGCCGGGGGTTTTTATGTGAGATGAGTGTTTTTCATTTTCATTCATGTAAAAACTTGTATGTAATATTCTTTTATTGGGGCACTTCCAGGTTGCGGAAGTTGTCACTGTTTGTATATTATTTACTTTTCCGCACTAGGATAGACCCAAGGAGGAGGGCACAAGTAACCGGGTTCTGGGGTCCAGTGGGAGACCAACTCGAGGAGTCGAGTCCGGGTCTGCTAACTCTAGAATTGGCAGGGTTGCTTGCCGCTCTCGTAGGGGTCTAGGGGTGTGGGTTTGGCTATTCATCACGACCGTGGAATCCGTGTTTTATACTGGCTCGTATTGAAAACACGGACGTCCTAGTATATCCAATATTTCATATGATTCTTCTGCTGCGATATCTGTGATGTGATCATGTGATGTTCTGTGATAGATACTGTATATAGTATATATGATATATTATATAGATATTACTTATGTTTTACACCCGCGCTAGCCCTGCCCTGCTCTGCCGTTAGTTACCTAACCTAACGGTGCACGAGGGGACATCGAGGCGAATGCGGATGGCATAAGTGTACGTCGTATTTATCTGTGATGTTTAGGTATATAAATGATGGGACTTCATTAATGTGATTAATGAAATAAAAAGAAACCTAAGATATTGTAGAATCGAATTTCAAAATAAAACAGGTAGCTACAGTTCTTGCTTTGCATAGAGGTATATGTGATATATCCTGCACCTTATTCGATGAGGAAAGGACCGAGATCCCTTCACCGGGAGTGACTCCTTTAGCAATAACTGGCAGATGCTACACACTCGGTTTGTCTTTTGATTGCTTTTAAGTGTTTTTGCTTTGCACAGTGATATATGTGATATATCCCGCACCTCATTCGACGAGGAAAGGACCGACGATCCCTTCACCGGGAGTGACTCCTTTAGCAAAACTAGAAAAGCCTAAAAAACACTCCATTTAAAAAAATATTTGATTCTACAACGATATCAAGTTCATTACGCAATAGGTTTTCAGAAAAACCTGTCGTAGCCCTCCGTCATTTCAGATAAGTAGTAGTTAGTATTCGTGCTACGTTTGTTGGCCTGCGTCAAGGCGTAGTGTGCGGTAGCTAACTGGTGCTTATCTGCATAAGCATATGATGTGATTGGATTAGGGTAGTCGTGCGACTTTGTTGGCCTGCGTCAAGGGTCGTGCGGATGGGTTTAATTCAATCAGGAAATGACGGGTTGAACTTGACTAGCGGACTATGGTTTGTTGGCCTGCGTCAAGGTCATAGGACGCTAGGGGCAAAATATTATCGGGAATTTCAAGTGTTGAAATTTGCAATGAGATTGCATACCTTCTATGAGATAGTTGGATCCCGATACCCGCTGCGAGTAAGAGTTACTCCTGGGAGAGTTTTACACATTACAATTAGCCGATCAAGTAGGTGTCTAGAAAGGTGTCAACGGGGTTACGCCTCTGGGAAAACGAGGTTTACATTAATTAGGTTCGTGTGAAAGCACGGGGGACCTCCCTCAAAGTACCGACACTGGCCTGGCTGAAAGATTGGCGAACTTGTAGTGTGTAATTAATCCCGGCTAGTCTTTCCTTTTAGGGTTTGAAGGAAGATTTGATAAAAAGCAGTGGGAGCCATCCTGATTAGATAAAATAATAACCAATCTATTCTTGACAGAGTGCACGCTGAGTGTTTTCTTCTCTCTCTCTCCAGGTAGCGACCATATCACGCCTTAATCAAGATAATAATACAGATTATTGACCGAACCCGCTTGTTATACTGAGCTGGGGAACGTTGGTCCTGCTCCAACTTATAATTGTTATAAGACAGAGCAGGAAATTGGGGAATACCAGATTTCCCATGCCGCCCAAACGAAGAGAGTGCATGCTGATGCATCATCTTCGGGTGTGTTCATTATACAGAACTGTTTCTCAGTATTCTTTACGTCCTGGGTATGTGATACCAGATCAGGATCCCAGATATGTAATCTGTTACATAGGGCTACAGAAAGGTAGAGAACTGAGAACGGGTGATAAGTTTCATGAGACAGAAAACGGGGCAAGTGTTGCAGCCAAGTCTGTTGGTCACTGTCACCCTGTATTACCAATACATTGATTCTGAACGAATGTTGTTAGATACCGAACCTGATATACAAAATCATATCAATCTCTTTATTAGTAAAGAAATGATAAAATTTTGTATAGTTGGATAATGTTTTGAACATTTCCTATATCAAAAGTTGATCGGTTCAGGCACGTTATCTAAAAGCGTTGATGTTCTAAATCAAACTACAGTTCTTAGTATACGGAACACACATAAGAGGAAGAGTTCAGAAATGAACGAATCCTTCTTGAGGCATTGTAGACTAGGTCATATCAATGCGACCCGACTAGCTGAAGTTACATGTAGATGCATATTTAAATCAGTTTGAATTTACATCTCATGAAACTTGCGAGTCATGTCACAAAGATAAAATGACCTCAGCTCTGTTTATTGGAAACAGAGAAAGAGTTAGTGAACTCTTGGGATGATACATGTTGATGTATGTAGGTCCCCTGTCTACATATGCCAGGACTGGTTCTTTATACTTCATTACATTCTCTGATAATCTCTTTAGATTCAGACATATGTTCCTGTTGAAACACAAGTCCGAACCTTTTGAGATATTCACAGAATATAAGTTAGAAGTAGAGAACCAAAACGGGTAAAAGTATTATGTCCTTTGATGTGATCAAGGAGGAGAATACTTGAGCACGGAATTCCTGGACCATTCTAAAGGAGAATGAGATTCTCTCTCAGCATTACTCCTCCGTATACACCATAGCACGATGGTATATCGGGGCGGAGCAATCACACCCTATATGATAAGGTGTGCTCTATGATGAGTACTACTGAGTTACCTATTTCCTTTTTGGGAGTTATGCACTTGAGAAGCTGCATACCTATTGAATAGGGTTCAAATCAAATCAGTTGCCTACCATTTCATATGTAATATGATAAGGGAAGAGCCCATATCTTAAGTTGGTTAAGATTTGGGGTTGTCCGGGCTATGTCTAAAACCAAAATCCGGACAAGCTCGAGGCAAGGTCAGTTATGTAGAACTGGAAATGTTCCAGCTATACAAAACAACAGCAGATGATTTGACAGAACCAAAGGATTCAATGGTTACCAACGAACCTCAGCCTCTCCGCCGATCTAGTAGGGTTCCTCATCCACCTGAGAGATACTTCGGTTTCTCTATGACAGTGGGAGCGAGGATTGCATCATGAGATGATGACCCAACTAGTTTCGAGCTGGCCATCAGGAGTGGGACTCTGTAAGAATGGCTGGATGCTTAGTGATCTGAGATGGAATCCATGTACACCAACAAAGTATGGACTTTGGTTGCAAAATCTGAAGGGTTAAATCCCCATCAGGAGCAAGTATATCTTGAGAAGATTACTTGGTGTAGATGGAAAAGTTGAGACTTTCAAAGCTAGACTTGTTAAAGGTTTTCGTCATCGACCAGGCGTGGATTATGATGAAACCTTTTCAAGTGACTATGCTTAAGTCTATCCAGATCCTACTTGCCACGGCTACATACCATGACTACGATATCTGGTGGTTGGGTGTCATGACAGCTTTTCTAAATAATGTTTTGGAAGAGAGCGTCTATAAGTACACAGCCAGAGGGCTTCGTAGACAGTGGGAGCAGCGGAAACGTGTGCAAGATGCTTTATAGGATAAAGCAGGCATCGCGGAGTTGGAACATCTGTTTTGATGAATTAGTCAAAGAGTTTGACATCATCAAAATGGTAGATGAACCTTGTATAAACAAAAGGGTAGTAGGGAGTATGGTGACGATCCTCGTAAAGTACGTGGATGATATACTCTTGATGGGGAAGGAGTTTCCTATGCTACGCTCGGTCAATCTCCGCTTATCACAATGATTCTCCATATAGGATCAAAATGATACCTCCTAAATCCTGATGTTTGGATCTATGAGATAGATCTAATTGGATGTTAGGACTCTCACTAGTTGTAGTGAGATGGTGTCAACCGATCCTGGGGAGAATCACTGGAAGGGTTCCAGGGTGATAATGACGACTGAGTGTCAGTCGCAGGCATTGTCTTTACCCTCAGTAAAGGGACGGTATGTTGGAAGAGTTCCAAGCTATGATACCGTGGCATACTAGACGATTAAGGCTGGATACATCGCTATTTGAGATGCTACCAAGGAGGATGTTTGGGTGTATACTGGTTCATGAGATGAACTACGTTCCAACCATTGTGAGACAATGGAGTTGTGGCTTATGCCAAGGAACGTCTGTCCCATCAGTGATCCAGACATATTCTAAGGCAGTGTCACCTGATCATGGAGATGGTTGATCTCCAGGGAGATCGAGGTTAGGAGAGTAGACTCAGAGGACAACACAGCGGATCCACTCACAAAGGCCTGTTCCCAGAGAGAGACTTTTATGGGATGGTTGAGTATGAGATACTACAACCACTGCTACAGATGGCCCTAGTGCAAGTGGGAGATTGTTAGTTATATGTATGCCCTAGAGGCCATTGCTATACATAGGATGTATATTGCAGTGGATGCTGGGACATATATAGGGAGGACTTTCTTGCTCGACATGATAGTATGCTATCTGGTTGCTCTTTACCTTAACGTGTACACTGATTGTCTCTCTATTACATGTTGGTAAAGCCCTTAGGATGTGTGCTTGACTACCTGGACTATGATGTAGATCATACTAGTGGGGGCATGGTAGTCCATAAGTACATCCTTCAAAGTCCCTAGTCGTGGGTGTATCGAGACGGGGCATCGATATACCAGAGTAGACTAGCGTATACCTTCTCGACCCATACAGATGGGCGATGGATGATCCCATATCCATTGGTGTTTGACATCAGAGATGATATACGGGTGCTCAGTAGAGACTGGGTACACTGGACGGACTCGCCGAGAACTCCCAGATGGTATTATACCTCACGTCAGATGGCAGTTCTCTGGTGACACTGGTACAGAGTAGTCTGTTGACCCGAGATCGTCATAGAGTCTTGTGTGGTTCCCACTGTGCTTTGATTTCCATCTTACCACGTCCAAGAGGGCGTGCAAAACGGTGGTTTTTGGGTACAGTCCCGAGTCACATGGAGGCAATGAGCGATAGGAGGGGATTCGTCTCTCCCGGTATAGGGGTTGATGTTGCGCTGTGTTCGATTGGCTATAACAGGAAATCCCTGGCCAGGGTTGCTGAGATTTGCTGGTAAGTGTTACCAGTAGTTTCTCGAATTGTTATAGACCTCATATCGACATGACTTATCGAGCTATTGGGGTCTGACGTTTACCACCCCTAGGCGAGATATGCGACATATCAGACGATCAGACCGGACTGTACGGTAGTGTTACTGGTTGGATTCACTGGAGTGTGAGCGGGCTTGCTCGTCGATCTTCAGATCGCTCAATACCCGGGTGGCCGTTACGTTTAGCAGACCGCTTGCGGCTTGTGGGTGTTTGATATGATCATCACCTGCTGCCGGCGTATTGACGAGTCTTTAGAGTCCTACACAGAGGTTTCCTGGCTCAAGCGAAACGAGATAGGAGCGCATATGAGATATGTGCGGGACCGAGAATAATACTAGTATGTGATGCTGTATTCGATTCTCGCGATGTGACATTGATCGGTTATATGCGGTATAGCCGGGTTATCGGATCAAGTGTTGATTCGATAAGTTGTTACTGATGATACCAGTCGGTTATGTGTGACATGACCGGATCATTGAATCAAGTGTGGATTTAATGATTTAATGCATAATTATATATTTGATATATTACTTTGCATTAACTAGTATCGGTTCACTTTAGATGGATTTTCTCACTCGGACGTGCGCATTGCATATGCGATATGATTTTGTGCACTTGTTTGTATCATGTTTGATGATGCAAGCATGCTAGGGTTTTGTGTAATGAGTTAAACCTAGGTTAAGTAAATGATTAGGGTTTTCTTTTATTAATTCATTTATCTTTTCATTTGGATATAAAAGATAAATGAGAAGAAGAAAACAAAAGGGTTTCTTTTATGAAGCTTAGTGAAGCTTCATGAAGCTTTGACCAATCTAACCCTTTTGTCTTCATCTATCAAACCCTAACCATTCATTTAACTATGGTCAACTCTCTACACATTACCATAGTTAAATTATGATAAGAAATGATTATTCATTTTCTATTCTATTATTCTTATCATAATTCTTTATCATCTTCTTCTTCTTCCTCACAAGAAGAAAGCTCTCTTCATCAATGGTGATTGATGTTTTTGAGTGAGAAATCCAATTCTAAAGTGAACCCAACTCCTATTTCTTCATCCTCTACCTCTTGCCAAGTAGTAGAGTGTGTTTACTTCACAAGTTTCTTGACTTGGTGAAGTCGGAGCTTGATTTAGCGATGCCTCGACGTAGATCATCTTCGGCATGGACATCGATGACCTAGCCCGTCCATTCTCCGATGAAGCCGACGCTAGAGCCCGGGACTTGTTATGGACAGCGAGGAGACTTCATTGCGGAGCTATGGAGGTGGAGAACCGGATCTACAAAGGTTGTATTTCCGTATCTCATAGTTAATTGTTAACTAGTTTGCATTTTCGCCTAGACATCTAGCCAACGGTCCGTTCTAGGGTTTCTCGGCACCTAGATTTTTTGAAATTGGCATGTTCGATGCCTTGCGAGACCTCATTAGGGTACCTAGGAACCCTACAGGGAGTTGGACTTCAAAGTGGAACATCATTCCGGGGGCGGAGTATCATTCTAGGGATCGGAGCATAATTCCGGGGATCGGGGCATAATTCCGAGGAGCGGAGCATAATTCCAGTGATCGGAGCATAATTCCGACAAGCGGAACATAATTATGTTATCGGAGCATAATTCCGACGAGCAGAGCATAATTCCGGGATCGGAGCATCATTTCGAAAAGCGGATCATGATTCCAAGGGGAGGATATATTCTGAGACGAAACATAGTTCGACGCAAGGTTCCAGGGCGAAACATAATTTCGACATGGGGTTCCAGGACGAAACATAATTTCGACACGGGATAGGTATATCCTGAAACGAAGCGTAATTCTTTCATAGGGCAGACATTCTGACCGAAGCATAGTTTCGATGCAGAGGTTGATTCTCAGGCGAAATATAATTCCAACAGGGAAGGCAAATACTCCAAGGCGGAGCATGATTCCAACGGGGAGGTCATTGGTTGGCTTGATTCTGAGACGGAGCATAATTCCGACAGGAAGGTCGTTAGTTGACTTGATTCCGAGACGGAGCATAATTCCGACAGGGAGGTCGTTGATTGACTTGATTCCGAAGTGGAACATAATTCCGACATGGAAGGCAGATACTCCGAGGCGAATCATGATTTCGACACGGGGTACATTCTGAGATGAAACTTGATTCCGACGCAGAGGTCAATTCCCAAATGAAGCATATTTCCGACAGGGAATGCAGATACTCCTAGGCGAAGCATGATTTCAACACGGGGCACACTCTAAGAAGAAGCATGATTCTGTCGCAGAGCTTGTTTGTTGAAATTCGTTGGTTTGATTTGTTTCCCGTTTTGATGACGCGGAGGTCGGTGCTGTCCTTTTTGCGACTTGGACAGTCGGTGCTGCCATTTTAGCGATGTGGACGGTCGGTGCTGCCCTTTTTGGGCCTTGGACCGTCGGTGCTTGATTTGACTTCCTCCGCTTCTTGTGGTGTCAGGGATTGGATTTGACTTGCTCCGCTTTGTACGGTGTCAGGATTTGGATTTGACTTACTTTGCATTCTGCGGTGTCAGGGTTGAAGTTGACTTGCTCCGCTTTCTGCGGTGTCGGGGATTGGATTTGACTTGCTCCGCTTTCTACGGTATCAGGGTTGAAGTTGACTTGCTCCGCTTTCTGCGGTGTCGGGTTTGACTTGTTTCCGAGGTAGAGCTTGTTTCCGTCAGGGAGGTCGTTGGTTGTCTTGCTGATTTAATGTGATTTGGGTTGACATCAGTATCGCTACATTGGAATATGGTACTATGAGTGAATCATCATTTACCATGAAAGGATTTGGGGATTTTGGTTTTGGTTTGGCATCAGCACCGCTATACTGGAATATGGTACCAAGAGCGAATCATCATTTGCTGTGAGGGGATTTCCCTCGTTCCCAGTTTAACGACTTAGGGGTCATCTATTCCTAGTTTAACGACTTAAAGGTCATCTGTTCCCAGTTTAAAAACTTTAGGGGTCTATTGGATCGAAAGTTTGGAATTTTGGGGTTGGGGTCGGCATCAGCGTTGCTAACATTGGAGCATAAGTGCCAGGAGCAATTCATTATTTGCCTTTACCCATTGGGGAGCGATGGCTTAGGAGACAGGTTCAGGTCCCTATCACCTAAGGCTTTTCAATTTTATGAGCCATAAGGATCTCATAAAAGCATTTTCTCCCTACGAGTCATAGGGATCTCGTAGGTGTATTTTCTTCTTAGGAGTCGTGAGGACCCTCATGTGTGTTTTTCCATTGTCAGTCGTAAAAATCTCACAAAGATGTTTTCTTACGAGTCGGGAGGATCTCGCAAGCTTTGTTCTCCTGATGCATCGTGAGGACACATGAGTGGGTTTTCCCAAATGGTGCAAAATTCCAAGGGCGGAGACCGGCCACTGGACTAGTGATTGCGGTGGGGTATTGGTGATGAGAATTATTTAAACCCGTGGATTGTATACGGTAGTCAATTTGGGGACCAACCGTAGGGCTGAGAGAATTTTAGGAAATTGGGTCTTGGTTGGCGTCTGTATCGCTGCACTGGAATATGGTACCAGGAGCGACTCATCATCCACCATTTGGGAATTTGGGGATTTGGATTTTAGAATATGGTACCAGTAGCGACTCATCATTCGCCGTTTGGGAATTTGAAGTATTCTTTTTTTTTCTTTCCGCGATTACTCCACCATTTCAGCTTTCCTTATCGCAAAGGTCGTGATTGCCCTATCATTTCGACTGTTTATTCGCGATTGCCCTATCATTTCGGCTGCTTATTTTCATTTTTATTTTACTCGCTGATTTTTATTGCAAGTTGCCCCATTATTTCGGCTCTTTTTTTTACACATTTTTTTATTTACACATTTTTTTACATTATCAGTTTAACGACTTAGGGGTCGTGTGTTCCCAATTTAGCAACATGGTGGTCAACTGTTTTCAGTTTAGCGACGTGGTGGTCCAACTGTTCTCAGTTTAACGACGTGGTGGTCAACTGTTTCTATTTTAACGACGTGGTGGTCATCTGTTGAAGCCTGGGCTCGATTCTGCAGGAACCATGGGCTCCTTTGGCTTAATTACATAAGCGGGCTTTTCGTCATCTAGACCGAGCCGGTGTTGGATGGCAACAACTACGTCATCGTCATGGCTATAAGGCGTAGGAGGACTTGTTCCTCTGAGCTCCATCATGTAAACCGTATGGGTTGTATACCCGTCTATTGCTTCTTCATTGGCAATGTTGCTCGTTTGGCTCTTAGCTTGTTGCTATGGTCCGCTCTTTTCAGAGAAATGCAGATGTGTGAGAGAATCAGGTCCCCGAAGGACTTCGGTCTCCGTTTGTATGAAATTGGCTGCCATATCTTGACTGTTTGTTAACACGCCTTTAGACAGTTCTATCTCTCCTGCCTTGTATTGCTTTTCGACCCAATCTTTGAAGACGAAGCAGTCCTCAATGACATGACCTATCACTCTGTGATAGGGGCAATATTTGGGGTCGTCGGTCATATTCTCTTCTTGAAGTCTTTTTTATTCTGGCAATTGTAGACCGTTTCTTAGGGCATCCTTGAATATTTTACGGATTTTATCCCTTCTGAAGGAACAGACCTTATCCAGCTTCTCTTTCAGTGGAGATTCTCATCCCTCTCCGAACACTGGCTTTTGAGGCTGGTTGGTATTAAGCTCGCTCATCCCTCGCTTATTTCGGTTAGCCGAAGTGTTAAAAGATTCAGTATCATCGGAATTTCCGTCTTTGCGATTATCGTCCTTTCGGTCTCTCCAGGATCCATTGTTATTTTGGGAATCCGAGGAAGATTCCTGCTTTGAGAGCTCCAACATTTGAACTTTCTTGGTCAATTCTTGGAACGTCTTGAGACCTACGGTGCTTAGAAAAGGATTCATCCGGATACTGAGATTTCTGATGAGGAAATTGACGGATTGGTCTTGTTCCAATGGTGGCTCACATTTGATGGAGGTATTGCGCCATCGGATTATAAAATCCGTGCCGCCTTCGTTGTTCTTTGGCTTAGTCCTTATGAGGTCGGCAATGGTGATCTTATCGCCGACACTCATGAACCTTTGTCGAAACAGAGATTCTATTTGGACGAAAGTAGTAACGGAGCCATCCGGTATGCTCGCGTACCAGTTGAAAGCGACATCGGTTAAGCTATTAACGAACTGGCGAAGGAGGAGCGCATCATTGTCCCCAGTATTCCTGCATGAGGCTTTTGTAGGGTTCCTAGGCACCCTAATGAGGTCTCACAAGGCATCAACCATGCCAATTTTAAAAATTACGGTGCCGAGAAACCCTAGACTACGGATCGTTAGCTAGATGTCTAGGCGAAAAGTAAGCTAGTTAACACTTAACTAAGAGATACGGAAATACAACCTTTGTAGATCCGGTGCTCCACCTCCATAGCTCCGCAACGAAGTCCCCTCGCTGTCCATGTGAGTTCACGGGCTCTAGCGTCGGCTTCGTCGGAGAATGGACAAGCTAGGTCGTCGATGTCCATGCTGAAGATGATCTACGTCGAGGCATCGCTAAATCAAGCTCCGACTTCACCAAGTCAAGAAACTTGTGAAGAAAACACACTCTACTACTTGGCAAGAGGTAGAGGATGAAGAAAAAGGAGTTGGGTTCACTTTAGAATTGGATTTCTCACTCTTTTTCATCACTTGCCATTAATGGAGCAAGCTTTCTTCATGTGAAGAAAATGAAGAAGAAGAAGAAGCTAATTATGATAAGTTAATTAAAAATTAGAAAAGAAATGAATACTTATCATATTAGAACCATGGTTAGGTGTAGAGAATCAATCATGGTTAAGTGCAATGGTTAGGGTTAAGCTAAAAGACAAAATGGTCATATGGTCAAAACTTCATGAAGCTTCATGAAAGAAAGAAAGAATGATAACCATTTTGTTTTCTTTTGTCATTTCATTTTAATCCAAATAAAAAGATAAATGAATGGACAAATAAATAGAAACCTTAACCATATACTTAACCTAGGTTTAATTCTTTACACTAACCAATGTTGCATGCATCATCAAACATGATACAATCAAGTGCACAAAAATATATCGCATATACAATGCGCACATCCGAGTGAGAAAATCCATCTTAAGTGAACCGATACTAGTTAATGCAAAGTAATATATCTAATATATAATTATGCATTAAATCATTGAATCAACACTTGATTTAACGATCCGGTCATATCACATATAACCGACTAATATCCAATGTATCGATTTATCGAATCAATCCTTGATTCGATAACTAGGTTATATCGCATACAACCATTCGACACATTCATCGCGAGAATAGAATACGGTATCACATACACGCATTATTCTCGGTCCTGCACATATCTCATATGCGCTCCTATTTCGTTTCGCTTGAGCCAGGAAACCTCTGTGTAGGACTCTAAAGACTCGTCAATACGCCGGCAGCAGATGATGATCATATCAAGCACCCACAAGCCGCAAGCGGTCTGCTAAACGTAACGGCCACCCGGGTATTGAGCGATCTGAAGATCGACGAGCAAGCCCGCTCACACTCCAGTGAATCCAACCAGTAACACTACCGTACAGTCCGGTCTGATCGTCTGATATGTCGCATATCTCGCCTAGGGGTGGTAAACGTCAGACCCCAATAGCTCAATAAGTCGTGTCGATATGAGGTCTATAACAATTCGAGAAACTACTGGTAACACTTACCAGTAAATCTCAGCAACCCTGGCCAGGGATTTCCTGTTATAGCCAATCGAACACAGCGCAACATCAACCCCCTATACCGGGAGAGACGAATCCCCTCCTATCGCTCATTGCCTCCATGTGACTCGGGACTGTACCTAAAAACCACCGTTTTGCACGCCCTCTTGGACGTGGTAAGATGGAAATCAAAGCACAGTGGGAACCACACAAGACTCTATGACGATCTCGGGTCAACAGACTACTCTGTACCAGTGTCACCAGAGAACTGCCATCTGACGTGAGGTATAATACCATCTGGGAGTTCTCGGCGAGTCCGTCCAGTGTACCCAGTCTCCACTGAGTACCCGTATATCATCTCTGATGTCAAACACCAATGGATATGGGATCATCCATCGCCCATCTGTATGGGTCGAGAAGGTATACGCTAGTCTACTCTGGTATATCGATGCCCCGTCTCGATACACCCACGACTAGGGACTTTGAAGGATGTACTTATGGACTACCATGTCCCCACTAGTATGATCCGCATCATAGTCCAGGTAGTCAAGCACACATCCTAAGGGCTTTACCAACATGTAATAGAGAGACAATCAGTGTACACGTTAAGGTAAAGATCAACCAGATAGCATACTATCATGTCGAGCAAGAAAGTCCTCCCTATATATGTCCCAGCATCCACTACAATATACATCCTATGTACAGTAATGGCCTCTAGGGCATACATATAACTAACAATCTCCCACTTGCACTAGGGCCATCTGTAGCAGTGGTTGTAGTATCTCATACTCAACCATCCCATAAAAATCTCTCTCTGGGAACAGGCCTTTGTGAGTGGATCCGCTGTGTTGTCCTCTGAATCTACTCTCCTATCCTCGATCCCCTGGAGATCAACCATCTCCATGATCAGGTGATACTGCCTTAGAATATGTCTGGATCACTGATGGGACCTGCGTTCCTTGGCATAAGCCACAACTCCATTGTCACACAATGGGAGGAACAAAGTTCATCTCATGAACTAATATACATCCAGACTGCCTCTTTGGTAGCATCTTAAGTAGCGATGTATCCTGCCTTTATCGTCTAGTATGTCACGGTATCTAGCTTGGAACTCTTCCAACATACCGTCCCTCCACTGAGGGTAAAGACAATGCCTGTGACTGACATTCAGTCGTCATTATCACCCTGGAACCCTTCCAGTGATTCTCCCCAGGACCGATTGATACCATCTCACTACAGCTAGTGAGTATCCTAACATCCAATTAGATCTATCTCATAGATCCAAAATCCAGGATTTAGTAGGTATCACTTTGATCCTATACGGAGAATCTTTG
Source organism: Agapanthus africanus (assembly GCA_030015575.1). Taxonomy (NCBI): domain Eukaryota; kingdom Viridiplantae; phylum Streptophyta; class Magnoliopsida; order Asparagales; family Amaryllidaceae; genus Agapanthus; species Agapanthus africanus. The sequence goes on from JASDDO010000029.1 coordinate 426,278,767, forward strand.
TGATAAACGGAGATTGATCGAGCGTAGCATAAGAAACTCCTTTCTTATCAAGAGTATGTCATCCACGTACTCGACGAGGATCGCCACCATACTCCCTACTACCTTTTTGTTTATACAAGGTTCATCTACCATTTTGATGATGTCAAACTCTTTGACTAACACATCAAAACAGACGTTCCAACTCCGCGATGCCTGCTTTATCCTATAAAGCATCTTGTACACGTTTCCGCTGCTCCCACTGTCTACGAAGCCCTCTGGCTGTGTACTTACAGACGTTCTCTTCTAAAACATCATTTAGAAAAGCAGTCATGGCACCCAACCGCCAGATATCGTAGTCATGGTATGTAGCCGTGGCAAGTAGGATCTGGATGGACTTAAGCATAGTCACTTGAAAAGGTTTCATCATAATCCATGCCTGGTCGATGACGAAAAGCTTTAACAAGTCTAGCTTTGAAAGTCTCAACTTTTCCATCTACACCAAGTAATCTTCTCAAGATGTACTTGCTCCTGATGGGGATTTAACCCTTCAGATATTGCAACCAATGTCCATACTTTGTTGGTGTACATGGATTCCATCTCAGATCGCTAAGCATCCAGCCATTCTTACAGAGTCTCACTCCTGATGGCCAGCTCGAAACTAGTTGGGTCATCATCTCATGATGCAATCCTCGCTCCCACTGTCATAGAGAAACCGAAGTATCTCTCAGGTGGGTGAGGAACCCTACTAGATCGGCGGAGAGGCTGAGGTTCGTTGGTATCTACTGAATCCTTTGGTTGTACCAAATCATCTGCTGCAGTTTGTATAGCTGGAACATTTCCAGTTCTACATAACAGATCTTGCCTCGAGCTTGTCCGGATTTTGCTTTTGAGACATAGCCCGGACAACCCCAAATCTTAACTAGCTTAAGACATGGGCTCTTCCCATTCCATATCACATATGAAGCGGTAGGCAACTGATTTGATTCGAACCCTATTCAATAGGTATGCAACTTCTCAAGTGCATAACTCCCAAAAGGAAATAGGTAACTCAGTAGTACTCATCATAGAGCACACCTTATCATATAGGGTGAGATTGCTCCGCCCCGATATACCATCGTGCTATGGTGTATACGGAGGAGTAATGCTGAGAGAGAATCTCATTCTCCTTTAGAATGGTCCAGGAATTCCGTGCTCAAGTATTCTCCTCCTTGATCTCATCAAAGGACATAATACTTATACCCGTATTTTGGTTATCTACTTCTAACTTATATTCTGTGAATATCTCAAAAGGTTCGGACTTGTGTTTCAACAGGAACATAGGTCTGAATCTCGAAAGATCATCAGAGAATGTAACGAAGTACAAAGAACCAATCCTGGCATATGTAGACAGGGGACCTACATACATCAACATGTATCATCCCAAGAGTTCACTAACTCTTTCTCTGTTTCCAATAAACGGAGCTATGATCATTTTATCTTTGTGACATGACTGGCGAGTTTCACAAGATGTAAATTCAAACTAATTTAAATATGCATCTTTATGTAACTCTAGCTAGTCGGGTCACATTGATCTGACCTAGTCTACAATACCTCAAGAAGGAATCGTTCATTTCTGAACTCTTCCTCTTGTGTGTGTTCAGTATACTAAAGAACTGTAGTTTGATTTAGAACATTAATGCTCTTAGATAACGTGCCTGAACCGATCAACTTTTGATATAGGAAATGTTCAAAACATTATCCAACTATACAAAATTTTATCATTTCTTTACTAATAAAGAGAGTGATATGATTTTGTATATCAGATTCGGTATCTAACAACATTCGTTCAGAATCAATGTATTACAATACAGGGTGACAGTGACCAACAGACTTGGCTGCAACACTTGCCCCGTTTTCTGCCTCATGAAACTTATCACCCGTTCTCAGTTCTCTACCTTTCTGTAGCCCTATGTAACAGATTACATATCTGGGATCCTGATCTGGTATCACATACCCAGGACGTAGAGGATACAGAGAAACAGTTCTTTGTAACGAACACACCCGAAGATGATGCATCAGCATGCACTCTCTTCGTTTGGGCGACACGGGAATTCTGGTAATCCCCAATTTCCTGCTCTGTCTTATAACAATTATAAGTTGGAGCGGGACCAACGTTCCCCAGCACAGTATAACAAGCGGGTTCGGTCAATATTCCGTATTATTATCTTGATTAAGGCGTGATATGGTCGCTACCAGGAGAGAGAGAGAAGAAAACACTCAGCGTGCGCTCTTGCAAGAATAGATTGGTTATTATTTTATCTAATCAGGATGGCTCCCACTGCTTTTTATCAAATCTTCCTTCAAACCCTAAAAGGAAAGACTAGCCGGGATTAATTACACACTACAAGTTCGCCAATCTTTCAGCCAGGCCAGTGTCGGTACTTTGAGGGAGGTCCCCCGTGCTTTCGCACGAACCTAATTAATGTAAACCTCGTTTTCCCAGAGGCGTAACCTCGTTAACACCTTTCTAGACACCTACTTGATCGGCTAATTGTAATGTATAAAACTCTCCCAGGAGTAACTCTTACTCGCAGCGGGTATCGGGATCCAACTATCTCATAGAAGGTATGCAATCTCATTGCAAATCTCAACACTTGAAATTCCCGATAATATTTTGCCCCTAACCTCCTATGACCTTGACAAAGGCCAACAAACCATAGGATGCTAGTCAAGTTCAACCCGTCATTTCCTGATTGAATTAAACCCACCCGCACGGCCCTTGACAAAGGCCAACAAGGTCGCACGACTACCCTAACTCAATCTGCATCATATGCATAAGCAGATAAGCACCAGTTAGCTACCGCACACTGCGCCTTGACAAAGGCCAACAAACGCAGCACGAATACTAACTACTACTTATCTGAAATGACGGAGGGCTACGATAGGTTTTTCTTAAAACCTAATGCGTAATGAACTTGATATCGTTGTAGGATCGAATGATTTTAAAATGGAGTGCTTTTGAGGCTTTTCTTGTTTTGCTAAAGGAGTCACTCCCGGTGAAGGGATCGTCGGTCCTTTCCTCGTCGAATGAGGTGCAGGATATATCACATATATCACAGTGCAAAGCAAAAACACTTAAAAGCAATCAAAAGACAAACCGAGTGTGTAGCATCTGCCAGTTATTGGTAAAGGAGTCACTCCCGGTGAAGGGATCTCGGTCCTTTCCTTATCGAATAAGGTGCAGGATATATCATATATACCGCTGTGCAAAGCAAGAACTGTAGCTACCTGTTTTATTTTTGAAATTCGATTCTACAACATCTTAGGTTTCTTTTATTTCATTAATCACATTAATGAAGTACCATCATTTAAGTACCTAAACATCACAGATAAATACAACGTACACTTATGCCATCCGCATTCGCCTCGATGTCCCCTCGTGCACCGTTAGGTTAGGTAACTAACGGCAGAGCGGGGCAGGGCTAGCACGGGTGTAAAACATAAGTAACGTCTATATAATATATCATATATACTATATACTGTATCCATCACAGAACATCACATGAACACATCACAGATATCGCAGCAGAAGAAACATATGAAATATTGGATATACTAGGACGTCCGTGTTTTCAATACGAGCCAGTATAAAACACGGATTCCACGGTCGCGATGAATAGCCAAACCCACACCCCTAGACCCCTACGAGAGCGGCAAGCAACCCTACCAATTCTGGAGTTAGGAGACCCGGACTCGACTCCTCGAGTTGGTCTCCCACTGGACTTCAGAACCCGGTTGCTTGTGCTTCCCTCCTTGGGTCTATCCTAGTGCGGAAAAGTAAATAATATACAAACGGTGACAACTTCCGCAACCTGGAAGCGCCCCAATAAAAAGAATATTACATACAAGTTTTTACATGAATGAAAATGAAAAACACTCATCTCACATAAAAACCCCCGGCTATTCAAACACGACGATCCAATATAACATATCCAGCAACACATAACATCACATGTCATCAACGTAAGTAAATATGCACATCCCAATTGTCGTTGACATATAGCAACGAAACCGGCGATATCACATATTACACTTACGGTCACAGAAAAGAAAGTGTAAAACTACAACAGTTGGAATCCGCAACCACCTCAGAAATCACATGCCTGACCAAATGAATTACTTAGACATCACATGCCTAACAATTATAAACCCCGCATTTTAGTCTCAAAATCGAAAACACTTTTCAATATCAAGTCGGGCAATTCAACAAGATTCCCGACATCCTGATCGAATGCTCGTCGCAAACTTCGGTAGACGGCCGCACCCCCGACGCCGTCGACGAAGTGCACCAAGGCGGAACACCGCTGCCGCGAGCACCCGAACGGATGCTTTCGGCGACGGGGTTCTCCTACAGTCACTTGGTCGGGGCTATGGAGTGAGGCTGTCTATTAAGTTTACCCGACGAGTATCCGCGTACGCTACGTGATTGCGACGGACTTTTGATCACATCAAAATTCCGTGGCAACCTATCAAGTGAGACTAAACTGCTATGTTTATAACATTCATTTAGTTATCTCATAACTACTTGTGAATTCCAATTATTGTATCCCATTCCAGATAAATAGAAAATGTCAAACTTTCCGATCGAACAATCGAACACCCAAGTTTTCCCGATACAGATCAACACATGAAATAAGTCTAACAACATTCAGTTCGTGCCTCAGTACCAACGGTCCAGCCGTAGAAGGGTCAAGCCAACGCCTCACATGTGGCACGCCGTACTGCCCCAAACCCGAAGGTTCAAAGGGCAGTTCAAGACGGTCACATAATCGAGTTAAGGTTTGTTGTCTTCTAGAGGGACCATCGCGTTACTTGCACTACTTAGAACGTCGTTAAACTACGGAAAAATCCAACACTTGGAAATTTCCCGACAGGGGAAAAATTGGGTATTTATATCCGGTCGAACTTTTTAACATATTCTAAAATTTATCCGGAAAGCCACACAGACAAAATTTGATAATCCGATCGAAACACCGAATCCCCAAAACAACTGCAGAAAATTCAATTCTTGAAAAATTATTAAAAATTCCCAGAAAAATCACCACTGGAAACTACGAATTACTGTACAAAATAATTCAAATACTGTGGCCGTACGGCCGTGGATCCGCCGCATGAGCCTTGCTCATGCCGCGGAACGGCGGTGGAAAAGTTGAATCAAGTCCAAGAAATTTACAGTAATTCCTAGAAAACCCTGCTTGATTTTTTGCATATTTTTAATTTGGAAAAAGACCAGATTTTAAAAATTGGACAGAGAGCAAGTTTGTGATCGGTTTTCGGGTTCGTTCGGGTTTCAAATTCCGTCTAGACTTCGCCTAAGGCTCTAGCTAGGCTCTGATACCACTGTAGGGTTCCTAGGCACCCTAATGAGGTCTCACAAGGCATCAACCATGCCAATTTTAAAAATTACGGTGCCGAGAAACCCTAGACTACGGATCGTTAGCTAGATGTCTAGGCGAAAAGTAAGCTAGTTAACACTTAACTAAGAGATACGGAAATACAACCTTTGTAGATCCGGTGCTCCACCTCCATAGCTCCGCAACGAAGTCCCCTCGCTGTCCATGTGAGTTCACGGGCTCTAGCGTCGGCTTCGTCGGAGAATGGGCAAGCTAGGTCGTCGATGTCCATGCCGAAGATGATCTACGTCGAGGCATCGCTAAATCAAGCTCCGACTTCACCAAGTCAAGAAACTTGTGAAGAAAACACACTCTACTACTTGGCAAGAGGTAGAGGATGAAGAAAAAGGAGTTGGGTTCACTTTAGAATTGGATTTCTCACTCTTTTTCATCACTTGCCATTAATGGAGCAAGCTTTCTTCATGTGAAGAAAATGAAGAAGAAGAAGAAGCTAATTATGATAAGTTAATTAAAAATTAGAAAAGAAATGAATACTTATCATATTAGAACCATGGTTAGGTGTAGAGAATCAATCATGGTTAAGTGCAATGGTTAGGGTTAAGCTAAAAGACAAAATGGTCATATGGTCAAAACTTCATGAAGCTTCATCAAGTTTCATGAAAGAAAGAAAGAATGATAACCATTTTGTTTTCTTTTGTCATTTCATTTTAATCCAAATAAAAAGATAAATGAATGGACAAATAAATAGAAACCTTAACCATATACTTAACCTAGGTTTAATTCTTTACACTAACCAATGTTGCATGCATCATCAAACATGATACAATCAAGAACACAAAAATATATCGCATATACAATGCGCACATCCGAGTGAGAAAATCCATCTTAAGTGAACCGATACTAGTTAATGCAAAGTAATATATCTAATATATAATTATGCATTAAATCATTGAATCAACACTTGATTTAACGATCCGGTCATATCACATATAACCGACTAATATCCAATGTATCGATTTATCGAATCAATCCTTGATTCGATAACTAGGTTATATCGCATACAACCATTCGACACATTCATCGCGAGAATAGAATACGGTATCACATACACGCATTATTCTCGGTCCCGCACATATCTCATATGCGCTCCTATTTCGTTTCGCTTGAGCCAGGAAACCTCTGTGTAGGACTCTAAAGACTCGTCAATACGCCGGCAGCAGATGATGATCATATCAAGCACCCACAAGCCGCAAGCGGTCTGCTAAACATAACGGCCACCCGGGTATTGAGCGATCTGAAGATCGACGAGCAAGCCCGCTCACACTCCAGTGAATCCAACCAGTAACACTACCGTACAGTCCGGTCTGATCGTTTGATATGTCGCATATCTCGCCTAGGGGTGGTAAACGTCAGACCCCAATAGCTCAATAAGTCGTGTCGATATGAGGTCTATAACAATTCGAGAAACTACTGGTAACACTTACCAGTAAATCTCAGCAACCCTGGCCAGGGATTTCCTGTTATAGCCAATCGAACACAGCGCAACATCAACCCCCTATACCGGGAGAGACGAATCCCCTTCTATCGCTCATTGCCTCCATGTGACTCGGGACTGTACCCAAAAACCACCGTTTTGCACGCCCTCTTGGACGTGGTAAGATGGAAATCAAAGCACAGTGGGAACCACACAAGACTCTATGACGATCTCGGGTCAACAGACTACTCTGTACCAGTGTCACCAGAGAACTGCCATCTGACGTGAGGTATAATACCATCTGGGAGTTCTCGGCGAGTCCATCCAGTGTACCCAGTCTCCACTGAGCACCCGTATATCATCTCTGATGTCAAACACCAATGGATATGGGATCATCCATCGCCCATCTGTATGGGTCGAGAAGGTATACGCTAGTCTACTCTGGTATATCGATGCCCCGTCTCGATACACCCACGACTAGGGACTTTGAAGGATGTACTTATGGACTACCATGTCCCCACTAGTATGATCCGCATCATAGTCCAGGTAGTCAAGCACACATCCTAAGGGCTTTACCAACATGTAATAGAGAGACAATCAGTGTACACGTTAAGGTAAAGATCAACCAGATATCATACTATCATGTCGAGCAAGAAAGTCCTCCCTATATATGTCCCAGCATCCACTACAATATACATCCTATGTACAGTAATGGCCTCTAGGGCATACATATAACTAACAGCTTTAAGTAGGTGATTTGCTAATTCGCATTTCCCTTCCCATCAAATCTTCCGAATTTGGGGACGACATAGTCGCTAGAAAACTCTACCAGATCATACCGAGCGGGATATGGTCTCCCACTATTGCTGATATCTTTTTGTGCTTCGGCTACCAATATTTTTATTTTGTTGGTGACCAAATCTATGATTTGATCTTACGTTAGCAGGCTGCTGCCATCGGTAGTCAAGACATTTCCATAGATAGAATGCAGCCGACTTTCATGCGGCTCGCCCACCTTTAGATTTGAGGGAATAAGCGTTGGTTGCCTCGGGACACCGTTTCCCGGTTCATGAGCAGAGCCCCGCACATGATTAGGAGGCTGAGAGGCAACTTGGGCCATGAGCTGTAAGATGACGTTTGTCAAGTCATCAATCTTCGAGTAGAGCTTGGCCATCTCCTTGTCTTTGTTTCAAGGCTGCTTCTGGAGCTCTTGGAAAAGTTGCTGCTCTGCAGTCTTGGGGCGGAAGATTGGCCCCTATTCGCTTTCCGAGTCCGACTCCTCATGAACCGAGAGATCTCTCTTCTTATCAGCCTCACTGGAAGGGTTTTCATTACCTTCTAAAGAAGGCTGGTCATGGGCTGTAACACCCGAGCCCAATACTACTAATTTCTGTTACTGTTTGAGCATAATGTGGTACTCATTTCATTTAAGTTGCTTGTTTGTTGCTTACTGTAAAATTTACCCGGCAAAGTCATTTCTACATATAACAAATTTTGGCATCTAAAATAAAATTGAAAATATTCATCTTGGCCTACTTGACACCCCTAGCCTCGTGGTAGCGTCCGTGCATTGTGTTCTCGTCCCGTTCAGTGAAACGGGCGAGTTTGGACGGCTACTCGCGCGTATATGTGTCCGTTTTGGGGGTATGCTTTTTAATCATAAAACACTTAATTTTAAAATTTGGATCCCGCTTAAAATCCTATTATTTCAATTTCAAATTTTTGGACTCGACCCGGGTGCGATTTGGAAATATTTTATTTGGCGTCAAAATCCCAAATTTTAATATTATTAAAACCATCGCATATATTTTTCTAACTAACCTATATCTTACTGTTCATTACCTATCTTTTAAATCTTTAAATTAACCTATATATATATATCCTACCGTTCCTTAAAATGTTTTGAATCTTTAATTAATATTTATCCCTAACTAACGATTCCCCTTTAGCCAATCGCGTTCCTTTTAATTCCGTGGGCCCCCACCTGCAGCTCCCTCTCTCTCTCTCTCCACTTTTTTTCTCTCTCTCTCACATATATTCTCTCGTACTTCTCTTTATCATTCTTTCTCTTCTTGCTTCATGTCTCGTTTCTCATTTTTTTAACTGTTCTTTTGTTGCCGGAATTTCGTCATGCCGGTGACGCTTCTCGACATTCCAGCGAGGTATCCCGACCCGTGTGGTTCCTTTGTTCGTTGTTTGGGTTCATTCCGTGAACCGTGCGCCCGTCGCGAGTTTTCCCCGCCGACGTTTAACGTTCCGTTTTCCCGATTCGCGACCCATCGAGGCAAGTTAATCTTGCTACATGCTATATAATTCATTTTATACCTATTTAAATAAATACCATACCTATAGTTTAAATCTAGTGCCCCATGTTTAATTTTATAACGTTTCGATATTCCGTTTGGATCCGTTTATATCATATTAAATCTAGATCATGAAAACTTTTCTTGTGACATACTAGATTACATTATACTGCAACCATATCATTTAAAATATATATCGTCGTAATATTTATTATTATTATCTTTAATTAGTTTATAATCTTCTTTTTATAATGTTATACATTTGAAAATCTTATAGTTTACACATGAAACGTCGTTGAAAAATCGGATATGACAAATCTGAAATTTACTGTACACCTTATCTTATAAAATTCATTATAAATCATAGAAAAATTATTAGTATATGTTCTTTAGTTCGTTACGAAGCTAACTCAGAATACTATAACTCTATGAAATATTTACTAGCAAAATAAATTGTTTAAATAACGTAAAATGCAAATGAAAATGTCTCCAAACTGCTGTCCAGGGAAATTCCAGCAGCAAACTTTCAACTTTGAATGTTCATAACTTTTTGTAGGGACAACCTGAGATGCTTATACTTATAAAACTGAAAACCTTATTGAATTATATTTGTTTTGGTATAAGAAACGTCCCTTTTGGAGAACGTTTGTTATTTTTAATCTATTTTGCAAATTAGGGTGACGCTGAATTTCTGAACGGAACCTTCTTGTGTATGGTTAATCAATACCACTTTTATAGTTATTAATCGCTTTGAATATGCTATCCATATTAATATTATTATATCAATATTTATATCATATATTGCTTAGTAGTACATCCCACATTACCATTTTATAGTTTTATAACTTTTCGGATACCCGTTTGCATCCATCGCATTTAAGATACATATAATTGCATCCATAGATCACATTAGTACATAATAATGTGATATTAACACTCCATGTTTAATAAATTGTATTCTAATTAATATTGTAACTATAAATGTAACCCTAATCGATAACTGTGCATCCATATCCTTGAAATTATATCTATTTGCATATCATATTACATGTTCCAGTTTATTGTTCTGATAGTACTCATGCTTGTTTATTTATACACATGCTTATGTAGTTTGATTATGAGCACCCACATGACATCTTGTGCTTCCTGACATGACCTGTTACACTTCCTACTTGACATGACATGGTACCGTACACTCTTGACATGACATGACACCTTTATACATTACCTGGCTGGATCTGATGTACCATGGCTTTACCTGTTACCTGATCTTGTGTCTAATGCCAACAAACCTGACATGTAGTCCTCATGGACCGTTCCTGTTGTCTATCCAGACAAACCTGTTTACCTGATCCTGTGTTGGCATTAGTTTCTTGATTTTCGGAATACCTGACTTGACATACACATATAACTTGGGGGTATGGGAAAATCAAAGGTGAAACCTGACTTGTAACTCGACAGTTCACTACCTGTTCTGGGTGTACACATTCTTGTTTTGCGCCTAGCGGCATGTCTCGGTTTCGGCCGAGAATATTGTGGCCGTGGTCCCGGGTATGTACGGGATACTATCGAGTGTACACATTCCTGTTTTGTGCCTAGCGGCATGTCTCGGCTGCAGCCGAGAATATTGTGGCCATGGTCCCGGGTATGTACGGGATACTATTGAGTTACATCGACGATTCATCAATTGATTTCAAAGACTTTAGACTAGAAAACCTGATAGAACAGTTTAGTTACCCACTGCACACTACCCTGCACTGCTTGTTTCACATTATTGCTTTATTCATGTTTATTTTGCATTGCCTGTTACATTGTTCATATTATATTACTTGATGACATGACGCGCTGACGTCTGGGTTTTGCATGGCCCAGATTCCGTACCGCTGTTGCAGTCCGAGCAGGAGTACTTCAGCCAGCAGGCTGAGCTGTGAGTTCAGTAGTAGTGAGTTTTATTTCCTGCTTTTATTTCCTGATGTGAGCCCGCATTATGGGACACACTTTTCAGTTATTTGCATTGGATCATTTGCTTCCGCATTTATTTATTATTGACTCCTGCTATTCTGGATTATGGACATGTTTTAGATAGTTTTATCTTGTTCTTGATATCTCTACAGCCGTAATGTGACTGTGGATGGATACTTCCTACCCACAGGTAGCATGGTTGGCTATGTCACGTGCCCAATCTAGCGTACTCTGGGAAGCGGGGCGTGACATAGTTCTTTTGGTATCAGAGCCATAAGATAGTCGGGTTGATTCTTTTGTAGTTGGGTATTGTACCCAATACACGAATCAGAATACCCGTGTTTAGGAAACATGTCCTGCCACCTTGACCGTTTTACCATTCTTGAATCACATTCTTCCTAATTATGTCTTTTACGATGTGCAAACTTCCTTTGCATATCGATTCGAAAACCTGATTCCTTGTTATCTCTAGGACTTAGGCGACTTGGATGGAGTTATGTAATTGTGGCTATGATACCGCGGCATAGTTACAATGCGGTACTCTATTTAAGTATCTTGGAGTTCTAGCCTTGATCTATATTCAAAATCTATCATCATGCTAATGTTGTGTATTTTGAGTTCAGGATTATAGCCGGTAAGAAATTGAATACATACCAGAGGCGTGTGGACGAAGCCGCCATGCTTGGAGTGATAAGAGGAATGCTGGAGAATCAAAGAAATAGACCGAGCTGATTCAGCAGTAAGCGGACTCGTTTCGGGAAGGTTTGCAGATCGTTCAGCAGTCTGTGAACAATGTTGGAGCTAGACCAGTTGACCGAGTAGGGACCGTAGCAGATTTCAGGCGATTGGGTCCGTCTACATTTACTGGTTTAAAGGAGCCGTTGCTAGTGGAGCAGTGGCTAGTTGACACAGAGAACTTGCTTTTTGCGCCACAGATTCCAGATGACAAAAAAGTTGTTGTGGTACGCATTCAGCTAGTGGACTACGCCCGAGAATGGTGGGTTGTTGAGGAGACCCGCTTGCCCAAGCCGATCAAGTAGGCGGATTTTTCTAAGAGTTTCCTGGAGAAGTTCTTCCCGCGGACTGCACGGGAGGAAATGGAAGAGAAGTTCATCGGACTAAAGCAGAAGGGAGCACCCGTAGATATGCATGTAGCAGAATGGACGAGACTCAGTAGTTTCGTTGGACCTTTAGTTGCCAACGATGCAGACAGGGCACGGAGGTTCATGCGCAGACTGGACGTGGACATCCAGAGGCAGATTGTCTCTCTGGGTTTGACCACTTTCTCACAAATACTTGCAGCAGCCAAGAGCAGCAGAGTTTATCTGGGATGAAAGGGAGTTTGCAGCAGACAGCAGTTGCGTTAAGGAAGCAGTTCGGTCGGGCCGGTCGAGTTAGGGCTAAGCCGACAAACAATATTCTTGAATCAATGGAAGTGATGAAAGTAAAGAGCCGGCTGTTGTTCGTGATTCTATGGACGTGTTTGAAGATATATCGGGTTTACCGGCGAGGAGAGACATGGAGTTCGCAATTGATCTTATTCCTGGTGTAGCGCCAGTATCTAAAGCGTATTATCCAATGGCGCCAGTAGAGTTGGAAGAAGTAAAGAAACATGTTGCTGAATTGCTTGAAAAGGGTTGGATTCGAAGCAGTAACTCGCCTTGGGGAGCTCCAGTTCTTCTAGTAAAGAAGAAGGATGGCACAAGAAGGATGTGCATCGACTATCGAGAATTAAACCGGGTGGCTATCAAGAACAAGTACCCGATCCCTCGCATTGGAGAACTTTTTGAGCAACTTAGTGGCGCGAGGGTATTCTCGAAGTTGGATTTACGATCCGGATATCATCAGGTCCGAGTGAAAACAGAAGATATTTGCAAGACGGCGTTCCGAACTCGGTATGGACATTACGAGTACTTAGTGATGCCTTTCGGAGTAACGAATGCGCCGGCAGTATTCATGGACTTGATGAACCGAATCTTTTCACCGTTCTTGGATCAGTTCATTGTGGTATTCATTGACGATATTCTGGTTTACTCGAAGAGGTTTGAAGAGCATGCTGAGCATTTGAAGATCGCACTGCAGACGTTGAGACAGGAGAAATTGTATGCGAAGATGAGTAAGTGCGAGTTTTGGCTGGAGGAAGTAAGGTTTTTGGGGCATGTTGTGTCTGGCGATGGCATTGCCGTCGATCCAGAAAAGATTGCAGCAGTTCGAAATTGGCCTATTCCAAAGAATGTTGCTGAGATAAGAAGTTTCCTTGGATTAGCCGGATACTACAGGAGATTTGTGGAGAACTTTGCTCGTCTGGCAGAGCCGTTGACCAAGCTTACGCGCAAGGAGGTACCTTTTGTATGGGCGGATAAGTGTGCGTTAGCTTTCGAGATGTTGAAGCAGAAGTTGATAACCGCCCCTATTCTGACCGTGCCAGACAATTCCGGAGGATTGGTGATTCACAGCGACGCATCTGGGAAAGGATTGGGATGTGTTTTGATGCAGCATGGGAAGGTTGTAGCATACGCATCGAGACAGTTGAAGACCCATGAGAAGAATTATCCAACTCATGACTTGGAGCTTGCGGCTGTGATTTTCGCTTTGAAGATTTGGAGACACTACCTTTTGGGCGAAAGAGTCGAAGTTTTTACAGATCATAAGAGCTTGAAGTATGTGTTCGCACAGAAGGAGCTTAACATGAGACAGCGTAGATGGTTGGAGCTGATGGCTGACTACGATCTTGATCTTAAGTACCATCCGGGGAAGGTTAATGTTGTGCCGGATGTGCTTAGTCGGTTACCAGTAATTCAGGTGTTAACTACGCAGAAGGAGATCGTCGCAGATTTTCGAAGATTTGACTTAGAGGTTATGCTACCGCGTTCTACGGGACAGTTGTTGCAGCTGCAAGTACATTCGTCTTTGATCGAGAATATTAAAGCAGCTCAATCACAGGATCCTAGACTGCAAAAGTTTCGAGAGCAGGTTGAAGCCGGGCTACGAACAGATTTATTGATCCACGAAGATGGTTCGTTGAGGTATGGTAGCCATTTGTGTGTGCCAAAGGGTGATGTTCGTGAAGAGCTTATGAAGGAGGCACACAACTCAGCTTATTCTATACATCCAGGAGGCACAAAGATATACCGAGATATTCGACAGCATTTCTGGTGGGAGGGCATGAAGCGGGAGATTGCTCGCTTTGTGGCGAAGTGCTTGGTCTGTCAGCAAGTTAAGACTGAACATCAAAGGGTTGTTGGTTTATTGTAACCACTTCCGATTCCTCAGTGGAAGTGGGAACATATAACCATGGATTTCGTGACGGCTTTACCGCGGAGTCCAAAAGGCAACAATGCAGTATGGGTAATTGTTGACCGATTGACCAAGGCAGCTCACTTTATTTCTTTTCGGGTTGGTCAATCAACAGAGACTTTGGCAGAGCGGTACATGCAGGAGATTGTAAGATTGCATGAAGTACCGGTGAGCATCGTGTCCGATCGGGACACTCGGTTCTTATCACACTTCTGGAGGAGTTTACAGGAAAGTTTGGGGACTCGATTGAAGTTTAGCACAGCTTATCATCCTCAAACTGATGGTCAGTCGGAGAGAACGATCCAAACTCTTGAAGATATGTTGAGAGCATGCATGTTGGACTTCAAGGGTTCGTGGGAGGATCATCTACACTTGGTGGAGTTTTCTTACAATAACAGTTTTCAAGCAACTATCCAGATGGCTCCGTTTGAAGCTTTGTATGGTCGTAAATACCGTTCACCTGTTTGTTGGGATGATGTCGGTGAACGAAAATTGTTGGGACCAGATTTGGTAGTGCAGACAGTTGAGAAGATTAACACTATCAGAAATCATATGAAGGCAGCTTAAGAAAGACAGAATAGTTGGGCTGACACGTCAAGAAGACCTCTAGAGTTCGCCGTGGGTGATTTGGTATTCTTGAAGATATCACCGACTAGAGGGGTGATTCGTTTTGGAAGCCGAGGAAAGCTTAGTCCTCGATTTGTTGGACCCTTTGAGATCTTCGAGCGTGTTGGAGAGGTAGCGTACCGTTTGGCGTTACCGCAGTCCTTGGCAGGTGTGCACGATGTGTTTCACGTATCTCAACTACGAAGGTATGTTCGAGATAAAACACACATTTTGGATCATTCGGAGTTAGCAGTACGGGAAGACTTGACTTTTGAGGAGCGACCGGTTGAAATTGTGGATCAAAGGGAAAAGGTTCTTAAGAACAAGGTTATCCCCCTTGTGCTTGTTTCTTGGGGTAATCGATCGCATGGAGAGTCCACTTGGGAACGAGAAGATGAGATCCGGCAGAATTTTCCTCACCTTTTTCTGTAGTTCTCTATCTTGTATTCTTGGAATTTCGAGGACGAAATTCTTTTTGTAGTTGGGTATAATGTAACACCCGAGCCCAATACTACTAATTTCTGTTACTGTTTGAGCATAATGTGATACTCATTTCATTTAACTTGCTTGTTTGTTGCTTACTGTAAAATTTACCCGGCAAAGTCATTTCTATATATAACAAATTTTGGCATCTAAAATAAAATTGAAAATATTCATCTTGGCCTACTTGACACCCCTAGCCTCGTGGTAGCGTCCGTGCATTGTGTTCTCGTCCCGTTCAGTGAAACGGGCGAGTTTGGACGGCTACTCGCGAGTACATGTGTCCGTTTTGGGGGTATGCTTTTTAATCATAAAACACTTAATTTTAAAATTTGGATCCCGCTTAAAATCCTATTATTTCAATTTCAAATTTTTGGACTCGACCCGGGTGCGATTTGGAAATGTTTTATTTGGCGCCAAAATCCCAAATTTTAATATTATTAAAACCATCGCATATATTTTTCTAACTAACCTATATCTTACTGTTCATTACCTATCTTTTAAATCTTTAAATTAACCTATATATATATCCTACCGTTCCTTAAAATGTTTTGAATCTTTAATTAATATTTATCCCTAACTAACGATTCCCTTTTAGCCAATCGCGTTCCTTTTAATTCCGTGGGCCCCCATCTGCAGCTCCCTCTCTCTCTCATATATTCTCTCGTACTTCTCTTTATCTTCTTTCTCTTCTTGCTTCATGTCTCGTTTCTCATTTTTTTAACTGTTCTTTTGTTGCCGGAATTCCGTCATGCCGGTGACGCTTCTCGACGTTCCAGCGAGGTATCCCGACCCGTGTGGTTCCTTTGTTCGTTGTTTGGGTTCATTCCGTGAACCGTGCGCCCGTCGCGAATTTTCCCCGCCGACGGTTAACGTTCCGTTTTCCCGATTCGCGACCCATCGAGGCAAGTTAATCTTGCTACATGCTATATAATTCATTTTATATCTATTTAAATAAATACCATACCTATAGTTTAAATCTAGTGCCCCATGTTTAATTTTATAACGTTTCGATATTCCGTTTGCATCCGTTTATATCATATTAAATCTAGATCATGAAAACTTATCTTGTGACATACTAGATTACATTATACTGCAACCATATCATTTAAAATATATATCGTCGTAATATTTATTATTATTATCTTTAATTAGTTTATAATCTTCTTTTTATAATGTTATACATTTGAAAATCTTATAGTTTACACATGAAACGTCGTTGAAAAATCAGATATGACAAATCTGAAATTTACTGTACACCTTATCTTATAAAATTCATTATAAATCATAGAAAAATCATTAGTATATGTTCTTTAGTTCGTTACGAAGCTAACTCATAATACTATAACTCTATGAAATATTTACTTGCAAACTAAATTGTTTAAATAACGTAAAATGCAAATGAAAATGTCTCCAAACTTCTGTCCAGGGAAATTCCAGCAGCAAACTTTCAACTTCGAATATTCATAACTTTTTGTAGGGACAACCTGAGATGCTTATACTTATAAAACTGAAAACCTTATTTAATTATCTTTGTTTTGGTATAAGACACGTCCCTTTTGGAGAACGTTTGTTATTTTTAAGTTATTTTGCAAATTAGGGTGACGCTGAATTTCTGAACGGAACCTTCTTGTGTATGGTTAATCAATACCACTTTTATAGTTATTAATCGCTTTGAATATGCTATCCATATTAATATTATTATATCAATATTTATATCACATATTTCTTAGTTGTACATCCCCTATTACCATTTTATAGTTTTATAACTTTTCGGATACCCGTTTGCATCCATCGCATTTAAGATACATATAATTGCATCCATAGATCACATTAGTACATAATAATGTGATATTAACACTCCATGTTTAATAAATTGTATCCTAATTAATATTGGAACTATAAATGTAACCCTAATCGATAACTGTGCATCCATATCCTTGAAATTATATCTATTTGCATATCATATTACATGTTCCAGTTTATTGTTCTGATAGTACTCATGCTTGTTTATTTATACACATGCTTATGTAGTTTGATTATGAGCACCCACATGACATCTTGTGCTTCCTGACATGACCTGTTACACTTCCTACTTGACATGACATGGTACCGTACACTTTTGACATGACATGACACCTTTATACATTACCTGGCTGGACCTGATGTACCATGGCTTTACCTGTTACCTGATCTTGTGTCTAATGCCAACAAACCTGACATGTAGTCCTCATGGACCGTTCCTGTTGTCTATCCAGACAAACCTGTTTACCTGATCCTGTGTTGGCATTAGTTTCTTCATTTTCGGAATACCTGACTTGACATACACATATAACTTGGGGGTATGGGAAAATCAAAGGTGAAACCTGACTTGTAACTCGACAGTTCACTACCTATTCTGGGTGTACACATCCTTGTTTTGTGCCTAGCGGCATGTCTCGGTTTCGGCCGAGAATATTGTGGCCGTGGTCCCGGGTATGTACGGGATACTATCGAGTGTACACATTCCTGTTTTGTGCCTAGCGGCATGTCTCGGCTGCAGCCGAGAATATTGTGGCCATGATTTCAAAGACTTTAGACTAGAAAACCTGATAGAACAGTTTAGTTACCCACTGCACACTACCTTGCACTGCTTGTTTCACATTATTGCTTTATTCATGTTTATTTTGCATTGCCTGTTACATTGTTCATATTATATTACTTGATGACATGAAGCGCTGACGTCTGGGTTTTGCATGGCCCAGATTCCGTACCGCTGTTGCAGTCCGAGCAGGAGTACTTCAGCCAGCAGGCTGAGCTGTGAGTTCAGTAGTAGTGAGTTTTATTTCCTGCATTTATTTCCTGATGTGAGCCCGCATTATGGGACACACTTTTCAGTTATTTGCATTGGATCATTTGCTTCCGCATTTATTTATTATTAACTCCTGCTATTCTGGATTATGGACATGTTTTAGATAGTTTTATCTTGTTCTTGATATCTCTACAGCCGTAATGTGACTGTGGATGGATACTTCCTACCCACAGGTAGCATGGTTGGCTATGTCAGGTGCCCAATCTAGCGTACTCTGGGAAGCGGGGCGTGACATGGGCAGCCACACTCACACCGGTTTGGATTTGAGATGTGGTGGCCCCGTCCTTACTCTTATTGTGTGTGCTCACCATGTAGACAGTGTGGACCACATATCCAGCCATCTCTTTGTCTTTGGCGGCTGATTTTTCAGACCATTGTCGTGGCCCTTCCTCTTCTGGAAAGGACAGGCGACTGAAGACGGTTGGTCTGACTGGGTCCTTAGGTGGCGCTGTCCGGATCGCAGATTTCTTGACTCTCACGGTCATGGCATTCTTCTGAACCAATTTCAGCGGGTCAAAAGAGTTAACGATCTTCATAGCCAGTTCAGCTGTTGTTGCAAGGTAATCTTGTTCTTGGAAACTCATGAAGTTCAACCTAGCAAGAGCCCTAGCCCTTTTGTCCGGTGGGCCCGGGGAAGTCCAATTTGTCGGCTCTGTATCTGAGCCTTTTCTATCTTAGCTTCTCGATTTTGAGGGCTTAGCGGGCATCCGTTATCCAGGAAGCCATTGTGAGTTTATTGAAGGGGGCTTAGAGAAGATACCCGATCGAGCAGTTATCAGGGGCACCGCTAGAGCTTACCCGAGATGCGTTATTGCTTAGTTAGTATCGATGTCCTTGCCTCCAGCTAGAGCAACGAAGAGTTGTTTGGAGATAGATTTATGCTTGGGCTGAGGTGCCTTCGAGATCACCATATTTGGCCTCCTGCCTTTCGAGGCCCGTCTGTTTGTTACTGGAGCTTGAGGAGCTGG
The DNA here is from genome assembly GCA_030015575.1 of Agapanthus africanus. NCBI lineage: Eukaryota > Viridiplantae > Streptophyta > Magnoliopsida > Asparagales > Amaryllidaceae > Agapanthus > Agapanthus africanus. The sequence continues at coordinate 426,298,080 of JASDDO010000029.1, forward strand.
GATGGCGTTAGCTGGCATGAACAGAATAAAGCCAAATAGTAGCGGCAGCTCCTCCTACTGTCGCTCGAGGCTGGCCGGGAGGACCGTCCTAACATCCATCTTCATCGTGAAGGAGATGTGAGCTGTGCTGAGAGCTGAGCTTATCCTTAGAGACATTTTGTTGCGTCCGAAGATTGCAATTGGAAAATATTAACCTGTACAAAGAAGCATGATTTCAGTACAGATAATTGATATATATGTTGATTGAGTTCGCATGAACGTTTAACTAGAAATATGGGAGGAGAGAAAGGTCCCACTGGGCATGCCAGAATCTGTATGGTGTTTTTCGTCACCCCATTAAGATGGGAATGCACGCGCTTGTCAGGCGTATTACATATTTGTCCTGCCTAGGGTAGACCGGGGTTTATTAGTTATGGGGATCCGAATTTTCGGCAACCGCGGACTAAACTGCCATTAATTACCCATTGCTTTTAGAGCGAGATAACCTCTGATTGATGGGTCAAACTGGTCATGCGAAATCAATGCGATATGTTGGTATGTTTTTTTAAACAATAGAGACATGTTCATTTTTTTATATTTATTCTATTTGTGATAAATGATTTTTTTAATTATTCAAAGAAACATATTTTATTTTTATATTATTTTTATAAAAAAAATATAAAAAAGAGGAAACCCCCTCTCACTCACGTGAGGGAGAGGAGGGGTTAGTGGGAGCCTCCTCTTCACGTGAGGAGGGGAAAGCTCCCACTTAGTGGGAGCTCCCTCTCCTTTACGTGACTTAGTGAGAGCCTCCCTCTTACATGAGAGAGAGCAGGGGCTCCCACTGGAAGCCTCCCCCTCACGCGAGAAGGGGAAATCTTCCACTTAGTGGGAGCTCCCACTCCCTCATGTGAGAATAAAGTGGGAACCTCCCCCTCACGTGAGGGGGGAAAGCTCCTACTTAGTGCAAGCTCCCTCTCCCTCACGTGAGAGGAAGCAGGGGCTCACACTTAGTTGGAGCATCCCCCTCATGTGAGGGGGAAGCTCCCACTCCCCTCAGGGTTCCAAAAGACCTTTTTTCTTTTCTTTTTTTTTTGAGTTAAACCCCAAAAGATTTTATTTAGAGTTAAACTCCCAAAAGTTTTTATATGGAATTAAACTCCAAAAGATTTTAAGTGGAGTTAAACTCCCCAAAAAGATTTTTATTGTGGAGTTGAACTCCAAAAGATTTTATTATGGAGTTAAACTCCTAAAAGGATTTTTATTGTGGAGTTGAAATCCAAAAGATTTTATTATGGAGTTAAACTCTAAAATGATTTTTATTATGGAGTTAAACTCCTAAAAGGATTTTTCCTTTCTCTTTTGAGAAGAAACCCAAATGGGTTTTCTTGAAACTCCAAGATTTAAATCTTAGATGATGAAAGGAGACCCCTTTTCTTCTCTTGATGGAGCCTTGGGAGGTGGGTTTCCTTTCTTCTCCCTCTCTCAAATTGGATTCTGAGAAGGGAGAGGAAGGTAACAAAAATCTTCTTCTTTTTTGGGAGGGGGTTGGATATGAGAGTTAATCTATCTCAATGAGTTTATGGTGAAACTTTATTTAGTTTTGAGAAAAAGAGAGCTAAACTCTTGATTTAATTGGAAAATGAAGAGGAAGAGGGAGAACTTGAGAGAGTGAGAATGGAGGCACAAACCCTAGAGATTTGATGGGAAATCAATTCTTGTTTCTTATTTCAGCATCATGTTGTCTTATATAGGCTTACAAGTTTACCCTTAGCTCCTTAGGCTTTACAAAATGGCATTCTGCCCATCCCATGCCTCATGTGCTCATTTCTTTTGTATATGAGCCATGAGCTTTATAAAAATTTTGCTTTATGTCCATTTGTCTTACATTTATTCATAAAAATTATATCAAAATTATTTATTACATAATTTTCATTTTGGCATTGGGTAGGCCGGCCGTGGGGCTCGACTTAGGGACGGGCCCACTTGACCTGGGCTTGCGCCCACCTGGCTTGGGGTTGACTTCGACTTTGACTTAGTCAACTGGAGTGTAATTTTTGATCTCAACAAGGTTCAGAAAAACGCCATGACCGCCAGAATAAAGAAGACAATGATCCGAACGATGCAACAAAAAGACGTGTCTCAACCCCAACATAGAAAACATGACATCGTCTCTTCAAAAGTCTATCAGATACTTTGTGCCGTGCGTAAGCAACGGGAAAAAGTTAGAAAAGAAGCGCCAGCACCACTCAAGAACCCGGTCAGGCCAGGCGTCTTCAATCGATTGTCCGTTACTGAAACAGAAAGGCCACGACAACGGTCCGCGAAATTAGCTGCCAAGGATGAAAAGACGGCTAGATATGTTATCCACACTGTCTACATGGAGGGCATGCATCCCAGCGACAAACAGCGCATCAAAAGAAAGGATGGAACTGCCACATCCCATGCCCAATCTAGCTTGAATGTGGTTTCCACTTCCCAAGATTATCCACCTCCGCATGACAATGAAAACCTTTTTGATGAGGCCGACGGGCAGAAAGATCTCTCAGTCCATGTAGAGTCAAGATCAGACAGTGAGGAAGAGCCGACTTCCGCCCCAGGACCGCAGAGCAGGAGCTGCTTCAAGAGCTCCAAAAACAGCTCAGGAGCAAAGATAAAGAGATGGCCAAACTTTACGCAAAAATTGATGACCCGACAAACGTTGTGATGCAGCTCACGGATCAAGTTGCTCGGGTGCTCTCCAATCTAGTGTAGGTCTCTACTCATGAGCCGGGTGATAACAACCCGAAGCAATCGATACTTGTCCCCTTGGGTCCAAGTTTAGGCGAGCCGCATGAAAGCCGACCACATTCTACTTCTGGCCCCGGATGGCACTATCCCGCTATCACAAGATCAGATAATGGATTTGGTCACCAGCATGGTTAAAACATTGGTGGCCGAATCCGAAGCTCAGAAAGAAATTGGTCGTAGTGGGCGGTCATATCCTGCACATTACGATCTGATTAAGTTCCCCAGTGGTTACATCATTCCTAAGTTCGGAAGATTTGTCAGGATAGGAAACGCAAATCGGCACGTCGTCCACTTTAAAGCATCGTGCAGAAATACAGGGGGCAATGATGCACTTCTTTTTCGTCAGTTTTTCAACAGCCTGACCGGTGTCGCTTTCGACTAGTACGCGAGCATACCAGACGGGTCTGTCACTACTTTTTTCAAAATGGAGTCTCTGTTTAGGCAAAGGTTCATGAGTGTTAGTGATAAGATCTCTATTGCTGACCTTGTGAGGACCAAGCTGGGGAAGAACGAAAGCAACACGGATTTTATCGCCGTATGGTGTAATCTCACGGCCAAGTGTGAATTGCCGCTGAAGTAGGACTAGTCCGTCAGCCTTCTCATTAGGAACATCGGCAATTGAATGGTCCCATCTATAAGTCGATGTACAACACCCCATGAGTTGCGGGAAGGCGGAAATATGAAAAACGATCTTGTTCTTTGAGTAAACATCGACTAACCGAAGAACCTTTGCTAAACGATAACTAACAAAAACATAGGAGTTCTTAACTACTATGAAAAGAGATTATACCTAGTGAACCTAGTCCTTCTTCTTTTCTTTATCCACCTCCTCCTCGGCCTCCTCTACGTAATAGACGATCCACCCGAGAGCTTCTATTCCAAGCTTCACCTCTAAACTTGAGGTAACTAAGTTTCTTTAGTTGCTAATCAAAGGTACCTAGGTGATATAGAGTGAGGTTATGGATTAATTAGTCTATCTAATTCTTGATCTCAACAAATGAGAGGGGAGGATTAGGGTTTGAAGAGAGAGAGCTTGAGGAGAGAGAATGTGAGCAAGAGAATGAGAATGAGATAATGATCTCTCATGAATATATGAAGCATAATGGTTTATCAAAATAAATAAATAAAATGATTAATCATCATGCTTCATTTATTCATATGAGTGATTCATCTACATGAGTCATTAACCATTTAATGATGCATTAATGACATGGATGAATCACACAAATGAGTCACTGATATCATTTAATGCTTATGCCACCTAAACCCCCAAGTCACCATCCTTCTAGAAACTTCTCATGAAATTACGAGAACGCCCCTCCTATCCATGAAAACACGGAAAAACTTTAGACTGTATAAATCCAATAACCCGATACTAGAATCTGGCTTAAACCAAAGCCGGCTAGTAAAAACTGTCCGAATGTCGTACGTGCGTAAACACACGTATGTGTCCGAACCCTTGTCGTAAAACCATACGACCTCTATATCATTTTGCCTGGAGCAGGGAAACTCTCTGTGTGGGACTCTAAAGACTCGACTACTACGCTGGCAGTGGGTTTAACCACAGACCGCAAGCGGCACTAGCTGTACGTAACGGTCCCCAGGTAGATGTCGATAAGAAGGCCGATGAGGAAACCCATCCGAACTCCTACTGAGCCTGATGTGACAATCTCCGTACAGTCCGGTCTGTTCGTCTAAGACTATCGCATATCGGGCCTAGAGGGGCGGCAAGCGTCAGTTTCCTAATAGCGGTATAAGTCGTGTCGGAGCGTAGCCCATTACACCTTGAGAAACTATTGAAACCTACCAGTAAATCTCGGTTGCCCTGGCCAGGGACTTTGCGTAATGGCTCTCTGACACAGTGCGATATCAACTCCCAATACCGGGAGAGACGAATCCTGTCTAACCGCCACTGCTTCCAAGTGCTCGGGACTGCACCCAACTGCTACCTGTTTGCACGACTCCTTTGAGCCGTGGTAGGGTAGTAATCTAAGAATAGTGGGACACACTCGAGGCGAAGTAGCAGTGTCAAGTCTGCGGACTATGCTATACTCATGTCACCTGGGAACTGTTAACTGACAACGGGTATAATACCAACCAACAGTTCCCTGCGAGTCCTGTCTGGTGTACTCGTAACCCAACGAGCACCTGTATATTATCTCCAGTACGACGTACTGATGGCTGTGGGACAGACCATCTCCCCAACTGGGATGAGAAGCGTACACACTAGTCTACTCCGGAGTATCGATGCCCTGTCTCGATAATCCTACGACTAGGGACCTGGAAAAGGATGTGCTTGTAGACTACCCAGCCCCCACTAGTGTGACTGCCATCACAACGTTGGTAGTCAAGCAAGATCCTAAGGGCTCTATCAATACGAACATACTTATTAAGATAGATAAAACCAAGTAGCATACTACCATGTTTAGCAAGACCGTTATATAACTGTGAATATCCCAAGCTTCCATTAAGTAATATACAAACTAGTATGATACAATAATGGCCCCTAGAGCATATACACTAACACCATTCTTATGTACAATAGACCTCAAAACGTTTCAGGAGCTGACCAAGAGAGTACAAATGTTGGAACGCTCAAAACAAGAGTCTACTCCGGACTCTCAGGATGACAAGCTTTAGGAAAGCCGAAAGGATGACAACCATAAAGGTGGAAGCTCCAACAATACCAACACCTTCAATGCGTCTAACAATGAAGACAAGCGAAAGGCGAGCGGATCAAAAACAGACCGGCCTCGAAAGCTAGTGTCAGAAGGAGAAGGGCCTTCATTAGAGGAGAAAAAGAACAAAATCTACTCTTTTAAAAGGGATAAGGTCCGCAAGATATTCAAAGATGTCTTGAACAACGGTCTTCAATTGCTGGAGTCGAAAAGACCTCACAATGAAAAAATGACCGACAATCCTCTGTATTGCCCGTACCACCGAGTAGTGAGCTATGCGATCGAAGATTACTATATTTTCAAAGACTGGGTCGAGAAGCAATATAAGACCGGAAAGATCGAGCTGTCCAAGAGCGTGTTGGTGAACAATCAAGCTGCAACCACTAACTTTATACAGACACAAGCTAAAGCCTTCTGGGAGCAGACAGCTGAACCCGCTGCCCAGAGAAATGAAACTGATTCGCCGCAGCCTCCATGGAGCATGCACATGTCTAAAAAAACGAAAAAATGCTAAAGCTACTTTAGAAATATCCCAGAACAGAATGGGAGAGGCGGAAGGAGCTCACCATCCCAGTTATTAATTTAGCTCGATCAGGCTCAAAATCTGAAAAGCTAAAGAAAAAGAAAAGGAAAGGTGTAGCTTGAAATGAAAAGGAATCAGCGGGGAAATCGACCATTCAAAGGAATATCGATTCCCTCGAAGACTACGAGCAAAAGGAAATGACTCTAATTCAATTGAAGGAGTTCTTACCCGTAGAAGCGGCTGATATTCTAGAGGAGCTAGAAGAAGACTCCACTGATGGGATCCCTATTGTGACCTGCTACGTCGTCCACTTTGGTAGCGAATCTAAAGAAGAGCTCTATTTTCCCGAAAAGGATGAGGAGCTCGCCAAAAAAGCCAACCAAATCCAGCTCAGAAGCGGCAAGGCTTATACCAGCTTTAATTGCTTCAATAACAACCAGAGGTTTAGGACACATGCAAACAATCAATATACTACCTCTACTTGATCTTCGTATGCTATTCTCTTCCCAACCCAACCGTCCTCAGTGAATTCCCGATGCAACAAGTAATGACGCCAATGGCTGGAGATGAGGCCTTTTGGCGAAGCCAAGTCAATTTTGGGCCACCAAATCGTCGAAGCAAGGCAACGCCCTACCGTGGAAGCAAGGAAGCACCTCGAAAGAGAAGGAAAAACAGGTTGCTAATGAAGAAAACGTTGTAGAACCGACTCATGAAGGTTTGAGTTCTTCTCTGGTGGATTACAATGTCTTGGCTCACCTCCGGAAGCTTCCGTCTTTCTTAAGCATCTATGATGCTCCGTTCCTATCCAAGGAGCTCAAAGATATTCTCATTCATGCCCTACAAAACTCCGAGCGGTATCAGGCTCGTTTTGCAGAAATTAATATGAAAGAGGCTTAGTACACTCTGCATACAGCCGCGATCACATTTAAGGATGAAGACCTGCAACTGGGAACAACTGAGCTTAACCGACCGCTTTATGTGATAAGGTACAACGACGGAGACCGGATCAATCGCATATTGATCGATCCGGGGTCCTCAATGAAAATCATGAACTTACGAACTCTGAAAAGTTTTTCAATGGACGTCCGACACCTGTCAAGGGAAAAGATAGTCATTTAAAGCTTCAATCAAAATTGCCAGTAAGTTCTGGGGTCCATAACTCTGCCAATCAAATTTGGGGATCTGCAAACCGAAGTTAAGATATACGTGATCGACGCCGACACATCTTATAAGATTCGCCTGGGATGGACGTGGCTCCACGATTACGACATCGTTCCATCAACTCTCCATCAGTGCATGAAGTATACCAAAAATGTCGAAGAAGACGCATTGACGGAGACATCCAGCCGTTCGGTGTGCATGAAGTCCGATACGAAGATTCTCGGTACTTTGTGAACCCACAAAGTGCCGAGCCACAACTGACCAAAGATAGAACGACCCCGAAACTCAGAAGCAAATCTAAGCCGGCTGTCAATTTCAAAAGCAACAACCCCCAAGTCGGTCCGCGTTTCGTCAGTGACACTGATGAGTCCGATGCTGGAAGTCCGTCCTTCCATAAAACTCGCCCTCATTTCGGTAGTGATACGAACGGGTCTGATATTGAAGGCCCATCCGGTAGCAAAATCCACCCTCGTTTAGGTAGCAACACCGAAGAATCAGAGGAAGAGGACCCGTCTTGCAACAGCTGTGTAGATTGGGCTCTCATGCAAAAAGCGAAGCTAAGAGACGCCTTCAAGGTTATATAAGGGTCCCTAACCGTCACAAGGGTGCCAGAGCATATGTGCAAAGAGCTCGATACATTGTCAGTCTCTACCGTGGACCAGCTGAAAACCTTCTTCGTTCCCGGAAAAAAGAGTGGACAGAAGGGCATCATGTTTTATGAGTCAAATCCTATCGTGCACCCGGAAGATTTTTCCGTGATGTGCCTTCCCTATGAGAGAGGCATAAGAGTCGTCCTCAATCCCAGATATTATGCGCCCGAGATGCGGAAATATTTTAAAAAGTGCGGATGTCGGTTATATCAAACGGAATCCAAAGCGATGTTTTATGAGGGGTTATGGCATCCACCTCAGGTTCGAGCACACCATCGATGGACGAATCCTAGATAAATGGGGCATAGGTTTCATTCAACCTGACGTCAAGGAATACTACATGATCCATGTTAGTAAAGCCAGCGGAAAGTCAAATGATGACGACGAGCTAGTCGAGCCAGAAGAAGTCCCTCGAGAGCTTGAAGATGGCAGAAAAGCAACTTTCGACGAGCTAATCGAGATTGATTTAGGAACGCCCGATAGTCTAAGGCCGACCTACATCAGCTCACTCTTGTCAGAGGAAATGAAAGAACGGATAATCTCCTTGCTACGGGAATTCATCAACTGCTTCGAGTGGATGTACAAAGAAATGCATGGCCTCTCCTCTGAAGTAGCTGTGCATAAGCTGGCTATATCTCCTGATGCAAAACTAGTCAAACAAGGTCCTCAAAGAATGAGAAGGGAGCTGGAAGAAAAGGACATCGAGGAAACCAAGAAACTCATCGATGTCGGCTTCATCAGAGAATAGAAATACGCGGACTTGATCGCATGCATCGTCCCAGTAAAGAAGAAAAATGAGCAAATCCAAGTTTATGTCGATTTCAGAGACCTTAACAAGACATGCCCTAAAGATGATTTTTCGCTTCTGGTCATGGAAATGATGGTCGATGACATCTCAAATTACAAGCTGTTCACTTTCATGGATGGTTTTTCTGGGTACAATCAGATAAAAATGTCACCTGAGGATTAGAAGCATACAACATTTCGAACCCCGATAGGTATATACTATTACAAAGTGATGCCGTTTGAACTAAAGAACACTAGTGTCACATATCAAAGGGCGATGACCAAGATCTTTGACGACTTAATCCATAAAGTCGTCGAATGTTATGTTGATGATTTGGTTATCAAGACTAAAACCAAGGCCAATCATATCCAAGACCTCAGGACCATTAATTGATCTGTGAAAGAGTGTCTGGTAGTAACCGCAATCAATAACGGTGTCGCGTATAGCTAGCCGAGATGAGTACGGGTCGTCCTCAGGGATGCGTGGAACTTTTAATTTTGCTTTAGACGAGTTGAAGAATAGGGAGAATAGTTGTAGATTCTAGATATATGTTAAATACGGATGTAGAATATATATAGTTTTAAGATCTAGTTTAAATACGGATATAGATTTTATAAGGAAAAGGCTTGTAGGGTTCGTTAAGATTTAGTAGTCATGGATGACTAATAAAGATAACTCATTTTATCTTTTGGTAGATTTAAAACTAGATAGATAGTGATGAATGAGAATTAGGGTTCTTGGAAGAACCTAGGGTTTCCCCACTATTGACCCTTGTCCCTTCATTGATCTCTACTCATGTCTAACCCTTAACAAAACAATTGTTAATCTAATCTTAAATCGCAGCCAAGACTATCAATAAATTGATAGCGCGCCCGATTATGATGTTAACGATTCTTTTGCTAAAGTTTATAAACTTCATAAGACGTAAAAGAAGTTAAAATATTTTTCCATCCATTGTTTTACCATAATCCTACGAACCCTATCAAGCGGAGAATTACTCGCGCGTGATGGAGATAGAAGAAGAAGAACGGATAGAGATCACAATGTAGAAATTAAATACTAAATAATTAATCTAATGATCTACCTTTATTAATTAACTTCACAAGTACAAATTCTATGAGTTTAGATTACAAGAGGAAGAAGAAGTTGCTTTCGATCTCTGCCTCGTAGGAAGTAGATGCTCCGTCGAATCTCATGTCGCCTTATCATGTCGAATCGCGGACCTGTCGTGGATCACTTGTTCTTTGACGGTGATTTGCTTCGTGTAAAAGGTGATGATTTCTAACTTTAGCCCTCAGTCCTTTATATAGTCCTGGAAGCAGAAACCCTAAATACATAATATGGTTATTTGTTGATGCAATCCTACCTAAAAAATCCCAGACACTAACTCCTTAGAACGGCGGCAGATCCGCCGCAATATTCATGCTTTGGCCGTGGAACCGCGGTGGGTTGGAGAGATCATGATTCCAAACTTCTAGGGCCTTCTCATAGTGCCACGTGGAAATTGTTGTGATATCTGGAATCTTCATATCTTCTCCGAGTCTCTGTCAGTATTGATTTTATGATTTAATTAAACCTCATCGGCAGATTTTTGATTCCTGACATCTCGATATCCCGATCTCCTGACCTGAGCTAAATCTTGCATAATATCTCCATGAATAATGTTAGTAATATTTGTTATAGAGATATTATTCTAACCATTTGTATGATTTTATATCTTTTAAAGAATCTTGATTAGAATTTTTGATATGATATGCATAATAAAAATATTATATAAATATTATATGTATATATTTTCCTTCATAATGTTAATTATAATATATAAATATATGGTAAATAGTATTTTACAGATAAACCCAAATATGTTCTATATTTATAATAAACACCTTTAAATATTTAAGAAAAGTAAGGAAAATGTTATATCAAACGTGCGATAATTTCGACTGAACAAATACCCCCAAACTTCACTTTGATCGTCCCGAGCAAACTATTTATTCAAGAAAGGGAGAAAAAGAAAAAAAGAAAAACCTAAATAGCACACTTTCGTAGGCAACACGATTGCATTGAGCACGTGCAACAAGCCGTTAAATCTCTAGGTGTCCCTAGTAGGAGGAGTGTTGTCTCCTGAGGGTTTTCAGCTGATTACACCCACAAAATTCTATAATAAAAGAAAGAAAATGAAAGTTACATACAAAGATAAAAATTATAAAAGAAAGAACTTGAAAATAAGAGTTTCCAACTACACCAGTTTTTCAGTTGCCATGAGCCCTGTCTTAATGGTCGTGAAAAGATGTTAGAAATCATATCATCTTTCAATAAAATATCGCCTTTAGTCTTCTTCCCTATCTTTCTTCCAAATATCGATCATATAACCCTACGTGTGTGTAAAAGACATTTCTATACTTAGAGAATTCAATTCAAGCTATCAAACTCTTGTCCATCTTGCTTAGTACATTTTAGTCGGTGAACATTTTAGAAGGAATTGCTTACACATTCTTCATGCGACCGTTAATACTTCATGAGGTACTAACCGACCGATTACCAAATGCGCTCACGCATTTAGGCGTAATATTCTCGTCTTGCAACACTTAAGTCTTAGCAGTGGCTCCCAAACCAGATGGTCTAAGGCACTAGGTGATAAAGCACCCTCGCTATATTTTTTTATGCTGTCTTAAGTAATTACAAACCGGTGTTTATTTTTCTTCACCATTTTTTTTTCTTCATACCAAGGCTTTTAGACAAGAGCATTTTAAGATATCTTCTACCATCCCAAGTGCAAGTGCATATAGTAGGGTATCAACGTTCAAATGTTTGGCCTCAAGAATATAGACTATTTTTCAGACTTATTTTTATTCTCAGATTAGTAATTTCCTTCATCTTACTAATCCTTAAGACAATGGCTCATGACTACTTATTACTAACTTCATTTAAGAAAATATCTAACTTTCTTGATTTTCTCAAACTATTCCTATTTTTTATATGTAATTTTTTACTTTCTAATATTTTATTATCAATTTTTTTGTGCCTATATTTATGATAATGCAAAATAATGCGTGAATAAGCACAAACCTCCCCCAAACCTGTTTGCAGCAGTGTCTTCACTGATATCATCTGGTAAGCTTAAAAAAACTGTAGACTTGGGAGGAAAAGTTAATAACGGGGATATGAATTAATGACAGTTGTAGGGTGTTTTTCGTCACCCCATTGAGATGGGAATACGCGCACGCTTGTCAGGCGCATTACAGATTCCTCCTGCCTAGGGTAGGCTGGGGTTTATTGATTGTGGGGATCCGAATCTCCGACAGCCGCGGACTAAGCTGCCGTTAATTACCCCTCGCATTTGGAGCGAAGGAACCTTCGATTAACGGGTTAAACTGGTCATGCGAACTCAATGTGCAGTATCGTGTTTTGAAGGGGTTTAGAAAATATCGGGGCCCCGCGGAGTTTTTACGGGGGTCCCGCTACCCGGATAGCGGGCTGGGGGTCAAGGAGGCTAGCAGCCCCCTTGCGGGATGCGGGGCAGCACCTCGTTAGAATTTTTTTTCTAACGGAAGACAGTGTCGTGGAGTCTGTGTATGTTTTCCTTTCCCCTTTCTTTCTTAAAAGTGGAGTTTAATTTTAAAAGAAATTTTATTGTGGAGTTATACTCCAAAGAATTTTAGATGGAGTTAAACTCCTAAAAGAATTTTGTGTGGAGTTAAACTCCCAAGACAGAACTTTATTGTGGAGTTAAACTCCAAAGGAAAATTTTTTATATAAAAAAAAAGGTTTAAACTCCAGAAGGGATTTTGTTGGGGAGTGCACGTAAAACGAGGGGGGAGGAAAACAAAATGGCGTCTAAAGGACTCGCATGGCAGGTGGGCGCTTTAATGCCCGGGGTTACGTGCGCGCACGTGACCGATGGGCACTTTGGCGCCCCTAGGGTCACGTGGGCACACGTGACCGAAGGGGGCCTTGACGCCCCGGGGTCACATGCGCACACGTGACCGATGGGCGCCTTGGCGCCCCCCGGGGTCACGTGGGCATACGTGACCGAAAGAGGGCCTTGACGCCCCGGGGTCACGTGCGCACACGTGACCGATGGGCGCCTTGGCGCCCCGGGGGTCACGTGCGCACACGTGACCGATGGGCGCCTTGGCGCCCCGGGGTCACGTGGGCACACGTGACCGCGGGAAAAACCCGCGGAAAGGGAGGCCTAGCCCCTAGGCCGGGGAGTTGAACTCCCAAGGGGATTTTTGGAGTTGAACTCCTAACAGAAACAAATTTATGGAGTTAAACTCCAACAGAAATTAATTTATGGAGTTAAACTCCAGCAGATTTAGAAAGGAGTTAAACTCTTGGGGATTTATTGCTCTTCTTTTGAGCCCTGGGTCTGTCCAAAGTTAGATTTTTGGAGATGGGTCTCCTTCTTCTTGCTCTTGACCGACGGGATCGTGGAGAAAAGGGGATGAGCCTTAAAAGCCCCCCTTTTCGAGATCTGGTTGGAGATCCGAGCTCCCCTTCATAGGTTTTGTGGTGGAAATCTATTTATTTTGAGAAAAGGAAGAGTTAAACTCTTGATTTAATTCAAAAGAAAAAAAAGAAGGTTTTAGAACCTTGAGGAAGGAGAAAGAGGCAGATCTGGATTCTTTTTTTTTGGGAGAGATCAAAAAAGTTGTTGAGATATTTCATTATCTTTACTTTTATAGGCTATACACTTTACACATAGCCCCTTGGGCTTCACAAAATGGCATTTTGCCTATCCCATGGCTCATGTGTCATTTCTTTTTGCACATAAGCCATGGGCTTTACAAAAATTTGGTTTCATGCCTATTTTTCTTACATTTATCCATAAAAATGAAATAAAAGAAATACAACAAAATTGTTTATTACAAAAATTTTATCTTGGCGTGGGGGGAGGCCGGCCGCTTCATGTTCGGGCTCGACCCGGGCATGGGCCCACTGGGTCTGGGCTTGGGCCCACTTGGCTTGGGGTTGACTTGGATTTTGACTTGGTCAACCGGGGTGTAAATTTTTACCCCAACAAATTGCCCCCCATCAATAAATGCACACCACATATGTGGGTCGTGTGCATGAAATTGATGGATCTTCTTTTACTTGGAGGCGACCTGATTTGGTTCCCGCTTTTTGCAAAGCTGGCACTGCCCTTTTTATGACATGGACGGTCATTGCTTGACATGTCTCCGAGACGGAATGTCCGTGATAGACGTTTCCCTGGCCCGGAGCGATCTGGTTCCCGCTTTGTAGAAATCCTGCGCTGCCCTTTTTGCGACTTGGACGGTCAATGCTGCCCTTTTTGCGACGTGGACGGTCGGTGCTGCCCTTTTAGCGACGTGGACGGTCGGTGCTGCCATTTTAGCGACGTGGACGGTCGGTGCTGCCCTTTTTGCGACGTGGACGGTCGATGCTGCCCTTTTGCGACTTGGACGGTCGGTTCTGCCCTTTTAGCGACTTGGACGGTCGATGCTGCCCTTTTTGCGACGTGGACGGTCGGTGCTGCTCTTTTTGCGACTTGGACGGTCGGTGCTGCCCTTTTTGTGATGTGGACGGTCGGTGCTGCCATTTTAGCGACGTGGACGGTCGATGCTGCCCTTTTAGCGACGTGGACGGTCGATGCTGCCCTTTTTGCGACTTGGACGGTCGGTGCTGCCATTTTAGCGACGTGGACGGTCGATGCTGCCCTTTTTGCGACGTGGACGGTCGATGCTGCCCTTTTTGCGACTTGGACGGTCGGTGCTGCCATTTTAGCGACGTGGACGGTCGATGCTCGACGCGTCTCCGAGACGGAGTGTCCGTAGTAGACTTTTCCCTAGTCTGGAGTGATCTGGTTCCTGCTTTATAGGAATCCTGCGCTGCCCTTTTTACGACATGGATGGTCAATGCTTGATTTGACTTTCTCTGCTTCTTGCAGTGTCAGGGGTGAACTTGACTTGCTCCGCTTCTTGCGGTGTCGAGATTGGATTCTGACTTGCTCCGCTTTCTGTGGTGTCGTAGTTGAAGTTGATTTGTTGATTGTGATTTGGATTGACATCAGCATCGCCATACTGGAATATGGTACCAGGAGTGAATCATCATTTGCTATGAGAGGATTTGGGGATTGGTTTTGGTTTGGCATCAGCATCGCTGCACTGGAGTATGGTGCCAGGAGCGAATCATCATCTGCCATGAGGAGATTTCCTTCGTTCCCAGTTTAACGACTTAGGGGTCATCTGTTCCCAGTTTAACGACTTAGGGGGTCATCTGTTCCCAGTTTAAAGACTCAGGGGTCTATTGGATTGGAGTTTGGGATTTTGGGGTTAGGACAGGCATCAGCGTTGCTAACACTGAAGCACACGTGCCAGGAGCAATTCATCATTTGCCTATTCCTGTTGGGGGAGCGATGGCTTAGGAGACAGGTTTAGGTCCCTATCGCCTAAGGCTTTTCAATTTTATGGGCCGTGAGGGTCCCATAAAAGCATTTTCTCCCTACGAGTCATAAGGATCCCGCAGGTGTATTTTCTCCTTAGGAGTCGTGAGGACTCCTAAGTGTGTTCTTCCTTTATGAGTCGTAAGGATCCCACAAAGGTTTATTCTCCTCATGTATCGTGAGGATACATGAGTGGGTCTTCTCAATGGGGCATCATTCCAAAGGCGGAGACCAGCCGCTTAACTGGTGATTGTGGTGGGGCATGGGTATGACGAGAATTATTTGAGCCCGTGGATTGTATACGGCAGTCAACTTGGGGACTGGCCGTAGGGCTGGCGAATTTTGAGAAATTGGATTTTGGTTGGCGTCTGCATCGCTACACTGGAATATGGTACCAGGAGCGACTCATCATTCGCCGTTTGGGGACTTGGAATTTGGATCTTGTTTGGCATCAGCATTGCTGCACTGGAATAATGCCAGGAGCAACTCATCATTTTCCTTGGGAGGACTTTGGATTTGGGGTTTTGGTCGGCATCAGCACCGCTAACACTGAAGCGAAATGCCAGGAGCGACTTATCATTTGCCTTTGCCCGTTAGGGAAGGATGTCTTAGGAGACAGGTTTGGGTCCCTATCACCTAAGGCTTTTCAATTTTATGGGCCGTGAGGGTCCCATAAAAGCATTTTCTCCTTACGAGTCGTAAGGATCCCGCAGGTGTATTTTCTCCTTAAGAATCATGAGGATTCCTAAGTGTGTTGCTCTTTTGTGAGTCATAAGGATCTCACGCAGGGTTTTCTCCTCACAAGGTCGAGAGGACTTTGCGAGTGTATTTCATCTCTTTTCACGAGTTTGCGCCCTTTCGGGTTTTCACAGACCCGCCGGTAGTCCTGCTGTTTTTACTCACGGAGCCCTTTCAGGTTTTCATCCGTGCCCGTTTTGCTTGTGGACATACCGTTTATTTATTTTTATTATTTCTTTTATTTTTCTTTTCTTCTTTTTTTTGCCGCTGGTGGGACTTTAAAAGTAGTCTCACCGGCAAGATTTGGGAGAGATAGGGGTCATTTACGCCCGTGGTTTGTATATGGTTTTGCAGGATGTATGATCCAGACCGTAGGGCTGATGTGCTCGATTCGCCTGCGACTTGGAGCATTCACGTGTAGTATTTCTTGAGATATCGGCCATTGATGGGTGGCATGGGCCTTTCTCCCTCGGCGCTTATTAGTTGGTAGGATCCTCCGTCAAACACTTTCTCGATGACGTATGGTCCTTCCCAGTTTGGCTCGAATTTTCCCTTGGCATGTCGATTGGGGATGATCGGTCTTTTGAGGACCAACACCAATTCACCTTTCTTGAAAGCGCGGAGACGGGTTATCTTGTCATAGGCCCGTGACATTTGGACTCGGTATAGCTCCAGACTTTGCTGCACCGCAAGCCTCTTTTCTTCGAGGGCATCGAGTTCCTCAAGTCGAAGGAGCACGTTTTCCTCCTCCGTCAACTCATGCTGAACGGCCATTCTTAAGCTTGGAACTTCGACTTCGAGGGGGAGGACCGCCTCCACTCCGAAGAGCAATGAGTATGGAGTGGACTGAGTTGGAGTACGGTGCGTGATACGATATGCCCAAAGCGCCTCGTGAAGCTTGAGATTCCAGTCCCTCTTTTTGGCTGAAGCATTTTTCCTCAGGAGCTTGCATAGAGTCTTATTGAAGGCTTCGGCGAGCCTATTGGCTCTTGGATTATAGATGGAGGAATATCTCCAGTCTATCTTGTGCTGAGTAGCGAACCTTGAGACATTGAAGCTTTTGAAAGAAGGCCCGTTGTCAGAAATGATTCTTCTTGGTGTACCGAAGCGGTATAAATATTATGCCGGAAGAATGTCAGAATATCTTTTGTCTTGACTTCTTTTACCGGGACAGCTTCAGCCCATCTGGAGAAGTAGTCTGTCGCGGCCAGTATGAACCTGTGGCCTTTGGATGACGGAGGATCAATTGGGCCAACAATGTCGGTGCCCCAGACTTCGAAGGGCCACGACGCCACCGTAGGATGCAACGGATTGGGATGCTTGTGAATGAAATCACCATGGATTTGGCAGATCTGACATTTCTTTGCATGCTCTCCGCAATCCCGTATCATAGTGGGCCAGTAATACCCAAGTCGTTTGATTTGAAGTCGCATCTTGGGGCCAGATTGGTGAGCACCGCAAACGCTCGAGTGAACATCTTTCATGACCTTTTGGGCTTCGGCCAATGACAAACACCTGAGCCAGAGTTGGTCATATGACCTGTGGTATAACGTATCATTTACAAACACGTATCGGAGAGCTCTTTTCTTCAGCTGAATCCTCGCAGATTTTTCTTCGGGCAGCTTGTCGTATCGGAGGTACTCTATGAAGGGTTCTCTCCAATCGGGCTCGTCTTGGATGATCGAAGCTTCTTCGGCAGGACTGCTCTCCTGTTCCGCGCTTTCCTCTTCTCATAGAGAGACTGGGGGTAGAATTTGTCGGCTCCTGACTGTGATCAGAATTTCGTCCATGTCAGGATCAGCCAGCTCTTTGGCTAGGCGAGCGAGTATATCGGCTTTTCCGTTCAATGCTCTAGGGACTCTTGTTAATTCAATGTGAGTGAACCGTTTCATGAGTTCCACCACCCGGCTTCTGTACCGAGCTAACTCAGGTTTGTATATCTTATAGTTGCCGCTTACTTGGTTGACGAAAAGCTGGGAGTCACCGTAAACCCGTAGCCGAAGGATTTCCATTTCTATGGCGAGCTCCAAACCAGCTATCAGAGCTTCATACTCGGCCTTATTGTTTGTGCGAGGCTCGGTGAGAGCAAAAGAGCGCCGTAGGGTTCCCATTGATGGCGTGATAAACACCAATCCTATCCCTGCCTTTATCTCCGGGACGCTTGATTTACTGGAGGTCCTTATTGATGAGGCTCCATCGAAGTAGAGCTCCCAACATGGGCCATTTTCCTCGAGGTGCAGCACTTGTTCGTCGGGTAACTCACAATTTAGTGGTGACCCTTCTGGTATGGGATGAGCAGCGAGAAAGTCTGCAAGAGCTTGCCCTTTTACTGTTTTCTGAGGAGTATAAACTATGTCAAACTCAAGTAGCATGACAGCCCATCTTGCCATTCTGCCGGCTAGGCTTGCTTTGGTCATCAAGTGTTTGAGCGGGTCGACCTTGGAGATCAGCATAACCCGATGAGCCAGCAGATAGTGCCTCAGCTTCTTCACGGCAAATATCAGAGCCAGGCATTGCTTTTCGATTGGGGAATAGTTGTGTTCCGCCCCGACTAGCATTCGACTGAGGTAGTAGAGGGCATTTTCCTTTCCCTCCTCGTTATTCTGGGTAAGGAGCGCACCGAGTGACTCATCTAGCACGGCCGTGTAGAGAATCAGTGGTTTATTTGGAATGGGAGCGGCCAGCACTGGAGGGTGCAACAAGTATTGTTTGATGCTTTCGAACGCTGCTTGACATTCGTCATCCCAGATAAAAAGAGCTCCTTTCTTCATGAGCTTTGAGAAGGGCCTACATCTCCCCGACAAATTTGAGATAAACCTCCGTATATAAGCAAGCTTGCCTTGAAAAGATCTTAGCTGCGTCAGACTCTTCGGAGGGGACATCTCCATGATGGCCTTTATCTTTGACGGGTCAACTTCGATCCCTCGATGTCGGACTATGAAGCCCAGGAATTTTCCCGATGACACGCCAAAAGCGCATTTCAGAGGATTCGTCTTCAGGTTAAATTCCCTCAGTCTGGTGAGAACGGTCCTAAGATCCTGGATATGATCGGCCTTGGTTTTAGTCTTAACGACCAGATCATCAACATAACATTCGACGACTTTATGAATTAGGTCATCGAAGATATTGGTCATTGCCCTTTGATATGTAGCACCTGCGTTCTTCAATCCGAACGGCATCACCTTGTAGCAATATATTCCGATCGGGGTTTGAAATGCTGTGTGCTTCTCATCCTCAGGCGACATCTTGATCTGATTGTATCCAGACGAGCCATACATAAAGGTGAACAGCTCGTAATTTGAGGTGTCATCGACCATCATTTCCATGACCGGTAGCGGGAAGTTGTCTTTAGGACATGCCTTGTTGAGGTCCCTGAAATCGACACAAACTCGGATCTGCCCATTTTTCTTCTTCACTGGGACTATGCATGCGATCCAATCCGCATATTTCTCTTCCCTGATGAAGCAGGCATCGATGAGCTTCTTAGTTTCCTCGATGACCTTTTCTTCTAGTTCCCTTCTCATTCTTCGAGGAGCTTGTTTGACTGGCTTAGCATCAGGAGATATAGCCAACTTATGTACGGCCACTTCAAGGGAAAGGCCAGGCATTTCTTTGTATGTCCACGCGAAGCAGTCGACGAACTCATGCAGCAGAGCAATTATCTGCGCTTTCATTTCCTCTGACAAGAGCGAGCTGATGTGGGTCGGCCTTAGATTATCGGGCGTTCCTAAGTCAATCTCGGTTAGGTCGTCAAAGGTTGCTTGTCCGCCATCTTCGAGCTCTTGAGGAGCTTCTTCTGGCTCGGCTATCTCGTCATCATCATTTGATCTTTCGCTGGCCTCACCAACATGGATCATGTAGCATGCTTTGGAGTCAGGTTGAATGTAGCCTATGCCCTGTCTATCTGGAATTCGTCCATCGATGAGTGCTCGGACCTGGGGCGGATACCATAGCCCTTCGTAGAACTTTGCTTCGGACTCCGTTTGATATGACCGACATTCGCACTTCTTAAAGTATTCCCGCATCTTGGACGCATAGTATCTGGGATTGAGGACGGCTCTTATGCCTCTCTCATAGGGAAGGCACGCGACAGAAAGATCGTCCGGGTGCACAATGGGGTTTGACCTATAAAACAGGATGCCCTTCTGTCCATTTTTCCTCCCAGGCATGTAGAAAGTTTTCAGCTGGTCCACGGTAGAGACTGACAATGCATCGAGCTCTTTGCACATCCGTTCCGGCACCCTTGTGATGGCCAGGGACCCTTCTGCGACTTCGAAGGTCTCTCGTAGTTTCGCTTACTGCATGGGGGTCCAATCTGCACAGCTGTTGCACGGCAGGTCCTCTTCTTCTGACTCTTCAGTGTCACTGCCGAGATGAAGGCAGACTTTGCTGCTAGATAGGCCTTCAGTAACAGATTCGTCCGTATCACTGCCGAATCGAGGGCGAGTTTTACGGAAGGACGGGCTTCCAGCGTCGGACTCATCAGTGTCGCTGCCGAAATGCGGGCGCACTTGGGCGTTTTTGCTTTTGAAAGTGACAGCCGGCGCAGATTTGCTTTTGAGTCTTGGGGCCGGTCTATCCTCAGTTAGTTGTGGCTTAGCATTTTGGTGGTTCATAAAGTACCGAGAATCTTCATAGCGGACTTCATGCACACCGACCGGCTGGATGTCTCCGTCAATGCGTCTTTCTTCGCCACTTTTAGTATACTTCATGCATTGATGGAGAGTTGACGGAATGATGCCGTAATCGTGGAGCCACGGCCGCCCCAAGAGAATCTTATAAGACGTGTCTGCGTCGATCACGTATATCTTAGCTTCAGTTTGCAGATCCCCGAATTTGATTGGCAAAGCTATAGACCCCAGAACTTGCTGGTAATTTTGGTTGAAGCCTTGAATGACAATCCTTTCCCTTGACAGGTGTCGGACGTCCATTGACAAACTCTTCAGAGTTCGCAAGTTCATGATGTTCACTGAGGACCCCGGATCAATCAATATGCGATTAATTCGATCTCCGTCGCTGTACCCGGTCACGTAAAGCGGCCGATTGTACTCAGCTGTTCCCAGTAGCAAGTCTTCATCCTTAAATGTGACTGCGGCGGCATGCAAAGTGTGCTGAGCTTCTTTCATATTAATTTCCGCAAAGTGAGCCTGATACCGCTCGGGGTTTTGTAGAGCATGAATAAGAACATCTTTAAGCTCCTTAGATAGGACCAAGGCGTCGTAGATGCTCAGGAGAGACGGGAGCCTTCGAAGGTGAGCCAAGACATTATAGTCTACTGGGGAAGGACTCGAGTTTTCATCAGCCGGTTCTCCGCCATCTTCATCATTAGCCACCTGTTTTCCCTTTCCTTTTGGGGCATTGCCCTGATTTGGCGGTAGAGCCCTGCCGCTTCTGAGCTGGATTTGGTTGGCCTTTGTGGCGAGCTCCTCGTCCTCTTCAGGAAAACAGAGCTCATCCTCAGAGTCGCTACCAAGATGGATGGCGTAGCAGGTCACTACTGGGATCTCTTCATTGGAGTCTTCTTCTAACTCCTCCAAAATTTCAGCCGCTTGTACAGGGAGGAACTCTTTCAATTGAACCAAAGTTCTTTCCTTCTGTTCATATTCTTCGAGGGAATCGATATATTTTTGAATGGTCGATCTCCCTGCACACTCCTTTTCGCGCCGAGCCGCACTTTTCTTCTTCTTGAGTTTCTTGGATTTTGAGTGTGATGGAGCCGCATTGGCAGCTGGAGTGGTAGGCTTCTTCTGCCCTTCCCATTCTGTCCTGGGCTCTTTCCGAAGTAGCTTTATCATCTTCTTCGTCTTGTTAGATATGTGCGTACTCCACGGAGACCGCGATGAGTCCGTTTCATCCCTCAGGGCAGCGGGTTCGGCTGTCTGCTCCCAGAAGGCTTCAACTTCTGTCTGTATAAAGTTGGTGGTTGCAACTTGATTGTTCACCAACACACTTTTGGACACATCTATCTCTCCAGCCTTGTACTGCTTCTCGACCCAGTCTTTGAAGATATAGCAATCCTCGATCGCATGGCTCACTACTCGGTGGTACGGGCAATACAGAGGATTGTCGGTCATTTTTGCTTCTTGGGGTCTTTTCGACTCCGGCAATTGTAGGCCGTTGTTCAAGGCATCTTTAAATATCTTGCAGACCTTGTCCCTTCTGAAAGAGTAAATCTTGTTCTTTTTCTCCTCTAGGGAGGGCCCATCTCCTCCCAGCAATGGCTTTCGAGACCGGTTAGTTTTGGATTCGGCCGCCCTTCGCTTTTCTTCATTGTCGGACGCATTGAAGACATTGGTACTGCTGGAACTCCCGCTTCTACGGTTGTCGTCCCGCTTGCTTTTCCAAGTTTTGTCTCTCTGAGAATCTGGCGGGGACTCCTGCTTCGAGCGTTCCAGCATTTGGACTTTCTTGGTTAGCTCTTGAAATGTCTTGAAGCCCGCCGTACACAAGAATGGGACCATCCAATTTCTGAGGTTCCCAATGAGAAGGCTGACGGACTGGTCCTGCTCCAGCGGCGGTTCGCACTTGACTGTGAGATTACGCCATCGGGCGATAAAGTCGGTGTTGCTTTCATTCTTCCCCGGCTTGGTCCTCACAAGGTCGGCAATGGAGATTTTATCACTGACACTCATGAACCTTTGCCGAAACAGGGACTCCATTTGGGCAAAGGTAATGACGGACCCGTCCGGTATACTCGCATACCAGTCGAAGGCGACGCCGGTCAGGCTGTTGACAAACTGACGAAGAAGGAGCGCGTCATTTCCCCCTGTATTTCCGCACGATGCTTTGAAGTGGGCTACGTGCTGATTTGCATTCCCCGTTCCATCAAATCTTCCGAACTTAGGAATGACGTAGCCGCTTGGGAACTCAATCAGATCGTACTGCGCGGGATATGGCCGCCCACTACTGCCGATTTCTTTCTGAGCTTCAGCTTCGGCCACCAATGTTTTAACCTTGCTGGTGATCAAGTCCATTATCCGATCCTGTGTTAGCGGGATAGTGCTATCTGGGGCCAAGGCGTCCCCAGAAGCGGAGTATGGCCGGCTTTCATGCGGCTCGACCAGTCTTGGTCCTAAAGGAACTGGCATTGGCTGCCTCGGATTGTCATCACCCGGCTGATTAGTAGCGGCTTGTACTTGATTAGGAGGCGCTCGAGCAATTTGAGCCGTAAGCTGCATCACCACGTTCGTTAAGTCGTCAATCTTCGAATAGAGCTTGGCCATCTCTTTATCTTTGCTCCTGAGCTGTTTTCGAAGCTCTTGAAGCAGCTCTTGCTCCGCAGTCCTGGGGCGGAAAGTCGGCTCTTCCTCGCTGTCCGAGCTTGACTCTGCATGGACTGAGGGGTCTTTCTGCCTATCATCCTCATCGAGAGGGTTTTCTTCATCCAGTGGGGGTGGCTGTTCTTGGGCGGCGGCAACCACATTCAGGCTAGATTGGGCTTGGGATGTGGTGGCCCCATCCTTGCTTTTGCTGCGAAGGTTGTCGCTGGGGCGCCCACCCGCCATATAGACCGTATGGATGATATATCCGGCCGTCTTTCGATCATTGGCGGCTGATTTCACGGATCGCTGTCTTGACCCCCTTGCTTCGGTAGCTGGTAGTCGATTGAAGGCGGCTGGACTAACCAGCTTCTTGAATGGTGCTGGCGCTTCTTTTCTGGATTTGCCCCACTGCTTTCGTGCGGCACAGAGCGCCTGATAGACCCTTGAAGAGACAGTGTCATACTTTTTCTGTTGGGGCCGGGACACGTCTCTTTGTAGTACTGCTCGGACCCCTGTCTTCTTGATTCTGGCGGTCATGGCATTTTTCTGAACCCACTTCAGAGGCTCGAAGGAATTGCTGATTCTTACGTCCGACTCAGCCGTCGTCGAAGGGCAACCCTGCACTTGGAACTTCACATGATTCCATTTGGCCGAAGCCCTGGCCCTCTTGTTGGCTCGATACCTGAGCCGCTTCTTCCTTAACTTTTCGGTTCTAAGCGCCTGGCAGACTTCGGCTCTTTGGGAAGACGCCGCGGACGGGGCGATGGAGGGCCTTGGAGATACGCTCGATTGTGCATTTGTTGGAGTCATCGCCCGAGCTCGTCCGCGACGTTTGATGTTGCCCTTCGCACCGGAAGTCTTGCCCCCAGCTGGAGCGCCAGGGAGTCGTTCAGACACCCTCTTAAGTTTCGGTTGTGGTGCCTTAGCAATCACAACATTCGGCCTCTTGCCCCTTGGGACCGGCTTGGCCACCTGTTCCGCCGGGATTTCCGCCAGATGAGCGCTTCCGGCAGGGTAGATGATGACGGAGCAAAACTGGCGGGGCGGTTCCTCCCACTGTCGACTGAGGCTTGCGGGGAGAACCACACGAGCGTTGATCTTGACCACGTACGGAATCGGGGTCACGCTTGAAGCTGAATTCGTCTGGGGAGACATTATTGTCGAAGGTTGATCGCTGCACGGAAAGAAGAAAAAAAACATCATTTCAGTATAGGCAATCGATATGTATATTGATTGAGTTCGCATGAACGTTTAACCCAAAATATGGGAGGAGAGATAGGTCCCACCGGGTGTGCCAGAGTCTGTAGGGTGTTTTTCGTCACCCCATTGAGATGGGAATACGCGCGCGCTTGTCAGGCGCATTACAGATTCCCCCTGCCTAGGGTAGGCTGGGGTTTATTGATTGTGGGGATCCGAATCTCCGACAGCCGCGGACTAAGCTTCCGTTAATTACCCCTCGCATTTGGAGCGAAGGAACCTTCGATTAACGGGTTAAACTGGTCATGCGAACTCAATGTGCAGTATCGTGTTTTGAAGGGGTTTAGAAAATATCGGGGCCCCGCGGAGTTTTTACGGGGGTCCCGCTATCCGGATAGCATTTTGTTGGGGAGTGCACGTAAAACGAGGGGGGAGGAAAACAAAATGGTGTCTAAAGGACTCGCATGGCAGGTGGGTGCTTTAATGCCCGGGGTCACGTGCGCGCACGTGACCGATGGGCACTTTGGCGCCCCTAGGGTCACGTGGGCACACGTGACCGAAGGGGGCCTTGACGCCCCGGGGTCACGTGCGCACACGTGACCGATGGGCGCCTTGGCGCCCCCCAGGGTCACGTGGGCACACGTGACCGAAAGGGGGCCTTGACGCCCCGGGGTCACGTACGCACACGTGACCGATGGGCGCCTTGGCGCCCCGGGGGTCACGTGCGTACACGTGACCGATGGGTGCCTTGGCGCCCTGGGGTCACGTGGGCACACGTGACCGTGGGAAAAACCCGCGGAAAGGGAGGCCTTGCCCCTAGGCTGGGGAGTTGAACTCCCAAGGGGATTTTTGGAGTTGAACTCCTAACAGAAACAAATTTATGGAGTTAAACTCCAACAGAAATTAATTTATGGAGTTAAACTCCAACAGATTTAGAAAGGAGTTAAACTCCTGGGGATTTATTGCTCTTCTTTTGAGCCCTGGGTCTGTCCAAAGTTAGATTTTTGGAGATGGGTCTCCTTCTTCTTGCTCTTGACCGGCGGGGTCGTGGAGAAAAGGGGATGAGCCTTAAAAGCCCCCCCTTTTCGAGATCTGGTTGGAGATCCGAGGTTTTGTTGTGGAAATCTATTTATTTTGAGAAAAGGAAGAGTTAAACTCTTGATTTAATTCAAAAGAAAAAAAGAAGGTTTTAGAACCTTGAGGAAGGAGAAAGAAGCAGATCTGGATTCTTTTTTTTTTGGGGAGAGATCAAAAAAGTTGTTGAGATATTTCATTATCTTTGCCTTTATAGGCTATACACTTTACACATAGCCCCTTGGGCTTCACAAAATGGCATTTTGCCTATCTCATGGCTCATGTGTCATTTCTTTTTGCACATAAACCATGGGCTTTACAAAAATTTGGTTTCATGCCTATTTTTCTTACATTTATCCATAAAAATGAAATAAAAGAAATACAACAAAATTGTTTATTACAAAAATTTTATCTTGGCGTGGGGGGAGGCCGGCCGCTTCATGTTCGGGCTCGACCTGGGCATGGGCCCACTGGGTCTGGGCTTGGGCCCACTTGGCTTGGGGTTGACTTGGATTTTGACTTGGTCAACCGGAGTGTAAATTTTTACCCCAACAACAGTGAAAACCTCCCCCAAACTTATTTTTGGCTCATAATTTTGTAAAATTTTTATTTTCTTTCAAGAGCCAAAATATATTTTTCTCCTCCATCCAAACTTGAGTAAAATAGTATTAAGCATGTAAAATTATGAGGGGGGTTAAAGTTATTGGTCAATATAAAGCTTTACAAAGACCAAAAGTCAACACCAACCATTCAAATATTTTATCAATGTAGCACCAAAGTTGGTAGAAGAACATGTCACCTATCGACGTGAAGAAATGGGGAGGAGATAAGAAGTGTAAAAGAACATGTTTGCGTCTAAGTTTGTAGAGACGAAATAATGATGATAGATTACTCGCATTCTTGTTATTTTTAAGAAGAAGAGGTGGCAGTTCAATTTCTTTGGGTTGGGGTTGATTCATCACAACTCTCATGTCTTCTAAGAATGCCAGTTCTTCAGTGAAGATTTCTTTAAAACTTTCATCGATATCCTGAATAATAATCTCATTGGAAAGAACGGGATGATACTCGGACTCCATAAAATGTTCATATTTAGCGTTAGATGTTGACCCGGACAGCTCGATAGAAGGATCCATATGTGTATAATAAATAGCAGTGTCAAACAACAACGTACTAGCGGAGTCAAGATTAGTATCGTGAAACCAAATTCGCTACTGTCAGAATCCATCCTTTCGACAGAAAATACTTGAGCATAAGGTTCGGAGGGTTCACTTCCCAACTTGTAAATGTTAAGCTCAATTGACATCTTCCCGAAAGATAGGGTCATGAGCCGTTTCGATAATTGATTATTGCGTTGGAAGTCGCTAGGAAAAATCGACCAAAATCACTGGAATTTTGTTTCGTGGGTTCGCTACAGGCCGTGTATCTATAACGATAAAGTACACAGGGAATATAAATTTCCCGACTTTGATTAACACATCCTCTAGCTCACCCCTAGGTTGGGTGATAGATCGATCGACAATCTGAAGAGTACAGTGCGCCGGTTTTAACTCTCCGATCCCTAATTGCTCATAGACAGAATATGGAAGAAAGTTAACACTAGCACCTAAATCGAGTAGAGCACAATTGATATTTTTACCCCCAATAGAAATAGATATGGTAGGACTTCCAGAGTCCTTTCGTTTCTTAGATATTTGTTGTGTAAAAGCAGTGCTTACATTATTCGCAAGGAAAACTTTTTTAGGCACTTGAATTTTTCTCTTCCTAGTGCACAAGTCCTTTAGGATTTTCGCATAAGACGGAACTTGTTGAATAGCATCCAGGAGAGGAATATTTATTTTAACTTGCTTAAAAATTTCCAGGATCTTCTCCATTTGTGGACTTAGTCTGTTACCCCTTAACCTATTTGGATAAGGAGCTTTATCAATAAGGGTTGGTCCAACATTGGAGAAGAATGTGGGGATGGAATAGATCCCAGAATTGGAGTGGAGACCGTTTTAGGTAGACTCGAGAAAGTGGGCTGAGTGTTCGAGCCTAGGGGAAAACGGAAAATAGACTCGGAAGAAGTTGTTGGATTAGACGAATTAGGAGAAGAAGTAGAAGCCGGGATATCATCAAAGTCATCAACATTTTCACCCATTTGGTTGTTCAGCACTCTTCCCGATCTCAACGTGGTAACGACACTCACATTATAATTTTGTGAGTGGCCATGATTCGGTATAGGTTGAGATGGAAGTTTCTATTTTTCTCTCGCACTCATCACGACATTTAACTGTGCAAGTTATGCTTCTATTGATTTTATGCTTTCACCGTGGAAAGCGGTGTTCTGCATTAATGTTTGGATAGAAGACGTTAAAGTGTCTCGACCCGAAAGTACGGAACATGACTGGCACTTAAATTACGAAACGTCTCAAGGCGCAGCGTAATCTATATAAGCCAAAGCCCAGAAATCTAAACCATTTAAAGAAATAGAGTGAAGGAAAACTCATATAAAGAAAGCGATTTAAACCAAATAAGTCGCATTAAACATATTAAAAACATCCAAATTTCTTGAAAATTTCGGCAGGGTCTCCTTTGTAAAAACTGGCCCCGAAACGGGTACAAAACAAGAAAATATATATACATGAATAAAGGCATCCCCAAGCGGGAGCTAGCTCTTCGCCAAAGGCGGAATCACAACCACATGCACTGAATATATCATAATAATGCGAAATAAACATAAAAGCAGAAAAGCATCACGTCGGCTCAAGTAAGCATCGACACCTAACCACAAATATAAGTCTCACTAATGTCACCGTCTAGTCCAATATACAACGGTAGATGAAGTATACTAGATACAAATAAAATACACGGTGGGACCAAAAGAAAATCCTCCAAAACCCACCTATGAGCAAGCTACAAACCGAAGCAAACAAACCGGAAAAGAAGGTACACCCGCCGCTACTGTGCTGATGGGTCAGACCTGCAAGATAATGTGGCACAACGAGGGTGAGTTGCCAACTCGTGAGTAGTAAGTAATATCTAATAGGGCTATCGTAAGTATGCACGCAAATGCATCACAACCTACGCATATACTTATATGATGCGATGCACTAGTATGTATGCAACCTGAATGCATAATTAATATGAAACCTCAGTATGTTTTGTAAAAGAAAATCTTTGTTTTTATATGAGGAAAACCTTTGTAAAATAACTGTAGTATCATCAATAAAAACAACAGAAATCCGTGTCAACATCGACATAAAATCAGAATATCTCAATGTCTCAATATCTCAATGTCTCAATAACTCGATGTCTCAACATCTCAATGTCTCAATGTCTCAATATCTCAATGTCTAAGGCTCTGTCAGTCCGGATCGACCCATATCATCAAATCTCACGACCACGTCGGTATCCTCCAGATATCCGCCGCGTCAGACATCACCGGTAGGTAGTCTGCCCCTGCCAGGCTCATCGTCATCCCCACAAAAACATTCTCGCCCCGGGGTATCGTACCGGGCCCATTATGTACCCGAAACGGTTCATCCTACTTCTCGAATCGGGTCTTGAAAACCAACAGCAATCATGAAAACTTATGGTGGACGACACATACATCATGAGAAAACCACAACTTGCATTTTCAAATGATAATAAGTTTATAAAATCCTTGCGGTTTCCCCCAAAATCCAGAATCTCATAATACTGAAATCCTCGAGAAGAATCACAATATATAAATATACCGGTGATGATGGAAATCTATGATACGGTAGTATATACCATACGAAATACGGCCAGAAACTATGCATGAATCATGATGTAATGAGGTATATATACATGATTAACAATCCTACGTATCCATTTAATGAGATGAATATGCAGGTATAAATATACGGATCATACACGATACAAATGCACAAATATCTATTCTAAGCAAGTTCTATAGTGTTCGTGACATAACAATTACCAATGGCGTGTGTGTTCGCATAAATAGTGCACGTGCGGCAGGTACCAATGGTAATGGTGCAAGTGTCCTATAAAAATGATATCACATATATATATTTATACATATAACGATGCGATGCAATGAGATGGCTAACTAGGAAACTACGCATATAATGCAAATACTATAAATAATACTAAACAATCGGGCGTCTCGCGCCATCAAGAAGATCCCCCCAAAGATGTATACATCTATTCACCGAGACGCCTCGGCTAATCTGATCCGATCTCCTCCTTATATTTTCGCGCCGCGTCCGACGCCTCTGCACCTGATCCTAGAATCACACACAAGCAATTAAAATGATAAATATAAGAATAGTCACGGAACAAGCGACACAAGTTAACCGTGCGCCCTAATAAGACGCACAAGCATATAGTGCACAAAACGCGCTCGCAACAACGCCACAAACCGTAACTAGGGTTGCTATATGTGAAAACCACTAAGTGTAACAACCTAGTTCATTTATACCAATTCCAGTTCTCGTATTTTCTTAATTGTGGTATTTTTCCTGATTTATCATGTTTTGGGTACGAATAGTATTTTACATTTTATATTGCATTCGACCCGACCCGCTTGCTTGAAACTTGTTTGATTCATGTTTATGAATTACCTTGACTTGTTACATAGACATGTGCATTTCATGTATACTGCATACTGGCATTTCATCTGGCATTGCAACTTTTACCATATAACATTTGAAGTCACGTAAAATAATTTAAAATTTCATAACATGGCATGCATGATACCCCTAACCCCGTGGTAGCATACGCGCATCTTGTTCTCGTCCCGTTTAGTGAAACAGACGTGTTTGGATGGCTACGCGCACGTACGTGCATCCGTTCTTGGGGGTATGCATTTTCGTTACCTGAGCATTCATTTTGAATTTTGAAAGTCGCATATATTTTTTATATTTTAAATTTGAAATTTTAGACCCGACCCGGGCGCGTTTTGAAATATTTTGTATTCCGCCAAAATTCAATTTATTTAAATTTTAAAATTCCGTTCAAATATTTTTTATCAGTTCATAAAATTTTAATTAACTAACTAAATATATTATTAAATTAAAATCTTAACTCATTTTAACAAATTAAAACCTTTCCTTAACTCCTTAACCAATCAGCACATTTCTCTCTCTTCTCTCTCTCTCTTCCTCTCTTTCTTTCTCCCCCGCTACCTTCCAACTTTCTTTCTCCTCCTCTCTCCCTCTCTTCTCTCTCTCTCTCTATATATATCTCTCCTCTCGCGATACTCTCTCTCTCATCTCGCGGATACTGTAGAGGATCTCGTCACCTTCCTCTTGATCTCGTCACCTCCCTTCACCGTTTGTATTTTTTTCCTTCTTCTTCACTTTAAAACCCCGAGCCCCATCTCTTTAACCCATCAACGATTCTCAAAACCTAACTTTAAAATCCCCAGAGCTCCTCCTCCTCCTTGCCAACTTCATCCTCTCCCTCGCCAACTCCTCCTCACCTCCCTCATTCTCCCTAGATCCCTGCACACACCCTTGCACACACCAAGAAACCAAAACCCAGCACCACCTCCTCGCCGTTCCTTCATCTCCGACGACCCTAGCCTCACACCACCATCATCACCATCTCCTTCCTCTTCTGTCCTCTCTCTTCTGTCCTCTCTCCTCCACAAGAACCCTGCACCAAACCCCAGCAAACAAAACCCAAACCCTAGCCGAAACCCTAACTTCAAACCCCTTTGCCGGAGCTCCGTTCTTCATCGTCGACACCACTACCTCGTCTCCTCTGTCCCCAGAAACCCCAGAGCACCAAACTCCAGTGAGCACTTCTCTTCTTCTCTTCTTCTCTTCTTCTTCCTTTTCTTCTTTTCTTTTTCTTTTTCTTTTCTTTTCTTTAATCTTGGAACTGCAGAGATCGCCGGAGCCTGACGTCGCCGACGATCCAGACGACCCAGCGAACGTGCCTTGACTGCGTGATCACCCTCGTGCGTTGTTTGGACTCGTTCCGTGTACCGTGCGTGCGTTGCGACTTTTCACCGACGCGAGAAGTTCCGTACACATCCGTTTCTTGATCCGTCGAGGCAAGTTAATCTTGCTACATGCTATATAACTCATTATATACCTATTTAAATAAATATCACACCTGTATTTTAAATCAAGCATCCCATGTTTCATATTACAGCTTTTCGATGTTCCGTTTGCATCCATTCATATCATTTCAGATCTAGGTCATAAAAACTTATCTTGTTACATACCATATTACAATAGACTGCACCCAATGGAATATTTACATCACATATTGCTTAGTTGTACATCCCACAATACCATTTTACAGCTTTACTGTTTTTCGGATACCCGTTTGCATCCATCTCATTTAAAATATATATAATTGCATCCATAGATCACATTAATACATAACACTGTAATATTGACACCCCATGTTTAGTAAAGTACATCTAATTAGTATTGGAACTATAAATGTAACCCTAATCGATAATTGTGCATCCATATCTTTGAATTTATATCTATCTGCATACCATATCACATTATTCCATTTTATTGTTATATTAGTACTCCATACTTAATTTTGTGTACCCATATTTATTACAGTTTGATTATGAGCACCCACTCGACACTTGTGCACTACCTGACATGACCTGATACACTACTACTGACATAATTTGATTCCTGTGCACTACTTGACATGACTTGATACATATATACCACTTGACATGACCTGATATACCACAGCTTGACATGTTACCTGATCTTGTTACTAATGTCGTTGTCCCTACGGACATTTCCTGTTGTCTATACAGACAAACCTGTACCTGCTTGATCCTGTGTTGGCATTAGCTCCAGATTTATCAATACCTGACTTACACACATAACTTGGGGGTATGGGGAAATCAAGAATGTATCCGAACGTAACTCAAAGGGCTATTACATCTTGTTACTGTGGTCCCGTGGGGTTGAACGGGACATAGACTCACAGTCTATTACATCTTGTTACCGTGGTCCCGTAAGGTTGAACGGGACATAGACTCACCGTCTATTATATCGTGTTACCATAGTCCCGTAGGGTTGAACGGGGCATAGGCCGATGGGTTACGATGAGGATTACATTTATTGATTTTGAATAATTTTAGAGTAGATAACCGTATATCACAGTTTAGACTACTCACTGCACTTCACCTGTTTATATCCTGTTCACTGATCTATATTCATGTTACGTTTTACATGTTACCGAGGACTTGTTTCT
This sequence comes from Agapanthus africanus, assembly GCA_030015575.1. Classification (NCBI taxonomy): domain Eukaryota; kingdom Viridiplantae; phylum Streptophyta; class Magnoliopsida; order Asparagales; family Amaryllidaceae; genus Agapanthus; species Agapanthus africanus. The sequence goes on from JASDDO010000029.1 coordinate 426,330,531, forward strand.
GTTCATATTTCATGCCTGCATATTTCATTATATCCTGTTTGCCTTGAATTATTGATATTATGACGTACCGACGTCTGGGTTGTGCATGGCCTAGATCCCTTGTCCTTATCGCAGGCTGTCCAGGAGTACTTTGATTAACAAGCCGAGCAGTGAGGACCTGTTATTAGTTTAGTTTAGTTTCCTTTCAGTATTTTCATTCCTGATGTGAGCCCGCACTATGGGACGTACATTCCAGTCATTATTGTATTGGATTCTTTTGCTTCCGCATTATTTTATTCTTAACTCATTTATTCTGGCTTATGGACATGTGTTAGATAGTTTATTATTGTTCTTGATATCTCTACAGCCGTAATGTGACCGTGGAGGGATATTTCCTATCCACATGTAGCATGGTTGGCTCTGTCACGTGCCGATCTTAGCGTACTCTGGGAAGCGGAGCGTGACACTAAGCCTAAAACCCAATCGTACCAATCGCGCGTTCATAACACACTAAATATTATATGCAATCGGTTGTTTATCATCAAAACCACAACTTAATTAAAATCGATTTAATTCCAAAAGCCTAGTAAGCATCCATTTGCCATTTTTGTTCAAATCTTGATGTTTTAACAATTTTAGTGGCCACAATGCTCACTAAATTTCTTAATTAAGTCACACAAACCATTATTAAAATTTTATCTCACCCATTTATATTAATTTTAAAAACCTAGTTTGCAAAATTATCTGATTTGAAAAATTTTGAAGCAACAATTTACAAATTAACAACTAAACTAAATTTTGCATATCTTAAAATGTTAAACCACTCATCATAACCATACTCAAATAATAAAAACCCTTACCGGATCTCAAACCCCTTTCTTGAATTTTCAATCTTGAATTTAAAACCATATTAATACCTAATTGAGCTTGATTTAAAGTAATTATACAATAATTTACCATTGGGTTAGGATTATACCTCAAAATTCATGGGATCCAACATGCAACTTTGCCTCCTAATACGGTCTCTTGCTCCAAGATTTAAGCTAATTTGGGTAAAAGAAAAATGGGTGGAGGTTTAATGAAGAATTTGTGAGACTTTTGGTTGATTTTTTTTTATGGAAAAAGAATAATTTTTTGAAGAGAATTGGAGTGGAGAAGGGGGGCTGCTGCTGGCCATAATCCGGCTAAGGAGAATGAGGGGGGAGAGAGAGTGTGTGAGGCGGGTGTGGGTGTGTAGAAGCATCTCCAATTAATACACATATTATGTCATTTCATAATTATTTTGTTTTAATTTATTTCTTAATTCATTTATCATAGAATTCTCTAGAGTTTTGGAGACACATTATAAAAAAAAAAAGCATGTTACAAACTTGTTATATAATTGTCATGGTTTACTAATAAATGATTAACCCATTCCAATCTGTAATTATCACAAATTTAATATATAAATGAAAGCTTATAATGTTAATTAATTAATTAATTAATTAAGGAAAAATATTTAATTAAACTACCAATTTATAAGTGACTAAATAATTACCACATACTAGCAAATAGATAGTTAAAATATGTGTATTTAAGTCTGTAATGAAAATTAATTATATCTTTGTTTTTACGGAAAACACGTATTATTTTACCTATTATCGGAAAATTCACCTAAAAGATTATTTATTTATTTATTCTTAAAACGTTACAATCTTCCCCCCTTTAAAAAATTCGGTCCCCGAATTTAAAATCTAACCATGCGTACCCTCGAAAAGATGGGAACATTTCTTCCGCATCTCGACCTCGGCTTCCTACGTGATCTTTTCGCCGCTCGGGCCACTCCAAAGAACCATTACGGTCGGCACGTCCTCGGACCTCGGTTTCTTCATCTGCCGATCTAAAATGACTATCGGCTACTCGGCTAAAGAAAGATCGCGCTCCAGCTGAAACATCTGACGCTGTATCGCGTGCGAGGGGTCATGAAGGTACTTGCTGAGTATTGATACATGAATACGGGGTGAACATCTGAAAAGCTGGGTGGAAGAGTCAAACGATACACAACTGCGCCGACACGCTCGAGAATCTCTAAGGAACCCACATGTCTAAAATTAAGCCTTCCCTTCCTCCTGGATCTCAACATGCCCTTCATCGGAGAAACCTTTAAAAAAAATATGATCGCCAACAGTAAACTTAAGTCTATGCCGACGTCGGTCTACATAAGATTTCTGCCCGTTCTGGACCGCTCATCAACATATCCTGAATCAACTGAATTCCTTCGGTCATCTCCTACATAATCTGTGGCCCCCAAAAAATACTACTCTCACCGCGCTCTGTCCAACTTACGGGTGATAGACATCTCATCCCATAAAATGCTTCAAAGGGTGCCATCTGAGTCGTCTCCTGAAAGCTGTTATTGTAGAAAAACCTTATCAAGGGTAAACGACGATCCCAAATGCCACAAAATCTAGAACGCAAGTTCGGAGCATGTCCTCAAGAATCTGAATAGTCCTCTCTGATTGACCATCGGTCTGCGGATAGGAAACTGTACTGAAACTCAGTTAGTGTCCAATGCCTCCTGAAGTTTCTACCATCGTCGGCTGGTGAACGGGGTGCCTCTATCGGACATAATACAAGTCGAAACTCCATGTAGTCGCACCGTCATATCAACACACATCTGAACAAGTCCGAAAGTGGTCTTATCTGGTAGAAAATGAGCTACTCTCTGTCAATCGGTCTACGATCTTCCAACTAGAGTCACACTCTTGACTGGTCCTAGGTAGACCCATAAAAAGATCCGTAGAATTCTTTCTCATTTCCACTCAAGAATGGGCAAAGGTTGTAATTCTCCTGCTGACCCCTGATACTCGGCCCTGACTTGTTGATAAGTCATCATCCCAAAATAAATCTATGACATCTCTCTTCATCCTTTCCTACCAGTAGATACCTCTTAAATCATAATACCCCTTGGTGGAAACCAGATAAGCACTATATGTCGACTGGTATGCCTCCTTTAAAAAATCTTGCGTCTTAGTCCCTCGGAAACTGACACACCCGGTCGAATCCCAAATCTTAGTACTCCCTAATCATCAATCATGAACTGTAAATCTCTATTCTATCGAACCTGCTCCATGATCTTTAATAAACGAACGTCATCGGACTGTGCTTCCCTGATACGGTCAAATGCTATGGACGTGCACGGACACAGGCAAGTTGTCCCCCGGTCGACGTAAACTCGAATTGTACTCGGCTGTCATAAGGAATCTGCTAATCTGCCGTCGACTGTCTCTGAACTGTGCTCAAACAACAAAAGCTACATCCGGGCCTCCGACTCAAAGCATCTGCCACAACATTCGCCTCGTCCAGACGATAAAGAATCTCGCAGTCATAATCTTTCACTAGCTCCATTCAGCTGTGCTATCTCAAAATTTGATCTTGTTGCTGAAAGATGTACTTTAAGCTTCTTGTGATCAATAAATATCTGGGAGGACTAGCATCTCTAGATCTTAAGTGCAAAAATCACTGCAGCCATCTCTAAGTCATGTGTAGAATAGTTCTGCTCGTGCTTCTTCAATTATCGAGAAGTATCGCAATAACCAACAAAACCGCCTGATCCTGAAGGCAAAATAATACTGGCATCGTAGTCAAACGAGTCTTTAAATGCTGAAAGCTCTGCTCGCACGCCTCAGTTCAAAGAAAAGAAACTCCCTTTCAGGTCAACTCTATCAACGGTCCAGCTATGCGCGAAGAATCCTGTACGAAAAGTCGATAGTATCCAGTCAAACCCACAAGTTGCGAACTTCCGTCACTGATACTCGTCTGGGCCAATGCTGAACGGCCTCGATCTTCTTCGGTTCCATACTTAACATCTCTTGCAACTACGTGACTCAAGGAGTCAACACATTCCAACCAGAAAACACACTTGGATAATTTAGCGAATAACTGGCACTTCCTCAAGGTCTGCAACGAAATCTTCAAATGCTTCCCAGGCTCCACTCGGCTCCAAAAGTACACTAGGATGTCCTCAAGAACGGCCTGGATATTCGGTTCATCCAATCCATAAACGCTGCTGGGGTATTGATAAGCTCGAATGTCATCACCAAAACACATAACGCCCGAACTTGTGTGAAAAATAATCTTCGGAATATCATCCTCTTGAACCCACAACTGGTAGTAGCCTAACCGCAAGTCAATCTTTGAGAAATGTCCCGCACAGTAACCCAATTCAACTGACGATAATCAATATATAGACGCAAACGGCCGTCCTTCTGACAAACAGGACATGAGCTCCCCAAGGTGACGCACTCGGACGAACAAGCCCTTTATCCAACAATTCTTGCAACTGGTCCTTCAGTTCTTTACGCTCCGCCGGGTCCATCCGATATGGCGGTATAGAAAAAGGCTCCATGCTGGGAATCAAGTCAAAGAAGAATCCAACATCGCTCTCTGGCGACAAATCAAACTACTTGTCAGGAAAGACATCTTGAAATTCCCTCACAAACGGGACCTGGTCCAACGGGACCTCTGCGGCTCTAACATCACGAACATACGCTACTGTTTACCCAAATCAGAGCAAAGTTATTAAAAAAAAAAAAAAGTGCGCAACTGCGCAGTGCGCTACGCGACACGTGTCAGCGCAGCTGCGCGACACGTGTCAGCGCGCGCAGTTGCGCAAGCAAAAAAAATAAAATAAAATAAAATAAAATAAAATAAAATAAAAAGTGCGCAAGTGCGCAGTGCGCTGCGCGACACGTGTCAGCGCAGCTGCGCAATGCGCTGCGCGACACGTGTCAGCGCGCGCAGTTGCGCAAGCAAGCAAGAAAAAAAAAAGTGCGCAACTGCGCAGTGCGCTGCGCGACACGTGTCAGCGCAGCTGCACAGTGCGCTGCGCGACACGTGTCAGCGTGCGCAGTTGCGCAAGCAAAAAAAAAAGCGCAAGTGCGCAGTGCACTGCGCGACACGTGTCACGCGCTGGAGAGTTGCGCAAAAACAGAATGAAAATTTAAGAAAATCTTTTCTGTTTTTGTTAAAGCAAGAAGATTTCTTCTATAAAACAGGGGCCTTTGGATCAAAAATCCAACGGTGGGGAAAATTCCCCAAATCACTCAGAAAAAGATCACTTTAACAAATTTAACTAATTTATGAGCACTATAAAAAGGACCCTAGACCTCATTTCAAAAGGAAGAAACATCTGGCTAAAAAAAAAAGAGAGAAGAGAACTCTGAGAAACTCCTTAAGAATAAAAAAAGGTACAAAACCTTTAGAAAAAGAGAAAGTTCTCTTATGAACAGATCATAGATCTAAAAAACAAGATCAATGATCTTTAATAAAAATAAAATAAAATAAAATAGTGCTTTGCACTTTTATGAACCTTTGGTTCTCTGAGATAAGAAAAACAAGAAAAACTTGTTTTTTCTTAGAAATAAATTAAATAGTGCCTTGCACTTGTTTTATGAACCATCGGTTCTTGAACCTAAAAGGGTTCTTAAATTAATAGTGCTTTGCACTTCTTATGAACCACTGGTTCTCTAAAACAAGAAAAAGAGAAATAAAAAAAAGATAGTGCTTTGCACTTTTATGAACCTTTGGTTCTTGAAATAAACAAACTTGTTTTTCTTTGATCTAAATTAGATCAAGAAATCAAATAGTGCTTTGCACTTCTTTTATGAACCATTGGTTCTTGAATCTAAAAGATTCTCAAATTAATAGTGCTTTGCACTTATAAATCTGCACTGTTGTGCTCTCTGATTGGCGCAAAGCGCTTGACAAATGCAATGCATTTCCTAAAGGGCCAGGCCCAAATCAAAAAGACCTAGTAGGCCTAATTAAATTGCAGTGCAATAAAAGGGGCAGAGCCCAAACAAAATAGATGCTCTGCATCATTTATAAAAGGGCAGAGCCCAAACAAAATAGATGCTCTGCATCATTTATAAAAGGGCAGAGCCCAAACAAAACAAAAATAATGCAGTGCATTGTTTAAAAAGGGGCAAAGCCCTAACTCAGGCCTAATTGGCCAAAGACAAATAAAAATGTTGAACATTCAACTGGACTTAGCCCAGTCATGGCCATAAGTCCTCAAATTAAATTGACTGAGCACGGCTGCTCCCTAAATGAATTTACATCCGGTTCGAGGGTACATCTCCGAACTCCTCTGACACCTATCGTTGTAATCCTTCAACGACGTCAGAGAGGTGACGGGTCCCAACGACCATACATCAATATGGACTGCGGGGTCCTTAAACTCGTGGACCGAGACGTCCGTAAACTAATATCGGACCGAAACGTCCCTAAACTAATATCGGACCGAAACGTCCCTAAACTAATATTGGACCGAGACGTCCTTAAACTAATATTGGACCACCATGTCCTTAAACTGGCACAATAGAGCCCAAATGCTCTTTTGTCGGATCTAAACGATCCCGTTAAGTCAATCTTAGTCCCAAACTGGACTAACGTATCCTTAACAACCGTTTAAGTTGATCTTAGCCTCAAATATGGCTAACGCATCCTTAGACCTTCAAACAGACTTTAGTCCCAAATTGGACTATAAATTCCCCCAATCAACTTTGCCTCAAGGGTACATCTCTGAACTCCTCTGACATTTGTCGTTGTAATTCTTCAACGTTGTCAGAGAGGTGACGGGTCCCGACGACCATACATGCAATGGACCACTATGTTCCTAAACTGGAACAATAGAGCCAAAATGCTCTTTTGTCGGATCTAAACGATCCCGTTAAGTTGATCTTAGTCTCAAACAGGACTAACGTATCCTTGACGAACGTTTAAGTCGATCTTAGCCGCAACGCGACTAATGCATCCTTAAACTAAAAACACCAAACCCAAATCTAAGTAAATACGGATTTGGACTAATCCACGTCCTACGGGCGACGGCATTACTCAGTCTCCGTATACAATCCACGGGCAACCACAAACAAAACAAACACCCACGACACGAAGTGAAATTCTGGAGAAGGAGAAAGTTGTTACCGCAATGCGGTAGCGTAATTAACTGCAGGGGCTTGCGCCTGCAGGGAAGAGCGTCCCCACAATCAAAAACCCCTCTAGCGAGGGGGAATCTGACGAAGTCTGCTACATCGGCCGCATCCGTCTAAACCTCCGATACACGGTGCCATAAATCAACTTGGCATCTTCGGAGAGGTGGACGGATAAAACCAAATAGCATCTGCCCCGAATCTCAGCGCCAGGACATCGCGGTCCTGTGCGCCGCTTTTCGGAGGGGAACAGATTCTGGCACGCCCGGTGGGACCTCTTCCTCTTTCCACTCCACACTTTGTGTGTCGTGTTCGCGAACAAATCGCGGTTTGCTGTGATTGCCTGTGGATTCAAGGTACTAAGATTTGGTGTCTTGCTTTATGCAGAAAACAGAAAATCGATGGCTTCGAACTGCACCGCCCGCAGCGATAACTCTCGCTCCGTCATTGCTGAAGGAGTGACTTATGGGCCCCAAGCGGCCTCCCTTTTCAAGATGCCGGTGGAGCAGTTGGCTTAAGCCACCACTGGACTATTTTTTGGGACCATGCTCCCACCAATGAGCTTCAACGCCCCAATGACATTGCAAGAAGCTCCAAAGAAGTCGGTTTTCGATCGACTTACCACTGCCGCGACCCCTCTCAACGGGTCGTCCAACTCCACTGCTTCAGTTTTTAACGGACTAGGCCAGTCTAACAGGCTCATGAAGAAGCCTGCCATACCAGAAGCCGTTATCCCGAAGCGGATAGCCATTCCAACTCCCGTTCCTGGCAAAATCACCAAGGTTGCTTCCCATGTTCAGAAGTCCGCTTCTGACAAGTTGGCCGTCCCCGTTCAACGGACGTCGATCTTTAAAAAGCTGGTACCAGTATATTCTGACCAACACAGGGGGCACGAGGAGGTCACCCCTATAGCTGAAACAACTCCATCAGCACGACATGCCCGACGTCGCTACTGGCACCGAGTGAGGAAGGCTGGGGGCAACTCCCCCTCTGGGATAACTCCGTCAGCTCCGATGGTGAGGATCGATGCTGCTGTTCCAACCAAGAATAGCTTTGAACTGCTCAACAAGGTACGCAGAAACTCTCCTACTGCGATGTTGAAACGAACTCCTTCACCTGTGGTGAATACTCCAGAGAAGAAGCTAGAGCAGCCCCCTCAACGGCTGTCCTCTAAAATTTACAAAGTCTGGCGACAGGTCCAAGAGTCGGTGATCGATCAAGACTGCCTCCGACGACAGAAAAAGATGAAGGTTCGGCAGGGAAAGGATTACTCTGTCAAACCACAAAAAGCAAAAGCTACTTGGGTGCCCACTACAACGGCTCCCTTAACTCCAATCACTCAAAAAAGGAAGCCACAAAAAGCCCCTGTGAACATGGCGAAGCATAAAAACGCTGAACACAAACGCCCCAAATCTGGGAGCATGGTGGTGCACACTGTTTATATGGCTTCTGGAAAGGAGGAAAGCCGCACTTCTACGGGCCACCGACCGCTCACCCGATCCGTGACGAAAGCCCAGGAGCAACAACAAAAGCTTCGGGAAATGATGACTACAATGGCTGCACTCACTGAGCCAAAAGAAAGCTCTGAAACGTCTTCGGATGAACGTCAAGAACAAGAAACTGACGCTGACTTTTTACGCAGAGTCCTCAAAAAGAGGGACAAAGAAGCTGCAGAGCAAGCGGCTAACATAAAACAGATGGCGCTCCTCTTCCAAGATATGGTAGGGATGATGTTACAGCCGGACCCTCCTGCTGAAGATCCTCCGATCGTCCTTGAAGACGACAAGGGAGAAACGTCAAATCATCCGCCGGCTCTGTCAACAGCCAAGGAGGAGGCAATCTCCAAAGTTGACCTAGACGAATATATAGCTCAGCAGATCCGGGTTCATCAGGCGAATGAAGCGGCTGGGCAAATTGTTAGAACCGGACGACCGTATCCGGGCTGGTATGACCAAATCAGTTACCCGCCAGGATATACGATCCCTAAATTCCACGTATATAAAGGGACAGGGAATCCGCATCAGCATGTCGCTCAATTCAGGGCCTTATGCGGCAATACTGGAGGAGATGACAAATTGTTGCTACGTCAATTCGTCGGCAGCTTAGCAGAAACAGCCTTTGAATGGTATTCGGAGCTACCTAACGACTCTGTCAAAACATTTGCAGAGATGGAACTGCTGTTTACACAAAGATTCGCGAGTGCTAGTGAACGCACCCCGATAACAGCACTAATAAATGCCAGGATAAGGCCAAGCGAAACGTGGGTTCAATACGCAACACGATGGCGGAACCTATGGTCGAAATGCGAACAACGCATAGAAGAGGCACCTGCGGTAGGCATGTTTGTAGGAACTCTCGATCCGCAGGCGACCATCTCGCAATTCATGATGTTCTTCAGGCCGACCACCTTCCAGGCCTTGATCGACAAATTAGCCCAAATGGACCAGATGGGCCATAAGCCGTCTCCTCCAAGACCCGATCCCCGAAATGAGAAAGGAAAAGCGATCATCGTCGCCAATGCTCAACAACAGTCAAGCAACTCAAAGCCGGTCGTTCGCCAAAACAACGTGCGTCCACGCCCATCCCTCGAAGAGAGGCTAGGACGTCCTTACTCGTTTCCTCAGAATAAAACGAGAAGACTGTTTGAGCTGGCAGTGCGTAACAGACTCATCAATCTGCCGAGTCCAAAGCGTCTGTCGCAGCCAGGCGATCTTAATAATCCCAATTATTGCCCTTACCACCAAACGGTAAGTCACCCGATTGAGGATTGTTTCGTCTTTAAGGGATGGATCGAGGATCAATACCTGCAAGGCAAGTTCGCGCTGTCTGAAAACTGGAAGGTAAACCCACCACAGCCGCACTCTCCAAAGAAGACGGACACGCCGGGGGCAGCTTGTTCTTTAGTCAAGGATGAAAACAATGGAGAAAACCCATCGGATGAATCCGAAGACTACGCAGCGACTTGTCATATGATTTCTCATTCACTGACGGATGATAAAGAGGCTCCTTGCGCTGAGAAACCAATGGCGAATCCTGAGCCGGAGATTCTACAGCCATCAGACGAGTTGATCGATGTCTTCCTAAGTGAAATTCGTCTGAAAGCAAAAGCCAATCAAGAACGTGAAATGGCCATACTAGAAAGAACCAAGGTATTCCCGTCAAATCAAAAGCCATACACTGTGGGTAAAAACAAATTCAAGACGAGGAAACGGTTCGCCAAAGCTCTATCAGTAGGAATGAAGCTACCGCCCTCTGAAGAAAATTCTTTCTCTGAGGTAGAGATGCACCCTAACTTCTGTTTATATCATCAGAAGATCATACATCCTACCGAAGACTGCGAGTCTTTAACTGTTGGTGGCAAGGGTATGTCGCTCAAAAGCAACACTTCGACAGGACAAAGTGTGAAGCTTGTGGACATCGGAAAAATACGATATATGAGCGCAAAGGAGCCGCCGCAAACTGTCATATAGCCGACTTCAAGGGATCACAAATTATCACCTTGGAAGCGACTCTGACGAAGAAGCTATCCCCAACTCTTCCCTTGGGGAATCTATTTCAAAAATAAAGGAATTGAGAAGCTGCGAGAACGTTCAGCCATGCAATCGCTCGGAAAAAATCCCGACCCCGTAAGCAAGGGACCAAACAAGAAGAACAAAGGAAAAGGAAAAACGGCCCTCGTCGCCAGCGCTCAACAACAATCAGGTGACCCTAGACCGGTTGCTCGCCAAAGCAACAAGCGGCAATCCCTCCAAGAAAAGTTGAAACGTCCTTACTCGTTTCCGCAAGATAAAACAAGGGGACTGTTCGAGCTGGCAGTGTGCAACAGACTCATCAATCTGCCGGCTCCAAAATGTCCGTTGCGGCCAGGCGATGTTAATAATCCTAACTATTGCCCTTACCACCAAACAGTAGGTCACCTGATCGAGAACTGCTACGTCTTCAAAAACTGAGTTGAAGACCAATACCAACAGGGCAAGTTTGCACTGTCTGAGAACTGGAAGGTGAGTCCGCCACAACCGCACGCTCCGAAGAAGATGGATACACCGGGGGCATCATGTTCATTCATGGAGAAAGACTCATAGACCGAAAAGTCAATAAACTAGATATTCGCCTCAAATACGGCGACAACGGACCGAAACGTCCTTAAACTAACAACGGACCGAGATGTCCTTAAACTAATGATGGACCGCAATGTCCTAAAACATGCAAATGACCGAAATGTTTTTAAACTACTACCGCAGCATTCTCAGGCTGACGAGAATATAAAAAAAAAGAAGAAAATAAAAAAAAAAACGGTATGTCCATAAGCAAAACGGGCATGGAGGAAAACCCGAAAGGGCTCCGTGAGTAAAAACAGCAGGGCTACCGGCGAATGTTCGTGAAAACCCGAAAGGGCGCGACCTCGTAAAAAAAAATATAAAAATATTAAAAAAAAATAAAAAGAATAAAAAAAAACGGTATGTCCATAAGCAAAATGGGCACGGATGAAAACCCGAAAGGGCTCCGTGAGTAAAAACAGCAGGGCTACCGGCGAGTGTTTGTGAAAACCTGAAAGGGCGCAACCTCGTTAAGAAACACTTATAGGGTCCTCTCGACCCTGTAAGGAGAAACCACCTGCGTGAGATCCTTACGACTCACAAAGGAACAACACACTTAGGGATCCCCACGATTCCGAAGGAGAAAATACACTTGCGAGATCCTCACGACTCGTAAGGAGAACTCTCTTGTGGGACCCTTACGGCTCATAAGATTTGAAAGTCTTAAGTTGCAGAAACCTTAACCTGTTCTTAAGCAGCCCCCACAACCTTCGATATTGCCCTACAAGCGGCTCATAATGACCCTTGTATACAGTCCACGGGCACGAATAAATATTTCCCTAACAAAGTCCCATCCGTGACTAGGGATATGCTTGTACAGCAAACAACACTTGTAAGTCCTCTCGACTTATAAGGAGAAAACCCTTTTGTAAGATCCTTACGACTTACAAGAGAATATGCACTTAGGAATCCTCAAGATTCCCAAGGAGAAAACACACCTACAAGATCCTCACGACTTGTAGGGAGAAATACCTTTGTGAGACCCTTATATCTCATGAAGTCAAAAGCCTTAGCCGACAGGACCCTTAATCCTGTTTACTAAGCCACCTTTGTTCGGGATCGACAGAGGCAAATGATGATTCGCTCCTGGCAATATTCCAGTTGTAGCAATGTTGATGCCTAAATCGGTATCAAATTCCAAGTCCTTTCATGGCAGATGATGATTCGCTCCTGGCAATATTCCAGTTGTAGCGATGCTGATGCCTAAATCGGTATCAAATTCCAAGTCCTTTCATGGCAGATGATGATTCGCTCCTGGCAATATCCCAGTTGCAGCGATGCTGATGCCTAAACCGGTATCAAATTCCAAGTCCTTTCAAGGCAAATGATGATTCGCTCCTGGCAATATTCCAGTCGCAGCGATACTGATGCCAAGATTGGTATCAGACCCCAAATTCCCTACTCGCAAAAAAAAAAAAAAATCAGGGAGCCCCCCCCAAAAAAATGCATACGAAATAACCGAAATGATGGGGCAACTTGCAAACAAAATCAGCAAGTAAAAATGTATGCACGCAAAATAGCCGAAATGGTTGGGCAACTCGCAATAAAAAACAGCGAGTAAAAATAAAATAAACAGTCGAAATGATTGGGCAACTCGCAATAAAAAGCAGCGAGTAAAAAGAAAAATAGCCGAAATGATTGGGCACCGCGAAAAATAGCCGAAATGATTGGGCAATCGCGATTTTCGCGATATATAAAGCTGAAATGATAGAGCATCGCGGAAAGAATAAAAAAAAATGAAAGAATGAAACTTTTGCCCTACAGGTGAAATCACATCGATCCCTGTATATAATCCAGGGGCACTGATAAAAAGGGAACAATACCTTCCCAACAGGCTCCACCAGAAAGCGAAGCCAAATCTCGACGGTTCATAGATAACCTAGAGACCATCTCGACATTTGTCGCAATATTACAGACACGATGTCAACAAATGAAGCAAAGGAAGGTCCCTAACTTCAGGGTCTCGACGTCAATATCGACAACTTAAAGATCACCAACGGCGTTTCTCCTCACTCCAACTAGATGCAGACATGACGTCAACAACTGACCTCAGAATCGCAACGAAACGGAACCATGATAAAGTCCCTAGTTCCAAATCTCAATGGCCACGTCTACAGCCTGGAGACCAACAACGGTGTGCCTCCTCATTCCAACAGGACACAGATGTTACACCATCAAGCGGAGCGATGGCAAAATCCCAGCTTCACCTCAGCATTCGTCTCGATACAGTAGACGCAATGTCAACAACAGCGTTCCTCCGCAGTCCAGCTGGAGGCAGATGCAACGTCAACAAAAGACCTCACGGTCGAAACAAAGCGGAGTAACGGCAAAATCCCAACTCCACCTTAGCATTCGTCTCGTTACAACAGACGCAATGTCAACAACGGCGTTCCTTCGCAGCCCAGCGGGGTGTAAATGCAAAGTTAACAAAAGACCCCATGGTCGAAACAAAGCGGAGTGATGGCAAAATCCCAGCTCCACCTCAGCATTCGTCTCAATACACCAGACGCAGTGTAAGCAAACGAAGCGAAGGCCACATTCCTAGCTTCAACGTCTTTACGGTAACTCACATAAAACCGGAAAGACAATCGGAGACCATCTCACATAAAGTGGTCGACGTTCGTCTCGATACAGTAGACGAAATATCAACCTCAGCGTTCTTCCTCCAGCAGGGATTCAGACATGACAAAGCAAATGAAGCGAAGGCCACATTCCTAGCTTCAACGTCTTTACGGTAACTCACATAAAACCGGAAAGACAATCGGAGATCATCTCGCATCAGCACAGAGTGGTCACCACCTTGACGTTCGTCTCGATACAGCAGACAAAATGTCAACCCCAGCGTTCTTCCTCCAACAGGATTTGGACACACCAAAGCAAACGAAGCGAAGGCCACATTCCTAACTTCGACGTCTTGACGGTAACTCACATAAAACCGGAAAGACAATCGGAGACCATCTCACATGAAGTGGTCACCTCCATGACGTTCGTCTCGATACAGTAGACGAAATGTCAACCTCAGCGTTCTTCCTCCAGCAGGGATTCAGACATGACAAAGCAAACGAAGCGAAGGCCACATTCCTAGCTTCAACGTATTTACGGTAACTCACATAAAACCGGAAAGACAATCGGAGATCATCTCGCACCAGCACAGAATGGTCACCACCTCGACGTCCGTCTCAATACAGCAGACGAGATGTCACCCCAACGTTCGTCTCGACACAGCATACGCAACGTTATTAAACGAATGGAGCCACGGCAAAATCCCTAGTTCCAAACCTCGACGGTTCACCAGCAACCTAGAGACAACCTCGACGACCGTCTCGATACAGCAGACGAGATGTCACCCCAACGTTCGTCTCGACACAGCAGACGCAACGTCATCAAACAAACGGAGCCACGGCAAAATCCCTAGTTCCCACCGCAACATTCGTCCCGATACAGCAGACGCAATGCCAGCAAACGAAGCAAAAGCCAAATTCCTAGCTTCAGGGTCTTGACGGCAACTCATATAAAGCCCGAAAGACTATCGGAGATCATCCCCACACCAGCGCGGAGTGGTTATGACTCATCGGGGCTCTCCAAAATGAGCCTAACCTCAAGTAAAAAGTGGCATGGCAAATTCCTAGCGCTTGCTCTTCCGACGGTCAAACTGCCAAGGAGGATTGCTTGAAGACGTCTTGTCCAGCCTCCGAAGGGATCAGAGACACGGCAGTCGCAGGGCTACTCGAACAGCACGATTGCCTATCGAGGACTATATCAGCTTATGCGACGGTACGATGGCCAAAACCCTAAGTACCACCAACCTTAACGGGCTTCTGGCGTAAAGAGCAGAGGTTAAATACGACGTTAAGATGTTCTTGCGAGAAACGTTCGATTCGTCTCGACTTGTGAAAAATTGTCGAGGCGGCTCGACTCGTGAGATAAAGCCTTAGGCAGTGGGCATAAAAGAAGCCTGTTTCCTAAGCATTGGGACCCTACGAGTTGGCCCAAAACGGTCTCTTGCATACCATCCACGGGTCTCACTATCCAACATCGAACTTCGACAAGGAGGGAAGCAACCGCTTATAAGTCCTCTCGACTCGTAAGAGGGAAAAATTCTCTTGTAGGATCCTTACGACTTACAAGAGAAAACCACACTTAGGAATCCTCACGATTCCTAAGGAGAAAAACCCGCCTACAAGATCCTCTCGATCCGTAGGGAGAAAAATCTCTATGAGACCCTCACGGCTCATAGAGTTGAAAAGTCTTAGGCAGCAGATCTGAACCTGCGGCCTAAGCCCTCGCTATCTCATGAAGAAATCAAGAACCTTACTCTATTACCTGCTAATTGTGACGACATGCTGAGAAAGAGGAAAAGCAACAGAAAGAGCACCCGATTTACGTTTGATCAAGCGTTCAAGACACAATCATTCATGCATGGGCAAAAAGACTCAGGACAAAACAACAACAACAACAACTGAGCCTTTTATCCCAAGCTGGGATATAAAAAAAAATTTCCAGGGCATGGATATAAGATATATAATAAAGACAAGCTGGGATATAAAAAAAATTTCCATTAATATTGCCCGAAATTCTTACAGTCATAAAAACAATAAATGAAAGTTACAATGGAATAACCTCAGATCCATGGCATGGATTGAGGAATTCAAAAGCGACCCTATCTATGACTTTCCAAGCCTCGCGGACCATCCTAGTGTGCTTCCTTTCGCGAGCACAAGCGTCGGGGTCCTTTCCGATGTCTTCCACCCTCCGATAAGCAGCGAGTATGGCAGACTGTTGAAAGACCTTGTGCAAGAGGTCGATAAGACTGTCTCGCCGTCTCTTCGAGATAAAGTTCAATAGGTACACAGAGTGCACCTTATCCTCAGCGGCATCCAACGCCCTAAGCGGCACGCTGGAACAGAATAGGGGAAGCGCTTCCCAGATAGCTCCCACGATAAGTTTAAGAAGAGAGGAACGTCGGGGAAGCAGTGGACCATTGCATGCGTCGAAGCGACTCATTATTTCAGCACACTCCTCGTTTATGAACTCCTGATTTTGAGAGCGGCCAAGTCGGCGGATGTCCTCATGAGAGATGATCTCGTTAAGAGCATACATGTGGGCGTTCATTGTTCCTGTGAAAGAGGATCAACAAAATTATCAGGAAGACTGATTAAGCAAAACGATATAATGCACTGAGGAATAAAATGTCATATTTAAGTTCCAAGATCCATGAAGAATTCTTAAGAGTTCTTCTATATGATTTAGGAGGAGCAAAGCTCCATTAATAAATTAAGAAAATCTAAGGAAAATCTTTCAGAGAGCAGAGCTCTATGGAACCCTAGTAGGGTCTCCTTTAGTTCTCTTTAGATCCCTTTAAGACCTGTAGAGCAAAGCTCTGCTAAGTGAAACCCTAAATAGGTTTCCTTTAGATCAGAGATCTATTGAGAGCGAGGCTCTATCAATGAAAATTAATTTAATTTAATTTAATTTAATCTTAATTAAAATTTTCACCTAAAAGTTTTAAGAATTTAACTCTTAAAGTTCTTGAAAATAAAGAGCAGGACTCTGAGTTCTGAAAGTAAAATTTTAGAAATGAGAATCATCTAAGCGACCAAATGTCCTATTTATAGGCATCAAGTGCCCTTTCATCTTCCAAAAGATGGCGCGACGGTTCGGAGTCTGCCACCGCTGCGCTCACGTTAGGAGGCCACGTAAGCGCAACGGTGGGGGGGCATCGATTTACCCAAATCAGAGCAAAGTTATTAAATAAATAAAAAAAAGAAGTGCGCAACTGCGCAGTGCGCTGCGCGACACGTGTCAGCGCAGCTGCGCAGTGCGCTGCGCGACACGTGTCAGCGCGCGCAGTTGCGCAAGCAAAAAAAATAAAATAAAATAAAATAAAAAAGTGCGCAAGTGCGCAGTGCGCTGCGCGACACGTGTCAGCGCAGCTGCACAATGCGCTGCGCGACACGTGTCAGCGCGCGCAGTTGTGCAAGCAAGCAAGAAAGAAAGAAAGAAAGAAAGAAAAGTGCGCAACTGCGCAGTGCGCTGCGCGACACGTGTCAGCGCAGCTGCGCAGTGCGCTGCGCGACACGTGTCAGCGCAGCTGCGCAGTGCGCTGCGCGACACGTGTCAGCGCGCGCAGTTGCGCAAGCAGCCAAAAAAAAAAAGCGCAACTGCGCAGTGCGCTGCGCGACACGTGTCACGCGCTGGAGAGTTGCGCAAAAACAGAATGAAAATTTAAGGAAATCTTTTCTGTTTTTGTTAAAGGAAGAAGATTTCTTCTGTAAAACAGGGGCCTTTGGATCAAAAATCCAATGGTGGGGAAAATTCCCCAAATCACTCAGAAAAAGATCACTTTAACAAATTTAACTAATTTATGAGCACTATAAAAAGGACCCTAGACCTCATTTCAAAAGGAAGAAACATCTGGCTAAAAAAAAAAAGAGAGAAGAGAACTCTGAGAAACTCCTCAAGAATAAAAAAGGTAAAAAACCTTTAGAAAAAGAGAAAGTTCTCTTATGAACAGATCATAGATCTAAAAAACAAGATCAATGATCTTTAATAAAAATAAAATAAAATAAAATAGTGCTTTGCACTTTTATGAACCTTTGGTTCTCTGAGATAAGAAAAACAAGAAAAACTTGTTTTTTCTTAGAAATAAATTAAATAGTGCCTTGCACTTGTTTTATGAACCATCGGTTCTTGAACGTAAATGAGTTCTTAAATTAATAGTGCTTTGCACTTCTTATGAACCACTGGTTCTCTAAAACAAGAAAAAGAGAAATAAAAAAAAGATAGTGCTTTGCACTTTTATGAACCTTTGGTTCTTGAAATAAACAAACTTGTTTTTCTTTGATCTAAATTAGATCAAGAAATCAAATAGTGCTTTGCACTTCTTTTATGAACCATTGGTTCTTGAATCTAAAAAATTCTCAAATTAATAGTGCTTTGCACTTATAAATCTGCACTGTTGTGCTCTCTGATTGGCGCAAAGCGCTTGACAAATGCAATGCATTTCCTAAAGGGCCAGGCCCAAATAAAAAAGACCTAGTAGGCCTAATTAAATTGCAGTGCAATAAAAGGGGAAGAGCCCAAACAAAATAGATGCTCTGCATCATTTATAAAAGGGCAGAGCCCAAACAAAATAGATGCTCTGCATCATTTATAAAAGGGCAGAGCCCAAACAAAACAAAAATAATGCAGTGCATTGTTTAAAAAGGGGCAAAGCCCTAACTCAGGCCTAATTGGCCAAAGACAAATAAAAATGTTGAACATTCAACTGGACTTAGTCCAGTCATGGCCATAAGTCCTCAAATTAAATTGACTGAGCACGGCTGCTCCCTAAATGAATTTACATCCGGTTCGAGGGTACATCTCCGAACTCCTCTGACACCTATCGTTGTAATCCTTCAACGACGTCAGAGAGGTGACGGGTCCCAACGACCATACATCAATATGGACTGCGGGGTCCTTAAACTCGTGGACCGAGACGTCCGTAAACTAATATCGGACCGAAACGTCCCTAAACTAATATCGGACCGAGACGTCCCTAAACTAATATTGGACCACCATGTCCTTAAACTGGCACAATAGAGCCCAAATGCTCTTTTGTCGGATCTAAACGATCCCGTTAAGTCGATCTTAGTCCCAAACTGGACTAACGCATCCTTAACAACCGTTTAAGTTGATCTTAGCCTCAAATATGGCTAACGCATCCTTAAACCTTCAAACAGACTTTAGTCCCAAATTGGACTATAAATTCCCCCAATCAACTTTGGCTCAAGGGTACATCTCTGAACTCCTCTGACATTTGTCGTTGTAATTCTTCAACGTCGTCAGAGAGGTGACGGGTCCCGACGACCATACATGCAATGGACCACTATGTCTCTAAACTGGAACAATAGAGTCCAAATGCTCTTTTGTCGGATCTAAACGATCCCGTTAAGTTGATCTTAGTCTCAAACAGGACTAACGTATCCTTGACGAACGTTTAAGTCGATCTTAGCCGCAACGCGACTAATGCATCCTTAAACTAAAAACACCAAACCCAAATCTAAGTAAATACGGATTTGGACTAATCCACGTCCTACGGGCGACGGCATTACTCAGTCTCCGTATACAATCCACGGGCAACCACAAACAAAACAAACACCCACGACACGAAGTGAAATTCTGGAGAAGGAGAAAGTTGTTACCGCAATGCGGTAGCGTAATTAACTGCAGGGGCTTACGCCTGCAGGGAAGAGCGTCCCCACAATCAAAAACCCCTCTAGCGAGGAGGAATCTGACGAAGTCTGCTACATCGGCCGCATCCGTCTAAACCTCCGATACACGGTGCCATAAATCAACTTGGCATCTTCGGAGAGGTGGACGGATAAAACCAAATAGCATCTGCCCCGAATATCAGCGCCAGGACATCGCGGTCCTGTGCGCCACCTTTCGGAGGGGAACAGCTACGAATCCTTGGCATCCTTTCCTCAAGAACGGAGTAGCGCGAAGAGAAGAAATCGACTGGGAAAGGCGACGCTGTGGCCTCCCCGAAAAAACAAGAACTGGCTTCCCCGAAAAACTAAATCTGACTGCTTCCTTACGGCAGTCCACAGACGCACAACACGTGGCTAACCAATCCATGCCCAGGAGAACTTCGAAGTCGAACATATTGAGAAGAATCAAATTGACAAAAGAATCCCTACCTCTGTCACAACGGCGTCTATCTAACCGCCTCTGAGCTGGCCTACCCGTACGAATCCACTTTGGTCCAGAAACGACTGAAGTCTCAGAAATGTGCTCCTCCAATAGTAAGGCCGCGTCCATGGCAGCGACGTAAGTGTAAAAAGGCTGGGCACTACTAGCAAGAATTAACTGCATGTCCAATCTCCACACGAACCTCTTTATCCATTTCTCTTCAGCGTCCTCCAGGAAAGGAGCATATCAAACCGCTGAGTAAGCTAAATATCGTACTCGGACACCGTCATCCCTAGAGTCTTGCGCAAAGACTCAAGACTGCGAGCTCGGACATCTCGAACGCTCTTCGGAAGGAAACGAGCAAGAATTACAGCTGTGAACTTATCCCCAATCATAGGAAGTAGGTCTGTAGCTCGGTCTCTCCCAATTGACTCGCACCACGTCTGAGCAAGACCTCTCTAGACGAAAACTCGCAAGCTCAACCCATATTTTATCGGAAAATCTCTGTGAACGACAAATCCTAGCTATCCTGTCGAGGATTGTCTACGGATCTTTCACTGCATCTGTGCCGGTAAAAACAAACTGGAGGCCTCAGCCTAAAAAAACTCCTATAAGGATACGGAAATAAATTTGGTAACAACAGAAATAGCTGCCTGAGCAGCAGGTACAATCGCAGTCCCTGAAATAGGAGGGACATCATCGGCTCTCGGAGCTCGGCTAGCCTCAATTAATAATCCATCCATCTGTCACACGTCCTGAATACTCTACTCTAGCCTAACCATCCGTCCCGGAAAAAGGTGGACCACTCTGTCCCTGAGGGGTAGGCGTATTGCCCTTATCGGTTCTCATCTCAAATGAGCCTACTCTAATCTCATTCCCGGCGGCAGCCCTTTGGCCCTCGTAGTCTCCGGCGGCATAGTGGCTGGAGCAAGAACAGGATCGATAGAAACATTGCGATCGAATCAAAAGATTTCCGGAATCAAAGAAGGAAATACAAGAATATATATATATATATATCCTAAGGTTACTTAGGCGGAGTACCGTATCGTAAGTATGCCGCGGAATATACACACGCTTCGTCACTCTTCTTAAATCACCTACTCCATCTACCAAGGGTCATCCTACACTCAGAAAGGTAAAACCCTAGACTCTGATACCAACTTTGTCACGACTCGAAGGTACGGAACGTGACTGACACTTAAATTACGAAACGTCTTAAGGCGCAACATAATCTATGTAAGCCAAAGTCCAGAAATCTAAGCCATTTAAACAAATAGAGTGAATGAAAACTCATATAAAGAAAGCGATTTAAACCAAATAAGTCGCATTAAACATATTAAAAACATCCAAATTTCCTAAAAATTTCGGCAGAGTCTCCCTTGTAAAAACTGGCCCCGAAACGGGTACAAAACAAGAAAATACATATACATGAATAAAGGCATCCCCAAGCGGGAGCTAGCTCTTCGCCAAAGGCGGAATCACAACCACAAGCACTGAATATATCATAATAATGCGAAATAAATATAAAAGCAGAAAAGCATCATGTCGGCTCAAGTGAGCATCGACACCAAACCACAAATATAAGTCTCATTAATCTCACCGTCTAGTCCAATATACAAGGGTAGATGGAGTATACTAGATACAAATAAAATACACGATGGGAGCAAAAGAAAATCCTCTAAAACCCACCTATGAGCAAGCAGCAAACCGAAGCAAACGAAGCGGAAAAGAAGGTACATCCGCCGCTACTTTGCTGACGGGTCAGACCTGCAAGATACTATGGCACAATGGGGGTGAGTTGCCAACCCGTGAGTAGTAAGTAAAATCTCATAAGGCTATCGTAAACATGCATGCAAATGCGTCACAACCTACGCATATACTTATATGATGTGATGCACTAGTATGTATGCAACCTGAATGCATAATCAACATGAAACCTGAGTATGTTTGGTAAAAGAAAATTTTTGTTTTTATGTTAGGAAAACCTCTATAAAATAACCGTTATATCATCAATGAAAACAACAGAAATCCGTGTCAACATCGACACAAAATCAGAATATCTCAATGTCTCGATATCTCAAAGTCTCAATAACTCGATGTCTCAATATCTCAATGTCTCAATATCTCAATATATAGGGCTTCGTCAGTCCGGATCAACCCATATCATCAAATCTCACGACCACGTCGGTATCCTCCGGATATTCGCCACGTCAGACATCACCGGTAGGTAGTCTGCCCCTGCCAGGCTCATCGTCATCCCCATAAATACACTCTCGCCCCGGGGTACCGTACCGGGCCCACCATGTACTCGAAACGGTTCATCCTACTCCTCGAATCGGGTCTCGAAAACCAACAGTAATCATGAAAACTCATGGTGGACAACACATACATCATGAGAAAACCGCAACTTGCATTTTCAAATGATTATAAGTTTATAAAATTCTTGCGGTTTTCCCCAAAATCCCGAATCTCATAATACTGAAATTCTCGAGAAGAATCACAATATATAAATATGTCGGTGATGATGGAAATCTATGATACGGTAGTATATACCATACGAAATACGGCCAGAAACTATGCATGAATCATGATGCAATGAGATATGTATACATGATTAACAATCCTACGTATCCATTTAATGAGATGAATATGCAGATATAAATATACGGATCATACAAGATGCAAATGCATAAATATCTATTCTAAACAAGTTCTATAGTGTTCATGACACGGCAATTACCAATGGCGTGTGTGTTCGCATAAATAGTGCACGTGCGGCAGGAACCAATGGTAATGGTGCAAATGTCCTATAAGATGATATCACACATATATATATTTATACATATAACGATGCGATGCAATGAGATGGCTAACTAGGAAACTATGCATATAATGCAAATACTATAAGTAATACTAAACCATCGGGCGTCTCGCGCCATCCAGACGATCCCCCATAGATGTATACATCTACTCACTGGGACGTCTCGGTTAATCTGATCCGATCTCCGCCCTATCTTTCCGCGCCGCGTCCGACGCCTCTGCACCCGATCCTAGAATCGCTCATAAGCAATTAAAATGATAAATATAAGAATAGTCACGGAACAAGCGACACAAGTTAACCACACGCCCTAATTAGACGTGCACGCACATGGTGCACAAAATGCGCTCGCAACAACGCCACAAACCGCAACTAGGGTTGCTATACATGAAAGCCACTAAGCCTAAAATCCAATCGTACCAACCGCGCGTTCATAACACACTAAATATTATATGCAATCAGTTGTTTGTCATCAAAACCACAACTTAATTAAAATCGATTTATTTCCAAAAACCTAGTAAGCATCCATTTGCCATTTTTGTTCAAATCTTGATATTTTCACAATTCTTATGGCCACAATGCTCACTAAATATTTTAATTAAGTCACACAAACCATTACTAAAATTTTATCTCACCCATTTATATTAATTTTAAAAACCTAGTTTGCAAAATTATTTGCTTTGAAAAATTTTGAAGCAACAATTTACAAATTAACAACTAAACTAGATTTTGCATATCTTAAAATGTTAAACCACTCATCATAACCATACTCAAATAATAAAAACCCTAACCGGATCTCAAACCCCTTTCTTGAATTTTCAAACTTGAATTTAAAACCATATTAATACCTAATTTAGTTTGATTTAAAGTAATTATACAATAATTTACCATTGGGTTAGGATTATACCTCAAAAATCATGAGATCCAACATGCAACTTTCCCTCCAAATATGGTCTCTTGCTCCAAGATTTAATCTAATTTGGGTAAAAGAAAAATGGGTGGAGGTTTAATGAAGAATTTGTGAGACTTTTTGTTGATTTTATTTATGGAAAAAGAATAATTTTTTGAAGAGAATTGGAGTGGAGAATGGGGGGCTGCTGCTGGCCATAATTCGGACAAGGTGAATGAGGGGAGAGAGAAAGTGTGAGGTGGGTGTGGGTGTGTAGAAGCATCTCCAATTAATACACCTATTATGTCATTTCATAATTATTTTGTTTTAATTTATTTCTTAATTCATTTATCCTAAAATTCTCTAGAATTTTGGAGACACGTTATAAAAAAACAAGCATGTTACAAACTTATTATATAATTGTCATGGTTTACTAATAAATGATTAACCCATTCTAATTTGTAATTATCACAAATTTAATGTATAAATGAAAACTTATAATATTACTTAATTAATTAATTAAGGAAAAATATTTAATTAAACTACCAATTTATAAGTGACTAATAATTACCACATACTAGCAAATAGATAGTTAAAATATGTGTATTTAAGTCTGTAATGAAAATTAATTATATCTTTGTTTTTACGGAAAATACGTATTATTTTACCGATTATCGAAAAATTCACCTAAAAGATTATTTAATTATTTATTCTTAAAACGTTACATAAAGTATCCATCGTTTGCATGGAATGTTTAATGTGTCGAGTGCAGAGGGTTTATCGGTACTGGCAAAAGAATTATTATAAGGATCAAAATTGTTGGCCAGGTTTTGAAAAGGTTGCGGTTGAAAAGGGTGCTGACTCGATTGTGGTGGTGGCTGTTGCTGCGGGGGAGGTCTTTGATAGTTGCTTGGGAACTGGTTTTGATTTTGGTTTTGGTTCCAAGAAAAATTAGGATGATTCCTCTATCCCTTATTGTATGTGGAAGAATAAAGATCGTTTCTAGGTCGTTGTTGAAAAGTAGTATTAATTTGTTCTTGGCCTTGAAATGAAGGAATCAAAGGACATTCTTCCGTCAAATGTGATGTGTCGGAACGGTAACCACACATGATTTTGGGGAGCGTAAATTGGTTTGGGGAGGCTAAAAAGACTTTGTTTTCTATAGCATTGAGTTTCCTTTATATCGCTGCCATTTCGGCTTTCACTGCGATGGAAACATCAAGCTGATGGATACCTCCCCTAGACGATATTGGTCTAACGCTTTCCCACTATAAATTTTTTTAGCGAGATCTTCCAGAAATTGCCAAGCTTCCCCTTCATCTTTAGACATGAAATGTCATTGACAATTGGTTTCAAGCATCTGTTTTGTCGCTGGATTAATACTCCCATATATAATGCGGCAAACTTGCCATTTATCGATTCCATGATGGGGGCATTGTAGAAGAAGATCCTTGAACCGTTCAAAATATTTCCAGAATGGTTCGTTGGGAAGTTGGGTAAACTGGTTAATCTCGCTTCGAACACGGGGGGTCTAATGATTGGGATAGAATTTCTTAAGGAACGCTATAACGAATTCATCCCAATTTGAGATAGAATGTGCGACAGTGTTATAAAGCCATTTTTCTGTTAGATCGCACAAGGTAAAAGGGAGAAGACATAATCTTATAGCATTCACAGAAACTTATGACGTGCCCATCATTGCACATATGTTTTTGAATTTATTTATGAAAACGTATGCGTTTTCGGATTCAAGCCCGTGAAATTTGGGCAACAGTTTGATGAAATGGGGTTAGTTTTTAAAAATATCCCCATTGGCTGGTGAAATAGATAGACAAGTAGGAAGGGGTCCACGCACGGGGTAGCATCTTTCTTGGAGAGAGATGCTCGGTGGATTATACGCACCTATGGGTGGTGGTAGGGTGGTATTATAATCTGATGGAAAACCGTCCATCTCGATCGATGTGGTGGGTGGAGAGGAAAAAGAAGATGAAGAAGTACCGATTTCGGAGTTGATAGCAGAAACGCGGACAAGACGGGCACTAGAATCCC
Source organism: Agapanthus africanus (assembly GCA_030015575.1). Classification (NCBI taxonomy): domain Eukaryota; kingdom Viridiplantae; phylum Streptophyta; class Magnoliopsida; order Asparagales; family Amaryllidaceae; genus Agapanthus; species Agapanthus africanus. Next base: position 426,356,007 of record JASDDO010000029.1, read on the forward strand.
GTGTCCAGCCGAGCATGCACTAAGTGGGTTTAGCGCACGTGGCAGCATGGGAGAACGATTTAAAAATGGTTTGTTTTCGAAAAATGTCGGACGTGAGACAAATCACACAAAAAATGCACAATCAACCCTAGAACTAAGGTCACCTAGGTCAAGTCACTAGACCGCTCCTAAACTTCCAAAGAACAAGCCGCAAGATCAATCATCTACCACCTCTTTATCACTCTCGTGGCCAGGTAAGTGTCAGGTAAGTAGGAGGTATCCGCTATACGAATCACCGAAAATAGTGGGCCTAATTAAGTAACCACTTATCTTAGTCACACTTGCCTAGACACCACAAAAGAAATGCGGATAAGCGATAGATTACCCATGACCCTCCTCTGTCCTAATTGAGCGTGACGGTCCGTAGATTCTTGGTCTAGATATTTTTTTTATTAATATAGAGTTATACGGATGCTCGTTTTGTGATTTGTGGGGCCTAGGAAAGGTGATGAAATCCCCACCTAATTTGAATTTTGGTCTTTGCCCCTTAATGTCCGTATTAAAAATATGCAAAATCAAACCAATTACAAAACACGCAAAAAGATTTTTGAGCGGCGATATTTTGCAAAGAATCCTGCAGAAAATCAAATTATTGGATTTCTAGAGGAGAGAGAAAGATGTGAAGAATATACCAGAGGATTTTGGCTAGGCAAGTCCACCAAGTGACCGTGGTTCCGTGGCTAAATAACCAATATTGCGGTGGTTCCGCCGCGGAAAAGAGGGTTCACTTGACAATGTTTTCACTCTGACCTCCTTTGTTCCTCTGGTCCTCTCTGAAGGTCTCTGAATCTCGATTTTCTCGTTTAAGTGACTTCAGATTTTCTTGCAAAAATCTCACACTAATCGTTAAATACACAATTTGCTGTTTTGTTTTATTTTTACGATATGGATCAAATAAGAATCAACACGAATAGTAAGAAAAAAATTACGCACGTATGCCGGCAACAGCGCCATTTGATTGATCTGTAAAAGAGTGTGTAGTAGTAACCGCAATCAATAACGGTGTCGCGTGTAGCTAGCCGAGATGAGTACGGGTTGTCTTCAGGGATGCGTGGAACTTTTAATCTTGCTTTAGTCGAGTTGAAGAATAGGGAGAATAGTTGTAGATTCTAGATCTATGTTAAATACGGATATAGAATATATATAGTTTCAAGATCTAGTTTAACTACGGATATAGATTTTATAGGGAAAAGGGTTGCAGGGTTCGTTAGGATTTAGTAGTCATGGATGACTAATAAAGATAACTCTTTTTATCTTTTGATAGATTTAAAACTAGATAGATAGTGATGAATGAGAATTAGAGTTCTTGGAAGAAACTAGGGTTTCCCCACTATTGACCTTTGTCTCTTCATTGACCTCTATTCATGTCGCCCTTAACAAAACAATTGTTAATCTATTCTCAAATCGCGGTCAAGAATATCAATAAATTGATAGCGCGCCCGATTAGGATGTTAACGATTCTTTTGCAAAAATTTATAAACTTCATAAGACATAGAAGAAATTAAAATATTTTCTCATCCATTGTTTTACCCTAATCCTATAAACCCTATCAAGCGAAGAATTACTCGCGTATAATGGAGATAGAAGAAGAAGAACGGATATAGATCATAATATAGAAATTAAATACTAAATAATTAATCTAATGATCTACCTTTATTAATCAAATTCACAAGTACAAATCCTATGAGTTTAGATTACAAGAGGAAGAAGAAGTTGCTCTCGATCTCTGCCTCGTGGGAAGTAGATACTCCATCGAATCTCACGTCACCTTATCACGTTGAATAGCGGACCTATCGTGGATCACTTGTTCTTTGACGGTGATTTGCTTCGTGTAAAAGATGATGATTTCTAAGTTTAACCCTCGGTCCTTTATATAGCCCTGGAAGCAGAAACCCTAGATACATAATATGGTTATTTGTTGATGCAATCCTATCCAAAAAATCCCAAACACTAACTCCTTAGAACGACGGTGGATCCGCCGCAATATTCATGCTTTGGCCGCGGAATCGCGGTGGGTTGGAGAGATCATGGCTCTAAACTTTTGGGGCCTTCTCATAGTGACATGCGGAGATTGTTGTGATATCTGGAATCTATCTTCTCTAAGTCTCTGCCAGTATTGATTTTATGATTTAATTAAACTTCATTGGCAGATTTTTGATTCCCGACATCTCGATATCCCGATCTCCTGACCTGAGCTAAATCTTTCGCAATATCTCTATGAATAATGTTAGTAATATTTGTTATAGATATATTATTCTAACCCTATGTATAATGTTATATCTTATAAAGAATCTTGATTAGATTATTTGATATGATATGCATAATAAAAATATTATCTAAATATTATATGCATATATTTTTCTTCATAATGATAATTATAATATATAAACATATGGTAAACAGTATTTTGCGGATAAACCCAAATATGTTCTATATTTATGATAAACACCTTTAAATATTTAAGAAAAGTAAGGAAAATGTTATATCAAACGTGCGATATTTTCAACTGAACAACCATTTTCACCAGACTGAGAGAATGCCATCTAAAGATGAATCCTCTAAAGTGCGCTTTAGGAGTGTCATCGGAAAAATTCTTAGGCTTCATAGTCCGATATCGGGAGATCGAAGTTGACCCATCAAAGATAAGGGCCATCATGGAGATACCTTCTCCAAACAATCTGACACTGCTAAGATCTTTTCAAGGCATGCTCGTTTACATATGAAGGTTCATCTCAAACCTATCGTGGAGATGTCATCCTTTCTCAAAGCTCATGAAGAATGGAGCTCTCTTTGTCTGGGATGCCGAATGTCAAGAAGCGTTCAAAAGTATCAAACAATACCTGTTGCACCCTCCAGTGCTTGCTGCTCCCATTCTAAATAAATCGCTGATTTTCTACACTGATGCGCTAGATGAATCACTCGGCGCGCTTCTTACCCAGAATAACAAGGAGCAAAAAGAAAATGCCCACTACTACCTCAGTCGAACATTAGTCAGGATGGAACATAACTATTCCCCCCATTGAAAAGCAATGCCTAGCCCTGATATTCGCCGTGAAGAAGCTAAGGCACTATCTGCTCGCTCATCGGGTTATGCTGATCTCCAAGGTCGACCCGCTCAAACACTTAATGACCAAAGCAGGCTTAGCCGGTAAAATGGCAAGATGGGCTGTCATGCTGCTTGAATTTGATATAATTTACATGTTTCAAAAAGCAGTAAAAAGGCAAGCTCTCACCGACTTCCTCGCTGCTCATCTCATTGCAGAAAAGTCACTGCTAAATTGCGAGTTACCCGACGAACAAGTGCTGCACCTCGAGAATAACGAGCCATGCTGAGAGCTTTACTTTGATGGAGCCTCGGCAATGAGGACTACCAGCAAATCAAGCATCCCGCAAATAAAAGCAGGGATATGATTGGTGTTTATCACGCCAACGATGGAAACCCTACGACGTTCTTTCGCTCTCACTAAACCTCGCACAAATAAGGAGGCTGGGTATGAAGCTCTGATAGCTGGTCTGAAGCTGGCTATAGAAATGGAAATACTTTGGCTACAGGTCTACGGTGATTCCCAGCTTGTCATTAACCAAATGAGCGGTGACTATAAAATATATAAACCCGAGTTAGCTCAGTACAAAAGATGGGTGGTGGAGCTCATGAAACAGTTCACCCACATTGAACTAATGAGAGTTCCTAAGGCATTGAACGGAAAAGCCGACATACTCGCTCGCTTAGCTAAGGAGCTGGCTGATCCTGATATGGATGAAATTCTGATAACAGTCAGAAGCTGGCAAATTCTGCCTCCAGTCTCTTTGCGTGAAGAAAAAAGCGTAGAACAAGAGAACAATTCTGCTGAAGAAGCTCTGATCATTCAAGACGAGCCCGATTGGAGAGAGCCCTTCATAGAGTACCTCCGATACGACAAGCTGCCCGAAGAAAAATCTGTGAGGGTTCAGCTGAAGAAGAGAACTCTCCGTTACGTATTTGTAAATAATACGCTATACGAAAAATCATATGATCAACTCTGGCTCAGGTGTCGGTTATCGGCCGAAACCCAAAAAGTCATGAAGGAAGTTCACTTAGGCGCCTGCAGAGCTCACCAGTCAGGCCCAAAAATACGACTTCAAATCAAATGACTTAGATATTACTGGCCTACCATGATAAGAGATTGTGAAGAGCATGTAAAGAAGTGTCACCTTTTTCAAATTCACGGTGAATTCATTCACAAGCACCCCAATCCGTTGCATCCTACGGTGGTGTCATGGCCCATCGAAGTTTGGGGCACCGACATAGTTAGCCCGATTGATCCTCCGTCATTCAAAAGTCACCGATTCATATTGACCGCAACTAACTACTTCTCTAGATGGGCTGAAACTGTCTCGCTAAAAGAAGTCAAGACAGAAGATATTTTGACATTCTTCTGGCATAATATTCTATACCGCTTCGATACACTAAGAAGAATCATTTATGAGAACGGGCCTTCTTCAAGAGTTTCAAGGTTCACTACACAGCACAAGATATACTGGAGATATTGTTCTATCTATAATCCAAGAGCCAATGGGCTAGTCGAAGCCTTCAATAAAACTCTATGCAAGCTCATGAGGAAAAATACTTCAGCCAACAAAAGAGACTGGAATCTCAACCTCCATGAGGCGTTGTAGGCATATCGTACCACGCATCGCACTCTAACTCAGTCTACTCTATACTACTCTTCGGAGTGGAGGTGATCCTCCCCCTCGAAATCGAAATTCCAAGCCTCAGGATGGCCATCTAGCATTGTTTGATGGAGGAGGAAAACGCCCTCCTTCGGCTCGAAGAGCTCGATGCCCTCGAAGAAAAGAGATTCGCGGTACAACAAAATCTGGAGTTGTATCGAACCCAAATGTCACGGGCCTATGACAAGATGACCCGTCTCCGTGCTTTCAAAAAGGCGAATTGGTGTTAGACCTCAAAAGACCGATCATCCCCAATCTACATGCCAAGCGAAAATTTGAGACAAATTGAGAAGAGTCATACGTCATGGAGAAAGTGTTTGATAGAGGATCCTACCAGCTGATAAGTGCCGTTGGAGAAAGGCCCATGCCACCCATGAATGACCAATATCTCTAGAAATACTATGCATGGATACTCCAAGTCACAGATGAATTGAGCACACTGTCTGGATCATATATCCTGTAAAACCGTATACAATCCATGAGCGTAAACGACCCCTATCTTTTCCAAGTCCTACCGGCGAGACTACATTTAAAGTCTCACCGGCGATGAAGCTCCACTAATATAAAAAAAAAACGGTATGTCCATAAGAAAAACGGGTACGTATGAAAATCCGAAAAGGCTCCGTGAGTAAAAACAGCAGGACTGTTGGCGAGTTTGTGAAAACCTAAAAAGGCGCAAAATCATGAAAAGGAAACAAAAATACACTCACAAAGACCTCTCAACCTTGTGAGGAGAATACCCCCGCGTGAAATCCTTACGACTCACAAAGGAGCAACACACTTAGGAATTCTCATGACTCCCAGGGAGAAAACACACATCGAGATCCTCTCGACTCATAGGGAGAAAACGCTTTTATGAGACCTTTACAGCTCATAAAATTGAAAAGCCTTAGGTGATATAAATCTAAAGCTGTCTCCTAAGCCATCGCTCCACAACAGGAAACGACAAATGATGAGTCGCTCCGGGCACTACACTTCAGTGTTTGCGTTGTTGATGCCGACCCAAAACCCAAATCCCAAGACCTTCCGGGGCAAATGATGAGTCGCTCCTGGCGCTATTCCAATGTAGCAATATTGATGCTAAACAAAATCCAAATTCCAAGTCCCACTCAAATTGACTCGCACCACGTCTGAGCAAGACCTCTCTAGATGAAAACTCGCAAGCTCAACCTATATCTTGTCGGAACATCTCTGTGAACGACAAATCCTAGCCATCCTGTCGAGGATTGTCTATAGATCTTTCACTGCATCTGTGCCGGTAAAAACAAACTAGATGCCTCAGCCTAAAAAAACTCCTATAAGGATACGGAAATAAACTTGGTAACAATAGAAATAGCTGCCTGAGCAGCAGGTACAATCGCAGTCCCTGAAATAGGAGGGACAACATCGGCTCTCGGAGCTCGGCTAGCCTCAACTAACAATCCATCCATCTGTCACACATCCTGAATACTCGACTCCAGCCTAGCCATCCGTCTTGGAAAAAGGCGGACCACTCTGTCCCTGAAGGGTAGGCGTACCGCCCTGATCGGTCCTCATCTCAAACGAGCCTACTCTAATCTTATTCCCGGCGGCAGCCCTCTGGCCCTCGTAGTCTCCGGCGACATAGTGGCTGGAGCAAGAACACGATCGATAGGAATATTGTGATCGAATCAAAGGATTTCCAGATTCAAAGAAGGAAATACAAGCAAATATATACATATATATATATATATCCTAAGGTTACTTAGGCGGAGTACCGTATCGTAAGTATGCCGCGGAACATATACACGCTACGTCACTCTGCTTAAGTCACCTACTCCATCTACCAAGTGTCATCCTACACTCAGAAAAGTAAAATCCTAGGCCCTGATACCAACTTTGTCACGACCCGAAGATACGGAACGTGACTGGCACTTAAATTACGAAACGTCTCAAGGCGCAACGTTATCTATGTAAGCCAAAGCCCAGAAATCTAAACCATTTAAAGAAATAGAGTGAAGGAAAACCCATATAAAAAAAGTGATTTAAACCAAATAAGTCGCATTAAACATATTAAAAACATCCAAATTTCCTGAAAATTTCGGTAGAGTCTCCTTTATAAAAACTGGCCCTGAAACGGGTACAAAACATGAAAATACATATACATGAATAAAGGTATCCCCAAGCGGGAGCTAGCTCTTCGCCAAAGGAGGAATCACAACCACATGCATTGAATATATCATAATAATGCGAAATAAACATAAAAGCAGAAAAGCATCACGTCGGCTCAAATGAGCATCGACACCAAACCACAAATATAAGTCTCACTAATCTCACCGTCTAGTCCAATATACAAGGGTAGATGAAGTATACTAGATACAAATAAAATACACGGTGAGAGCAAAAGAAAATCCTCCAAAACCCACCTATGAGCAAACAGCAAATCGAAGCAAACGAAGCGGAAAAGAAGGTACACCTGCCGCTACTGTGCTGACGGGTTAGACCAGTAAGATAATGTGGCACAACGGGGGCGAGTTGCCAACTCGTAAGTAGTAAGTAATATCTAATAAGGCTATCGTAAGTATGCACACAAATGCGTCACAACCTACGCATATACTTATATGATGCGATGCACTAGTATGTATGCAACCTGAATGCATAATCAACATGAAACCTGAGTATATTTGGTAAAAGAAAATCTTTGTTTTTATCTTAGGAAAACACTGTAAACTAACTGTAGTATCATCAATGAAAACAACAGAAATCTGTGTCAACGTCGACACAAAATCAGAATATCTCAATGTCTCAATATCTCAAAGTCTCAATAACTCGATGTCTCAACATCTCAATATCTCAATATCTCAATGTCTAGGGCTCCGTCAGTCCGGATCGACCCATATCATCAAATCTCACGACCACGTCGGTATCCTCCGGATATCCGCCACGTCAGACATCATCGGTAGGTAGTCTGCCCCTGCCAGGCTCATCGTCATCCCCACAAAAACACTCTCGCCCCGGGGTACCGTACCGGGCCCACCATGTACTCGAAACGGTTCATCCTACTCCTCGAATCGGGTCTCGAAAACAAACAGTAATCATGAAAACTCATGGTGGACGACACATACATCTTGAGAAAACTGCAACTTGCATTTTCAAATGATAATAAGTTTATAAAATCCTTGCGGTTTTCCCTAAAATCCAGAATCTCATAATACTGAAATCCTTGAGAAGAATCACAATATATAAATATGCCGGTGATGATAGAAATCTATGATACGGTAGTATATACCATACGAAATATGGCCAGAAACTATGCATGAATCATGATGCAATGAGGTATGTATACATGATTAACAATTCTACGTATCCATTTAATGAGATGAATATGCAGGTATAAATATACGGATCATACACGCTGCAAATGCACAAATATATATTCTAAGCAAGTTCTATAGTGTTCGTGATATAGCAATTACCAATGGCATGTGTGTTCGCATAAATAGTGCACGTGCGGCAGGAACCAATGGTAATGGTGCAAGTGTCCTATAAGATGATATCACATATATATATTTATACATATAACAATGTGATACAATGAGATGGCTAACTAGAAAACTAAGCATATAATGCAAATGGTATAAGTAATACTAAACTATCGAGCGCCTCACGCCATACAGACGATCCCCCCATAGATGTATACATCTACTTATCGGGACGTCTCAGCTAATCTGATCCGATCTCCGCCTTAGCTTTCCGCGCCGCGTCCGACGCCTCTGCATCCGATCCTAGAATCGCACATAAGCAATTAAAAGGATAAATATAAGAATAGTCGCGGAACAAGCGACACAAGTTAACTCGTGCCGTAATTAGACGCGCACGCACATGGTGCACAAAACGCGCTCGCAACAACGCCACAAACCACAGCTAGGTTTACTATATGTGAAAACCACTAAGCCTAAAACCCAATCTTACCAATCGCGCGTTCATAACACGCTAAATATTATATGCAATCGGTTGTTTATCATCAAAACCACAACTTAATTAAAATCGATTTAATTCCAAAAACCTAGTAACCATCCGTTTGCCATTTTTGTTCAAATCTTGATATTTTAACAATTCTAGTTGCCACAATGCTCACTAAATATCTTAATTAAGTCACACAAATCATTACTAAAATTTTATCTCACCCATTTATATTAATTTTAAAAACCTAGTTTGCAAAATTATCTAATTTGAAAAATTTTGAAGCAACAATTTACAAATTAACAACTAAACTAGATTTTGCATATCTTAAAATGTTAAACCACTCATCATAACCATACTCAAATAATAAAAACCCTAACTTGATCTCAAACCCCTTTCTTGAATTTTCAAACTTGAATTTAAAACCATATTAATACCTAATTGAGTTTGATTTAAAATAATTATACAACAATTTAACATTGGGTTAGGATTATACCTAAAAAATCATGAGATCCAACATGCAACATTGCCTCCAAATACGGTCTCTTGCTCCAAGATTTAAGATAATTTGGATAAAAGAAAAATGAGTGGAGGTTTAATGAAGAATTTGTGAGACTTTTTGTTGATTTTTTTGATAGGAAAAGAATAATTTTTTGAAGAGAATTGGAGTGGAGAATGGCGGGCTGCTGCTGGCCATAATTCGGCCAAGGAGAATGAGGGGAGAGAGAGTGTGAGGTGGGTGTGGGTGTGTAGAAGCATCTCCAATTAATACACCTATTATGTCATTTCATAATTATTTTGTTTTAATTTATTTCTTAATTCATTTATCCTAAAATTCTCTAGAGTTTTGGAAACACATTATAAAAAAACAAGCATGTTACAAACTTGTTATATAATTGTCATGGTTTACTAATAATTGATTAACCCATTCTAATTTGTAATTATCATAAATTTAATGTATAAATGAAAGATTATAATATTAATTAATTAATTAAGGAAAAATATTTAATTAAACTACCAATTTATAACCGACTAAATAATTACCACATACTAGCAAATGGATAGTTAAAATAGGTGCATTTAAGTCTGTAATGAAAATTAATTATATTTTTGTTTTTACGGAAAACATGTATTATTTTATCGATTATCGGAAAATATACCTAAAGGATTATTTATTTATTCTTAAAACGTTACATAAGTATCCATCGTTTGCATGGAATGTTTAATGAATATGTCGAGTGCAGAGGGTTTATCGGTACCGGCAAAAGAATTATTATAAGGATTAAAGTTGTTGACCGAGTTTTGAAAAGGTTGCGGTTGAAAGGGGTGTTGACTCGATTGTGGTGGTGGCTGTTGCTATTGGGGGGGTCTTTGATAATTGCTTGGGAACTGGTTTTGATTTTGGTTTTGGTTTTGGTTCCAAGTAAAATTAGAATGATTCCTCCATCCCTGATTGTATGCGGAAGAATAAAGATCGTTTCTAGGTCGTTGTTGAAAAGTAGCATTAATTTGTTCTTGGCCTTGAAATGAAGGAATCAAAGGATATTCTTCCGTCAGATATGATGTGTCGGAACAGCAACCACACATGGTTTTGGGGAGCGTAAATTGGTTTGAAGAGGCTGAAGAGATTTTGTTTTCTATAGCATCGAGTTTTCTTTGTATCCCTGCCATTTCGGCTTTCACTGCGATGGAAATATCAAGCTGATGGATACCTCCCCTAGACGATATTGGTCTAATGCTTTCCCACTATAAATTTTATTCAGCGAGATCTTCCAGAAATTGCTATCTTTAGACATGAAATGGCATTGACAAATGGTTTCAAGTATCTGTTTTGTCGCTGGATTAATACTCTCATATATAATGCGGCAAAGTTGCCATTTATCGATTCCATGATGGGGGCATTATAGAAGAAGATCCTTGAACCATTCAAAACATTTCTAGAATGGTTCGTTGGGAAATTGGGTAAACTGTTTAATCTCGCTTCGAACACGGGCGGTCTTATGATTGGGATAGAATTTCTTAAGGAACGCTATAACGAATTCATCCCAATTTGCGATAGAATGTGCGACAGTGTTATAAAGCCATTTTTCTGCTAGATCGCACAAGATAAAAGGGAGAAGATGTAATCTCATAGCATTCACAGAAATCTATGACGTGCCCATCATTGCGCATACGTTTTCGAATTTGGTTATGAAATCATATGCGTTTTCGGATTCAAGCCCATGAAATTTGGGCAACAGTTTGATGAAGTGGGGTTTAATTTCAAAATTATCCCCATTGACTGGTGAAATAGATAGACAGGTAGGAAGGGGTCCATGCATAGGGTAGCATTTTTCTTGAAGAGAGATGCGTGGTGAATTATGCTCACCTACGGGTGGTGGCAGGGTGGTATTATAATCTGATGGAGAACCGTCCATCTCGGTCGATGTGGTGGGTGGAGGGGAAAAAGAAGATGAAGAAGTACCGATTTCTGAGTCGATAGCAGAAACGCGGATAAAATGGGCACTAGAATCCCATGTCCAGCTGAGTATGCACTAAGCGGGTTTAGCGCATGTGGCAGCGTGTGAGAACGATTTAAAAATGGTTTGTTTTTGAAAAATGTCGGACGTGAGACAAATCACACAAAAAATGCACAATCAACCCTAGAACTAAGGTCACCTAGGTCAAGTCACTAGACCGCTCCTAGACTTCCAAAGAATAAGCCGCAAGATCAATCACGTACCACTTCTTTATCACACTCATGGCCAGGTAAGTGGGAGGTATCCGCTATATGAATCTCCGAAAATAGCGGGCCTAATTAAATAACCACTTAGCTTAGTCACACTTGCTTAAACACCACAAAAGAAATGCGGATAAGCGATAGATTACCCACGACCCTCCTCTGTCCTAATTGAGCGCGAAAGTCCATCAAGTGACCTCGGTTCCGCGGCTAAATCAACAATATTGCGGCAGTTCCGCCGCGGAAAAGAGGGTTCACTTGACAATGTTTTCACTCTGGCCTCCTTTGCTCCTTTGGTCTTCTCTGAAGGTCTCTGAATCTCGATTTTCTCGTTCAAGTGACTCCAGATTCCCTCGCAAAAATCGCACACTAATCGTTAAATACACAATTTGCTGTTTTGTTTTATTTTTACGATATGGATCGAATAAGAATTCAACACGAATAGTAAGAAAGAAAAATTACGCACGTATCCCCGGCAACGACGCCATTTGATTGATCTGTGAAAGAGTGTGTAGTAATAACCGCAATCAATAACGGTGTCGCGTGTAGCTAGCCGAGATGAGTACGGGTCGTTCTCAGGGATGCGTAGAAATTTTAATCTTGTTTTAGACGAGTTGAAGAATAGGGAGAATACTTGTAGATTCTAGATCTATGTTAAATACGAATATAGAATATATATAGTTTTAAGATCTAGTTTAAATACGGATATAAATTTTATATGGAAAATGCTTGTAGGGTTCGTTAGGATTTAGTAGTCATGGATGACTAATAAAGATGACTCTTTTTATTTTTTGATAGATTTAAAACTAGATAGATATTGATGAATGAGAATTAGGGTTTTTGGAAGAAACTAGGTGATTAGAAGAGATTTAGCGTGCTTGCGCTTTTAAAAGATGAATCAAAAATATTTATAATCGCAATCAAGAACGGCATCGCTTGGTAGCTAGCCGGTGAGTACGGGTCGGTCCACAGGGATGTTGTGTATTCTCTAATTGTTCTTACGAGTTAATTCCAAACGGTGTGAATGGATTGATTAAATCTAAAAACTAAGTTTATTTAGATCTAAATCTTTCTAGGGTTAGCTTTAGGTCAAGTTTGGAAATGCAAAGATTTCCTCACCGCTTTCTATACCCAAATTAAGATCTCTTTAGGAGTTATGGTAATTATTAATAAAGGGGATTAGTACCATCGGGAAGAAACGATGTTTTTTCCTCTAGGTTCTTGTCCTTCCTTTCTTAATCCTTACCCTAACCTCCATGGAAGACACGCTCAACCGGTCCTTTATACTAAGGTATCACCGCTACCTCGTGAGATAGGGTGCCATAGGGAGCGGTGTGTGCATGTATGCATGGAGTCCTATAAAAACGTGTGATGGGCAAGAAAGGGGTGAGAGATCTTCATCTCTCAAGCCTTCCCCAAATCTAACCCTAACAAGCGAGGAGACTATTCGCTCATTAGGGAATTGAAAAACATTTCTAAATTAATTAACTAGGGCAGATAATTAAATCTAAACTAGGGCAAGAATAGAAAATTATACTAGGGCAGATAATAAAATTAACTAGGGCAAGAATTGAAAACTTACTCTAATTTGATGCACTCTTCATTCTTTACAGAAATTTACAGATCTGAATTTTTGAGATTTACAATGAGGCACAAGAAGAGGCATAACTCCAAAAGAGATTTAGGGTTTCTATTTATAGATTATAGAAATCCTAGGGTTACAATTGATTCACGTCTGCATTTACAATTTTACCCTAAGAAAACCCTATTTACTGCACTGACGCACTGATACCACCGACACGCGTTTCGCACGTGCCACAGAATTTTTCCACCGATACGGGCAACACACGGCCGCGGAACCGCGGCCAGAAGGCAGGTTTGGCCGCGGATCCGCGACCGTATAGGGGGCTTGATGCTTCATTTTTTCTGGGTTTATTCTATTGCATTTTTTATTCTAATTTCTTCAGTTGTTTTCTCAGATTGGCTTCTAGATTTCTTCCAGATTTTCACAGTGAATATAGTCATGGACTTTTACCGTTGCTTCATGACGAAGTCTTGAATCTTGCACTGCCTTTGTTCTTTGTGAACTTGTTAATTGATCTTCAATGTTCCTCAAGATGTGGGCACGATCAAGATTCCACCATTTATCGGTCGTAGTCTCATTTTTGTATCGTCTTTTGTCTTTTTCACTGTTTTTGTCTCGAGAATCTGTAACCTGCTACTATGTAGCAGACATGGGTCAAAAGCACCTGTTTATTTGTAAAATGACTAGGACTGGGGAATATAATAATGCAGAATTATGGTATGAACAGATACCCCCAAAGTTATCTTTTGCTCGTCCTCGAGCAAACCTAGTTTTATTCTCAACAAAATCATAACCTCACTTTAGCAGGGAATCGCGATTGCACTGAGCTCGTGCAATAAGCCGTTAAACCTCTAGGTGTCCCTAGTAGGAGGAGTGTTGTCTCCTGAGGGTTTTCAGCGGATACTACCCACAAAATCCTATCAATTTAGGCCCATTGACTTTTATTCTCCAATTAGGTTTTCTAACAAGAACTCTATTATCTTCGACTCAGAAATCATCCATCCATATTCTTCACGCTTCCTTTTCATTTAACTTAAGATTATATATATTCTTGTGAATTTACATAGCTTTTGGCATCTCTTAAGTTTTCCTTCTAGGGTTCTATCTCAACTTAGGAATTTTTATCATCTCTATTAAAAATATAAGTCCTATTTTTCATTCCTATCTCTTATCTAAACCCCAATCATATACCCCTACGTGTGTGTATATATCACCCCTACACTTGAAAATTCAAATCAAGCTATCATACTCTTGTCCGTCGTCCAAAGCACTTCTTAATTGGTGAATTTTTAGATGAATTTTGCTTACACATCCTTCATGCGACCGTTAATACTTCTTGAGGTACCAACGACCGATTACAAAATGTGTTTGCACATTAAAGCGTAATTTCTAGTCTTGTAACACCTAAGGCTTTAGCAGTGACTCACAAACCAGTTGGTCTAAGGCACTAGGTGATGAAGCACCCTCGCTAAATATTTTTTCTATTTTGCAGCCTTAAGTAATTACAAAAACCAGTGTTCATTTTTTTATCTCTTTATTCACACTTGAATTTTTATTTTATTTTTCTTAGTACTAAGGACTTTAGACAAGAGCATTTCAAGGTCTCTTCTACTATCCCAAGTTTCAAGGTTCGTGTTTGTGCAATTTGTAGGGTATATATTTTCAGAATTTAGACTTAAGCTTAGGAATTATTTTTCAAACTTATACTTTAATAAAAATATCAATACTTTTCCCTTGTTTTAACTTAGCCCAAGAAGTCAACTCGAAATTTGCCTATTTCTAAATAAACTACAAAGACATATACTTTCTACTGTTAACTTTTAAGAAAGGTTATTTTTAGGGTTTTTAATTTCCTAAGTCTAAGATCTAGTTGTTCCTAACTAGTTAACCTATTTGGCAAACTCAAATCAATTAAGGCCAAAATTGAATGTTTTAATTTTTATAATTTTTGAAAATTTTCAATTTTTATGGGTTTTAAAATAAGTATGCAAATGCAAAAATATACACATGAATGCGAAGGAAGAAGGCTTACCGAGCACACCCCCAAACTTAAACTTGACAGTGTTCTCACTGTCATGCTATACCAAGAGGGTCAAAATGTCGGCACTCCCCTGTTTATTTACTTTTTTTTATTTATTTTTTACTTTTTATATTTTTATTGTTAACAGAAAAAGAAAACAAAAAATATATATACATATATACAACAAGGTCCTCCCCAAACTAAACAAGGCCTTACAAAGGCCAAAGGTTAGCACCAACCATTCAAAAATTTTATCGTGATAATGGTAGGTGTAACAACCCTAATTTTTCTATACACTTTTCTATACAATTTTTTTTTCAAAAATCCGTAAAGGAGAATTTTAACCTGGGCACAATATATAAGTAATTATTTTGTTTTTAAATAACTCCATTTTTAGTGTACATAAAATTGTTTTAAAATAAAAGTATACTTAGGGTATTTAATGTTGTTGTTACCACTTTAAGTATTTATTTTCCCATAATAATTACAAGAAGGAGCTTGTAGCTCATTGGTAATACCTTGCACTGCTGAACCAAGCCACCAGAGTTCAAATCCCATGCCCCACATTATTTTTAGATTATTTTTCTTTTAAATTCCTTAGAAGCCCAACAGTCCACAGCCCATAACTCCCAAAAGTTGAACTGTACCTGAGAATCTAAAAATACCAGAGCCTCCCCCATGAGACCCCCTACCCATCGACCCCGTGACTCGGCCGAGTCGGCCAGTCCGCCGGCCGACTCGGTCCGGCGCCGCCGGCCGGATTCAGCCGGACCGCCGAGTCACCTGAACAAAAAACGTGGCTTTTCACCTTCTTTAACCCCCTGCACACACCATTTAATTGGATCGGTTCCCGAGAATTAAATACACCCCATTTACCATAATTTTTAATGATTTTTCTATAATTTTTACAATTTTTTTAATTAAAAACCTTTCACCTACCCTATCCTAGCCTACCCTATAAATACACCCCCTACCCTCTACCCTCTCATCTCAAAACCCTAGGCTCACTCTCTCAAAATTTTCCAAGAAGTGTGTGCTTTGAAAACAAGTTCGCGGCGAAGCTCCGACGAAATTCCGGCGGGAATTCTGGCGACGATTTTAGAAACAACCGGCGACGAAGTAACGCCTCGGCAACCCCTTTAGTTTCCTCTACACTCCTTTGCCTAATCGCAAACCGTAAGTCCCATTCTATCCCCCTTTCTATTTCTCTAAAATACGAAATTTTGAAACCCGACGGAATCGGAACAAATCCGATTTCCGATTCGGTTTTCTATAAAAGTTCACTTCTCACCAATACGTTCATGTTTAAACATCTTATTCTTGACTATTAAACTTTTAAAAATCAATTTGAACAAGTTTTCTCACATGGAAGACCGCTAATAAAGAGATTGTTGCTTCATCAATTATCTTAGGGTAGGACTATAAAAAGCAAGGCAGGCTATAGACTGTTTTTAGACTGGGATCAGCATCTTCCAGTGAAGACAAAATGGGTCGGGAGTCGTCCAGCAAGCACTCTTTCGCGGTCTAGTCGAAAGAAAAGTGTGGTCTTACCTCCTGGCTTCTCATTTGTAAGGATGACTTTGTTTTGAAAGAATTCTATCCGGTGAAAGATTTTGAAATGATAACCTTTCCAATTTATCGTATTTTTTCACTTTAATACCATCATGTTTCGATTTCACATTTAACCCTTTAACTTTGCTATACATTTAAAGTAGAGCACGAGGTAATGACCTAACTCCACACACATGCAAATACAACCCTAAACGATATCATCAAAACTTAGAATACGATAAAAGCAATACTTTCATTAAATACCATTTTCTTAATAAAATCAATTCTAAAAGTTTAACTTTGATACACTTTTAAATAAATATCTCTTATTAAGAAAACACGATAAGTTGTAGATATCGATCGTTTATCTAAACCTGACATTGTGGTGTCTAGGCTAGGCAAGTAAGCAAAGGTAACTTTAAAAGGCCCGTCTCACGATTCGTGAGCGGATCCCTCCTTCCTCACTTGTACTTACCTGGCCACAATTGGCGGTGAAGAGGCGATTTGAGGCTTCTAATGACTTGTCGTTTAGACCATTTAGAAATAGGCTAGTTGGCTTAGGAAACCCTAGAATCTAAAATACGGAAAATCACACATTTGCAAATAAATACCTTTTTCTTTATAAAACCGTTTTCTAAAGGATTAGTAGTTTACAATCTTTGCAAAGCGCCGCTACAACCCATATTTGGGGAACCCGTTCGGGATCGTGCGGTTTATCGCGCACCCTCGGGCTAGTAGTGCGAGATTCAGACCTCCGCAAGGAGCATTCGGTCTCGAAAGATTTAAAATACGATATCTTAAGAAAATGAGATTTTTGGAATATAAAATATTTATTAAAATTATTTTTGTATAAATATATGTATATTTATCATTTAAATATCTATTTTATTATAATATAAATTTTCCACCTTTTTCTAAAAATCACAAGAATAAAGTTTACACTAAAATACCATGAACTTCAAATAATCAATATTACAGATAAATACCCTTATTTATAAAATTAGGATATTTTCACTAGAAATGTCACAACATAAAATCCACCCTCATTACAACTCAAAAGACGAACAATAAATACTTGAGCCGTATTTTGAAAAGTATATAAAAGTATTTTTACATAAAACCCCCTCAAGTTTTATAAATTACCCTGAGGACCCTAGCAATTATAAGACTTCGATTCACATTTATGATTGTCTGACTTGGGTTTGAGTCTGATTAATCTGACTTGGATATGATTCAAGTTCAATCTATAATCTACAAGATTCCAATTTAATATGAACACATGAATCCATGAATACAATTATCAATTTATACAACTTGACCGAACCGAACCATGGATATATATTCCTTTTACATGATTCTCAGTATTCCATTTACATGACTCTACGGTTATAACCGTTTCCTGATATTATGGTTTCGGTCAGTCAGTCAATCAATCATACAACCAATACAATTTTACAAGATAACAATACAAACAATACATCGCGGGGTTTAAGGGGTAGATTGGTACGGAAGGTGTTAAAGGTGGCACGAGGTGGTCAGATTTAATACACCTAACATGAATCCAGTTGCTGTTGTACCGTGGCATAAACGGTTCCTTGTACTATACGTGCCTTTAGTCTCTGGCATATAGAGACTCTCCTCGTATACACTGGTATCCTTCTGTACCAAACTACAAACAACATCGTTAACACAATATTACAACAATAATATACAATTTTAAAAGATATCTTCTTATTCTTTCTTTTCTACTTTCTTCTTACCTTTGGGACTTACCGAGCGACCTGTTCGCTGACGACATTCTGTTTCTTTCTTCTTTGAATGTCGTCAGGTGATTTGGACCTGGCAGAGATCAAGCCATCGCAAGAAGACTTGGAGCAGTTTGCCGAAGACCCTGCACTTTAGTTTCATTGTACACTTTTCCTTTTCGTACTTTTCATTTCATGTTATGCCACTGTTTAGGCATCTTTTTATTTCAGTTGTATTTCCTTTCATGCATTGTACAAAAAATGTTAATAATTAAAAGTTGCTGTTTTTTTAATTTCTTGTCTCTTGTGTATTTATTTTATATTGCTTAGATACGCTTAGCGTATGTACTTCTGAGTATATACGTAGCGGATCTCGTCGCGTCCCCTTCGCCGTACACTGGGAAGTGGGGCGTGACAGTAGGGTTGGTGGAAGAATAGAGTGTAGAGAAAGGAGTTGAGAAACACACGAGACCGTATGGGAAGAAGGGTGGAACATGGTCTCGGTGGAGGAGAAGAATGGCGGAAAAGAGAAAGGAGTGTAGCACGAACTTGAGGATGTAAATTGAGTGAATAAATTAGCACAATTTGTGATGACCGATGTGTTAAAAGCGATTGTGTTAATCTATCAACCCGTCGGGAAATGGGGTCAAATCCCTCAAGATTCGTAAGAAAACATGGGTACTTTGAACTTGGTAAACCATCCATTGAAAGTGGAATGTGACGAATTCTTGCTCGGTCGAAGCGATAAGAAGGACGAAAGGGAGTGATTTAGGGATAGTCTTATTCTCACCTAAGTAATCTGTCTCGAACTCAAAGGACTCCAACACTGGTTCGAAATGACTGTAAGCAACCGAGTCTGATGGTTTAACTAACTCATCTGAAAATTCAAAGGACTCAAACTCGGGCGGTGAGTTTTCAAAATCGTCCGAAAAAGTGAAACACTCGTAATCGTTATCGTCTGTGAGAACTGTGTCAGATTCAAATAGGTAAGCACTAGTGGCGTCCAAACTGCTGTGATCGAATAGAAATTTTTCAAACTCACAGTCCTCAAGCTTGATCTTTTGCATGGTCAGAACGATGGAAAGGAGGGAGGGTGATTTAGGAAGTATAACAGTTAAAGATTCAGGAGGATGAATTGGAAAATCCGACACATCAAACAAAAATGGTTCATCCTCAATACTATCCTCAATACTCTCCTCAATACTATCCTCATGATTCTCCTCAAAAGTTATCTCATCCATGCAATTATCATCAAAATCAAGACGCATATGAAGTTCGGGAGAAACATTTAATGACTCGGGATGATGAATTGGAGATAAAATTTCAGTCAAATCTATGGGTTCATCATCCAAAATATTCCCGGCGTCTATATCCTCAATCAAGTGAAAATCAATTTTTTCGGACACCTCATCAAAAGCATGAATATTTATCAATTCAGGTTCTAGATTGGAGGTGTAAAGTTCGAAAGAATTAGGTTTGGGTTCACTCGAAAAGGGCTCTTCACAATCAGGTAAATCAAACACTACAAAGTCGCACAACTCATTACACGTTTTATTTTTAACCGGTGAATCATTTGAGACACTTGTTTGAAAACCGGAGTTGTGGGATTCAATTGGGTATGGGTAGGTTTGATTTGGAAGGGTGTAGAACTCACTCTCTCCACTCAAATTATCAATCTGTCCAACCGCCTTATCATACATTGGAATTTTTGGAGCTAGTTGTAAACTAGCTACCGATTCACTAGGTTGTATAAGGGCGGCCATGGACGCATCCACATTCCTCATCATTTGGTTGGTCGCTACCATATAAGCTTCCAATGACTGTTCTAGACTAGACATGGGTTGTGAAGGGGTTTCAGTAAAAGATTCAAAATTGTTTGGATTTTGGAAACTCCCAAATGATTGTGTAGAAGCAATGTCTATGGAAGGTGTGAAAGTCGGGTAGCACTGGTAGGAATTGAATGGTTGGACAGGAGTAGGATCAACATTTGGATAAAAAGGTGAATGGACTTGTTGATCCCAAGAACTGGAAGTGTTGAAAGGAGTGAAAGATCGGTTACGAGATTGTTCAATATGTTCAGCGATAGACATGGATTTCGGAGTTACAATAGGACTTGAAAAAGGAGTATCAACGTAAGAAGGTGGTGAAGCTTGCAATTGTTGATACAAAGTGGATTACGGAGTCGAACTGTTTCTCCTCGACGCTTCTATTTGATCTTTCAAAGAAATTTTTGGCATGGAGGGGTCATCCGTAATTCGACCAAAACAATTCACGTATTAAGCAATGTTTGGATGAGGGTACCAAAGTTCGGCGAGGGTTTTGTGAGGTGGGGTACCCATGATGTAAGAGAGGGGAAGAAAAAGAATGTGGGGTGCACAGATTTCTTGGACACAAAATTTTTGCAAGTTTTTATTAAAAAAAAATTCTTTGTGTTTTTTTTAGCTTTTTGCAAAAAAGATTTTCAATAAAAGGTTTAAACACACTTTCAATCAACCACAAATGCACAATCAGGCCTAGATCTAGGGTCACCTAGGTCAGCTAGACAGCTCCTAACTGTTCCAAAGGGCAAGAAGTAGGATCTCAAACCGCCTCTTCACCGCCAATTATGGCCAGGTAAGTGCCAGGTAAGTGGAAGGCTCTCCACCACGTAAGTAGTGGACCTAATTAAGTAACCACTTGCCTTAGACACACTTGCCTAGACACCACAAAGTTAGGTTAGGATCAACGGTCGATGCCTACAACTAGTCCTCTGTCCTATTGAGCGCGAAGTCCTTAGGGCCGAGTCTAATATTTTTTAATTAAAAGATGGTCAATGCAATATGCCTTATGTGATTTCTGGGGTCCTGGGAAGGGTAATGAAATTCCCACCCAATCTGGATTGGTGTTCAAGCCTCTTAAAATCAATTTAAAATATCCAAAGCAGTAAACACAATAACTTGCAAATAAATTTTTTTTTAAGCGCGGTGCAAAGAATCCTGCACACGATCAAGTTATTGGAGAAGGGAGAGATGTTTTGCGCAAAGAACCCTGCAGGAAAATTTTTCAGAGGAGTTTATTGGGATTTGCAGAGGAGGAGATAGAAGACTCGCAGAGGAATTTTGGTCTGCTGATGACGTCAGCAGAGCGCGGTTCTGCCGCAAAGATGTGGTTATTGCCGCGTATCTGCGGTCGGCTAGGCGGTTTGGTTCCCCAAGTTTTTTATGCTCCTCTGTTGTTGTAATCTTCTGTTGTTTGGATCGTCTGTTTTCTGTTTTGATCTCTGGATTTTTCCAGATCCGAACTTGTTCTTTGGTCCTGCAAAATTCAAACGAGAAATACCCTTCACAAAATAAAAGATGATAAATTTTTATAATTTTTTTATTTTTCAGTTTTTATAATTTTTCAATTTTATATTAACCCGAAATTGCAAAAAGAAAATAACACACCATCCCCGGCAACGGCGCCATTTGATTAGAAGAGATTTAGCGTGCTTGCGCTTTTAAAAGATGAATCAAAAATATTTATAAACTCAATCAAGAATGGCGTCGCTTGGTATCTAGCCGGTGAGTACGGGTCGGTCCACAGAGATGTTGTGTATTCTCTAATTGTTCTTACGAGTTAATTCTAAATGGTGTGAATGGATTGATTAAATCTAAAAACTAAGTTTATCTAGATCTAAATCTTGCCAGGGTTAGGTTTAGGTTAAGTTTGGAAATGCAAAGATTTCCTCACCGCTTTCTATACCCAAATTAAGATCTCTTTAGGAGTTATGGTAATTATTAATAAAGGGGATTAGTACCATCGGGAAGAAACGGTGTTTTTTCCTCTAGGTTCTTGTCCTTCCTTTCTTAATCCTTACCTTAACCTCCATGGAAGACACGCTCAACCGGTCCTTTATACTACGGTATTACCGCTACCTCGTGGGATAGGGTGCCGTAGGGAGCGGTGTGTGCATGTATGCATGGAGTCCTATAAAAACGTGTGATGGGTAAGAAAGGGGTGAGAGATCTTCATCTCTCAAGCCTTCCCCAAATCTAACCCTAACAAGCGAGGAGACTATTCGCTCGTTAGGGAATTGAAAAACATTTCTAAATTAATTAACTAGGGCAGAGAATTAAATCTAAACTAGGGCAAGAATAGAAAATTATACTAGGGCAGTTAATAAAATTAACTAGGGCAAGAATTGAAAACTTACTCTAATTTGATGCACTCTTCATTCTTTACAGAAATTTACTGATCTGAATTTTTGAGATTTACAATGAGGCACAAGAAGAGGCATAACTCCAAAAGAGATTTAGGGTTTCTATTTATAGATTATAGAAACCCTAGGG
Source organism: Agapanthus africanus (assembly GCA_030015575.1). Lineage (NCBI taxonomy): Eukaryota > Viridiplantae > Streptophyta > Magnoliopsida > Asparagales > Amaryllidaceae > Agapanthus > Agapanthus africanus. The sequence continues at coordinate 426,378,607 of JASDDO010000029.1, forward strand.
TTACAATTGATTTACGTCTGCATTTACAATTTTACCCTAAGAAAACCCTATTTACTGCACCGACGCACCGACACCACCGACACGCGCTTCGCACGTGCCACAGAATTTTTCCACCGATACGGGCAACACACGGCCGCGGAACCCTATCAAGCGGAGAATTACTCGCGCATGATGGAGATAGAAGAAGAAGAACGGATAGAGATCATAATATAGAAATTAAATACTAAATAATTAATCTAATGATCTACCTTTATTAATCAACTTCACAAGTACAAATCCTATGAGTTTAGATTACAAGAGGAAGAAGAAGTTGCTCTCGATCTCTGCCTCGTAGGAAGTAGATACTCCGTCGAATCTCACGTCGCCTTATCACGTTGAATCACGGACTTGTCATGGATCACTTGTTCTTTGACGGTGATTTGCTTCGTGTAAAAGGTGGTGATTTCTAACTCTAACCCTCGGTCCTTTATATAGCCCTGGAAGCAGAAACCCTAGATACATAATATGGTTATTTGTTGATGCAATCCTATCCAAAAAATCCCAAACACTAACTCCTTAGAACGGCGGCGGATCCGCCGCAATATTCATGCTTTGGCCGCGGAATCGTAGTGGGTTGGAGAGATCATGGTTCCAAACTTTTGGGGCCTTCTCATAGTGATATGTGGAGATTGTTGTGATATCTGTAATCTTCATATCTTCTCTGAGTCTCTGCCAGTATTGATTTTATGATTTAATTAAACTTCATCGACAGATTTTGATTCCCGGCATCTCGATATCCCGATCTCCTGACCTGAGCTAAATCTTGCACAATATCTCCATGAATAATGTTAGTAATATTTGTTATAGAGATATTATTCTAACCATTTGCATAATGTTATATCTTTTAAAGAATCTTGATTAGAATATTTGATATGATATGCATAATAAAAATATTATCTAAATATTATATGCATATATTTTCCTTTATAATATTAATTATAATATATAAACATATGGTAAATAGTATTTTGCAGATAAACCCAAATATGTTCTATATTTATAATAAACACCTTTAAATATTTAAGAAAAGTAAGGAAAATGTTATATCAAACGTGCAACATTTTCGACTGAACAACCATTTTCACCAGACTGAGAGAATGCCATCTAAAGATGAATCCTCTAAAGTGCGCTTTAGACGTGTCATCGGAAAAATTCTTAGGCTTCATAGTTCGACATCGGGAGATTGAAGTTGACCCATCAAAGATAAGGGCCTTCATGGAGATACCTCCTCCAAACAATCTGACGCAGCTAAGATCCTTTCAAGACATGCCCGTTTACATACGAAGGTTCATCTCGAACCTATCGGAGAGATGTCGTCCTTTCTCAAAGCTCATGAAGAATGGAGCTCTCTTTATCTGAGATGCCGAATGTCAAGAAGCATTTAAAAGTATCAAAGAGTACCTATTGCACCCTCCAGTGCTTGCTACTCTCATTCTAAATAAACCGTTGATTTTCTACACTGACGCGCTAGATGAATTACTCGGCGCACTTCTTACCCAGAATAACAAGGCGGAAAAAGAAAATGCCCACTATTACCTCAGTCGAACATTAGTCGGGATGGAACATAACTATTCCCCCCATTGAAAAGCAATGCCTAGCCTTGATATTCGCCGTGAAGAAGCTAAGGCACTATCTGCTCGCTCATCGGGTTATGCTGATCTCCAAGGTCGACCCGCTCAAACACTTAATGACCAAAGCAGGCTTAGGCGGTAAAATGGCAAGATAGGCTGTCATGCTGCTTGAATTTAACATAATTTATATGTTTCAAAAAGCAGTAAAAAGGCAAGCTCTCACCGACTTCCTCGCTGCTCATCCCATAGCAGAAGAGTCACCGCTAAATTGCGAGTTACCCGACGAACAAGTGCTGCACCTCGAGAATAGCGAGCCATGCTGGGAGCTTTACTTTGATGGAGCCTCGGCAATGAGGACCACTAGCAAATCAAGCATTCCGCAGATAAAACCAGGGATATGAATTGTGTTCATCACGCCAACGATGGGAACCCTACGACGTTCTTGCGCTCTCACTGAGCCTCGCACAAATAATGAGGCTGGGTATGAAGCTCTGATAGCTGGTCTGGAGCTGGCTATAGAAATGGAAATACTTTGGCTACAGGTCTACGGTGATTACCAACTTGTCATTAACCAAATGAGCGGTGACAATAAAATATATAAACCCGAGTTAGCTCAGTACAAAAGACAGGTGGTGGAGCTCATGAAACAGTTCACCCACATTGAACTGATGAGAGTTCCTAGGACGTTGAACGGAAAAGCCGACGTACTTACTCGCTTAGCTAAGGAGCTGGCTGATTCTGATATGGATGAAATTCTGATAATAGTCAGAAGCCGGCAAATTCTGCCTCCAGTTTCTTTGCGTGAAGAAAAAAGCATAGAACAGGAGAACAATTCTTCTGAAAAAGCTCTGATCATTCAAGACGAGCCCTATTGGAGAGAGCCCTTCATAAAATACCTCCGATACGACAAGCTGCCCGAAGAAAAATCTGTGAGGGTTCAGCTGAAGAAGAGAGCTCTCCGTTACGTGTTTGTAAATAATACGCTATACCGCAAATCATATGATCAACTCTGGCCTAGGTGTCCGTTATCGGCCGAAACCCAAAAGGTCATGAAGGAAGTTCACTTAGGCGTCTGCAGAGCTCACAGGTCCGGCCCAAAAATGCGGCTTCAAATCAAACGGCTTAGATATTACTGGCCTACCATGATAAGAGATTGCGAAGAGCATGTAAAGAAGTGTCACCTTTATCAAATTCAAGGTGACTTCATTCACAAGCACCCCAATCTGTTGCATCCTACGGTGGCGTCATGGCCCATCGAAGTTTAGGGCACCGACATAGTTGGCCCGTGTCACGCCCCGCTTCCCGGTATACGGCGAAAGGGCCGCGACGAGGTCCGCTACGTATATACTCAGAAGTATATACGCTAAGCGTATCTAAGCAATATAAAGATAATCACAAGAGACAGGAGATAAAATAACAGCAACTTTATTTATTAACATTCTTTGTACAATGCATGAAAAGTAAATACAACTGGAATAAAAAACGATGCCTAAACAATGGCATAACAGGAAATGAAAATACTGAATGGAAATGTACAATGGCTAGAGCTCAGGGTCTTCGAGAAACTGATCCAAGTCTTCACTGGTGGGCTCGATCTCTGCTGTGTCCAGAACACCTAACGACATTCAAAGAAGGAAGAAATAGAATGTCATCAGCGAACAGGTCGCTCGGTAAGTCCGAAAGTTAAAGGAGAAATAGAAAAGACAGAATAAGAATGTATCTTTTAAAGTTGTATAATATTGTAGAATATTGTGTTAACGCTATTGTTTGTAGCTTGGTACAGAAGGATGCCAGTGAATACGAGAGGGGTCTCTATATGCTAGAGACCAGGGCAAACTGAAAGTATAAGGAACCGTTATGCTACGGTACAACAGCAACAGGATTCATGTTAGGTGTCTTAATCTTACTGTCTCGTGCCACTTTTAACACCTTCCGTACCAATCTACCCCTTAAATCCCGTAGTATTTTGATTGTATTGTTATATTGTATTGTATAAGTTGTATAGTTGGTTGACTGACCGAAACCATGATATCGGTAACGGATGTAAACTGGATTCATGTAAATGGAAAGTATATCCATGGTTTGGTTCAGTCAAGTTGAATAGATTGATAACTGGATTCATAAATTCGTGTGTTCATGTTGAATTGTAATATTATAGATTGACTTGAATCATATTCAAGTCAGATTAATCAGACTCAAACCTGAGTCGGATAGTAGAGATGTAAATCGAAATCTTATATTTACTAGGGTCCTTAGGATAATTTATAAAACTTGAGGGAGTTTTATGTAAAAAATACTTTTGTATAGTTTTCAAAATATACCCCAAGTATTTATTATTCGTCTTTTAGAGTTGTAATGAATGTGGATTTTATATTGTGACATTTCTAGTGAAAATGTCATAGTTTTTTATAAATAAAGGTATTTAACTGTAATATTGATTTATTTGAAGTTCATGTTATTTTAATGTAAAATCTATTCTTGTGAATTTTAGAAAAAGGTGGAATATTTATATTATAACAAAATAAATGTTTTAATGATAAATATACATATATTTATACAAAAATAATTTTTAATAAATATTTTATATTCTAAAAATCTCATTTTCTTAAGATATCGTATTTTAAACCTTTCGAGACCGAATGCTCCTTGCGAAGGTCTGAATCTCGCACTACTAAGCCCGAGAGTGCACGATAAACCGTACTATCCCGAACGGGTTCTCCAAAATGGGTTGTAGTGGCGCTTTGCAAAGATTTTAAAAATACAAACATTTAGAATACGGTTTTATTAAGTAAAAGGTATTTATTTGCAAAGGTCGATTTTCCGTATTTTAGATTCTAGGATTTTCTATTTCAACTAGACTATTTCTAAATGGTCTAAATAACAAGTTGTCAGAAGCCTCAAATCGTCTCTTCACCGCCAATTGTGGCCAGGTAAGTACAAATGAGGAAAAGAGGGATCCGCTCACGAATCGTGAGACGGGCCTTTTAAAGTTACCTTTGCTCACTTGCCTAGCCTAGACACCACAAAGTCAGGTTTAGATATACGACCGATGTCCACAACTTATCGTATTTTCCTATTAAAATATATTTGTTTTAAAAGTGTAACGAACCTAAAACTTTTAGAAAATGTTTTCTTAAGAAAATGGTATTTAAATGTAAAATCTTGTTTTATCGTATTTTAAGTTTTGATGATATCATTTAGGGTTGTATTTGCGTGTGTGTGGAGGTAGGTCATTACCTCGTGATCTACTTTAAGGTATAGCAATGTTAAGGGGTTAAATGTGAAAACGAAACGTTGTGGTATTTAAGTAAAAAAAATACGATAAATGGAAACGCTATCATTTCATGTAATAAAACTTGTTCAAATTGTTTGTTAAATGATTAATAGTCGACATAAAGATATTTAAGCATGAATGTATTGGTGAGAAGTGAGATTTTATAGAAAACCGAATCGGAAATCGGATTTGTTCCGATTCCGTCGGGTTTTGTAAATTCGTATTTTTATGAGAGAAAAAAAAGATAGAAAGGGGGACTTACGGGTTTGGACAACACTAGAGAGTGAGAGGAAAGTAGAGGATCCGCCGGTGCGTCGATTCGTCGTCGAGAGTTCCTAGCACGTTCACCGGAATTTCGCCGTCGATTTTGTCAGCGCTTCGCCTTTCGCTCGTTTCCAAAGTACCAAAGTTTTCTTGAGATTTTGATAGAGTGGGCTCAGAATTTTAGGATGAGAGGGTAGGAGGTAGGGGTGTATTTATAGGGTTAGGCTAGGGTTAGGGTAAGTGTAGGGTTTTTAATTAAAAATGTAAAAAAAATAGGAAAAATGAATTAAAAATGGATTGAATGAGACTTATTGTGCTCTCTTGAAATTATTACAGAATTTAGAGTATGCAAGGGAGTGGAGAAGACCAAGAGGCACAAAAATGCTGTTGGGGACTCGGCGGTCCGGCCGAGTCCGGTGGTCGGGAGGTGGGGGGTCACCGGGGGTAGCCACTGGTGCTTCTAACTTTTCATGTGTAGTGGGATATTTTGGAGTTATGACTGTTGGACTGTTGGGCTTCTATAAAATTTAAAACAAAACAATATTAAAAATAATGTGGGGCAGGGGATTTGAACTCTGGTGGCTTGATTCAGCAGTGCAAGGTATTACCAATGAGCTACAAGCTCCTTCTTGTAATTATGGTGTGAAATAAATACTTAAAGAGATATCAGCAACATTAAATACTCCAAGTATACTTTGAATTTAAAACAATTCTTTATACATCAAAAATGGAGTTGGTACAGTCTACCCTCCTTACAAAAATTTCGTCCTCGAAATTTTTAAATTTTATTTGAGGACTAGTTTACAAAGTGGTATGGATATCTAGTACGCATTTCATCCTCCCTTTCCCAAGTGGACTCTCCTGGAGTGTCTTTCCTCCACATCACTCGGACCAAGTTAACTTCCTTGTTCCGAAGTGTCTTCACTTTCCTGTCCAGGAACTCCACAGGCTGTTGCTCACAAGACAAATCGGGTTGTATAGTGAGCTCGGAATGATCGAGAACATAGCTGGGGTCACTCACATACCTTCTGAGTTGGGATATATGGAACACGTTATGCACTCCTTCCAATGAAGGAGGGAGCGCTAAGCGGTATGCCACTTCACCGACTCATTCGAGTATGTCGAACGGTCCAATATATCCCGGACTTAGCTTACCCCGTCTTCCAAACCGGATCACTCCGCGGTTCGGAGATATCTTCAAGAATACGTGATCTCCTGGCCGGAACTCTAGATGACGTCTCTTTACATCAGCCCAGTGCTTCTGTCGATCTTGGGCTATACGCATTCTTTCCCTGATAGTACGAACCACATCAACAGTCGCTACTATCAACTCTGGTCCAAGAAGTTCCCTATCTCCGATGTCGTCCCAACTTAATGGTGATCGACACTTCCTTCCATACAATGCTGTAAAAGGTGCCATTCCTATGCTTGCTTGGTAGCTGTTGTTGTACGAAAACTCCACAAGATGTAGGTGATCTTCCCACGATCCTTTGAAATCTAACATACATGCTCTGAGCATATCCTCCAAGATCTGAATAGTTCGTTCCGACTGACCATCTGTTTGTGGATGATAAGCCGTGCTGAAGTTCAGACTTGTTCCCAAGCTTGCTTGCAGACTCTGCCAAAATTGCGATCAAAACCTGGTGTCATGTTCAGTTGATAAAACTGCACATTTGTATTACATTTTTCCGACCATTTTCATATTAAAAGGGACTTTATTATAATATATTATGCATATGAGGGTTTATGTGTAAAAACACCATTTTCCATGTGTTAATATATTTTAATTAGCATTGGGTAGGAAAATATATGCAAATAAATCCATTGACCTAATCCTAGTAGAACTAGGTCTACTAAATCTTATTTGAGTTGTTGTGCAGAATATTTCCAAGTTGTGCAGAATTTTCCAAGACTAGAATCAAGCAAATCAAGTTGTTGAAGAAGACTTGCCTAATTAAGAATCAAAACTTGGAGACCAAATCTGGAAGCAACCGAGAGAAGATTTCTGAATTCTGAAGGTCCCTAGGATTGCCACATGTCACAAGAAGCAAGCCCAAGAAATTTCATCAGGAGATCTCCACCATTGGCCGCGGAACCGCGGCCAAACCCCCCTGTTGGCCACGGATCCGCGGCATTCTAGAAGGATCATTTGCTAAGATTTTGTGGCTTAAATCTCTGCTATATTTTACCAACTTTTGAAGCAAAAGATTGTGGCTTTGGACTATAAAAGGGCACCGAGAGCCTCTTGGAAAAGTTATCAAGCCGACGAGATCACGAAGTCCAAGACGGCTCACGCATCCAGGCTAATCATCAACTGTTCGTCTACCTCCTTAGAAGAGATCGAGAAGCAACTAGAAATTGTAATCATTTTCTAAGGATTCAAGTGTAATGAATATTGTTGATTAATAAAGGTAGCTTTCTTTTTCTTATTCTATTTCTTCGTAGTTTAATTATGCAATTTCTTTCCATCTCTTTTTCTCCCAACATGCGCGAGTAATTCTCCGCTTGTTAGGGTTCGTAGGATTAGGGTAGGCTAATGGATGATGAACATCCCTAAACCCTTTTTAAGTCCTATAAAGTTTATGAACTTTATCAAAAGAATCATTAACATCCTAATCGGGCGCGCTAACAATTCTTTGTTAGTTCCGACCGTGATTAGAGATTAAATTAATGATTGTTTTGGTAAAGGCTAGATATGAACGGAGTTCCGTGTCGAGATAAGGGTTAAGAGTGGGATTCATTTTCCCTCCAGAAACCCTAATCTACACGCATCACCATTGTTCTAGTTTTAAATCTATTAAAGGATAAAAAAGGGTAACCTTAAATTAATCGTCCATAACTACTAAATCCTAACGAACCCTACAAGCCCTCTTATTATATTAATTACATCTTTAAAATAATCTAGATCTATATTTTACATTCTTGTTTAACGTAGATCTAGAAACCATTTTATAAAATTCTTTATCCCTCCTCTCTTTCTCAACACATCTAAAGTAAAAGTAAACGTTTTTCCCTGAGGACGACCCGTACTCATCTCGGTCTAGCTATACGCGACACCGTTATTGATTGCGGTTAAACTACAAAACACACTTTTTCACATCAATCATGTCACGATCGGAGACAATGCAGACCGGTACTCCATGAAGTCTCATAATTTCCTCCATGTACTTCTTTGCTAGTGTCTCAGTTGATTGGCCAACTCGAAATGGGATGAAGTGAGCCGACTTTGTGAGTCGATCCACAATGACCCATACGACATCGTTACCCTTTGTGCTGCGAGGAAGAGCAGTCACAAAATCCATCGTGATGTATTGCCACTTCCATTCTGGGATTGGTAACGGTTGAAGTAATCCAGCAGTCCTGTGATGTTCAGCCTTTACTTGCTGACACACCAAGCACTTTGTGACGCTTCTGGCTACTTCACGCTTCATTCCATACCACCAATAATTCTGACGTAGATCTTTGTACATTTTGATACCTCCAGGATATACTGAGTAGGGAGAGCTGTTATCTTCTTTCATTAACTCTTCCCGAACAGTACCTTTTGGTACACACAATCTGCTGCCGTATCTCAAAGATCCGTCTTCATGAATGATGAAGTCTGTTCTGAGTCCATTCTCCACTTGTTCTCTGATATTTTGCAACTTAGCATCACTTGCTTGGGCTAGTTTGATCTGATTGACAATGGTTGATTGAACTTGTAAATTCATCAAACTTGAAGCATTACCTGGCATGACTACTTCAATCTCCATCTGATGCAAGTCTTGTTGAAGCTTCCACTGAGCGGTAAGATTCATCGATAATGGTTGACGACTAAGAGCATCAGGTACCACATTCACCTTCCCTGGGTGATATTGTAAGTTGATGTCAAAATCCGCCATGAGTTCTAACCATCTTCTCTGCCGCATATTCAACTCTTTCTGAGTAAACACGTACTTCAGGCTCTTATGATCTGTGTAGATGTTCACTAGTTCACCAAGTAGATAATGGCGCCAAATCTTGAGAGCAAAAATGATGGCTGCCAATTCCAAATCATGCGTCGGATAATTACGCTCATGAATCTTCACCTGTCTTGAAGCATAAGCCACAACTTTACCGTGCTGATGTAGAACACATCCTAATACCTTACCGGATGCATCGCAATGCACTTCGAATCCTCCAGATTGATCCGGTATAACGAGAATAGGTGCTGATGTCAACCTCGACTTGAGTTCTACGAAAGCTTGTCCGCATGCTTCTGACCACACAAATTCTTCATCTTTACGTGCGAGCTTGGTCAGGGGTGTTGCTATCTTCGAAAATCCTTCAATGAATCTTCTGTAATATCCAGCTAAGCCTAAGAAACTCCGAATGTCCTTCACTGACTTTGGTGTAGGCCATTCGCTAACTGCTGAAACTTTTGCTGGATCTACCGAGATTCCTTCTCCTGATACAAGAAAACCAACTTGTTTTAGCCAAAACTCGCACTTGCTGTACTTGGCATAGAGCTGATGTTGTCGAAGAGTTTCCAGGACAATTCGTAGATGTTCTGCATGCTCTTTCCGATTCTTAGAATACACCAGGATGTCGTCGATGAAGATGACAACAAACCTGTCTAAGTACTCCCGGAAAACTTGATTCATTAGGTCATGAATATTGCGGGTGCGTTGGTCACTCCAAATGGCATCACGAGAAATTCGTAATGTCCATAGCGAGTTCTAAAAGCTGTTTTGTGAATATCAGTTTTCTTGACCTTCACCTGATGATAACCTGAACGAAGATCCAATTTAGAGAAAACACAAGATCCACTTAGCTGATCGAATAAATCGTCGATGCGCGGGAGTGGATACTTGTTCTTTATAGTGACTTCGTTCAAGGCTCTGTAATCGATGCACATTCTGTATGAACCTTCCTTCTTCTTCACAAGTAGTACAGGTGATCCCCAACTTGAAGTGCTGGGACGAATCCATCCTTTCGCTAATAATTCGTCCAACTGTGTTCGGACTTCCTTCAAACCTTCCAGACTTAAACGATAGGATTCTTTGATCACCGGTTGTGCTCCTGGTACTAAATCAATACTGAATTCAAGAGCTCGATCGGGAGGCAAACCTGAGATATCGTCAGGAAATACATCGTCGAAGTCTCGAACCACATCTGGTCTTGATTCTTCCTCCGCTTGAGCTGCTGTAACTACTGCTTCTCTTGGCTTTGCTTTGTAGGTACTTGGCTCCAGTGTACGGTCTTCGCTTTTGAAATAGAAGACCGGATGGTCTGGAATCTCAAATACTACCCTCCTTTGACGACAGTCAATGGTAGCATAAAAAGTTCCAAGCCAATCCATTCCTAGAACCACATCGAAGTTCGGTATGTCCAGCACTTTGAAGTCGGCATAAAACTCTCTGCTGCAGACGACGACTGGACACAAACGGTATCCCATGGTTGCCTTTAGAACGCCATTTCCTGAACTGACATTCCAGCTGGATACAAGCTGTGAGACTGGAATCGTATGGGTTCGAACAAACCGTTGCGACATAAAGCAGTGAGATGCTCCAGTATCAAACAGTGCTAGTGCATGGATTGAGGATACTACGATTGTACCTAAGGTATGTGAGATATGTTTTATGTATAGGGAAAGTGTGTAGATAAACAAGACTAAAAGAAAAGTTTGAGAAAAATAGTTTACCAGTGATGACTTGGCCAGTGGCCTCAGCTTCTTCCACTGACATAGTGAAAGCCTGGCGCCTTGGTACGTTCCTCCTGGCCTGAGGAGCATTCCTCGGAACGTTCCTTTGAGCTTGATGGAACTGACGAGGAGGTGGTGCAGCTTGTGGTCCTTTGGGTGGTGCAGGTAGTGCAAGTCTGGGAGTAGGTGCTTGAAGAGCTGGTCGCTGCGGATAGGTAACTGCTGGCCTGGGTGCAGCAATTGGGTTTTGCTTTTGGGGACAAGACCCAATATCATGAGCAGCTGAGCCGCAGATCAAGCAAAGATGGTTGGCTCGCCGGCAGTCTTTCATCATATGTCCAGTTCTCTTGCAGTGGGTACAAAAGGCTGGACTGGGACGGTTGTTCTGTACTTCGGATCTCCTTGGCACAAAAGATGGCCTGGACGAGGCTCCTCCTGCCATCTGGTTGGCAGGACGCTTAAATCCAGCAGATTGAGGTCTTCCCCTCGCTTTTACCACTGCCTCATAACGGCGGGCAGCTTTCAGAGCCGATTCATGAGTCGGAAAATCTCCTGTGGCCAGTGCAGCCTGGATTTCCGAATCCAAACCTTGTTGAAAGCGACGGGCTCTGATCTCATCCGTCGGTATAAGGTGTGCCGCAAATCTGTTAAAAATATTGTGTTAGCTGTGTAATATGTGATATAAAAATTTTGAATTATTGAGACATATCTTACCGACTAAGTATGGTGAACTCTGCGTCATACTCATCTACTGACTTGGTCTACATCGAACCTTGTTGCAGATAGATGAACTTCTGTTCCATGTCGAACCTGGCAGTCTCAGGGAAGTACTTAGCGTTGAACATGTCGCGGAAAGTCTTCCATTAGATAGGCTCTTCAAGACGGCTTTCTTCCGCCTTCCACCAGTTGCGAGCATTGTCCTTGAGCTGCAGTTTCGCCACACGAACCCAAGCTATGTCTGGCACTTGTGCTGCCGCCAGATCATCCTCTATGCTTTGTGCCCATTCCTCAGCTTCAAGTGGGCTTCCCTTTCCGGAGAACTGTTTGGGGTGTAAAGCCCTAAATTGCTTTACCCCAGGTGCGTCTGCCTCGGGACGGTTCATTAAAAGAGCAGTCTGCTGCTGCTGTCCCTCTAGGAGACTTCGGATTTCTTCAAGCAAAACCGTCTGCTCGTTGATCGGAGCAGGGACGGCAGGTGTGAGTGGTAGGGCTGGAGGTGTGTTGTTGACATTGGTGCTGGTGTTGTTCAGGGAATCCATAACCTTGAAGAAAAATTTGGGTTAGGACAGATTTAAAATATTTGAAATGATAAGATTCAATGAATATGAAATTGTAAGATTCACGAAACATGATTTTTAAAGAATGTTTTAGTTGCCGGTTTTTGTGTTATATTGCTTAGGTTGTTCACGCAGAACAGAACTGCATGATAGGGTTTCATACAGCTCTGACCTGCATGGGCCACCAACAAAACCTTTCACGCCCCGCTTCCCGGTATATGGCGAAGGGGCCGCGACTAGGTCCGCTACGTATATACTCAGAAGTATATACGCTAAGCGTATCTAAGCAATATAAAGATAATCACAAGAGACAGGAGATAAAATAACAGCAACTTTATTTATTAACATTCTTTGTACAATGCAAAAGTAAATACAACTGGAATAAAAAACGATGCCTAAACAATGGCATAACAGGAAATGAAAATACTGAATGGAAATGTACAATGGCTAGAGCTCAGGGTCTTCGAGAAACTGATCCAAGTCTTCACTGGTGGGCTCGATCTCTGTTGTGTCCAGAACACCTGACGACATTCAAAGAAGGAAGAAATAGAATGTCGTCAGCGAACAGGTCGCTCGGTAAGTCCCAAAGTTAAAGGAGAAATAGAAAAGACAGAATAAGAATGTATCTTTTAAAGTTGTATAATATTGTAGATATTGTGTTAACACTATTGTTTGTAGCTTGGTACAGAAGGATGCCAGTGTATACGAGAGGGGTCTCTATATGCTAGAGACCAGGGCAAACTGAAAGTACAAGGAACCGTTATGCCACGGTACAACAGCAACAGGATTCATGTTTGGTGTCTTAATCTTACTGTCCCGTGCCACTTTTAACACCTTCCGTACCAATCTACCCCTTAAACCCCGTAGTATTTTGATTGCATTGTTATATTGTATTGTATAAATTGTATAGTTGGTTGACTGACCGAAACCATGATATCGGTAACAGATGTAAACTGGACTCATGTAAATGGAAAGTATATCCATGGTTTGGTTCAGTCAAGTTGAATAGATTGATAACTGGATTCATAAATTCATGTGTTCATGTTGAATTGTAATATTATAGATTTAAGGATTGACTTGAATCATATTCAAGTCAGATTAATCAGACTCAAACCCGAGTCGGACGGTAGAGATGTAAATCAAAGTCTTATATTTACTAGGGTCCTTAGGGTAATTTATAAAACTTGAGAGAGTTTTATGTAAAAAATACTATTGTATAGTTTTCAAAATATACCCCAAGTATTTATTATTCGTCTTTTAGAGTTGTAATGAATGTGGATTTTATATTGTGACATTTCTAATGAAGATATCCTAGTTTTTTTTATAAATAAAGGTATTTAACTGTTATATTGATTTATTTGAAGTTCATGGTATTTTAATGTAAAATCTATTCTTGTGATTTTTAGAAAAAGGTGGAATATTTATATTATAACAAAATAAATGTTTTAATGATAAATATACATATATTTATACAAAAATAATTTTTTATAAATATTTTATATTCTAAAAATCTCATTTTCTTAAGATGTCGTATTTTAAACCTTTCGAGACCGAATGCTCCTTGCGGAGGTCTGAATCTTGCACTACTAAGCCCGAGGGTGCACGATAAACCGTACTATCCCGAACGGGTTTTCCAAAATGGGTTGTAGTGGCGCTTTGCAAAGATTTTAAAAATACAAACCTTTAGAATACGGTTTTATTAAGTAAAAGGTATTTATTTGCAAAAGTCGATTTTCCGTATTTTAGACTTTAGGGTTTTCTATTTCAACTAGACTATTTCTAAATGGTCTAAACAACAAGTTGTTAGAAGTCTCAAATCGCCTCTTCATCGCCAATTGTGGCCAGATAAGTACAAATAAGGAAAGGAGGGATCCACTCACGAATCGTGAGACGGGCCTTTTAAAGTTATCTTTGCTCACTTGCCTAGCCTAGACACCACAAAATCAGGTTTAGATAAACGACCGACGTCCACAACTTATCGTATTTTCCTATTAAAAGATATTTGTTTTAAAAGTGTAACAAACCTAAAACTTTTAGAAAAGGTTTTCTTAAGAAAATGGTATTTAAATGTAAAATCTTGTTTTATCGTATTTTAAGTTTTGATGATATCATTTAGGGTTGTATTTGCGTGTGTGTGGAGGTAGGTCATTACCTCGTGATCTACTTTAAGGTATAGCAATGTTAAGGGGTTAAATGTGAAAACGAAACGTTGTGGTATTTAAGTGAAAAAATACGATAAATGGAAATGTTATCATTTCATGTGATAAAACTTGTTCAAATTGTTTGTTAAATGATTAATAGTCGACATAAAGATGTTTAAGCATGAATGTATTGGTGAGAAGTGAGATTTTATAGAAAACCGAATCGGAAATCGGATTTGTTCCGATTCTGTCGGGTTTTGTAAATTCGTATTTTTATGAGAGAAAAGAAAGATAGAAAGGGGGACTTACGGGTTTGGACAACACTAGAGAGTGAGAGGGAAGTAGAGGATCCGCCTGTGCGTCGATTCGTCGTCGAGAGTTCCTAGCACGTTCACCGGAATTTCGCCGTCGATTTCGTCAGCGCTTCGCATTTCGCTCGTTTCCAAAGTACCAAAGTTTTCTTGAGATTTTGAGAGAGTGGGCTCAGATTTTGGGATGAGAGGGTAAGAGGTAGGGGTGTATTTATAGGGTTAGGCTAGGGTTAGGGTAGATGTAGGGTTTTTAATTAAAAATGTAAAAAAAAATAGGAAAAATGTATTAAAAATGGATTGAATGAGAGTTATTGTGCTCTCTTGAAATTATTACAGAATTTAGAGTATGCAGGGGAGTGGAGAAGACCAAGAGGCACAAAAATGTTTTTGGGGACTCAGCGGTCCGGCCGAGTCCAGCCGGCGGCGCCGGCCCGAGTCGGCCGGTTCGCCGGCCGACTCAGCCGATCCTGGCCGAGTCCGGTGGTCGGGAGGTGGGGGGTCGCCGGGGGTAGCCACTGGTGCTTCTAACTTCTCATGTGTAGTGGGATATTTTGGAGTTATGGCTGTTGGACTGTTGGGCTTCTATAAAATTTAAAACAAAACAATATTAAAAATAATGTGGGGCAGGGGATTTGAACTCTGGTGGCTTGGTTCAGCAGTGCAAGGTATTACCAATGAGCTACAAGCTCCTTCTTGTGATTATGGTGTGAAATAAATACTTAAAGAGATATCAGAAACATTAAATACTCCAAGTATACTTTGAATTTAAAACAATTCTTTGTACATCAAAAATGGAGTTGTTACAGCCCGATTGATCCTCCATTATTCAAAAGCCACCGGTTCATATTGGCCACAACTGACTACTTCTCAAGATGGGCTGAACCTGTCCCGCTAAAAGAAATCAAGACAGAAGATATTCTGACATTTTTCTGGCATAATATTCTATACCGCTTCGGTATACTAAGAAGAATCATTTCTGACAACGGGCCTTCTTTCAAGAGTTTTAAGGTTCGCTACACAGCACAAGATAGACTGGAGATATTTTTCTATCTATAATCCAAGAGCCAATGGGCTAGCCAAAGCCTTCAATAAAACTCTATACAAGCTCATGAGGAAAAATACTTCAACCAATAAAAGAGACTGGAATCTCAACCTCCATGAGGCGTTGTGGGCATATTGTACCACGCATCGCACTCCAACTCAGTCCACTCTATATTACTCTTCGGAGTGGAGGTGATCCTCCCCCTCGAAATCGAAATTCCAAGCCTCAGGATGGCCGTCCAGCATGGTTTGACGGAGGAGGAAAACGCCCTCCTTCGGCTCGAAGAGCTCGATGCCCTCGAAGAAAAGAGACTCACGGTACAACAAAATCTCGAGTTGTACCGAGACTAAATGTTACGGGCCTATGACAAGATGACCCGTCTCCATGCTTTTAAAAATGGCGAATTCGTGTTAGTCCTCAAAAGACCGATCATCCCCAATCGACATGCCAAGCGAAAATTCGAGCCAAATTGAGAAGAGTCATACGTCATCAAGAAAGTGTTTGATAGAGGATCCTACTAGCTGATAAATGCCGATGGAGAAAGGCTCATGCCACCCATCAATTTCCAATATCTCAAGAAATACTACGCATGAATACTCCAAGTCGCAGAAGAATTGAGCACACCGACCCTACGGTCTGGATCATATATCCCGTAAAACCGTATACAATCCACGAGTGTAAACGACCCCTATCTTTTCGAAGTCCTACCGGCGAGACTACATTTAAAGTCCCACCGGCAATGAAGCTCCACTAATGTAAAAAAAAAGGTATGTCCATAAGAAAAACGGGTACGGATGAAAACTTGAAAAGACTCCGTGAGTAAAACCCAAAAGGGCGCAAACTCATGAAAAGGAGACAAAAATACACTCACAAAGTCCTCTCGACCTTGTGAGGAGAATACCCCCGCGTGAAATCCTTACGACTCACAAAGGAGCAACACACTTAGGAATTCTCGCGACTCTTAGGGAGAAAACACACCTACGAGATCCTCTCGACTCGTAGGGAGAAAACGCTTTTATGAGACCTTTACGGCTCATAAAATTGAAAAGCCTTAGGTGATATAAATCTAAATCTGTCTCCTAAGCCATCGCTCCCCAACAGGCAACGACAAATGATGAGTCGCTCCTGACACCACGCTTCAGTGTTTGTGTTGTTGATACCAACCCAAAACCCAAATCACAAATCCTTCCGGGGCAAATGATGAGTCGCTCCTGGCGCTATTCCAGTGTAGCAATATTGATGCCAAATAAAATCCAAATTCCAAGTCCCACTCAAATTCAAAACTCCTGCCAGACGAGACAAAAATCAAATAAATCAAATCAAAGTCCCACCGGCAGAGCTTCAAAGCTCAAAAGGTCCCGCGGAACGGACAAAAACTTCAAAACCAATTAGATCAACCGATTCAACACCAACGGCCTCCTCGGTAGAATCAAGCTCCACCTTGGAAGCAATCACCTCCTCGGTGGAATCAAGCTCTACCTCGGAAATAAATCAACCCTAACACCGTAAAAAGTGGAGCAATTCAACTTCAACCCCGACACCGCAGAAAGCGGAGCAAGTCAAATCAAATCCCGACACCGCACGAAGCGCAACAAGTCAATTTCAACCCTAACACCGTAAAAAGCGGAGCAAATCAACTTCAATTACGACACCGCAAAAAGCGGAGCAAGTCAAATCAAGTACCGACCATTCAAGTCGCAAAAATGGCAACACCGATAATCCAAGTCGCAAAAATGGCAGCACCGACCGTCCATATCACAAAAATGGCAGCACCGACCGTCCAAGTCGCAAAAATGGCAGCATCGACCCTCCACATGGAACCCAACCAAATCAATCTCCATATAGAACAAGATCCATCAATTTCATGCACACAACCCATACACGCAGTGTGCATTTATTGATGGGGGGCACTTTGTTAGGGTCAAAAATTACATCCCGGTTAACCAAGTCAAAGTCAAAGTCAATCCCCGGCCAAGCGGGCTCGAGCCCAAGCCAAGTAGGCCCAAGCCAAAGTCAGGACCGAGCATGGATGGGACCGACTTCATGACAAAAAGAATGAAGTAATAAATTAGTTTAATGTATTTTTTTAAATAAATGTATGGAAAATGGGCAAAACGCCAAAATTTTGTAAACCTCATAGCTTATGTGCAAAAAAAATAAGCATATGAAGCATGGGGAGGCACAAGTGCCATTTAGAAAAGCCCAAGGGGCTATATGTAAAGTGTGTAGCCTATAAAAGGAAAATATGATGAGAAAATCAGTAACAACTTTCATTCTCTCAAAAATTCAGGGTTTTGTGCCTCCTTCTCCTTCCTCAAGCTTTTAAACCTTTTTCTCTTTTTTTTAAAATTAAATCAAGAGTTTAACTCTTTTTTTTCCTAAAAAGAGATAATTTTACACCATAAAACCCTCGAAGGGAAGCTCAGATCTCCCATCAAATCTCTAAAATGTAGACTTTTAATCTCAACATCCTTTTTCTTCAAGATCTGTCACGCCCCACTTCCCAGAGTACGCTAAGATCGGCACGTAACGGAGCAAATCATACTACCCATGGATAGGAAATATCCCTCCACAGTCACATTACGGCTGTAGAGATATCAAGAACAATAATAAACTATCTAACACATGTCCATAAGCCAGAATAAATGAGTCAAGAATAAAATAATGCGGAAGCAAAAGAATCCAATACAATAATGATTGGAATGTACGTCCCATAGTGGGGGCTCACATCAGGAATGAAAATACTGAAAGGAAACTAAACTAAACTAATAACAGGTCCTCACTGCTCGGCCTGTTGATCAAAGTACTCCTGGACAGCCTGCGATAAGGACAAGGGATCTGGGCCATGCACAACCCAGACGTCAGTGCGTCATAATATCAATAATTCAAGGCAAAAAGGATATAATGAAATATGCAGGCATGAAGTATGAACAGTAACAAGTCCTCAGTAACATGTAAAACGTAACATGAATATAGATCAGTGAACAGGATATAAACATGTGAAGTGCAGTGAGTAGTCTAAACTGTGCTATAGGGCTATCTACTCTAAAGTTATTCGAAATCAATTAATGCAATCCTCATCGTAACCCATCGGTCTATACCCCGTTCAACCCCACGGGACCACGGTAACACGATATAATAGACGGTGAGTCTATGTCCCGTTCAACCCCACGGGACCACGGTAACAAGATGTAATAGACTGTGAGTCTATGTCCTGTTCAACCCCACGGGACCACGGTAACAAGATGTAATAGCCCTTTGTGTTACGTTCGGATACATTCTTGATTTCCCTATACCCCCAAGTTATGTGTGTAAGTCAGGTATTGATAAATCTGGAGCTAATGCCAACACAGGATCAAGTAGGTACAGGTTTGTCTGAATAGACAACAGGAAATATCCGTAGGGACAACAGGTCAAGATTGTCGGCATTAGTAACAAGATCAGGTAACATGTCAAGCTGTGCTACATCAGGTCATGTCAGGTGGTGTACATGTATCAAGTCATGTCAAGTAGTGCACAGGTATTAAGTCATGTCAGTAGTAGTGTATCGGGTCATGTCAGGTAGTGCACAAGTGTCGAGTGGGTGCTCATAATCAAACTGTAATAAGTATGGGTACACAAAATCAAGTATGAAGTACTAATATAACAATAAAATGGAATAATGTGATATGGTATGCAGATAGATATAAATTCAAAGATATGGATGCACAATTATCGATTAGGGTTACATTTATAGTTCCAATACTAATTAGGATGTACTTTACTAAACATGGGGTGTCAATATTACAGTGTTATGTATTAATGTAATCTATGGATGCAATTATATATATTTTTAAATGAGATGGATGTAAACGGGTATCCGAAAAACAGTAAAGCTGTAAAATGGTATTGTGGGATGTACAACTAAGCAATATGTGATGTAAATATTCCATTGGGTGCAGTCTATTATAATATGGTATGTAACAAGATAAGTTTTCATGACCTAGATCTGAAATGATATGAAAGGATGCAAACGGAACATCGAAAAGCTGTAATATGAAACGTGGGATGCTTGATTTAAAATACAGGTGTGATATTTATTTAAATAGGTATATAATGAGTTATATAGCATGTAGCAAGATTAACTTGCCTCGACGGATCAAGAAACGGATGTGTACGGAACGTCTCACGTCGGTGAAAAGTCGCGACGCACGCACGGTACACGGAACGAGTCCAAACAACGCACGAGGGTGATCACGCAGTCAAGGCACATTCGCTGGGTCATCTGGATCGTCGACAACGTCAGGCTCTGGCGATATCGGCGGTTCCAAGATTAAAGAAAAGAAAAGAAAAAGAAAAAGAAAATAAGAAAAGGAAGAAGAAGAGGAAGAAGAAGAGAAGTGCTCACTGGAGTTTGGTGCTCTGGGGTTTCTGGGGAAAGAGGAGACGAGGTAGTGATGTCGACGATGAAGAACGGAGCTCCGGCGAAGGGGTTTGAAGTTAGGGTTTCGGTTAGGGTTTGGGTTTTGTTTGCTGGGGTTTGGTGCAGGTTTCTTGTGAAGGAGAGTGGACAGAGGAGAGAGGAGAGAAGAGGAAAGAAATGGTGATGATGGTGGTGTGAGGCTAGGGTCGTCGGAGATGAAGGAACGTGGACGAGGTGGTGCTGGGTTTTGGTTTCTTGGTGTGTGCAGGGGTGTGTGCAGGGATCTAGGGAGAATGAGGGAGGTGAGGAGGAGTTGGCGAGGGAGAGGATGAAGTTGGCAAGGAGGAGGAGGAGCTCTAGGGATTTTAGGGTTAGGTTTTGAGAATCGTTTATGGGTTAAAGAGATGGGGCTCGGGGTTTTAAAGTGAAGAAGAAGGAAAAAAAATATAAACGGTGAAGGGAGGTGACGGGATCAAGAGGGAGGTGACGAGATCCTCCACAGTATCCGTGAGATGAGAGAGAGAGTATCGCGAGAGGAGAGAGAGAGAGGAGGAGAAAGAAAGTTGGAAGGTAGCGGAGGGGATAGAAAGAGAGAAAGAAATAGAGAAGAGAGATGCGCTGATTTGTTAAGGAGTTAAGGAAAGATTTTAATTTGTTAAAATGAGTTAAGATTTTAATTTAATAATATATTTAGTTAGTTAATTAAAATCTTATGAACTGATAAAAAATATGTGAACGGAATTTTAAAATTTAAATAAATTGAATTTTGGCGGGATATAAAATATTTCAAAACGCTCCCGGGTCGGGTCTAAAATTTCAAATTTAAAATATGAAAAATATATGCGACTTTCAAAATTCAAAATGAATGCTCAGGTAACGAAAATGCATACCCCCAAGAACGGATGCACGTACGTGCGCGTAGCCATCCAAACACGTCCGTTTCACTGAACGGGAAGAGAACAAGATGCGCGGATGCTACCACGGGGTTAGGGGTATCATGCAGGCCATGTTATAAAATTTTAAATTATTTTACGTGACTTAAAATGTTATATAGTAAAAGATGCAATGCCAGATGAAATGCTGGTATGCAGTATACATGAAATGCACATGTCTATGTAACAAGTCAAGGTAATTCATAAACATGAATCAAACAAGTTTCAAGAAAGCGGGTCGGGTCGAATGCAATGTAAAATGTAAAATACTATTCGTACCCAAAACATGATAAATTAGGAAAAATACCACAATTAAGAAAATACGAGAACTGGAATTGGTATAAATGAACTAGGTTGTTATATTATACCCAACTACAAAAAGAATTTCGTCCTCGAAATTCCAAGAACAAGAAAGGATAAACAATCAAGAAACTACAAGAATAGATGTGGAAACTTCTGCCGGATTTCATCTTCTCGTTCCGAAGTTGATTCTCCATGCGAGCGATTTCCCCAAAAAACAAGTATGAGAGGGATAACCTTGTTCTTAAGAACCTTTTCCCTTCGATCCACAATCGACATCGGTCGTTCCTCAAAAGTTAAATCTTCTCTTACAGTCAGCTCCGAATGATCCAGTACATGTGTTTCATCTCAAACATATTTACGGAGTTGAGATACATGAAACACGTCATGAACATTCGCCAAAGATTGCGGTAAAGCCAATCGATACGCCACTTCTCCAACACGCTCCAAAATTTCGAAAGGCCCAACAAATCGAGGACTAAGCTTGCCTCGACTCCCAAAACGAATCACTCCTCTAGTTGGTGATATCTTTAAGAACACAAGATCACCAACCGTGAGCTCTAGAGGTCTTCTCGATGTATCGGCCCAACTTTTCTGCCGATCTTATGCTGCCTTCATATAATTCCGGAAAGTGTTAACTTTCTCCACTGTTTGCACGATCAAATCCGGTCCCAACAATCTTCGTTCTCCAATATCGTCCCAACAGACAGGTGTACGACACCTGCGACCATACAATGCTTCGAATGGAGCCATATGAATAGTCGCCTGAAAACTGTTATTGTAAGAAAACTCCACCAAGTGTAGATGATCCTCCCATGAACCCTTGAAGTCTAACATGCAAGCTCTCAACATGTCTTCAAGAGTTTGGATCGTTCTCTCCGACTGGCCATCTGTCTGAGGATGATAAGTTGTGCTAAACTTCAATCGAGTCCCCAAACTTTCCTGTAAGCTCCTCCAGAAGTGCGATAAAAATCGGGTATCACGATCAGAAACGATGCTCACAGGTACTCCATGCAATCTTACAATCTCCTGCATGTACCGTTCTGCCAATGCTTCCGTTGATTGACCAATTCGAAATGGTATGAAATGAGCTGCTTTGGTCAATCGATCAACAATCACCCAAACTGCATTGTTACACTTTGGACTCCACGGTAAAGCCATCACAAAATCCATGGTTATATGTTCCCACTTCCATTGAGGAATCGGAAGTGGTTGCAATAAACCAGCAACCCTTTGATGTTCAGCCTTAACTTGCTGACACACCAAGCACTTTGCTACAAAGCGGGCAATCTCCTATTTCATGCCTTCCCACCAGAAATGCTGTCGTAGATCTCGGTACATTTTCGTGCCTCCTGGATGTACGGAATATGCGGAACTGTGCGCCTCCTTCATAACTTCTTCGCGAATATCTCCTTTTGGCACACACAAACGGCTACCATATCGCAACGAACCATCTTCATGAATCAACATGTCCGTTCGAAGTCCAGCTTCAACCTGTTCTCGAAACTGTTGCAATCTAGGGTCCTGTAACTGCGCTGCTTTAATATTTTCGATCAACGATGACTGTACTTGCAGCTGCATCAATTGTCCCGAAGAATGCGGTAGCACGATCTCCAACTCGAATCTCTGAAAGTCTTCAATAAGTTCCTTCTGTGCAGTCAACATCTGAATTGCTGGCAACCGACTAAGCGCATCCGACACAACATTAACTTTCCCTGGATGGTACTTAAGATCAAGATCGTAGTCAGCCATCAGCTCCAACCATCTACGCTGCTTCATATTAAGCTCATTTTGTGTGAACACGTACTTTAAGGTTTTGAGATCGGTGAATACTTCGACCCTTTCGCCCAATAAGTAGTGTCTCCAAATCTTCAAAGTGAAAATCACAGCTGCTAGGTCCAAATCATGAGTTGGGTAATTCTTCTAATGGGTCTTCAACTGTCTCGTTACGTAAGCTATAACCTTCCCATGCTGCATCAAAACACATCCCAATCCTTTCCCAAATGCGTCGCTGTGAATCACCAATCCTCCTGAATTGTCTGGTACGGTCAAAATAGGAGCGGTTATCAATCTCTGCTTCAATGCCTCAAAAGCTGACGCACACTTATCCGTCCACACAAGTGGTACTTCCTTACGCGTAAGCTTGGTCAAAGGCTCAGCCAAACGAGCAAAATTCTCCATGAACCTTCTGTAATACCCGGCAAGTCCAAGAAAGCTTCTGATCTCTGCAACGTTCTTCGGAATCGGCCAATCTCGAACTGCTGCAATCTTTTCGGGATCAACGGCGATTCCATCTTCGGACACGACATGCCCCAAAAACTTCACTTCTTCAAGCCAAAACTCGCACTTGCTCATCTTTGCATACAATCTTTCTTGCCTCAATGTCTGCAATGCGATCTTCAAGTGTTCTGCATGCTCTTCAATACTCTTTGAGTAGACCAGAATATCATCAATGAACACCACTATAAACTGGTCCAAGAATGGTGAAAAGATTCAGTTCATCAAGTCCATAAATATCGCTGGTGCATTCGTTACTCCGAAGGGCATCACTAAATACTCGTAATGTCCATACCGAGTTCAGAAAATATCTTCTGATTTAACTCAGACCTGATGATATCCGGATCGCAAATCCAGCTTCGAGAATACCCTCGCGCCACTAAGCTGCTCGAATAATTCGCCAATGCGAGGGATCGGGTACCTGTTCTTAATAGTCACCCGGTTTAATTCTCGATAATCGATGCACATCCTCCTTGTGCCATCTTTCTTCTTGACTAGAAGAACTGGAGCTCCCCAAGGTGAATTACTGCTGCGAATCCAACCCTTCTCAAGTAATTCAGCAACCTGCTTCTTGACTTTTTCCAACTCTACTGGTGCCATTGGATAGTACACCTTAGAAATTGGCGCTACACCAGGAATAAGATCGATTATGAACTCCACATCTCATTTTGGTGGTAAACCTGAGATGTCCTCGAACATATCCATGAAATCTCGAACTACCGCTGGCCCTTCTTCCTTATCAACTTCCATAGACGAAAGAACATTATTTGTCGGCCTAGTCCTAAACTCGACTGGCCCGACAGAACTACTTCCTCCAGTAAAGATAAACTCCGGATGTCCGGAAATCTGGAAAATCACTTTCTTTGCCCTACAATCAATGTGAGCGTGGAATGTGCCAAGAAAATCCATTCCCAAGACAACTTCATAACTGCCGGTATTAATCACCAAGAAAGCTGCAAACAGCTCCCATCCGCAAACAACAACAGAACAATCCTTACATTCTCTACTAGCTATGATCTTCCCATTCCCAGTGTGTATGTCCCAACAACTAGATAAGGTCATATAAGGAATCGAGTGTGCAACAATAAACTTGGACGACATAAAACAACCAGAATCGAATAACGCTAATGCGGGAAAACCATGAACAAGTAGGATACCTGAAACAATTTCTTCTGAAGCCTTAGCTTCCTCGGCCGTCAGGGTAAATGCTCGAGCTTGATTGGGTCCCTGAGTCAACTGCTTCTGCCCCTGAAACTGCTTCTGCGGTGGTCTCTGAACATCATCCTTCAATCGAAGGTTCGACGGACAAGTATCAACGCTATGATCAGTCGATCCACAAACAAGGCAAAGTCCAAGTCTTCTTCGGCAATCCTTCCATAAGTGTCTCGATCGTTGGCAGTAGTCGCACACTGTTCTTCCTTTCTGCACGGTTGCGACGGGCTTCTTCATAGGTACAACACCGCGTCTATTCACCGAATACCTCTGCGTGTATGTGCTCGGTTTGGTGTAAACGCTGGCTTCCATACTGCCACTGCTTGCTGCTGCGTACCCCCAGTCTTCATAGATAGGCCCTGCTGCTCTCGGGCCGCTGTAAGCACTTGCGAGAAAGTGGTCAAACCCAGGGATATAATTTGCCTCTGAATGTCCACATCCAAACTGCACATGAACCTCCTTGCCCTATCGGCATCGTTGGCAACCAAAGATCCAACAAATCTACTGAGCTGTATCCACTCAGCTGCATGTACATCCATAGGTACGCCGTTCTGCTTCAAACTGATAAACTTTTCTTCCATTTCTTCCCGTGCAGTCTGCGGGAAGAACTTCCCTAAGAAACTCTTCGAAAAATCCGCCAAACTGATCATCTTGGGCAAGCGGGTCTCTTCCACAAGCCACCATTCACGGGTATAGTCCACTAATTGGATGCGTACCACATCCACTCTCTTGTCCTCTGGGATCTGTGCCGCAACGAGCAAATTCTCCGTATCAACCAGCCACTGCTCCGCTGGCAACGGCTCTTCCAGACCAGTAAAGACGGACGGACCAAGTCTCCTGAAATCCGCCACGGTACCCACACGATCAACTGGTATGGCCACAACATTGTTTACGGACTGCTGGACGGTCCGCAAACCTTCCTGAAAAACTTCGGCTTGCTGCTGGTTCAGCTCGGTCTACCGTTTCTGGTTCTTCAGCATCCCACGAATTACTCCAAGCAAAGCGGCTTCATCAACACACCTCTGGTACGTTTTCAGATTTCTGCCTGCCATGTTCCTGAAACCAAAACACCGAAAGGATTAGTATGATAACAAGATTCAAACTATAGATCAATAGTATGATAACAAGATTCAAACTATAGATCAAGGATAGGGATCAAGACTAGAACTCCAAGTTACTTAAATAGAGTACATGTTCAGTTGATAAAACTGCACATTTAATATGACATTTTTCCTACTATTTTTATATAATAAAAGGTGTTTATTATAATATATGATACATGTGAGGGTTTATCTATAAAAATACTATTTTCATGTGTTTATATATTATAATTAACATTTGGTAGGAAAAAGTAAGCATATAATATTCATGTAACATTTGGCCCATTTAAATATGCTTACCTTATTAAAAGCCTTTAATCTATTCTTAATGGTTAAGTTAAATATCTCAATAAAAAAAACTCTACTAATATTATTTGTTGAGTTATTGTGCAGAATTTGCAGGGCTAAAATCAAGGAAATCAAAGTTGTTAAAACAAACCCACCTAATTAAGAAAGTAAACTAAATAAATCAATTCCGGCAGTGATGAAGAAAAGATTTTCAGTTTCCATAAATTCCAAAGATCGCCACGTGTCATATAGATGAAAGCCCAGAAAAACTAACAGAAGATCTCACTACAAGGCCGCAGATCCGCGGCCAAACCCACCTATTGGCCGCGGATCCACCGCGTTCCAAACGCGTTGGGAGCTGGGATTTTGCTGTTTCGGATCTTAACTACTGGTTTCCAAATTAGAAGACTAGGGTTCTGGCTTTGGGACTATAAATAAGGACCGAGAGCCTCTTGAAAAAATCATCAAGCCAAAGAGATCACGAAGTCCAAGACGGCTCACGCATCCAGGCTGATCATCAACTGTTCATCTACCTCCTTCGGAAGAGTTCGAGAAGCAAACCAAGTTTTTGTAATCATTTTTTAAGGAATAAAGTGTAGATTGTTCAAGTTGATTAATAAAGGTAGTTGTTTTATTTAATTCTTTTGCATTTTACATTATGTTTTCCCTCTCTGTCTTTTCATCTTCTTTTTCCAACATGCGCGAGTAATTCTCCGCTTGTTAGGGTTCATAGGATTATGGTAGATTAATGGATGATGAAGATCTTTAAACTCTTTTTACGTCCTATGAAGTTTATAAACTTTACTAAAAGAATCATTAATATCCTAATCGGGCACGCTACCAATTTATTGTTAGTCTCGACCGCGATTAGAGATTAGATTAATGATTGTTTTGGTAAAGGCTAGATATGAACGGAGTTGCATGTCGAGATAGGGGTTAAGAGTGGGAACCCTTTTCCCTCCAAAAACCCTAATCTACATGCATCTCTGTCGTTTTAGTTTTAAGTCTATTAAAAGATAAAAAGAGTAATCTTTAATCAAACCATCCATAATTACTAAATCCTAATGACCCTACAAGCCCCCTTTTAATATTGAACTTACATCCATAATTAATCTAAATCTATATTTTGCATCCGTGTTTAACATAGATCTAGAACCTACAACCATTCTTATTTCTTCCTCCTTTCTTTCTCAACACGCCTAAAGTAACAATAAAATATTCCACGTTTCCCAGAGGACGACCCGTACTCATCTCGGTCTAGCTACATGCGACACCGTTATTGATTGCGGTTAACTACTACACATAAAAATATAGATCAATCAAATGGCGCCATTGCCGGAGATACGTGCGTAATTTTTTATTCTTACTATTTGTGTTGAATTCTTATACGATCTATATCATAATTAAAACAAAACTGCAAATCGTATATTTAACGAAGTGTGTGAATTTTTGCAAGGTGATCTGGAGTCACAGACTTGAGGAAACAAGAAGACAGAGACATTCATCGAGATCCAGAGGAGTATAGGAGGCCACGTAGCAAATTTCATTAATTGATCCTTCCTCCTTGCGGTGGATCCGCGGCAGATACACCATATTCATGGCAGAAGCGCGGTGGGTTAGAGGATCTAGGGTTCAAAACTTCTCTGGTAAGATTCTAATCTCCTTCTCTCTCCTCTGAAATCCAATAAAATATCTTTTCTGCAGGATTCTTTGCAAAAATATCGCCGCTCAAAAATCTTTTTGCAAAGTTTTGTGATTGGTTTGTTTTGCATATTTTAATACGGACTTTAAGGGGCAAAAACCAAATCCAGATTAGGTGGGGATTTCATCACCCTTTCTAAGCCCCACAAATCATAAACCGAGCATCTGCATCAACCCTACATTAATTTAAAAAATATCTAGACAAGACTCTAAGGACTGTCGCGCTCAATAAGAACAAAGAAAGGCCGTGGGTAATCTATCGCTTATCCGCATTATTTTTGTGGTGTCTAGGAAAGTGTGTCTAAGGCAAGTGGTTACTTAATTAGGCCCACTACTTACGTAGTGGATACCTCCCACTTACCTCGCACTTACCTGGCCACAAGAGTAGTAAAGAGGTGATAGAGGATTGATCCTGCGGCTTGTCCTTTGGAAGTCTAGGAGCGGTCTAGAGACTTGACCTAGGTGACCTTAGTTCTAAGGTTGTTTGTGCATTTTTGTGTGATTTGTCTAAGTCCGACACACTTTTCAAAACAGACCAATTTTAAATCACACACACGCTGCCACTTGCGCTAAACCCGCTTAGTGCATGCTTGGCTGGACACGGGATTCTAGTGCCCGTCTTGTCCGCATTCCTGCTATCGACTTCGAAGTCGGTGCTTCTTCATCTTCTTTTCCCCCACCACACACCACATCGACCGAGATGGAGGGTACTCCATCAGATTATAACACCACGCTGCCACCGTCCGTAGGTGCGCAGAATCCACCGGGCATCTCTCTCCAAGAGAGATGCTATCCTATTCGTGGTCCACTTCCCACTTGTCTATCTATTCCACCAGCTAACGGGGATAATTTTGAAATTAAACCCCACCACATCAATCTGTTGCCCAAATTTCATGGGCTTGAGTCTGAAGACGCGTACGTTTTCATCACTAAATTCGAAAACGTATGCGCAATGATGGGTACTTCACAATTGACTGTGGATGCTATGCGCTTACGTCTTCTCCCATTCACTCTGTGCGACTTGGCAGAAAAATGGCTTTATAATACTGCCGAACGCTCTATCACTAATTGGGATGAATTCGTAATTGCATTTCTTAAGAAGTTTTACCCAAACCATAAGACCGCTCATATTAGGAGCGAGATCAACTAGTTCACCCAGCTTCCCAATGAACCATTTTGGAAATGGTTTGAACGTTTCAAGGATCTGCTTGTCCAATGTCCTCATCATGGAATACAAAGATGGGATTTGCGCCGAATAATATATGAGGGCATTAATCCAGCGACAAAGCAGATGGTATAAACAATGTGTCAATGCAATTTCATGTCCAAAGACGATGGCGAAGCTTGGAAATATCTGGAAGATCTCGCTGAAAACACTTTGCAGTGGGAAAGCGTAAGACCACCTTCATCTAGGGGAGGTATTCATCAGCTCGATGTTTCCATCGCAGTAAAAACCGAAATGGCAGCGATGCAGAAGAAACTCGACGCTATTGAGAACAAATTTTCATTAGCCTCCCTAAACCAGGTTACGCTTCCCAAAACTGTATATGGTTGCTGTTCAGATCCTTCACACTTGACGGAAGAATGTCCTATGAATGCATCATTTCAAGGTCATAAGCAAACTAATGCTGCTTTTCAGAAGCGGCCTAGAAACGATCCTTATTCTTACACGTACAATCAAGGATGGAGGAATCATCCTAATTTTGCTTGGAACCAAAACCAACCCTAAAATCAAAACCAGTTCCAAAGCAATTT
The DNA here is from genome assembly GCA_030015575.1 of Agapanthus africanus. Lineage (NCBI taxonomy): Eukaryota > Viridiplantae > Streptophyta > Magnoliopsida > Asparagales > Amaryllidaceae > Agapanthus > Agapanthus africanus. The sequence continues at coordinate 426,408,155 of JASDDO010000029.1, forward strand.
CTAAAGACCTCCTCCACAGCAACCACAACCACAAAGTCAGCACCCTTTACAGTCACAAAATTTTCAAAATCCGGCCAACACTTCCGCACCACAATTGGTCGGTACTGATACATTTTCACTCGCACAAACTTTGGATTTGTTTATGAAACATTCCATTCAAATGTCGGCTGATATGAAGTCTTCTATTGATTCCATAAAGAAAGACTCCGCCTCCCACGGTGAGAGTATTAAATCAATAGAAAATCAAATTGCACAGTTGAACGCCGCAATGAGTGCGAGGGAGAAAGGGAAACTCCCATCTCAACCCCTACCGAATCCTGGCCACTCACAAAATCAAAATGTGAATGCCGTTACTACGTTGAGATCGGGAAAAGTGCTGAATAACCGAGTGGGTGAGCAATTTGATGATGTTAGAGACACCAATGACACCCCAGCTTCTACTTCTTCTCCTAATTCGTCTAGTCTCCCACCTTCATCCGAGCCTATTCTCCGTTTTCCCCAAGGCTTGAACACTTCGCCAAATCTATCTAAGACGATTCCCACTCCAATTTTGGGATCGAATCCGTCCCCACAGTCTTATCCACAAATGTTGGACCCAAAACTTATTGATCAAGCTCGGTTTCCAAACAGATTAAGGGCCAACAGACCTAACCCACAAATGGAGAAGATTGCGGAAATATTTAAGCAAGTTAACGTAAATATTTCTCTCCTAGATGCTATTCAACAAGTCCCATCTTATGCAAGAATCCTTAAAGACTTGTGTACTAGGAAGAGAAAAACTCAAGTGCCTAAAAAAGTTTTCATGACGAGTAATGTTAGCACAGCTTTTACCCAGCAAATACCAAAGAAACGTAAGGACCTGGCTGTCCTACCGTCTCTATTTCTATTATGGGTAAAAATATTAATCGTGCTTTACTCCACCTTGGCGCTAGCGTTAACTTGCTTCCATATTCAGTATACGAGCAGTTAGGGATTGGAGAGTTGAAACCCGCCCATTGTACTCTCCAGATGGCAGACCGATCTATCACCAAACCACTGGGTGAACTAGAGGATGTGTTAATTAAAGTCGGGGAATTCATATTCCCTGTGGGCTTTATTGTTTTAGATACACAGCATGTAGCAAACCCACGCAATCAAATCCCGGTGATACTCGGTCGACCCTTCCTAGCAACTTCTAACGCTGTAATTAATTGTCGTAACGGTTCTATGAACTTATCCTTCGGGAAAATGACAATTGAGCTTAATATTTACAAGCTAGGAAGTCAACCATCGGAACCTTCTGCTCATTTGCTTGATATTTGTTCCATCCACGAAATAGCTCCCGAAAGCTGCATGGATGAGGAACTTTGCTTTGATGATCTCGACAACACTAATGAGACATCGTTTGATCTTGCATAACTTCATAGTGAGAATATGTTCAATGAGTCCGTCCTAGAGTTTGAACCCGTTGACTCGTTGCAAAAGTCAGTAGCACTTTCCGAGTCAATATCCTATGCAAGTTTTGAACCTCTTGGGGAGTCCGAATATCATTCCCTTACCCCCACCTTCTATTATCTCTCCGCCGATACTTGATGTCAAACCGCTGCCTTCTCATCTTAAATATGCATATTTAGGTGAGAATGAGACTTTGCCAGTGATTATATCCGCTTCTCTAGCCTTAGAGCAAGAGAACGCACTTTTGGCAGTGTTGAGATCGAATCGGCAAGCATTTAGTTGGACAATGGCTGACATCAAAGGGATTAGTCCCTTAATTGTAGAACATTATATACATCTGATGGATGAAGCCAAACCAACCCGAGACCCACAAAGACGGTTAAATCCCGTTATGAAGGAGGCGGTAAAGAAAGAAATCGTCAAGTGCCTTGATAGTGGTATAATTTACCCTATATCTGATAGCCAATGGGTAAGTCCAATTCATGTGGTCCCTAAAAAGTCTGGCATCACGGTCATAACTAATGAGGCTAATGAGTTAATCCAAACACGCACCCAAACTGGGTGGCGCGTATATATTGATTACAGAAAACTCAATGCCGCGACGAGAAAAGATCACTTCTCTCTACCTTTCATTGACCAGATGTTAGAACGATTAGCTGGACACGAATACTATTGCTTCTTGGACGGATACTCTGGCTATAACCAGGTCCCCATCGCCGAAAAGGATCAAGATAAAACCACATTTACTTGTCTTTTTGGTACTTTTGCTTATAGACGCATGCCCTTTGGGTTATGCAACGCTCCCGCTACATTTCAGCGGTGTATGATGGGGATATTCTCAGATATGGTGGAAAATTTTCTGGAAATTTTTATGGACGATTTCTCTAATTTTGGGGACTCCTTCGAGGACTGTTTTCGTAATCTTGACGCGGTTCTTACCCGCTGTAAGGATAAAAACTTGACTTTGAATTGGGAAAAATATCATTTTATGGTCCAAGAAGGTATTGTCCTTGAACATATAATTTCACGAAAAGGCATTGAGGTTGACAGAGCTAAAATTGATGTCATCCATAACCTCTCTCGTCCAAAATGCGTCAAAGATATACGATCCTTCCTTGGTCATGCAGGATTTTATAGGAGATTCATTAAGGACTTTAGCAAAATTGCTAGACCCTTAACTCTTCTATTGGCCAAGGATACTACATTTCACTTCGATTCGGATTGTGAGGCTGCTTTTGAATCGCTTAAAGGATCGCTCACTACAGCCCCCGTTCTATCATCTCCGGATTGGAACCATCCGTTCGAGCTTATGTGTGATGCATCGGATTTTGCTATTGGTGAGGTCTTAGGACAGCACATTGATAAGATGCCACATGTAATTTACTATGCAAGTAGGACCTTGAATGATGCACAAATAAATTACACAACTACCGAGAAAAAACTTTTGGCAGTTGTATTTTCATTAGAAAAATTCAGACCCTACTTGATTGGCTCGCCAATTATGGTTTACACTGATCACTCCGCCCTACGACACCTTTTATCGAAGAAGGATGCTAAGGCTAGGCTAATACGTTGGATCCTATTGTTACAAGAATTTGATCTTGTCATCCGAGACTAGAGTGGATGTGAAAACGTTGTAGCCGACCATTTTTCACGCATCACTTCTTCACCAACTTTGACCGTGCCGATAAATGACTCATTCCCTGACGAACAGCTCTTGACTGTATCCTACGAATCTTGGTTCGTGGATATTGTGAACTATCTTGCGACGGGACTTATTCCTAGCGATTGGTCGAAACAAGACAAACTTTGATTTCTATCCCAAGTAAAATACTTTTACTGGGATGAACCTTATCTGTTTAAGTATTGTTCCGATCAAATCATTCGCAGGTGTGTCCCTAACGATGAATTCAAGAGTGAGTTATCATTTCCTCATGATTAGGCATGCGGCTGTCATTTTGGTCCTCGAAAAACAGCGGAGAAAGTTTTGCAATGTGGTTTTTATTGGCCAACATTATTTAAAGATGCATATGAACATTGCAAAACCTGTCCGCGATGTCAGCATTTGGGTCGGATTTCACGAAGAAACGAGATGCCGCTCCAACCTATATTGGTTGTGGAAATATTCGATATTTGGGGTATTGATTTTATGAGCCCTTTTCCCAATTCTTCTGGGAATTTATATATCTTGTTAGCGGTTGATTATGTTTCGAAATGGGTGGAAGCAATACCGTGTCGCACTAATGACAACAAAGTTGTCATTAAGTTCCTTAAAGAAAATATCTTTTCGCGATTCGGACACCCTCACGCTATAATTAGCGACAACGGGACACATTTCTATAATCGGTCTTTTGAGGCATTGATGCGGAAATATTCAATTACTCACAAACTTTCTACGCCCTATCATCCCCAAACAAGCGGGCAGGCTGAGATCTCAAATAGGCAGATCAAACAAATCTGGAGAAGTCGGTTTCTAAAAACCGTAAAGATTGGTCAACCAAATTGACGGATGCTCTTTGGGCATTTTGCACCGCTTATAAGACCGATCTTGGTATGTCTCCATACCGTCTTGTGTTTGGGAAGGCATGCCACCTTCCTGTCGAGATCGAATATAAAGCATTGTGGGCTATTAAAGAGCTTAACTTCAATTTGGATCAAACGAGCGGCTATCGGAAGCTGCAATTGAATGAGCTAAGCGAACTCCGCGATGAAGCTTACGATAATGCGGTGATAGTAAAGAACCGGACTAAAGTGTTCCACGATAAAAACCTTTTTAGAAAAACTTTCATATCGGGGCAACAAGTCCTTCTTTACGATTCTCGTCTCCATCTTCATCCGGGTAAGCTTAAATCTCGTTGGAAATGACCTTTTGTGGTGCGATATGTACACCCGCACGGGGCAGTAGAAGTTGAAAATTTGAAAAACGGTTCAATTTTTAAAGTAAATGGGCATAGATTAAAACCGTATTTCTCTGCTGACCCCGCGTAGGAGCTCCTGTTTTTACAAAAGCCGCTTTATCAGAACTGAATTTCCTTCGCCTCACCTCCATGTTTTGGTAACATTTTCTCATTTTAAGAATGGAGGTGAGTGAAGATCGACTTAACTGAATATCTGTGCGTGCCAAAGAACAAGTTTGGGGATGGTTTTCATTTAACTATTATTAACATCAGTGAGGACACTGCTGAAAACAAGTTTGGGGGGAGAGGTTTGTATTCACTGAATTATCTTTGACACTGGGCATTCAAAATTTTTTATAACAAAAGAATATATAGTGAAAAATTACATCTAAAAGATAGGAATAGTTCAAGAAAACCAAGAAAATTAGAAGTTTTCATAAACGAACTAGTAACAAGTGGTTATGAGCCGTTGTCCCAAGAGTTAGTAAGATGAAAGAAGTCACTAATTTGAGGATAAAAATAAGTCTGAAAAATAGTTCATATTCTGGAAGCCAAACATTTAAATGTTGATATCCTACTATACGCACTTACACACGTCTTGAAACTTGGGATAGTAGAGGATACCTTGAAATGCTCTTGTCTAAAAGCCAAAGTAGTTAAAAAAAATGAATAAAAGATAAAATGGTGAAGAAAAATGAACACTGGTTTTGTTATCACCAAGGCAGCAATAAAAAAATATAGCGAGGGTGCTTCATCACCTAGTGCCTTAGACCAACTGGTCTGGGAGTCACTGCTAAGCCTTAGGTGGTGCAAGACGAGGAAAATACTAATCAGCAAGCACAAGAGTAATCGGTCGGTTAGTACCTCAAGAAGTATTAACGGTCGCATGAAAAATGTGCGAGCAAATCCAACCAAATATTCATCAAATTAAAAAGTACTGAGGTAGATGGACAAGAGTATGATAGCTTGAATTGAATTCTCCAAGTGTAGGGATGTTCTATTCACACACGTAGGGGTATATGATCGATGTTTGGATAAAAGGTAGGAATGAAGAATAAAGACTATGTTTTATTGAGGGATAAAGTGATTTCTAACATCTTTTTATGACTATTAAGATAGGGCTCATAGCAACTGAAAAGCTAGTGTAGTTGGAAACTCTAAATTTTCAAAGTCTTTCTTTTATGGTTCTTATCTTTATATGTAACTTTCACCATCTCTCTTTTATTATAGGATTTTGTGGGTGTAATCCGCTGAAAACCCTCAGGAGACAACACTCCTCCTACTAGGGACACCTAGAGGTTTAACGGCTTGTTGCACGTGCTCTGTGCAATCGTGTTGCCTACAAAAGTGTGCTTAACTTTCTCCTTTATTTTTCTCCTTCTCTTGAATAAACTAGTTTGCTCGGGATGATCAAAGATAAGTTTGGGGGTATTTGTTCAGTTGATAAAACTGCACATTTAATATGACATTTTTCCTACTATTTTTATATAATAAAAGGTGTTTATTATAATATATGATACATGTGAGGGTTTATCTGTAAAAATACGATTTTCATGTGTTTATATATTATAATTAACATTTGGTAGGAAAAAGTAAGCATATAATATTTATGTGACATTTGGCCCATTTAAATATGCTTACCTTATTAAAAGCCTTTAACATATTCTGAATGGTTAAGTTAAATATCTCAATAAAACAAACTCTACTAATATTATTTGTTGAGTTATTGTGCAGAATTTGCAGGGCTGAAATCAAGGAAATCAAAGTTGTTAAAACAAACCTGCCTAATTAAGAAAATAAACTAAAGAAATCAATTCCGACAGTGACGAAGAAAAGATTTTCAGTTTCCAGAGATTCCAAAGATCGCCACGTGTCATATAGATGAAAGCCCAGAAAAACTAACAGAAGATCTCACTACAAAGCCGCGGATCCGCAGCCAAACCCACCTATTGGCCGAGGATCCGCCGCGTTCCAAACGAGTTGGGAGCTGGGATTTTGTTGTTTTGGATCTTAACTACTGGTTTTCAAATTAGGAGACTAGGGTTCTGGCTTTGGGACTATAAATAAGGACCGAGAGGCTCTTGGAAAAATCATCAAGCCGAAGAGATCACGAAGTCCAAGATGGCTCACGCATCCAGGCTGATCATCAACTGTTCATCTACCTCCTTCGGAAGAGTTCGAGAAGCAAACCAAGTTTTTGTAATCATTTTCTAAGGAATAAAGTGTAGATTGTTCAAGTTGATTAAAAAAGGTAGTTGTTTTATTTAATTCTTTTGCATTTTACATTATGTTTTCCCTCTCTGTCTTTTCATCTTCTTTTCCCAACATGCGCGAGTAATTCTCCACTTGTTAGGGTTCAGAGGATTAGGGTAGATTAATGGATGATGAAGATCCTTAAACTCTTTTTATGTCCTATAAAGTTTATAAACTTTACTAAAAGAATCATTAACATCCTAATCGGGCACGCTACCAATTTATTTTTAGACTCGACCGCGATTAGAGATTAGATTAATGATTGTTTTGGTAAAGTCTAGATATGAACGGAGTTCCATGTCAAGATAGGGGTTAAGAGTGGGAACCCTTTTCCCTCCAAAAACCCTAATCTACATGCATCTCTGTCGTTCTAGTTTTAAATCTATTAAAAGATAAAAAGAGTAATCTTTAATTAACCATCCATAATTACTAAATCCTAATGACCCTACAAGCCCCCTTTTAATATTGAACTTACATCCATAATTAATCTAGATATATATTTTGAATCCGTGTTTAACGTAGATCTAGAACCTACAACTATTCTTATTTCTTCCTCCTTTATTTCTCAACACGCCTAAAGTAAGAATAAAATATTCCACGTTTCCCTGCGGACGACCCATACTCATCTCGGCTAGCTACAAGCGACACCGTTATTGATTGCGGTTATTCTACAAACACTTTTTCACATCAATTAGTACCGCATTGTAACCATGCCGCGGTACATAGCTACAATCACATAACTCTACCCAAGTCGCCTAAATTCTAGAGATAAACAATAGGAAACCAAAGTTTCAAGTCGAGATGCAAAGAGGTTTGCATATCGTCAGGGTAAGAATCAGGAGGAAGTTAAGATTCAAAAAAATGGCAAGATGGTAAGTGGCAGGACATGTTCCGAATCACGAGTATTCTGATTCGTGTATTGGATCCAATACTCAACTACAAAAGAATCAAACCCGATTAACCTAGATCCTATGTCTCTGATACCAAACTAACCCTGTCACGCCCCGCTTCCTAGAGTACGCTAAGATCGGCACGTGACAGAGCCAACCATGCTACCTGTGGATAGGAAATATCTCTCCACAGTCATATTACGGCTGTAGAGATATCAAGAACAATAATAAACTATCTAACACATGTCCATAAGCCAGAATAAATGAGTCAAGAATAAAATAATGCGGAAGCAAAAGAATCCAATACAATAATGACTGGAATGTACGCCCCATAGTGCGGGCTCACATCAGGAATGAAAATACTGAAAGGAAACTAAACTAAACTAATAACAGGTCCTCACTGCTCGGCCTGTTGATCAAAGTACTCCTGGACAGCCTGCGATAAGGACAAGGGATCTGGGCCATGCATAACCCAGACGTCAGTGCGTCATAATATCAATAATTCAAGGCAAACAGGATATAATGAAATATGCAGGCATGAAGTATGAACAGTAACAAGTCCTCAGTAACATGTAAAACGTAACATGAATATAGATCAGTGAACAGGATATAAACATGTGAAGTGCAGTGAGTAGTCTAAACTGTGCTATAGGGCTATCTACTCTAAAGTTATTCGAAATCAATTAATGTAATCCTCATCGTAACCCATCGGCCTATACCCCGTTCAACCCCACGGGACCACGGTAACACGATTTAATAGACGGTGAGTCTATGTCCCGTTCAACCCCACGGGACCACGGTAACAAGATGTAATAGACTGTGAGTCTATGTCCCGTTCAACCCCACGGGACCACGGTAACAAGATATAATAGCCCTTTGTGTTACGTTCGGATACATTCTTGATTTCCCCATACCCCCAAGTTATGTGTGTAAGTCAGGTATTGATAAATTTGGAGCTAATGCCAATACAGGATCAAGCAGATACAGGTTTGTCTGTATAGACAACAGGAAATATCCGTAGGGACAACAGGTCAAGATTGTCAGCATTAGTAACAAGATCAGGTAACATGTCAAGCTATGGTACATCAGGTCATGTCAGGTGGTGTACATGTATCAAGTCATGTCAAGTAGTGCACAGGTATTAAGTCATGTCAGTAGTAGTGTATCGGGTCATGTCAGGTAGTGCACAAGTGTCGAGTGGGTGCTCATAATCAAACTGTAATAAGTATGGGTACACAAAATCAAGTATGGAGTACTAATATAACAATAAAATGGAATAATGTGATATGGTATGCAGATAGATATAAATTCAAAGATATGGATGCACAATTATCTATTAGGGTTACATTTATAGTTCCAATACTAATTAGGATGTACTTTACTAAACATGGGGTGTCAATATTACAGTGTTATGTATTAATGTGATCTATGGATGCAATTATATATATTTTAAATGAGATGGATGCAAACGGGTATCCGAAAAACAGTAAAGCTGTAAAATGGTATTGTGGGATGTACAACTAAGCAATATGTGATGTAAATATTCCATTGGGTGCAGTCTATTGTAATATGGTATGTAACAAGATAATTTTTCATGACCTAGATCTAAAATGATATGAATGGATGCAAACGGAACATCGAAAAGCTGTAATATGAAACATGGGATGCTTGATTTAAAATACAGGTGTGATATTTATTTAAATAGGTATATAATGAGTTATATAGCATGTAACAAGATTAACTTGCCTCGACGGATCAAGAAATGGATGTGTACGGAACGTCTCACGTCGGTGAGAAGTCGCGACACGCGCACGGTACACGGAACGAGTCCAAACAACGCACGAGGATGATCACGCAGTCAAGGCACGTTCGCTGGGTCGTCTGGATCGTCGGCGACGTCAAGCTCCAGCGATCTCTGCAGTTCCAAGATTCAAGAAAAGAAAAGAAAAAGTAAAAGAAAAGAAGAAGAGGAAGAAGAAGAGAAGAAGAGAAGTGCTCACTGGAGTTTGGTGCTCTGGGGTTTCCGGGGACAAAGGAGACGAGGTAGTAGTGTCGACGATGAAGAACGGAGCTCCGGCGAAGGGGTTTGAAGTTAGGGTTTCGGTTAGGGTTTGGGTTTTGTTTGCTGGGGTTTGGTGCAGGGTTCTTGTGAAGGAGAGAAGACAGAGGAGAGAGGAGAGAAGAGGAAAGAGATGGTGATGATGGTGGTGTGAGGCTAGGGTCGTCGGAGATGAAGGAACGGCGACAAAGTGGTGCTGGGTTTTGGTTTCTTGGTGTGTGCAGGGGTGTGTGCAGGGATCTAGGGAGAATGAAGGAGGTGAGGAGGAGTTGGCGAGGGAGAGGATGAAGTTGGCAAGGAGGAGGAGGAGCTCTGGGGATTTTAGGGTTAGGTTTTGAGAATCGTTGATAGGTTAAAGAGATGGGGCTCGGGGTTTTAAAGTGAAGAAGAAGGAAAAAAATATAAACGGTGAAGGGAGGTGATGGGATCAAGAGGGAGGTGACGAGATCCTCCACAGTATCCACGAGATGAGAAAGAGGGTATCGCGAGAGGAGAGGGATAGAGAGAGAGTGAGAGGAGAGAGAGGAGGGGAAAGAAAGTTGGAAGGTAGCGGGGGGGAGAGAAATAGAGAAATAAAGAGAGAAGAGAGAGAGATGTGCTGATTTGTTGAGTTAAAGGAAAGATTTTAATTTGTTAAAATGAGTTAAGATTTTAATTTAATAATATATTTAGTTAGTTAATTAAAATTTTATGAACTGATAAAAAATATTTGAACGGAATTTTAAAATTTAAATAAATTGAATTTTGGCGGTATATAAAATATTTCAAAACGCACCCGGGTCGGGTCTAAAATTTCAAATTTAAAATATGAAAAATATATGTGACTTTCAACATTCAAAATGAATGCTCAGCTAACGAAAATGCATACCCCCAAGAACGGATGCACGTACGCGCGTAGCCATCCAAACACGTCCGTTTCACTGAACGGGACGAGAACAAGATACGCGGATGCTATCACGGGGTTAGGGGTATCATGCAGGCCATGTTATGAAATTTTAAATTATTTTACATGACTTAAAATGTTATATGGTAAAAGATGCAATGCCAACTGAAATGTCAGTATGCATTATACATGAATGCACATGTCTATGTAACAAGTCAAGGTAATTCATAAACATGAATCAAACAAGTTTCAAGCAAGCGGGTCGGGTCGAATGCAATGTAAAATGTAAAATACTATTCATACCCAAAACATGATAAATCAGGAAAAATACCAAAATTAAGAAAATACGAGAACTGGAATTGGTATAAAACTAGGTTGTTACAAGATCCAACAAAAAAAGAAGGAAAAAGGAACCCATCTCAGAAGAACCCATTTTAAGGAAGTCCAAGGCTCGAAGAGGACTAAAAGGGTCTATTTTCACTATCCAAGATCTAAATCTTTTAGGAGTTTAACTCCAAATCAATTTTTGAGGAGTTCAACTCCAAGATCCAAATTCTCAAATGAGTTTAACTCCAAATCTAGAGCTCTTAGAAGTTTAACTATAAATCCAAGCCTTTTGGGAGTTTAACTCCAAATCCACATTCAATTTTTTCCCTAGGAGTTCAACTCCGAAACCCTCGGGAGTTCAACTCACAGCCCAGGGGCTAAGCCCCTTCTTCCACAGGTGTTTCCAACGGTCGCGTGTCGCGAACGTGACCCGTTGGCGTCCAGCGGTCATGCACAGGGCACGTGACCCGCTGGCGCCTAGCACTCATATGCCACAGACGTGACCCGCTGGCGCCCATCTCCCACGTGCCTGGCATGTGACCCGCTGGCGCCCAGCGGTCACATGTTGTCTCACGCGTCCTCAGGACGCTCATCGCTCCTCTTTTTCCCACGCGCTCCACACTCAAAACCATCCTCCGTTAGAAAAAATTTCTAACAGGGTGCTTCTCCGCACCCGTAAGGGGGCTGCTAACACCCTTGACCCCCGTAAACTCTGCGAAGCCTCCGATACGTCCAAAACACCTTCAAAATACAATACACGCACACTGCAAATTGAGTTCGCATGACCAATTTGACCCGTCAATCGGAGGTTTTCTCGCTCCAAAAAAGGGGTAATTAACGGCAGCTTAGTCCGCGGCTGCCGGAGATTCAGATCCCCACAATCAATTAACCCCGGCTTACCCCAAGCAGGGGGAATCTGTAATACGCTTGACAAGCGACACGTATTTCTATCTAGAAAAAAACACCCTACAATTTACAGGGTGATTGGACTTGGCTCCGTACGGTATAACCTTAATAGAGTACGCTCTCAGGAAGAGAATTTTATACCGTAACACGTTTCCATACGACGTGCGCTTGGATCATGCACATAAGGAGGTTGAGGGATGTATCCCATCTCCCTCACTGTGTGAGCCCTTATGACGACCTCCTTCACGAAAGGACGGGCAGTCTATACCCTTAGCGACACTAGGATGTCTGGATAGGCATGTTATGAGCGTCTGCTATTTTGGCTGTTGTTTCCTGTTGCGATGACAATATATCGCACATACATGGCAGTGTCAGGAAAGCGGGTGAATAGCAGGCCTAACTATTCAGAGCCGAAGGAAGATCGATTGGAATGTCTCCTGATTGTATCGCATGGCCAACTCTTATTGACATTATGGTGGCGAAGTTTAAGAGTGCGATAAATCGAGAGGTCAACCTAGGTGTTCAAGTACACTTCTAAGAGGGATTGAAAGTACTTGAACATACATGTCTGATCGGATCTGGGGTATGAGATTTTGCAAGCCTAACATATTTTGGTTTATGTTGTTTTCTTTTAGGAAGATTATTGTGTCGGTCCTAACGGATCTGGAAGTAAGGCTACCCGTTTGCAGGTTCTCAACGGTCCATATCGCACCAACACAGACACACATATATGGGTATGAATGAGGAAGAGAAAGAGGGGATTCTCAGGGAGACAATTGATTCAGAGAATCAATGGTTCAGAGAACCAGCTCAGGGGGTTATGGACGGCACCCACTCGAATGTGCGAGTTGAAGTATGTTAGTCATTAGGCCTAACTTGGCTCAATACCCGTCCACTTGAGTGGGTGCCCTATATATATTCATATATAGAAGGTTAGGGTTTTATATATGAAACATATGAGAAAATATATGATGCAATATAGAGTTTTTCTAGAGAGAAAAACTAGAGTGTCGTCGTCTCTTTTTTCATCCTCTTCTACTTTGGATTGGCTTGCGGGATGATTAAGTGGGGGATTTTCGTTTCTACAAAATGTGGTTTCCCTCCGGCCATTATTTGGAGACGATAAAGATCAGATCTTCTACGTGACACGGACAAGAAACGATCCAACCAGTCGGATCGGGTATATCGTACACCTTTAGGGTAGATGCATATATCTTCGCTGTGCTTGATTGCTTGTTATGTATCTACATCGTCTAAATTGTACTATCATCAAGAACAAAGGCCTGACCACTGAAGCCAACTACCCGTACAAGGCTGCCGACGACACTAGCAATGCCAACAAGGCTGCTAATCATGTTGCCAGCATCACAGCCTACCAGGATGTGCCCAACAACAATGAAGACGCTTTGCTCAATGCGGTTGCCAACCAGCCGATTTCCGTTGCCATTGATGCCAGGGTTCTGCATTCCAGTTGTATTCAAGTGGGGTGTTCACAGGGGAGCATGGGATGGATTTGGATCATGGCGTGGCTGTCGTTGGCTATGGAACGGCAGCGGACAATGGGACAAAGTATTGGTTGGTGAAGAATTCATGGGGAGTGTCGTGGGGTGAGAGTAGGTACATAAGGATAGAGAGGGGTGTCGATGCCGAGGAAGGTCAGTGTGGAATCGCCATGCAACCTTCCTACCCGACTACTTGAAATTCATCATACTTAATAGTTGTTGCTGAATGCATGTGGCTAATTCATAAGAAAAAGAAATGTGTGCAGCATATTCAGAGAGATGGTAGTTACCTGTAACTGACGTTATTGTCTTCCAAAGTTTGGATTTATAAAAGGATTCAGATTGTTTGGTCAATATGTCTAATTGATTTTTCTTTTTCATGGCTCAAAAGTTTCTTTGAGATGGCATTGAAAAAGTCAAATTGCATCAAACATGGTAAATGTGTTTTTGTTGGAGTCTTCTGTTATCACACTCACCAATATTTGAAGAGCTAAATTTAACCTTAAAAACTATGCTCCATTGGTTCTAACATGGCATAAAAGATGAGGTCAGCTGAGCCCTATACTCGGTTCCTTCTAATTTCCGAGTATTGAAACGCATTGGCGTAGACTTCAAAATGAGGTAGGAGGTTTTGCTAGGATTTTGCTTGGAAAGGGGATAGCTAAGTTTGAAATTATTATTTGTTAATGAATAAAAGATGGAAAAGGTCTTTCCATTCATTTCATTTTTCTAGTGAAATGGAAGCGGAAATGGTCAACGTTGTATCCACTTCATAAGAAAAGTTCTTAAATCCTTTCTTCAAGTTTGATGTCTGATTCATATATCATTATTGCTTATTATAATTGATTTTTATAGTGGTATATATATTTATATATACAACCATGAGATTATGTCACATTTCAAATATATTTCATGGGTTGACAAGCAACAATTATCTCTCAGGGATGGAGGTCCTTTTCGGGTCTTTGATGTTGTTTTCCGTCGGTCTCTCGGTGGATCTTGGAGGTGATCTCTTGTTGCGTGTGGGTCTCAATGGGTTTTGAGGAGATTGGTGACTTTGAGGAGTGTAGCGCCGAGTCCCTGCAAGGAAGTCTCGGGATGGTTTGGTACCACCGAGGACCCTCCGACGATCAAGTTAGTACAATCCGAGCAGAGTAACGACTAAGTGGAGTAAAAATGGCTTACTTGACCCCTCTGTGATGGGGGTTTATATAGTGGCGGCAGCACGCAGCAGCAGGCGCGAGAATCTCGCCGGCAGTTACGCTCCCGACGTCACGCCCGTGTAAAAAGCGGATCGCCCATTAATGGGGATCGTGATGGCGTGGGACGTGGGATGTTGTTGGTGGAGAATCTGCGCATGACGAGATTTGCGGAGCGGCGGTTACGCCTGTGAGTGGTGGAGTTGGTCGGTCGGAAGACCGAGGAAGATGGCCTCGGCCGGGGAGCTCGGGGACGAGCGAGTGGACCGAGGAGTCTTGGTCTTGTGGCAGCTCGGGGCGAGCTGAGAGGCCGAGGAGGCCAATTTTCAAGGGCTCTGAGGTGAGCCAGCTTGTGCCTGCAGGTCGGGTACAGGGGTGGCCTGGTCGGCCCCTGTGGACCCTTTCTTCTGAGTTCCGGGACAAGTCATCTGCCACGTGTCCTTGTTAGTGTATATGCCCTAGAGGCCATTACTGTATCATACTGGTTTGTATATTACTTAATGGAATCTTGGGATATTCACAGTTGTATATACAATCTTGCTCGAAATGGTAGTATGCTACTTGGTTTGTCTCTACTTCAATATGTGCATATGTTTCTTTTAGCATATCGCTGATATACATATTCGTAGAGCCCTTAGAATCTTTGCTTGATTACCAGCGTTGTGATGGCGCTCGCACTCGTGGGAGCTGGGTAATCTATAAGCACATCCTTATACAGGTCTCTGGTCGTTGGACTATCGAGACAGGGCATCGATACTCCGGAGTAGACTAGCGTATGCGCTTCTCATCCCAGCGTGGGAGACGGTCTGTCCCACAGCCGTCAGTACGTCGTACTTGAGATAGTATACGGGTGCTCGTTAGGTTACGAGTACACTGGACAGGACTCGTCGGGGACTGTTGGTTGGTATTATACCTATCGTCAGTTATCAGTTCCCAGGTGACATGAGTACAGCTTAGTCCGCTGACTTGACACTGTCACTTCGCCTCGAGTGTGTTCCCACTGCACTTTGATTACTACCCTACCACGGCTCAAAGGAGTCGTGCAAACAGGTAGTTTTTGGGTGCAGTCCCGAAGCACTTGGAGGCAGTGACGGTTAGACAGGATTCGTCTCTCCCGGTATTGGGGGTTGACATCGCGCTGTGTCCAGGAGAGCCATTACACGAGTAGTCCCTGGCCAGGGCAAGCGAGATATACTGGTAGGTTTCCAGTGTTATCTCAGGGTGTTCTGGGCTACACTCCGACACGACTTGTACCGCTATTAGGGGACTGACGTTCACCGCCCCCCTAGGCCCGCCATGCGATGTATCAGACGAACAGACCGGACTGTACGGAGATTGTTACATACAGGCTCAGTAGGAGTTCAGATGGGGTTCACCTCGTCAGTCTTCTTATCGACATCTACCTGGGGACCGTTACGTACAGCTAGTGCCGCTTGCGGTCTGTGGTTAAACCCACTGCCAGTGTAGTGTCGAGTCTTTCGAGTCCCACACAGAGAGCTATTCGTCTTTAGGCAAAATGAGTAGAGGTCGCATGGTTTTGCGACAGGGTTCGTTCGCATCCGCGCACTTGTGCATGTTTGCTGTCCGGACAGATTATACTAGCGGGCTTTGGTTTAAGCCGGATCCTAGTATATGATTTGGGATTGGTTTTTCTCATTGTATTCGTGTTCCTCGGATCACGAATGCGGGTGTATATGCACGGTTGTTTGAGATAGAGGGAGAGGACCTTGTTTAGGGTTAATGACTATTGTCATTTTATTAACCCTAATGCTTATGTGTGTATTATAGTTAATTGATAATTAGTTTAATAATTGTGCATGGTTATGGTTGTTGACTATTTGACCTCCTTGACTTGTTGACCTAGGTTGACACTTTGACCATCATCATTTCTTTTGGAAGATGCTTTTTGATCCTTGCAAATTGAAATGATAATGGTCATGTCATGATTAGCTATGACAATTATCTAGCTAATTATTCAATTAAAATAATATACACATATTAGTGAGAATGGTTCACATTTTTCTCATTCTATCATTTTCATTTCTCTCTCTTGTTCTTCCTCTCCCTCAAGCTCTCTCCCTCTCACGTGTTGAGAAACACTTGAGCTTGAGAAAAACCCTCTCTTGATCATCTTTACTCTCATCTAGGGTTGAAGGACTAGCACTTCTTGAACCCTAGTTACTTCTAGCTTAGAGTTGAAACCAAAGGTTGAGGCTTTCGGGTGGATCTTTCTTTGACGGGAGAAGACGACAAGGTGACCTCCTTCCACTACTCCAAGGAGCAAGGAGAGAAGGACATAAAGACCAAAGGTATAACCTTTCTAGCACTTAGCTAGTTTCTAGTTAGCTTTAGCAAGTTTTTGTTTAGCAAAGATCCTTTAAAGTCTAGTCCATGTTGCCTAAGCTCATAAAAATTCGATTTTTATTCCGTTTTCCGCCTCCTTAAAAGTACCGGGGTGGGCAACGTGGACTTACAGTGGTATCAGAGCCTAACTAAACATAAACAAGCTAGGTAGTGAAGTGTAACGAAGTTCGAAACCGAAAAATCCAAAAACCGAGTTTTCAAAAACCCTAGTTTCTGTTAAAAAATTTTCTGGTCAAAACAAAATTTGTTATACACCAAAAATCGTCTCAGGGTTTTTTAAAGAAAACCACCAAACCCGGTCCAGTGATTCGTCTAAACCGCCGCGTTTCCGCGGCAATAGCAAGGTATTGCCGCGGAACCGCCGCCGTTTGGACTCTTCACTGAGTCGAGTTTGGTGCAGTTTTCTTACGGCTTGGTTTTAGGATTTTTAAGATGGTTTATATGTGCCCAGATTTTCCAGAATAGAAATTTATTTTTGGGGGCCTATAAATCCGTATTTTTTCCGAACTTCACTACATTTTGACTATGACGGTTATATCTGTGATGTTTGTATGTATTGAACGTCGGCTAATCGCTATATGTCGATTAGTCGGGGTTATACATATCTGTGATCTGTGTTTGATATTGGTATGTGTATATGAATGGGTTGGATTGTCGCAGGTGAATAGCCGGGGTGGATGTGAGATGAGTGTTGTTTTTCCTTTCATTCATTGTAACATGTAAATTGATATAATATTATTATTTGTATGGCCGCACAACCGGGTCGGGGTTGTAGCCGTCATTGTATAATTATTTTTACTGTTTTTGCTCCTAAGATAGACCCATGGAGGGGGTGCACAAACTACCGGGTATCTCGAAGTGCCGAGTGGCCTACTCACGGTGTTGAGGGAGGTTGCTTCGCTTCGGCTACTTGGCGAGTAGTTTGCCGCATCCGTAGGGGTCTTGGGTGGGGTATTTGGCTATTCACCGCGACCGTGTAATCCTCTTTTCGTTGCAGGCTCGAACGGATTGCGGGTTCCTAGTATATCCAATGTATTCATCTGTGATCTGTAATGTCTATCATTGCTATATATTTATATATGATAACTATTTAGGCGTTGCTTATGTTTTACAGCCGTGCTAGCCCAGCCCCCGCTCTGTCGTTAGTTAAGTAACCTAACGGGTGATGACGGGGCCCCGTGGCGAATGCGAATGGCATAAGCGTACGTCATATTTTGGTTGTTTTCTGCAATGGTAGGATTAAATGATATGACGCATTAAAAGAACTAATGCAAGAAAATAAACCAAGTAAAAGTCGATTGGAACACTTTGAAAACCACTCGGTTGTTTTCAAAACTAAACTTTTAAACGCGGAGCTTGAACCACTCCTTTTAAAAGCTATCTCGTTCCATCGATTATATCAAGTTCACTACGTTCACGGTTTCGCCAAAACCATCCGTAGCCCTCCATCATTTCAGTTAAATATTCGGTAGTATTCAAGCTATGTATTTTGACCTCACGCCAAGGCATAGTGATTGGTAGTTGCCGGATATTTATCTGTTGCATAAATAGAATGCGTTGGTTTGAGACAGTCGTACTGCCATTTTGGCCTACGTCAAGGGTAGGTACGGGTGGGTTCAAATTAACCAGGATAATGATGGGAAGAACTTGACATGTGACTTATGACATTTTGACCTCATGCCAAGGTCATAAGAGCATGGGGCAAAAATCCACATCGAGAGTTTCATAAGCACTGAAACTTGCTGGCGCTGCATACCATTTGGAGTGTGATAATTCTGGTAGGATTCCTTCGGTTTTATCACGCGATGATATTTGGATCCCGATCCTACTGTGAGTATATGCTACTCCTCGGGAAAACTCTCACTTAACGATCAATGCTATAAACTTAGTAGGTGTCTAGAAAGGTGTTAGCGGGGCTACGCCCACAGGGAAAAGAGGTTACTTAATTAAGGAACTTCGCGAAAGCGTTGGAAAACCTCCCTCGAAGTACCGACACTGGCCTGGCTGAACGGTTAAGCAAGTATTGTACGGTGAGATTGATCCTGACTAATCCTTTCTTTACGGTTTGAGAAGGGATTCGAGAGACAGTGGGAGCCATCCAGTTTAGACAAACTAAAAATCACTCTAAACTTGCAAGAGCATCATGCTAAAGTGTTTCTTTTCTCTCTCCTAATTGCAGCGACCATTCAACATGACCGGACTTAAGTTATTACTAGATAAAAACATATTGACAGGGCCAAACTACAAAGATTGGCTCAGGAATGTCAAGATGGCAATCACTTACGACAAGTTGGGGTATGTCCTTACCACGAAAGCTTCCCCTGTCCCAGGTCCCAAAACCAGTGTCGTGGATAGGGAAATTCGTAAGACATGGGAGATAGATTGCGCAAAGGCCAAATGCCTCGTACTTGCCTCGATGGACAACGAACATCAGAGGAGGCACGAGAATATGGACCTAGAGTCCATATTTCTTCATACAAAAGAACTGTATGGAGAGCAGTCTCGTATCGCAAGATACGAAGTGTCGAAGAAGTTATTTTCGGCAAGGTTGGCCGTCGGATCATCGGTAGCGGAACACGTGCTTAAGATGATTGGCTACATTGAGGAGCTCGCGGACCTTGGGACCACGTTGGAGAATGAACTCTATACTGATTTGATTCTCCAATCCCTTCCTTCCACTTACGCCCAGTTTATTCTTAACTTCAACATGCAAGGAAAGGAGGTTGAACTTTCCGAACTTCTGAACATGTTGAGGAGTGCTGAGGGCACCCTACAGAAGAGTAGGGAGACATCCACTTTGTTTGTAGGAGGATCTTCCTCTTCTAGGTCCAGGGCGAAAGCCAAGGGCAAGAAGAAGAAAGCCCCCGCCAAACCAAGAGGCGGTGTCGGTAAAGTGGATACGAAGGGAAAAGGAAAAGCAACAAAGATAGCGGGAAAGCTGGTGGGGAAGGAAGAATGCTTCTATTGTCACAAAAGTGGTCACTGGAAACAGGATTGCAAGGCTTGGAAGGCCAGAACACAGGATTTGAAGCGAGTTGCAGCTTCAGCTTCAGGTGTGTATGTTATTGAAAACTGTCTATCAATAAACTCTACATCCTGGGTATTGGATACCGGATCAGGATCTCATATCTGTAATTCTTTGCAGGCGTTGAGAAAGCGTAGAGTTTTGAAGGCAGGTGACATGACCCTCAGAGTTGCAAACGGTGCTAGCATGGATGCTGAGGCCGTGGGGGACTATCACCTGGGATTGTCTGATGGACACTTTTTGGTTTTACGTAGTTGTTATTATGTACCAAATGCAACCTGTAATATCATTTCTGTATCTTTATTGTCTAAAGAAGGTTATGAATTTGCATTTGTAAGTAATGTAGTGAACATTCACCTTAATCAAGTTTTGATTGGGTCAGGTACATTAAACAACGGTATATACGTGTTAAACCAACCACAGATTTTCAATGTCCAGTATACACACAAAAGAAAGTCTCCAGAAATCAATAAAACTTTCTTATGGCATTGTAGACTGGGTCACATCAATGAGAGAAGGTTGACCAAGTTACACACAGAAGGATATTTGGATCCGTTCGAATATCAATCGTATGCAACTTGTCAATCCTGTCTCAAAGGAAAGATGACAAAGACTCCGTTTACTGGACACGGAGAAAGAGCGAGCGAGCTCTTGGGACTCGTACACAGTGACGTGTGCGGTCCAATGTCTACACATGCGCGAAGCGGTTATTCTTACTTCATTACTTTTACGGATGATTTCTCAAGATTCGGATATGTCTTCTTGATGAAACATAAATCCGAAGCTTTTGATAAGTTCCAGGAATATAAGAATGAAGTAGAAAAACAAACAGGCAAAAGTATCAAGGCACTGAGATCTGATCGAGGTGGTGAATACTTGAGTGCCGAGTTCCTGGGTTACTTAAAAGAGAATGGAATTCTCTCTCAGCTTACTCCTCCATACACTCCGCAACATAACGGTGTATCGGAGAGACGAAACCGAACCCTATTGGATATGGTACGGTCCATGATGAGTAACGCTGAGTTACCGCGATCGTTCTGGGGATATGCGCTGGAAACAGCTGCATACCTTTTGAACCGTGTTCCCACTAAGACTGTGCCTACCACACCATATGAGTTATGGAGTGGGAAGAAACCCTATCTTCAATACCTGAAAATTTGGGGATGTCCAGCTTATGTCAAAAAGCAGCATACGGACAAGCTCGAGGCACGCTCAGTACTGTGCAAGTTTGTGGGATACCCAAAGAACTCCAGGGGGTATCTTTTCTATTACGTAGAGGAACAAAAAGTCCTTGTTTCTCGTAATGCCCATTTTCTGGAACATCAGTTCTTAGAAAAAGAATTAAGTGGGAGCGCAATAGAACTGGAAGAAATTCCAGAACCACGAGCTATTACTGAAAGCTTAGTAGAACCAGAGGGTTCGAAAGATCAGGACATTCCCACGCCACTCCGCAGGAGTAGTAGGCAGTCTCATCCGCCCGAGAAATACTACGGTTTTCTCATTGACGGGGATAGAGAGGATTGCATCATAGACTTTGATGAGCCTACTAGCTTCCAGCAAGCCATTCAGAGCGTCGACTCGGTAAAATGGCTGGATGCAATGCGGACCGAAATGGAGTCCATGTACACCAACAAAGTATGGACGTTGGACATTGCTCCAGATGGGGTAAAACCCGTAGAATGCAAGTGGATCTTCAAAAGGAAGATTGGTGTAGATGGACAGGTTGAGACCTATAAAGCTAGACTGGTAGCAAAGGGTTTTCGTCAGCGACCTGGTTTGGACTATGACGAAACCTTTTCTCCAGTAGCTATGCTGAAATCCATTCGGATCCTTCTTGCCATTGCTGCCTTCCACGATTATGAGATTTGGTAGATGGACGTAAAGACAACTTTTCTAAATGGACATTTAGAGGAGTGTGTCTATATGGATCAGCCGGAGGGTTTCATTCAGAGTGGGAGCAGCGGAAAGGTGTGCAAGTTGCTTAAGTCCATTTATGGACTAAAGCAGGCATCGCGGAGTTGGAACATCTGTTTTGATGAGACGGTCAAGGAATTTGGCTTTATCAAAAATCCAGATGAACCATGCATCTATTGTAGATTTGTAGCGAGAACTGTAGTGTTCCTCGTTTTATACGTAGATGACATTCTCTTAATAAGAAATGACATTCCTATGCTACAATCTGTCAAGGGGTTCTTGTCACACAGGTTCTCCATGAAAGACCTGGGTGATGCCTCATACATTCTGGGTATCCGGATCTACCGTGACAGATCCAAGAGGATATTAGGACTTTCGCAGTCCAGGTACATCGACACCATACTGAAGAGATTCAGTATGGAAGATTCCAAGCGCGGTAATCTACCGGCTTGTCACGGGATCGCCATCTCCAAAGAGATGTCTCCCAAGACTGATTTGGAGAGGGATCGCATGTCTGCTATACCCTACGCTTCTGCGGTAGGCTCTATAATGTATGCGATGTTGTGTACCAGACCGGATGTGGCTTATGCACTGAGTGTGGTAAGAAGGTATCAGTCAAACCCTGAGGAGAAACATTGGATAGCAGTAAAGAACATTCTCAAGTACCTGAGAAGGACTAAGGAGATGTTCTTGGTGTATGGAGGAAAAGACCTGCAGATTGAGGCCTTTGCTGACTCCAGCTTCTAGAGTGACAAGGATGATTCCAAGTCCATGTCGGGTTTTGTCTTTACCCTCAATGGAGGGGCGGTGTGTTGGAAGAGCTCCAAACAGGAAACCGTTGCTGACTCGACTATGGAAGCGGAATACATCGCTGCATCTGATACCGCAAAAGAAGCTGTCTGGATGAGGAAGTTCTTGAAAGAACTTCAGGTGGTTCCATCCATTGTTGACCCAATACCTCTGTATTGCGACAACAACGGGGCTATAGCTTTAGCGAAGGAACCCAGGTCCCATCAGAAATCCAGACACATCTTAAGGCGGTATCACCTGATCAGGGAGATCGTAGATCGCCAGGAGATCGAGGTTCGGAGGGTTGTTTCAGAAGATAACACAGCAGATCCATTCACCAAGGCCTTGCCCCAGACTCAGTTCGAGCGGCTGATCGAGATGATAGGTCTTCGATACGCCAGTACATGGCCTTAGTGCAAGTGGGAGATTGTTAGTGTATATGCCCTAGAGGCCATTACTGTATCATACTGGTTTGTATATTACTTAATGGAAGCTTGGGATATTCACAGTTGTATATACAATCTTGCTCGAAATGGTAGTATGCTACTTGGTTTGTCTCTACTTCAATATGTGCATGTGTTTCTTTTAGCATATCGCTAATATACATATTAGTAGAGCCCTTCGGATCTTTGCTTGATTACCAGCGTTGTGATGGCGCTCGCACTCGTGGGAGCTGGGTAATCTATAAGCACATCCTTATACAGGTCCCTGGTCGTTGGACTATCGAGACAGGGCATCGATACTCCGGAGTAGACTAGCGTATGCGCTTCTCATCCCAGCGTGGGAGACGGTCTGTCCCACAGCCGTCAGTACGTCGTACTTGAGATAGTATACGGGTGCTCGTTAGGTTACGAGTACACTGGACAGGACTCCTCGGGGACTGTTGGTTGGTATTATACCTATCGTCAGTTATCAGTTCCCAGGTGACATGAGTACAGCTTAGTCCGCTGACTTGACACTGTCACTTCGCCTCGAGTGTGTTCCCACTGCACTTTGATTACTACCCTACCACAGCTCAAAGGAGTCGTGCAAACAGGTAGTTTTTGAGTGCAGTCCCGAAGCACTTGGAGGCAGTGACGGTTAGATAGGATTCGTCTCTCCCGGTATTGGGGGTTGACATCGCGCTGTGTCCAGGAGAGCCATTACACGAGTAGTCCCTGGCCAGGGCAAGCGAGATATACTGGTAGGTTTCCAGTGTTATCTCAGGGTGTTCTGGGCTACACTCCGACACGACTTGTACCGCTATTAGGGGACTGACGTTCACCGCCCCCTAGGCCCGCCATGCGATGTATCAGACGAACAGACCGGACTGTACGGAGATTGTCACATACAGGCTCAGTAGGAGTTCAGATGGGGTTCACCTCGTCAGTCTTCTTATCGACATCTACCTGGGGACCGTTACGTACAGCTAGTGCCGCTTGCGGTCTGTGGTTAAACCCACTACCAGCGTAGTGTCGAGTCTTTAGAGTCCCACACAGAGAGCTATTCGCCTTTAGGCAAAATGAGTAGAGGTCGCATGGTTTTGCGACAGGGTTCGTTCGCATCCGCGCACTTGTGCATGTTTGCTGTCCGGACAGATTATACTAGCGGGCTTTGGTTTAAGCCGGATCCTAGTATATGATTTGGGATTGGTTTTTCTCATTGTATTCGTGTTCCTCGGATCACGAATGCGGGTGTGTATGCACAGTTGTTTGAGACAGAGGGAGAAGACCTTGTTTAGGGTTAATGACTATTGTCATTTTATTAACCCTAATGCTTATGTGTGTATTATAGTTAATTGATAATTAGTTTAATAATTGTGCATGGTTATGGTTGTTGACTATTTGACCTCCTTGACTTGTTGACCTAGGTTGACACTTTGACCATCATCATTTCTTTTGGAAGATAATTTTTGATCCTTGCAAATTGAAATGATAATGGTCATGTCATGATTGGCCATGACAATTATCTAGCTAATTATTCAATTAAAATAATATACACATATTAGTGAGAATGGTTCACATTTTTCTCATTCTATCATTTTCATTTCTCTCTCTTGTTCTTCCTCTCCCTCAAGCTCTCTCCCTCTCATGTGTTGAGAAACACTTGAGCTTGAGAAAAACCCTCTCTTGATCATCTCTACTCTCATCTAGGGTTGAAGGACTAGCACTTCTTGAACCTTAGTTACTTCTAGCTTAGAGTTGAAGCCAAAGGTTGAGGCTTTCGGGTGGATTTTTCTATGACGGGAGAAGACGACAAGGTGACCTCCTTCCACTACTCCAAGGAGCAAGGAGAGAAGGACATAAAGACCAAAGGTATAACCTTTCTAGCACTTAGCTAGTTTCTAGTTAGCTTTAGCAAGTTTTTGTTTAGGAAAGATCCTTTACAGTCTAGTCCATGTTGCCTAAGCTCATAAAAATTCGATTTTTATTCCGTTTTCCGCCTCCCCGAAAGTACCGGGGTGGGTAACGTGGACTTACAGTCCTGATCTTGGAGATCGCCAATATCGAGCATCATCATTAGCCCCCCACTCTTGTCCCGACCAGCTAGCGGGTCGGGTCAAAAGTGGACTGTCGGGCCGCCCGGGGTGAGCTCCCTCCGAAGGTTTCGTCGGGTCGCGTCCCCGGGCTGTCAGCTGTCTCTTCTGCCAGCGAATCAGGGCGAGATCTCTGCATTTAAGGAAGGTGCGCCGGTTCGCGCATCCTGCCACTGAAGCGACGGTCCACGTGTCAAGCGTCGGTTGGCCGACACGACGTGTGCCGACCTGCGACGCCTGATGGGGTGCAGTCCAGTATGGGAACGACAAGTGGAGCAATCGGAGGCGTTGGATGCGAGGAGGCGTTTTGGCGGGAGATGAAGAGAGCCGTTGGATGAGGTCGTTTGCGGTGATAAGTAGAGGTGGGGCGCACTCCAGGGCCCCTACTCTTTCATATTTCCTTTCTTCTAAGTCTTGTCTTGCTCGGCGCTATTCCTCTTTGAAGTTGGATACATGGTTCGTTCCAACTTTTTGGGTTTTTCGTTCCGGGGGGAGGCCGGGGGCGCGTCCGCGCCCCCAGCTGGCCCGTGCCCCGTATGTTCCGCCGGTGATAGGGTCGTCCGTCTCGTTGATGGCTCCCGGTGATCGTTCCGGCGACGGCTAAAGACGTCCACGGTCATCCGAGCCCCAGACCAGAGATGTAGGAGAGGGCGAGGATGGGGTCCCCCTTAAGAGGAAAAGGACAATCCCTCGTGCGCCGTCGTCGGGGATTCCTAAGGGGATTCCCGTGCAGGGGGCGATGTCGTCTTCACGGCTCCATCTGGGCTTTCCGTCGCTGCCAGCCTGCTCGCCGGGATGGAAGAGTCGGCCGGGGGGAAGCTTCCGCACGGCATCCTGAGGGTCCAAATGGAGGCCATAGCCCAATGGGCGGTCCAGGTACGAACTCTTCTACGCGTTGTTTTTTACCTTCCTTTCTTTGGCTTGAGCGTCTCCAAGTTTCTCATCCGTTTCTCGTCAGGTCCTTCAACACTGCGCCCTCGCTGTTCATATAGAGGCCAAGGGGGCGTTCCACGCGCCGAGGCCGGTAGAAGCGTTTCCTTCAGAGGTCGAAGTCCTGCGGCGTGACCTGCGTCTGGAGAGGGTGAGGGCTGATGTCCTGGCAGCACGAGCAGAGGTTGCGGAGCTCACTAATTCAGTGAACCGAGGTGCCTATCGTCGCCTGAGCGCATCCTACCGAGTTGCCGAGAGGAAGCTGGCGGATCTGGCCGATCGTTTCGCGGCCATAGAGAAGGAGAGAGACGCCAGCATGGGGGATGTCGAGGCGGCGCTTCTGGCGGCCAAGACTGCCGAGGTACGGGCTAGGAAAGCTGTGGCCGATTACAAAGCGTCAGAGCAATTTTACGTCGAGCTTGGCGAGTATTCCGCCGTCGCGTGGAATAAGGCTCTGAATGCCGTGAAGGAGCAGCTTCCCGAGTTCGCCGATGGCGAGCTCCGTGCTCGGGTCCCACTCCCAGTGGCAAGGCCTCCGGCAGACAACGATGAGGGAAGCGAGGCGCACCCCTGATGGCAAAACCTCCGGTGGTGAAGCCTTCGGAAGACCGCGATGACAGTGATGAGGGGAGCGAAGTGCCGGGGGGGTTTGCGACTTAGGCCTTTTTGATATTTCCTCGTCCCTCTTTTGTAAGCGTTTGGAACTTTGTAAGGCTGGGGAGCCCCCAATACCTCTGTAAAACGTTTTACTTGTGCGAATAAAACTCTTGCTATTTCATCGCTTTACACTTTATCTTTTGGATATGAAGAGTGTTCGTAGAATATCCTTGCTTGCTTTGTTGGGCTTCCATGTCAGGCGATCGTTAATTTCGGTCACTTGCCAACCGTGCCGAGCGCTGCTGAGAAGGAGGCATCTCCATGGCCCCGGGATCGGCTTTGATGACTCAAGGTACATTGGCGGGAAAGGAGAGCGAGGGGAAAAGGGTTGCTCACTTCCCCTTGCTGCTGCTAGCTTTCTGGCTACTGGACTACTTTCTTGCTGCTGAAACCGGGACCCCGTCGTCTCTACCCCGTAGGAACTACGAGATCGCCCTAAGGACGCCTTCGGCATCCAGGGGAAACTCTCAAAAAGTAGTTTTTTAATAAGAAAACAGGGCTCTGCGGTCTTTTTAAAGACCGACAGTAGCCCGATTATCTGGGGCTCAAACTTGGATAGACCTGATGCCCCTTATTGGGGCCTCGGATCCTCTGTGTGTGATGGGCAGAGGGATGTCCGCCGTATTTGTGCCGAGCATGAATGGGAAGCTGCTCGGCTGCCCTTTGGCGAGGGCCTTTGACTTCCGGCATTGCGAGAAACGACCATTAGCTGGGGATGGTCGAGCGAGGGTCGGGCTCGACCGCCTCTGGGAGGACTTCGGATCCTTAGCATTGGAGGGGCTATAAGAAGCCCACTAAGGATGACCGGGCAGTGAAGCTGCGCGGTTGTCTCTCGGCGAGGGCTTTGATCTTTGGCGTTGTGGGTATGCAGCTACCAGCCTGGGATGACCGAGCGGGGTAGCCGTTCGGATGCCTTTGCGAGGGCTTCGATCCCTGGCGTCATGGGTAGGGAGCTACCAGCCGGAGGTAGCCGAGCAGGGTCACTGCTGAGCTGCCTCTAAGGAGGACTTTGATCCTTAGCGTTGGAAGGGCTGTAAGAAACCCATTAAGGATGACCGGGCGGTGAAGCTGCGCAGTTGCCTCTTGGCGAGGATTTTGATCTATGGCGTCGTGGGTAGGCAACTACCAGCCTGGGATGACCGAGCAGGGAAGCTGCTCGGATGCCTCTTGCGAGAGCTTTGGTCCCTGGCGTCATGGGTAGGGAGCTACCATCCGGAGATGACCGAGCAGGGTAGCTGCTCGGTTGCCTCTTGCGAGGGCTTTGATCCTTCAGGACGGGGACCGAGCAGGGTTACTGCCCAGTGCCTCTTGGCGAGGACTTTGATCCCTGTCGGTTGTGGTAGGAAGCTACCAGCCGGGGATAGCCGAGCAAGGGCCCGACTGTCTCTGGGAGGACTTTGGTCCTTAGCGCGGGAGGGGCTATAAGAAGCCTACCACGGACCCTTGGCCGGGCAGGGTTACTGCCCGGTGTCTCTTGGCGAGGGCTTTTGTCCTGAAGGATAGCCGAGCGAGGGACCCTCGGGCTCGACTGCCTCTGGGAGGGCTTTTGATCCCTGTCGGTCGTAGTAGGAAGCTACCAGCCGGGGATAGCCGAGCAGGGTAGCTGCTGAGCTGCTTCTAAGGAGGACTTTGATCCTTAGCGTTGGAGGGGCCGTATGAGGCCTGCTAAGGATAACCGGGCAGTAAAGCTGCGCGGTAGCCTCTTGGCGAGGGCTTTGATCCCTGGCGTTGCGAGTAGGAAAGCTACCGGCCAAGGATAGCCGAGTAGGAGAGCCGCTCGGCTGCCTCTACGGAGGACTTTGATCCTTAGCATTGGAGGGGCCTTAGGAGGCCTGCTAAGGATAACCAGGCAGTGAAGCTGCGCGGTTGTGTAACACCCTAGTTCATTTATACTAGTTCTAGTTCATGTATTTCTTTATTTATGGTATTTTCCTGTTTTACCGTGTTTTGGGTGCGAATAGTATTTTGACATTTGTATTTCCATTCTACCCGACCCGCTTGCTTGAAACCCGTCTTGATTCATGTTCATGATTTATCCTGATCTGTTACATGGACTCGTGCACTTTCATTTATACATCCTGCATCTTGGCATTTTCTGGCATTTGCATTTTACAATATAACATTTGAAGTCACGTAAAATATTTTTAAAATACATTGCATGGCCTGCATGATACCCCTAATCCCGTGGTAACATCCGCGCATCTTGTTCTCGTCCCGCTCGGTGAAACAGACTTGTTTGGATGGCTACGCGCACGTACGTGCATCCGTTCTCGGGGGTATGCATTTTCGCTACCCGGACATTCATTTTTAGTTTTAGTTGACATGTATATTTTTCATATTTTGAAACTGAATTTTAGATCCGACCCGGGCGTATTTTTGGACTAAGTTTGTATGTACCAGAAAATCAAATTCTATTAATATTTAATTAACATTTTAAAATTTTTATAACTAAAAGATTTTTTTAAAAACTAAAACTTTAACAAATAAATCTTTTTCTTAAGTAACAACAATCTCTTTCTCTCTCTCCCCCCCTCCCCCTCCCCCTCCGTCTCTCTCTCTCTCTCCCCCCCTCCATCTCTCTCTCTCTTCCCTTATTCCTTTTTCTCACATCTCGCAAACACTATTCCTGCGAATCCTGTCACCTCCCTCCTCTCACTGCACTCACCTTCCTTCTTCTCTTTCTTCCTCTTCTTTATTTTCCGCCTCCGCTCTCTCCTCACACAACCCACGCCTGCCCTCGCGTCGCACTCGTCGTCGCCACCACTGCCGACCCCGCGCCTCCATCATCTCGTCACCATCTCCCCTTTCTTCGACCACCTCCTCTCCCCTTCTTCCTCACCTCGTTTTCCCGCTCAAACCCATGTCCTCGCCTCCACCCTCGTCTCGGCCCTCGACGCCGCCCGTCCTAGCCTCGTCGTCACCATCCCATTTCCTCTCTCATCCCCACCTCCTCTTCCTCCTTCACCTCCACAATCACCTTCCTCTCCCCTCATTCCTGACTCAACCCTGCACAACCCATGAACCCACACTCGAGCCCCTGCAACCCTCCTCACCGGAGCTCGCCTCGCCGTCGATAACCCTCGTCGGCCTTCCCTCGCCTTTACACCTCATTGAACACCTCTTCCCGACTTCCCCCTGCACAGAACCTGCACACCCAAGAATCCACTGCGGCCATCTTTTCTGTCCCATCGCCGGAGCCCCGACCACCTTACCGACCATCCTAACCTCATCACCCCTTGCAGCCTCCTCTGACCCAGAGCCATACCAGAGACCCCCAGCCTTCTTCTCCTTTCTCTTTCTTCTCCTTCTTCTTGTTCTTCTTGGTTTTCTTGTTTTCACATTCTTCCAGTGATCGCCGGAGACCCGTTGCCGTCGTCACCCTCTGTCCTCGCCTTTGTTCTAAACCCCAGAGGCACCCCTTCTTCTTCTTCTTTTTCTTTCTCTTTCTCTTTCTTGATCCGTATTTCCGACGATCGCCAGAGCCGAGCCGCTGCCGACGATTCGAGCAACCCTGTGGATGTCTTTTACCTGTGTGGTTATCTTCTTGCCTTGCCTGGACCCGTCCCGTACGCGCGTGTGGTTATTGCGACGTTTACCCGACGTCGGACGTACCGTACGCACCCGTTGTGTGTTCCGCTCAAGCAAATTAATCTTGCCACATGCTATACTACTATATTCTATATTCATTTGAATAATAACATCACATAATGATTAGTTATGCATCCCACATTATCATTTTGCATGTTTCACCGTTTTCGGATATCCGTGTGCACCCGTGCAAGTTATTTCATATCTAGTGCATGCAAATTTATCTTGATACATGCTAGACTACAATATACTGCACCCAATTGAATATTTACATTTTATATTGTTTAGTTGTACATCCCACATTTACCAGTTTATCATTTCACTGTTATACGACGTCCGTACACATCAATATCATTATTTACATATCTAGTCGCATGCTAATTCATCTTGCTACATGCTATGTATAGTATCATACATCCATATAAGTAAAATGTTACCCGTTTATCACATTATATATCCATATTAAAGTTTTGCCGTTTTCGGATACCCGTTTGCATCCATATCATTTAAAATATATATAACTTCATTTATAGATCTTATTAATTCATGATATTATTGTAGTAACACCCCATGCTTAATAATGTGTATCCCACTCAGTCTTGGAGCTGTAAATGTAACCCCTGATCGATATTTGTGTATCCATACCATTAATTCTGCATATCTAGTTGCATGCCATATTATATTAATTCATAATGTTGTTACAGTAGTACCCCTTACTTGATAATATGTATCCTACATAGTCATGATGTAACCCCTGATAGATAATTGTGCATCTATGCTTTTATCGTACATCCGTACTTTTACCCTGACCCAATACTTGCTACATTTTACTGTTGGGCACCTATTTGATACACTGTGCACTACTTGACATAACCTGATACACCACTACCTGACATGTTACCTGATCCTGTTTCTAATGCCGACAATCCTGACATATTGTCCCGATGGACATATCCCGTTGTCTGTATAGACAAACATGTACCTGCTTGATCCTGTGTTGGCATTAGCTTCAGATTTATCAATACCTGACTTGAACACATAACTTCGGGGTATGGGAAAATCAAGAATGTAACCGAACGTAACTCAAAGGGCTATCATATTGTTTGTCGTTTTTCCGGGCGTTACGAAATACCTATTGTTTGCCGTTTTTCCGGGCGTTACGGAATAATCACCGATGGGTTACGATGAGGATTACATTAATTGATTTCAAAGACTATAGAATAGATAACTCAATAGCACACAGTTTAGATTACTCACTGCACATCGCATGCGCTTATACCCTTCACTGTTCCTTATTCATGATACTGTTGTACTCTTATTACTGTTCATACTCATGCATGCTTGTCTTATTACCTCCTGATTATATTATTGTTGATATTATGACGCACTGACGTCTGGATTTTGCATGGCCCAGATCCTTTATCTCTGTCAAGCCGTTCAGGAGTAACTCAGTCAACAGGCCGAGCAGTGAAGACTTGTTAGTATTCTAGTTTAGTTTCCTTTCAGCATTGTTTTATTTCCTGATGTGAGCCCGCATTTTGGGACGTACATTCCAGATTATTATTGTCATTTGGATCTATTGCTTCCGCATTTTATTTCATGACTCGTTTATTCTGGCTTATGGACATGTACTAGATAGTTTATTTTATTTCTACTGTTCTTGATATCTTCTAGACAGCCGTAATGTGACTGTAGAGAGATCTTTCCTAGCCACAGGTAGCACGGTTGGCTCTGTCACGTGCCGATCTTAGCGCACTCTGGGAAGCGGGGCGTGACATGGTTTGTTTTGGTATCAGAGACATAGGATTTAGGTTAATCGGGTTTGATTCTTTTGTAGTTGGGTATTGGACCCAATACACGAATCAGAAAGCCTGTAATTAGGAGCATGTCCTGCCACCTTGTTATCGTGATTCTTGAATCATATCTTTCTCTTGATCCTTATCTTGACGATATGCAAACGACTTTGCATCTCGGCTTGAATCCTTTTGGTTCCTTATTGTTTCTCTCGTCCTATTATTTTGATTCTGATACTAGGATTTAGGCGACTTAAACGGAGTTATGTGATTGTACCCATGAACTGCAACATGGTTACAATACTGTACTCTATTTAAGTAACTTAGAGTCCTGGTCTTGATTCATTTCCTTGTTCCATGGTCGTTTTATTACCTTGGTTCTCTCGATTTCATTGCTTACGAGTTCATGTTTTGCAGATTTATTGGTGATCGATACCGGCAGTTATGAAGTTGTCTTGGGAATGGATTTTCTCGGCACTTTACACGCTCACATTGATTGTAGGGCAAAGAAAGTGATTTTCCAGATTCCCGGACATCCGGAGTTTGTTTTTGCTGGAGGAAGCAGTTCTGTCGGGCCAGTCGAGTTTAGGGCTAGGCCGACAAACAATGTTCTTTCGTCGATGGAAGTTGATAAGGAGGAAGCGCCAGCTATAGTTCGAGAATTTATGGACGTGTTCGAGGAAATCTCGGGTTTACCGCCAAAACGAGATGTGGAGTTCGCGATTGATCTTGTTCCTAGTGTAGTGTCAATCTCAAAGGCGTACTATCCAATGACACCAATGGAGTTGGAAGAAGTCAAGAAGAAGGTTACCGAATTACTTGAGAAGGGTTGGATTCGCAGCAGCAATTCACCTTGGGGAGCTCCACTTCTTCTAGTCAAGAAGAAAGATGGCACAAGAAGGATGTGCATTGTTTATTGAGAATTAAACCGGGTGACTATTAAGAACAAGTACCCGATCCCTCGCATTGGAGAATTGTTCGAGCAGCTTAGTGGCGCGAGGGTATTCTCGAAGCTGGATTTGCGGTCCGGATATCATCAGGTCCGAGTTGAATCAGAAGATATTTGCAAGACTGCGTTCTGAACTCGATATGGACATTACGAGTATTTAGTGATGCCATTCGGAGTCACGAATGCACCGGCGATATTTATGGACTTGATGAACCGAATCTTTTCACCGTTCTTGGACCAGTTTATAGTGGTGTTCATTGATGATATTCTGGTCTGCTCGAGAAGCCTTGAAGAGCATGCTGAACACTTGAAGATCGCACTGCAGATATTGAGGCAAGAAAGATTATATGCAAAGATGAGCAAGTGCGAGTTTTGGCTTGAAGAAGTGAAGTTTTCGGAGCACGTCGTATCCGGAGATGGAATCGCCGTTGATCCCGAGAAGATTGCAGCAGTTTAAGATTGGCCGATTCCGAAGAACGCGGCAGAGATCAGAAGTTTTCTTGGACTTACCGGATATTATAAAAGGTTCTTAAAGAATTTTGCTCGCTTAGCTGAGCCTTTGACCAAGCTTACGCGGAAGGAGCTACCGTTCGTATGAACGGATTGGTGTGCGTCAGCTTTGAGGCGTTGAAGCAAAGTTTGATAACCGCTCCTATTTTGACCGTACTAGACGGTTCCGGAAGATTGGTGATTCACAGCGACGCATCTGAGAAAGGTTTGGGATGTATTTTGATGCAGCATGGGAAAGTTATAGCTTACGCATCAAGACAGTTGAAGACCCACGAGAAGAATTACCCAACTCATGACTTGGAGCTTGCAGCAGTGATTTTCGCTTTGAAAATTTGGAGACACTACTATTGGGCGAAAGGGTCGAAGTATTCACCGATCACAAAAGCCTAAAGTACGTGTTCACGCAGAAAGAGGTTAACATGAGTCAGCGTAGATGGTTGGAGCTGATGGCTGACTATGATCTTGATCTTAAGTACCATCCGGGAAAAGTTAATGTAGTGCCGGATGCGCTTAGTCGATTGCCAGCAATTCGGATGTTGACTGCACAGAAGGAACTTATCGAAGATTTTCGGAGATTCGAGTTGGAGATCGTGCTACCGCATTCTTCGGGATAGTTGATGCAGCTGCAAGTACAGTCGTCATTGATCGAGAGTATTAAAGAAGCACAGTCGCAGGACCCATGATTGCAGAAGTTTCGAGAACAGGTTGAAGCTGGACTTCGAACGGACTTGTTGATTCATGTGGATGGTTCGTTGCGATATAGTAGCCGTTTGTGTGTTCCAAGAGGAGACATTCACGAAGAAGTTATGAAGGAGGCGCACAGTTACGCATATTCCGTACATCCAGGAGGCACGAAGATGTACCGTGATCTACGACAGCATTTCTGGTGGGAAGGCATGAAAAGGGATATTGCTCGCTTTGTAGCGAAGTGCTTGGTGTATCAGCAAGTTAAGGCTGAACATCAAAGGGTTGCTGGTTTATTGCAACCACTTCCGATTTCTCAATAGAAGTGGGAACATATAACCATGGATTTCGTGACAGCTTTACCGCGGAGTCCAAAGGGCGCAACAATGCAGTTTGGGTGATTATCGATCGATTGACCAAGGCAGCTCATTTCATACCATTTCGAGTTGGTCAATCAACGGAAGCATTGGCAGAACGGTATATGCAGGAGATTACGAGATTGCATGGAGTACCTGTGAGCATCGTTTCCGATCGTGACACCCGATTCTTATCGCACTTCTGGAGGAGTTTACAGGAAAGTTTGGAGACGCGATTGTAGTTTAGCACAGCTTATCATTCTCAGACAGATGGCCAGTCGGAGAGAACGATCCAAACTCTTGAAGATATGTTGAGCTTGCATGTTGGAATTCAAGGGTTCGTGGGATGATCATCCACACTTGGTGGAGTTTTTGTACAACAACAGTTTTCAGGCGACTATTCAGATGGCTCCATTCGAAGCATTGTATGGTCACAAGTGTCGCTCACTCGTTTGTTGGGACGATAATGGAGAGCGAAAATTGTTGGGACCGGATTTGATCGTACAAACCGTGGAGAAAGTTAATACTATTCGGAATCATATGAAGACGGCACAAGATCGGCAGAAGAGTTGAGCTGATACATCGAGAAGACCTCTAGAATTCGCTATTGGTGATCTTGTATTCTTGAAGATATCCCCGACTTAAGGTGTGATTCGTTTTGGGAGTTGAGGCAAGCTTAGTCCTCGATTCGTAGGGCCTTTTGAGATTTTGGAGCGTGTTGGAGAAGTGGCTTATTGATTGGCGTTACCACAATTTTTGGCGAATGTTCATGACGTGTTTCATGTATCTCAACTCCGTAAGTATGTTCGAGATGAAACACACGTGCTGGATCATTCGGAGCTGGCTGTTAGAGAGGATTTAACCTTTGAGGAACGACCGATGTCGATTGTTGATCGAAGAGAAAAGGTCCTTAAGAACAAGGTTATCCCTCTCGTACTTGTTTCTTGGGGAAATCGCTCGCACGGAGAATCGACTTGGGAACGAGAAGACGGGATTCGACAGAAGTTTCCACACTTATTCTTGTAGTTTCATGATTGTTTATCTTTTCTTATCTTGGGAATTTTGAGGACGAAATTCTTTTTGTAGTGGTATAATGTAACACCCTAGTTCATTTATACCAGTTCTAGTTCATGTATTTCTTTATTTATGGTATTTTCCCGTTTTACCGTGTTTTGGGTGAGAATAGTATTTTGACATCTGTATTTGCATTCTACCCGACCCGCTTGCTTGAAACCCGTCTTGATTCATGTTCATGATTTATCCTGACATGTTACATGGACTCGTGCACTTTCATTTATACATCCTGCATCTTGGCATTTTCTAGCATTTGCATTATACAATATAACATTTTAAGTCACGTAAAATATTTTAAAAATACATTGCATGGCATGCATGATACCCCTAACCCCGTGGTAGTATCCGCGCATCTTGTTCTCGTCCCGTTCAGTGAAACGGACTTGTTTGGATGGCTACGCGCATATACGTGCATCCGTTCTTGGGGTATACATTTTCGTTACCCGGACATTCATTTTTAGTTTTGGTCGACATGTATATTTTTCATATTTTGAAACTGAATTTTTAGACTCGACCCGGGCGTATTTTTGGACTAAGTTTGTAAGTACCAGAAAATCGAATTTTATTAATATTTAATTAACAGTTTAAAATTTTTATAACTAAAAGATTTTTTTAAAAACTAAAACTTTAACAAATAAATCTTTTTCTTAAGTAACAGCAATCTCTCTCTCTCTCTCGGTCTCCCCTCTCTCTCTCTCTCTCTCTCTCTCCATCCGTCTCTCTCTCTTTCTTCCCCTATTCTTTTCTCTCACATCTCGCAAACACTATTCCTGCGAATCCCGTCACCTCCCACCTCTCACTACACTCGCCTTCCTTCTTCTCTTTCTTCCTCTTCTTTATTTTCCGCCTCCGCTCTCTCCTCACACTACCCACGCCTGCCTCGCGTCGCGCTCGCCGTCGCTACCACTGCCGACCCCGCGCCTCCATCATCTCGTCACCATCTCCCCTTTCTTCGACCACCTCCTCTCCCCTTCTTCCTCACCTCGTTTTCCCGCTCAAACCCACGTCCTTGCTTCCACCCTCGCCTCAGCCCTCGACGCCGCCCGTCCCAGCCGCGTCGTCACCATCCCATTTCCTCTCTCATCTCCACCTCCTCTTCCTCCTTCACCTCCATAATCACCTTCCTCTCCCCTCATTCCCGACTCAACCCTGCACAACCCATGAACCCACACTCGAGCCCCTGCAACCCTCCTCGCCGGAGTTCGCCTCGCCGCCGACAACCCTCGTCGGCCTTCCCTCGCCTTTACACCTCATTGAACACCTCTTCCTGACTTCCCCCTGCACAGAACCTGCATACCCAAGAACCCACTGCGGCTATCTTTTCTGTCTTATCGCCGGAGCCCCGACCACCCTGCCAACCATCCCAACCTCATCACCCCTTGCAGCCTCCTCTAACCCAGAGCCATACCAGAGACCCCCAGCCTTCTTCTCCTTTCTCTTTCTTCTCCTTCTTCTTGTTCTTCTTGGTTTTCTTGTTTTCACATTCTTCCGGTGATCGCCGGAGACCCGTTGCCGTCGTCACCCTCTGTCCTCGCCTTTGTTCCAAACCCCAGAGGCACCCCTTCTTCTTCCTTTTCTTCTTTCTTCTTCTTTTTCTTTCTCTTTCTCTTTCTTGATCCGTATTTCCGACGATCGCCGGAGCTGTGCCGCTGCCGACGATCCGAGCAACCCTGTGGACGTCCTCTACCTGCGTGGTTATCCTCTTGCCTTGCCTGGACCCATCCCGTGCGCGCGTGTGGTTTTTGCGACGTTTACCCGACGTCGGACGTACCGTACGCACTCGTCGTGTGTTCCGCTCAGGCAAGTTAATCTTGCCACAAGTTATACTACTATATTCTATATTCATTTGAATAATAACATCATATAATGATTAGTTATGCATCCCACATTATCATTTTGCATGTTTCACCGTTTTCGGATATCCGTGTGCACCTGTGCAAGTTATTTCATATCTAGTGCATGCAAATTTATCTTGATACATGCTAGACTACAATATACTGCACCCAATTAAATATTTACATTTCATATTGTTTAGTTGTACATCCCGCATTTACCAGTTTATCATTTTACTGTTATACGACGTCCGTACACATGAATATCATTATTTACATTTCTAGTCGCATACTAATTCATCTTGCTACATGCTAGGTATAGTATCATGCATCCATATGAGTAAAATGTTACCCGTTTATCACATTATACATCCATATTAAAGTTTTGCGGTTTTAGGATACCCGTTTGCATCCATATCATTTAAAATATATATAACTGCATTTACAGATCTTATTAATTCATGATATTATTTTAGTAACACCCCATACTTAATAATGTGCATCCCACTTAGTCTTGGAGCTGTAAATGTAACCCCTGATCGATATTTGTGTATCCATACCATTAATTCTGCATATCTAGTTGCATGCCATATTATATTGATTCATATTGTTGTTACATTAGTACCCCTTACTTGATAATATGCATCATACATAGTCATGATGTAACCCCTGATAGATAATTGTGCATTCATGCTTTTATCGTACATCCGTACTTTTACCCTAATCTAATACTTGCTACATTTTACTGTTGGGCACCCATTTGATACACTGTGCACTACTTGACATGACCCGATACACCACTATCTGACATGTTACCTGATCTTGTTTCTAATGCCGACAATCCTGACATGTTGTCCCGATGGACATATCTTGTTGTCTGTATAGACAAACCTGTACCTGCTTGATCCTGTGTTGACATTAGCTTCAGATTTATCAATACCTGACTTGAACACATAACTTGGGGGTATGGGGAAATCAAGAATTTAACCGAGCGTAACTCAAAGGGCTATCATATTGTTTGCCGTTTTTCCGGACGTTACGGAATACCTATTGTTTGCCATTTTTCCGGGCGTTACGAAATAATCACCGATGGGTTACGATGAGGATTACATTAATTGATTTCGAAGGCTTTAGAATAGATAACCCAATAGCACACAGTTTAGATTACTCACTGCACATCATATGTGCTTATACCCTTCACTGTTCCTTATTCATGATACTGTTATACTATTATTACTGTTCATACTCATGCCTGCTTGTCTTGTTACCTCCTGCTTATATTATTGTTGATATTATGACGCACCGACGTCTGGGTTTTGCATGGCCCAGATCCTCTATCTCTGTCACAAGCCATTCAGGAGTATCTCAGTCAACAGGCCAAGCAGTGAAGACTTGTTAGTATTCTAGTTTAGTTTCCTTTCAGCATTGTTTTATTTCCTGATGTGAGCCCGCATTTTGGGACGTACATTCCAGATTATTATCGTTATTTGGATCTATTGCTTCCGCATTTTATTTCATGACTCGATTATTCTGGCTTATGGACATGTACTAGATAGTTTATTTTATTTCTACTGTTCTTGATATCTTCTAGACAGCCGTAATGTGACTGTGGAAGGATCTTTCATAGCCACAGGTAGCATGGCTGGCTCTGTCACATGCCGATCTTAGCGCACTTTGGGAAGCGGGGCGTGACAGGTTGCCTCTTGGTGAGGGCTTTGATCCCTAGCGTTGTGAGTAAGGAAGTTACCGGCCAGGGATAGCCGAGCAGGGGAGCCGCTCGGCAGCCTCTATGGAGGACTTTGATCCTTAGCGTTGGAGGGGCCTTAGAAGGCCGACTAAGGATAACCGGGCAGGAAAGCTGCGCGGTTGCCTCTTTGGTGAGGGCTTTGGATCGCAAAGACAGGACTCTGTTTGTATTGTTTCGGCGTTTCTTTATTCGAATGGAAAGGATTTTTAGAAAACATTTACATCGTCTTTGCGAAAGGAGGGGTACACACTTGTTGGCCTTGGCCTCACTGGTATAGCTTGAGCTTCTCGGCGTTGTAAGGCCACGGGAACTTGCGTCCGTTCGTGTCTTGTAGGCGATAGGCTCCGCCGGGGAGCACCTCAGAGACGAGAAAAGGACCGTCCCACTTCGGGGAGAACTTGTGTAGTCTGCCTTGATCAATGAACTCGTTTCGCCGTAGGACCAGATCTCCGGTCTGGAAGGAGCGGCGCTTGACCTGAGTGTTGTAGTATCGGGCAGTTTGTTGTTGATAAGCGGCGACCCTGATCTGAGCCCGGTCTCTCTTCTCCAACAAGATGTCCAGGTTGGTCCGTAGCGCCGAGGTGTACGCATCATCGTCGAAGTGCTCGACCCGATGACTGGGAAGTCCGATCTCCGCTGGGACCATTGCCTCAGTCCCGTAGCAGAGGTTGAAGGGGGTTTCCCCGGTGGGGGTCTTCTTTGACTTGCGCAGGGTCCATAAGACCCGGGGCAGTTCTTCGACCCAACTACCTTGTCGCCCTTTTAGACAGGTCCGGAGACCTCGGAGGACATCTCGGTTAGCGACTTCGGCCTGCCCGTTGCATTGGGGATGCGTGACCGCGACGAACTTCATGAGGATATGGTATTCTTTGCAGAAGTTCTTCACTTTCTTGTTCTTAAAGTTCGTCCCGTGGTCGGTGATGATACATCTCGGGATGCCGAACCAGAGTATCAGATTGTTTTGCAGGAACTTGACGGTCGTGGCGGTGTCCGGTTTTCTGATGGGGACGGCCTCGATCCACTTGGCGAAGTAGTCTACTGCGACGAGGACGTATTTGTGCCTGCCTGTACTAGTAGGGAACTGACCGATCATGTCCAATCCCCACTGGGCGAACGGCCATGGGGATGTTAGGGCGGTCAGCTCGGTAGCGGGGAGGCGAGGGATGCTGCCGTGGAGCTGGCAACTCTTGCATCTTCTGACTAGCTTCTGGGCGTCCTCATGAACAGTGGGCCAGTAGTACCCCTGGAGCAACGCCTTTTGGATCAAGGTTCGGGCCCCTTGGTGCGCACCGCCAACCCCCTCATAGATTTCCTGGAGGACGTAGTCGGCTTTGTGGGGGTCGATGCACCGGAGCAGGGGCTGAGTGAAGGATTTCTTGTAGAGGTTCCCATTGCTCCAAATGAAATGGCGGGCTTTGGCCCGGAGACAGCGGGCGGCTCCCCGATCTTTTGGGAGCGTACCGTCCTTCAGGAATTCCACGAGGGGCTTCCTCCAGTCTCGGTCGCCTTCCTGTGCTGCATATACGTGGAGTGTTGTCGCTCCGTCTTCCATGCTGGGCCGAGACAAGGTTTCGAAGAGGATAGACCTCTTATTGTTGGCGGAGTATGACGAAGCCAGCTTGCTCAGGACGTCGGCTTGGGCATTCAGCTACCTGGGTATTTGCTCTACTTGGACTTCGTCAAAGTTCCTCCGGAGTTTCCTCACCTCATCCAGATATTTCATCATCAGAGGCTCCCGAGCTTCAAAGCGGCCGATCACTTGACCGACGACAAGGGCCGAGTCGCTACGGATCCGAATTGTCTTCAGTCCCAGCCCGGCGGCCATGCGCAGTTCAGCCAGGAGGGCCTCTTACTCTGCCGCATTGTTTGAAGCTTTGAAACCGAGCTTCAGAGAGTACTCCATTTCCGCCTCGTTCGGGCCCCGGATAATGAGGCCGGCACCACAGCCTTCCTCGGTGGAAGACCCATCGACGTAGATGACCCACTCAGGAACTGAGCCAGGCCTTTCCGCGATGGGACACTGAGTTGCGAGGGGCGGCGTGGGCTCCGGCTCCTTGCTAGGGATGGTGCATTCAACGATGAAATCGGCCAAGGCCTGCGCTTTGATGGCCTGCCTCGGGGGATATTTTATGTCAAACTGAGATAGTTCCCACCTCCACTTTTCTAAGCGGCCCGAGGATTCTGGAGATGCAAGGATAGCCCTAAATGGGCGCTCGGTGAGGACGATGATGGTGTGTACTTGGAAGTAGCGCCGCAGCTTCCTTGAGGCCACCACGAGGGCTAAGAAAATCTTCTCTATGGCCGGATATCTCGTTTCTGCGTCCTTAAATACATAGCTTACATAGTACACCGGCTTCTGTGCTCCACCGATCTCTCGGACGAGCACCGAGCCTAATGCTTGGTCGGATACCGCCAGATACAGCGACAACTCGTCTCCTTCAACTGGTCGGGTGAGCAGTGGTGGCGTCATGAGGTGCTTCTTCAATTGGTCGAAAGTGGCCTGGCACTCCTCCGACCACTCGAACCTCGGGATCTTCCTCAGAGCTTTGAAGAACGGGAAGCATTTCTCCCCCGACCTGGACATGAAGCGGTTCAGAGCTGCGACTCGTCCCGTGAGCCGCATGATCTCGACGTTGGTCTTAGGCACGGCCATGTTGAGGATGGCGTCGATTTTCTCTGGGTTAGCTTCGATTCCACAGTGAGTGACCATGAAACCGAGGAACTTTCCCCCGGTGACTCCGAATGCGCACTTGGCGGGATTTAGCTTCATCTTAAACTTGCGGAGCACTTCGAAGGCCTCGCCCAGATCCCTGGCATGGTCGGCCGACGAGACGGACTTGACGAGCATATCATCAACATAGACCTCCATATTCCTGCCGATCTGTGGCTTGAACATGCGATTGACCAACTGTTGGTACGTGGCCCCGGCGTTCTTGAGGCCGAAGGGCATCACCTTGTAGCAATATACCCCCAGTCCGTTGTGAATGCGGTGAGATCTTCGTCTTCCGGATTCATACGGATCTGATTGTAGCCGGAGAAGGCATCCATGAAGCTCAACAGCTCGTGGCCGGCCGAGCTGTTGACGAGCCGATCTATCCGAGGGAGAGGGTAGTTGTCCTTGGGGCAGGCCTTATTGAGGTCGGTGAAGTCGACGCACATGCGCCACTTTCCGCTTGCCTTCTTGACCAGAACTACGTTCACCAGCCACTCCGAGTAGGGTACATTCCGGATGAAGTTGGCGGCGAGAAGTCGATCAACCTCATCTTTGATAGCCTTCTGTTTGACCGGGGCGAAGCTTCGCTTTTTTTGTCTGACGAGTCAGGCCACAGGATCAACCCCGAGCTTATGGGAAATAATTTTGGGGTCGATCCCAGGCATATCAGCGGGGGCTCAGGCGAAGAAGTCGGAGTTATTTCTGAGGAAACTGACCAGGT
This sequence comes from Agapanthus africanus, assembly GCA_030015575.1. Lineage (NCBI taxonomy): Eukaryota > Viridiplantae > Streptophyta > Magnoliopsida > Asparagales > Amaryllidaceae > Agapanthus > Agapanthus africanus. The sequence goes on from JASDDO010000029.1 coordinate 426,450,666, forward strand.
CATCTCGCTGAGTCCCTGTCAGGAATGATCCGACCTGGACGGTTTTTTCATCGTCCCCTTCTGTCAGGGGCACCTCGGTCAGTGGTTCGACCGGCGTCCCCCGGACCTCCTTCCGATCGTCTCGGGTGTCCAGAGAACCCTTGATGTTATTATTTACCTCAGCGTCGTCGGCCGGCTGCTCGGACGAAGATGCTTCGATAAGGCATATCTTCATGACCTGCTAGTTCCCGTAGACCCGACCTATCCCGCCCTGATCGAGAGGGGACTTCATCGCCAAGTGGTAGGTCGATATCTGGGCTTAGAGGGAGTTCAGCGTCGGGCGGCCGAGGAGGACGCTGTAGGCCGACGGGACCTTTGCTACGATGAAGTCCACAGACAACGTACGGGTGCGGCCGGGCTCCCCGACGTTGAACTACAGGGTGACCATCCCTTCCGTGATGGAGTGGTTGGTGAACCCTGAAAGGACGTGGGAGGTCGGTTTCAAGTCTGCCGGGGTAAGCCCCATGCGCAGAAAGCAGTCGTGGAAGAGGATGTCTGCCGAGCTGCCCGAGTCGACAAGTATCCGGTGGACCTCGTACCGATGGATTCGGGCCGTGATCGCCAGGGGGTTGTTGTGGGGAATGGATATGCCGTGGAGGTCCCTGCCGCCAAAGGTGATAGGCTCGTGGCCCCTGGCCTTTTTGCTCGGGCGGCCGTCGGCGTCCGTTGCCGGCGTGGTGTGCCGAGTCTCGCGGGAGCTCGACTGGCTCGCGGGAGCTTGACTGGCACTCTGTCGTCATGACCATAGTTCTTGATGGGCCCCAGTTCCTTCCGGAGAGGTCCCTTGGGCAAGGCTCGAGGTGAGGCTCTCCGATGTGGGGCTTCGAGGTTGACTGGGATGGATAACTGCCGGAGTCTGTGAGGCGGTGGCCGGCGGAGGAGTCGACGACATTCGGTGGAGGCTCACCCGCGCCTCCGTGGAGGGGGGCTGTAGCGGGTGCTTGGATCTTCGGGGTGATCGCTTGCCATGTGGATGGAGATCGGAAGGCCAACTTTGTTTTTGTGGAAAATCGTTTCCCACAGACGGCGCCAACTGATGGAGGTCCTTTTCGGGTCTCCTTCAGATGTTGTCTTCCGTCGATCTCCCGGTGGATCTTGGAGGTGATCTCCTGTTGCGTGTGGGTCTAAATGGGTTTTGAGGAGATTGGTGACTTTGAGGAGTGTAGCGCCGAGTACCTGCAAGGAAGTCCCGAGGTGGTTTGGTACCACCGAGGACTCTCCGACGATCAAGTTAGTACGATATCCGAGCAGAGTAACGGCTAAGTAGAGTAAAAATGGCTTACTTGACCCCTCTGTGATGGGGGTTTATATAGTGGCGGCAGCACGCAGCAGGCACAAGAATTCCGTCGGCAGTTACGCTCCCGACGTCATGTCCGCGTAAAGAGCGGATCGCCCATTAATGGGGATCGTGATGGCGTGGGATGTGGGATGTTACTGGCGAAGAATCTGCGCATGGCGCGATTTGCGGAGCGGCGGTTACGCCTATGAGTGGTGGAGTTGGTCGGTCGGAGGACCGAGGAAGACGGCCTCGGCTAGGGAGCTCGGGGATGAACGAGAGGACCGAGGAGTCTTGGCCCTGTGGCAGATCAGGGCGAGCTGAGAGGCCGAGGAGGCCAATTTTCAGGGGGCTCTGAGGTGAGCCAGCTTGTGCTTGCAGGTCGGGTACAGGGGTGGCCTGGTCGGCCCCTGTAGGCCCTTTCTTCTGAGTTCCGAGACACGTCATCTGCCACGTGTCCTGATCTTGGAGACCGTCAATATCGAGCATCATCACTCAAAGAAAAGGGGAACAAAGGGAGAAAATATTGGGTTCTATTGCCCCCAGATAAATACACCATGAAGAATAGGAAGGCCAAAGTCATTGTCATATTTGTGAAGAAAAATAGACCTGCTCTAGTTGTCAACATAGAGCCAATAGAAATTATTGAGCTTGTATTTTATTTTAGATATATGCAAGATAAAGCGCATATATATATAGTTGGGTGGTGCCATAAATACACATTATGACATAAAGGTGCGTGGCATACAGCCTACCGAATCCTAAGTGTGTGTGTGTACCCCTTCATTGCCTTGGTTCTTTTTATCCCTCATCAATCAATCAATGATCTATATATTATTTTCAAAACATCTCCAACATAAAATAAAATAAAATAAAAACTCTCTCTCTCTCTCTCTCTCTCTCTCTCTCCCTGTTGATAACTTGATATAACAACCATAATAACTTCGCCCAAACCCACGTTTGTTTCTTGTTAGTTACAGTTTGTGCCAGTGATGCATTGCCAAAAAATAAAAAATAAAATGGGAGGGATTATTACTTGAAAAGTCAAAAAAATTGCAGGTCAACTGCAGTCGTGACAAGTGCATGAGCAAAGGAAATTGAACAAAAAAAAAGTGGCCTCAACATCATTTAGTTATATAAGTTTCAACCTCTTGCTTCCTACCCATTTCATTTCCTTCCTTCTTCTGCTTACAAGTGAGAAGAAGAAGAAGAAGAAGAAGAAGTCAGTTTGACCCCCACCTCCTCATTAGTCATAAATACTATACAGCAGAGCCAATATGGTGGATATGGGAGGAGAAAAGGGTTGGTTTTGGTCTTATGAAACCTACTGCACCCCCTGTCCCACCATAACAACACAAAGCCATTAAAAGCAACAGCACAAGCTAGCATCAACATAATGATGACGACGACGATGATGGAGTTTGGCAAAGGAAGAAGAAGGATAAAGCCTCTACAATTGTTATCTTTCCTACTGGCTGCAACCCTCCTCTTCTTCTTTCCACGCTTCTGCTTCGATCGCGCGCCGCCTGTTCTAGTGAAGAGAGTTGATGGTGCTCCTCTGAATTGGATTTGGGGGATAGAGAAAGAAGAAAAGAAACAGCAAGAGAAAGAGAAAGACGACGGCGATGGAGAAGAGGAAGAGGAAGAGGAAGAGTGTGATTTGTTTGATGGGAAATGGGTTTGGGATGAAACCTACCCATTATATGAATCCAAGGATTGCCCCTTCTTGGATGAAGGCTTCCGATGTTCCGAAAATGGAAGGCCTGATATATTCTATACCAAGTGGAGGTGGCAGCCCCACAGATGCAACCTTACAAGGTTTGTTCTCATAATTCTGCTATTAGAATTGTTAACTAATGCATGGGTGATTAATTTGTCTTAATTTTTGGCTCTTAGTATGTGTTCTTCTGCATTCATGTGTTTTTTTATTGGATTTTTGTTTTGTTTGATTAATCTTTTTAATGGAAACACTCGTTCTGTGCCCAAATAAATAAATACCCACCTTCTATGTTTATGTATCAGAATTTTGTTCATATGTATATAGCTTGGGTGTTTGGTTCTCCTTCATATGTTTAAAATGAACTACATGATTATTTCTCTTCATCTCTAACCCGGATTATTCTAGTTTCATTCTATTCTCTTTAGAGAATGTTGTTGTTGGCAACAAAGTTCCATATGAATTTTCTACAGTTTTTTAAAGTTTTGCAATAATGTGTAGGTGCAGGTATTGATAATTGTTCCTTCTCTTCAAATGTTTCTTCCTCTATTCATTGACATTTATCATATGTATAAACAAGAGGATTTTAATATGTATATCTTCTGAATAGATTAGCAACAACAAAAGCCCATGCCTTTCATGCGGGACCTTTTTTCTCCACATTTCTTGAGTATAAACCTATGAAATTTTATATACTTTATCTGGATATGAATTATGTGGTGATTCTTTCAAGACCATTTGTTTGCTTAAATTTTCATTCATTTACCACTTTATCGCCTTCCATAACTTTAGGACTTGATCTTTTCCCCTTTAGAATTTCTCCACATCCCAGATGATTGACCAATTCTAGAAAAGCCATGGAATATAAAATACAATAATAATGAAGACAGTTGATAGGGATGAACTCTGTTTCTGTACTAAATAATCATCTTGTTAAGCATTGTCTTGGGATATTCTAGGTTTATATTTATATGATTAAGTGATTTGGTAAGACAGTTGGAATAGGGGCTCTCTAATTAAAAAGAAGATGATGGTGGTCTTATACTTGAATCCCTAACCCATCAGTTATGTAAAGTTTTGATCGATGATCTGAGTTCGTATGGATCGAGCCATTATCCAACGAATATTATTTGAGAATTGACCGCCTTAATGAATCATCATAAATTAATGATTCTAACTCTCTTATTTCGCTTTCTGAATGAAGATTTGACGGCAAGGACATGCTGGAGAAACTAAGGAACAAGCGATTGGTATTTGTTGGTGACTCGATAGGAAGGAACCAATGGGAGTCTCTCTTGTGTATGCTTTCTTCAGCAATTGCTGACAAAAGCTCCATCTATGAAGTCAATGGAAATGCAATCAGTAAACACACAGGATTTTTGGCATTTAGATTCAGAGACTATAATTGCACTGTGGAGTACTATAGATCCCCGTTTCTGGTGCTTCACAGCCGCGCCCCACCTGGGGCACCGAAGGAGGTGAGGACCACTCTTAAGCTAGATGTATTGGATTTTACGGCCAAGCAATGGAAAGATGCCGATGTGCTCGTCTTTAACACAGGGCACTGGTGGAGCTACGAGAAAACTATCAAACAGTAAGTTGATTGTCTAGTTTCATTCCCTTATTTGGCTTATTCAGGCCTCTAAGAATAATATATTGTTAGCCTTACACATGAGATTTGAGCAGCGTACGCACCATTATGCGTCATTGGACAAATATGGCGATACTGCACATAGCACTTAAAAGATAACAAAATTGGAAAATGTGAAGGTATCTAGAAAACGAAGGGAAAAAATTGCAAGAACTTGAAGAAGAAAATCTAGGATGCCACTTTATGCCCGGTAGTGATATTACCTTATGAGTGCATATGATTTACAACTAATGAGAGAGAACGACCTACAAAACCAAGTTACCAACTACTACTAGTTAAACTGCAAGTACAGAAAATACATACATCTAATTACTAACAAATTAAAATAAGGAAGAAGAGATAAATATAAGAAAATACTTGCAGCAAGTCTAAACAGATACTTAACCTGTCTACAAGCATCCAAACAACAACAACAACAACTGAGCCTTTTATCCCAAGCATATGGGGTAGGCTACATGCACCAACATGAGAATCACGCCGGGTCCAACACATGAATCCTCCGCCTCCACTCACTCCTATCGAACAATATACTTTCATCAAGTCCTTTGGCAACCATATCGTTTCGTATCACCTCCATCCATGTTTTTTTCGGCCTCCCTTTTGCCTTTTTGCCATTGCCCATATCGAGAGTATCTATTCGTCGAATCGGTGCTTCCATAGGTCTGCGTCGCACATAACCAAACCATCTTAGCCGGTTTTCCCGCATCTTCTCCTCCACAGGTGCTACACCAACTTTTGTACGAATATCCTCATTTCGCACCTTATCTTTTCTAGTGTTATCGCACATCCAACGAAGAATGCGCATCTCCGCTACGTGCATCTTCTGTGTATGATATTTCTTAGGAGCCCAGCATTCTATACCATATAATAAGGCAGGCCGAATAGCGCTCCGATAAAACTTCCCTTTCAATTTTAACGGAAAGTTACGATCACACAAAATCCCTGTTGCACTCCCCATTCTTTTGGATGATGGAACCTAGATATCTAAACTAGTCGCTCGGTGATATCTCTTGCCCTTCCAATGGCCGCCAATAAGCTAAATGTGATATCTAAACCTGTCTACAAGCATCCATGGCCGCCAATAAGCCAAATGTGATGTCTTTACATATATCTCATGCCTCAAACAAGTCATAAGACTGCCCTAATACGTATGTAGCCGTAATTATAATAGTTACGCTGTCGTATATATGATTAAGGGCCACCATGCTCTTGGCCATGAGATGAAATGCCATTTCCCTCGTAAGACCAATACTCTTAATAGAGAGGTATTCCAGCTTACGTGATAATATACAGGTCCACTTTAAAATCAAGAAGCTAAATACAACTAGTGGAGTATAACGTGCTTGATTATCCGCTGATATATGAATTCTGGAAATGAATGTTTTCCATACAGGGGCCACTATTTCCAAGAGGGGAAGGCAGTGAAGATGGAGATGGGTGTGGAAAATGCTTATCAGAGATCGATCAAGACAGTGCTCGAGTGGATTCACAGGGAAGTTAACACGAGAAAGACTCGAGTCTATTTTCGTACATTTGCTCCTGTGCATTTCAGGTTTGTATAAGCTGAGTTCATAAAGTAATCTTACTTTTTATGCTTTTCGATGTATGCTTTGCACATTCTACACTTATCAACTTGTGACCACCACCCACCATTACGCCCGTTGTGTTATTATTCTCTATGCTCAGTAATTTATGAATCCTGAAGGTTTGGAGACTGGAAGACTGGAGGCAGCTGCCACTTAGAAACACTTCCAGAGTTAAATTCATCACAAATCCGACTAAACTCATGGTCCCATCTGCTGAGCCCATTCAAGAATGTCTCTGAAAAGCATTCATATCGAGATCCAATTAAAGAAGTGGAATTGTTAAACATTACCCTAATGACAGGTCAGAGGAGGGATGGCCATCTATCTCTATACTATATGGGCCCCAACGCTCGAGCTCCACTCCACAGGCAAGACTGTAGCCACTGGTGTCTGCCCGGGGTTCCCGATACATGGAATGAGATTCTTTATTCATTCTTTTTCAAACGAGAACACACAATCCATCAGATGGAAACTAGTCCGGCTCCAAAGGGTTTCTTTTCAGAGCACTGATTGAGTAGATGAAGACATATCTATCGTGGTTGTCAAAAATCGCTTACTAGCAAAACCTAATGGTAGATATCAGTGAACCTTGGTTGTCTATGATGGCATGCACCATCATTGTGTAAATACAAAGTTCCTAAGATGCTTGAGGACCGTGGCATGGCATGTGAATAAAGTATAGAGATTAAACTACGCGGCTAGTTCATTATTTTGACGAGGCTGCGATCACACACAAAGGTTTATATTTTGATACTGTAGTTGTGTTTGTAGATTAGAAGTAGAATGGAATAATTGCTGAGTTTTCGATTACTCTTTACTTGATGTCATGTATGTCATTGTTATATCTATGAAATGTAAGCAAGCAACAAACATTAAGGTCTCATATTTGTATCCATGTTTATTTTCAGCATTGAAACAGTGAGAAACATGCAGGGAATGAAGAAATGTACTGCCTTTACTATGGAAATCAAAACAAATTAAGAACCCACTTTGAGAATCTACCATCGATCCAACAATTAAGAAAGAGAAGATCACCATTGCTTGCTGCGGCTGTTCTCCCCTCTGCGCAGCAGAAGATAGGATGCAAGCCCTGAGAATATCAGGATCCCAAGCCAGTGCCTCCAAAAACTAATCTTGAGCCCTAAAACCAGCGGAAGCAAAACCCTAATCCCCAATTCCCACTCCTCCCTCTTCCTGTTCCCAACCCCCAAAATCACGGAAACAAGAGCGCTGGAGAAGAGGAGCACCGCCGCCGATCCCTTAAATTTCCCTCCTTTCCTCCTCTTTCCGAACCATTCGCCGTCGGAGCCTCCGCTGTGAAACCCTAGCCCTCCCCCGCCGCCGCCGCCGCTCAAATCGTTGAAGGGATGGAAGAGGTCTCGAAGAGACATTGCAAAGGAGAATGCGCGCGACAAGGATGCCGACGTGATCTTCAATGATCCGAAGGTAGGTCGTCTTCTTCTTCTTCTTCCTCCTCCAATTCTGCCATTGTTGTTGTTGTTGATGACGATGGCGGTGGTTGATTTGAGATTGAGGAAGAAGGGCGAATGGAGAAGAGATGCAGCAGAAGTGTTCATGTGATGATGATGATGGTAAGAAGAAGAAGCAGAAGGGAGGAGGAAGGACGACGATGAAGCTGAAGATTTCCAAAGAGCCGTTGCAGCTATTTGCATTTCGTGTTTGTTTTCTTTTTGGAAGCGATGAGATGCTGCCCCTTGGATTTTAATTCCTTTTGCCTTTTCCTTTTCCTTTTTCAACATTTAACATTTTGTTAATTGTTATGCACCACTTAATAAAAGGTTTGTGTTAATTAACTTAATTCATGCCGTTTATAATCCCGCGCGTTGTTTCCTTCGTCTTATCTTGTTTTCTTCTTATGGTAGTCATCATCGCCATCTTCATTCGTATCATGATCACCAATTTCACATATATTCATTATGTAAAGATCTATCCTTAGCATGTTGTATTTATCTGTCCTAAAAATCTAAAATATATTAAAATCCCTTTATTCTTTCAACTTTAAATAAATACTTTAAATAATTTGGGTATATTTAGGAGTTTTCTTTTCTTTTTCTTTTTCTTTTCTTTTACCTTCAAAGAAATTTATTTTCTTTCTTTGGCTTTTGAGAGTTGAGTCGAGGGTTTTATTTCAATTTAGGGGTTTTTTGGGGATCAGCAGCTGTAGAAGAGCAAGAAGAAGAGAGCAATGGTGAATCCCTCTTCAGAGATGAACGTCGTCAGAGATGGAAGGAGATGGAGAGACATCGACAGCCTCCTCGCTCGCCCTGGAAACATCGTCGCCCCTGGCTTCGAACCCAGCCCTCAGGTTTCTTCTTCTTTCATTCTCTTCACTTTTTTGATTCGATTGCTTCTTCATCATCATCTTAGACTCATCAATTTTGTGTCTTGCGCTGCAGCTAAGGGAAGAGATTGGGGAGCTGGCCAAGTCTTGGTGGTCGGCGCCGGCGGATTGGGCTGCGAGCTTCTCAAAGACCTGGCCCTCTCCGGCTTCAAGAACATCCACGTCATCGACATGGACACCATTGACGTCTCCAATCTCAACCGCCAGTTCCTCTTCAGGTCCATTTCCCCTCTCCCTCACTTACTTCTATCCCAAACCCTAAAAGTTAAGGTTCTCGGCTGTTTGAAAATTTAGTGTGTGTGTTGACAATGCAGGCTTCACGATGTCGGGAAGCCCAAGGCCGAAGTAGCCGCCAAGCATGTCATGGAGAGAGTCAGCGGAGTGAGTATAGCGCCTTATTTCTGCAGGATCGAGGACAAGGAGATTGACTTTTACAACGATTTCAATATCATCGTCCTTGGTCTCGATTCCATCGAGGCCCGGAGATACATCAATTCTGTCGCTTGTGGTTTCCTAGGTATCTCTCTCCAACTTCTACACTGTCGAACAAGTAACATTCATGAATTAATTTACATGTTGAGATGGCAAGATTGGATGCATGCTTATAGCTTAGAACACAAGCTGGCGTGCTCTTAGCAATAGCATTGGTCCCTTTCCTCAATAGGATGCACGATGTTAACTTAGAATGCTAGATCAAGCTTAGCCTTAGATTTATCATGAACAAGGCAAGATCTAAGCTATCTGGTTTGCTTACTGCAAAAATATTTGAATGATTTCATAAAGAATTCATTTGAAGGATTGGAAATAAAAAAGTATGTTCACTATCACAGCATGGGTTCGATTTGTAGCCAAGGGAATCAGATTTTGCACAGCAAGTGAAGTTGTCCTGATACTATTCTGGTAAAATTGTGTTAATCTTGGAACTTACGAGTAGTGAAAGTAGATTAGCAGATTGGACATGAAAGGAGATTGAGTTCCTCTGGGTTATAAGCCATTAGCTTATCAATGTTATTATACATGATTTGCACAGATGTCACTTACCACCCATACCTTCATTCGCAAAATCATATTTGAATACTAGACCTTTTCACACCGCTCTACTTTACACCGAGAGTACATATATGCTATCCTTCTTCTTGGATGCCTTTTGAGGAATATAAAGGCCAAAGCAATACATATAAAAGACCTAGAAGCTGCTTAATATGTACAAATTATATTGGCGTGTTCTATAACCGAAGCGTCAATGCTGTAGAAAGTCCTTGGACTTCACACCCTCAGGGCTGCATATGATGGGGTATATAAAACTTCGCTTGGCTAGCTTTTCCTTTTCATATACTTTTTCACTATATGTTTTGATGATGTCATTTAGGTGTGCTGGTCATAGTACTCTCAAGGTGAATTGCTGTGCCTGTTCATTTTCTGACGTGTTTTGTCTCATTGTGTACAAAAAATTATAGGGTATGATCCTGACGACGAACCCCTACCCGAAACTATCAAGCCTATGGTCGATGGTGGAACCGAAGGTTTCAAAGGTCATGCCAGAGTAATCATGCCAGGAACTACACCCTGCTTTGAGTGCAACATTTGGCTTTTTCCTCCACAAGTGAAGTTTCCATTATGCACGCTGGCAGAAACCCCAAGAACTGCTGCCCATTGTATTGAATATGCCCGTTTGATCAAATGGGATGAGGCATCACTGTTTTCTCTTGCTCTAGTTTAATTCTCGATTTTTTGTTACCCCATTTAATCTTCATCAATACCGTATTGTTAGGTACATAACGGAAAGGCCTTTGATCCTGACGATCCTGAGCATATGCAGTGGATCTACTCGGAAGTATGCACTCATCTACCTTTTATTTGTTCTTCATAAATCTATTTGGACTTTTGACCGGTGATATCCTCTACAGGCTGTCAAGAGAGCAGATCTTTTTGGTATTACCGGCGTTACCTATTCTCTGGCCCAGATATGTTCATTTTTGTAGCTACTCTTGGACAGTCTACTTTTTGTATTTATCAGTCATTAGGCTTTAGACAACTTTGTAGTCGATCGTTATGTTTGTTAAATTGTAATCAGCTTTTGATGACAGATGATTACACCGCTACTTGTAAGTTTTACGAACAATTTGTTATTTTTGAAGCGCAACAATTCTGAAAAGCCTTAGAAGTTTTATGACGAGATTGTTACCAAACTGTGTTCGATCTACGAGTGATTTAATATATACTCCTTTAAGATATAGCGAAGTAGTATAATATGCATGATCATAAGATAGCAACTTTTGGTGCAATTGGGAAAAAATAATGCTCCTTGTGGAAGAAAACCTTAGTAGGTGACCAGATCATAACAATCACATACATCTTTCGAAGTGCTGCCCATTTTTAAGTTTCAGCCATTCTTGGTCAAAAAGTAGTTGCAAGCGCATGTCATACTGATGTCAATGCATTTGATTTTCATAGCATATTTGTAACTAAACTTTTGCTTGCTTCAGGGCGTCATGAAGAACATCATCCCTGCTATAGCTTCTACAAATGCAATCATATCTGCTGCCTGTGCATTGGAAGCCCTAAAGCTTGTGTCTGGATGCAGCAAAACTTTGTCCAATTATCTCACGTAATTTCTGTTCTAATCTTCTTCAAGTTTGTTATCTTAAGCATTATATCTACATTTATCTCTAGATGAATTGTGAGTTATCTATAGGTTTTTAAACTTTTCTAATGGAACTTTTGTTACATTTCACTCTTCTTCAGTAATATGTTTTTGACTTGCAAGTGAGCACTTGTGTTGTTAGCATGAATTTGGCTCCATACCCTTCTTTTTTGTTTTCTTCTGTTCATTAAATTCAGTTTAACGCCTTGATCTTATTTCATACAGGAATTCATTTCAATATAGGGTCGTGTTTGCCCTATGTTATGTGGAATACTTTACAGCCATCTTACTTGCTGCATTATTTCTTCGTCGTCTCTTTTAGGTACAATGGTCTTGAAGGAACTCATATTGAAGTAACCGATTTTGTCAGAGACAAGGATTGTCTTGTCTGTGGCCCTGGCACTCTCATCGAGCTGGACTCTTCAATTACGCTATCACAGGTCTTTCTTAGCTTGTGGAGTGATATACGTTTAAATTTCGTTACCTATCATTACTTGGATAGTTGAGTTTTTCCTAGGGTTCATGCAGTTATGAAATGTGTGTGGGTTTGGTTGTGCGACCCTTTTGGTTATCAAGGTTGTGACCTCTCCCTTCGGAGAGGAAAGTATTACCGCAAGAGCTATGCTCCTTTGGTCTCTGATGAAGTGTAACAATTTCTTTTTAGTGACACCATATACCCCCAAATCGCTTTTGAAGCGTAGAGAGCTTGATGTATGCAGCAGACTGACTTATTTGTTTTGAACTTTATTTATATAGATGATACCATGAAACCAATTACTGCACTTACTAGAAACGATATCTGCTTGGCATTATCAATGCCTTATTAGAGCACATCTTCCACGCTGAATACGGTAATTATGATTTATGAACATTAAACTAAAAATGTCTTCTGGATTACAAATCCTGCGTGTAGTTCGTCCACATAGTCTTGACATGGCGACTCAGGGATTTTGTGAGCTTAGGTAGGGACTTCTAGGTCAGGATAACATGCTAACTTTCCATATGAGATTGTATGCAAAATGCATGCCAGCATTTTAGGTGACTGGCAACCGTACACAGAGGATGGAATGATACATGTATACTTTAAAGACAGTATCAAGTAAACTGCTTTGATTCTCTAAGCTATGAATATTATGGCCGATGCATTCATCAAATCTAGACTTGGATGCTTTAATACAACATATTAGATCTTATATGTAATATGTGGATCCTTTCTTCTGCAATACCCGCTGTTATGTTGATATAAATCCCATATCATAGTCAGCGAATGTTCATTCAACAGAGTTCAATTATCGAATGAGCAGGCTTTGAATTATTTCATGAACCAATTTAATGGCACTTTTTCCGAGCATTAGAGTCTAAAAGAAGAACGAAGCGGTTTAAAGATTGGTGCATGAAACTTCCATATACCTTTTTTTTATTCAAGGGTTTGGTATTTTACGCTATCATGCCTATCGTTTCTTTATGGAAATTGTTGAAATCCTCACAATTCTCATATCTCTGGTAATTATTTTTCGATTGCGACAGTTCATTGAGCTACTTGGTGAACACCCACGGCTGCATCTATCAAAGCCGAGCGTCACCCATCGGGGAAACAGCCTCTACATGCGGGCTCCCCCGGTTCTAGAAGAGATGACAAGGTCTAATCTCCCACTCCCCCTTTTTGATCTCATGGGTAAAGTCCCGAAAGACACTCCGCACGTCAGTGGTGCCGTGGAGAAGAACGGAAAAAAGACATCAAGCCTGAGAAAGTTACGTGTTGTTTTCAAAGATCAAGTTTATGTGATCACAATCATGGATACAGCTGTTAGTGCTTGAGTTATTTACTGTGACCATTATAGCGATCAAGGTTGTTTGAAACCGTACAATTTTAGCATGAGGGTTACAAAGTGGCCTTTTCTTCTGATGCTGCACATTCAGCATTGGAATATTCACTATCAAGCTCTTTGAGAGATTTTTGCTAGTCAAATGGGAACTTGAAAGTGTTTATGTAACGATCACAAAATCATAGTATTTTCCTTGTATTTTCTTTTCATCAAGAAATGTCAATTTTTTTGAAACACTTATATATATATATATATATATATATATATATATATTCGTTCAAATTATATACATGGTCCATTCATATAAATCTTGGTTATAACACAACATTGCTATTCCATAGGTCATAGGTTCAAACCCTAGCTGAAATATTTTAGTTTTTTATTTTAATTCTCTAAGTTTTAAAACTAATATCATATTTTTATATAACCAAATATTTATTAATTTTTTAAAGGAAGAGAAAAGATTTTATTTTAATTAAAAATAAAATTTATTTGTTTATTTTAGTTTGTTTGTTTGTTGTTTTGATAGGCTTGTTTTGATTGTTTTCTTTTTGTTGGATTTTGGGGAATTGATAGGATTTAACAAATCTTAACCCTTTCACTTTGTTCGAATATTAGGTATTATATGGGTATATACATTCCAACGTTTTATACTTGCATTTGTTTATATAGCGCATAAATTACTTTAGTACTAACATTTCATACTTATACATTCAATTAAAAGTTAGGTTTTAGTCAGATATAAGTTCCAAGATAATAATACATATGGTTGTATTATGATTAAATTTGAATTTAATGTTGTATCATAAGAAATTGTACGCGCAATTAGTATATTTAATGTATATTATATTCATAAGTAAAACTTGTTCAGAATTTTTGTCATGTTTTCAATCATTTGTGTATGGTTATTAGTTTAATATTATACATTTTGCAGCTTTTAATGTTATATACGATTTTATACAAATTTAGACATTTCTTAGTTTATATTATATTTGTTTCTATATTTGTTACAGTTTTATAGGAATAAATCTATTATACAGAACATTTTATATATTAGTTACAATTTTATTTGGTTAGTGTTTTTACAAAAAATACTAACAATGTGTTTTTTTGGTCTTTCAAAATAAACGCTTGACCTTCAAGTTTAATATTTTTTTAATAAAACAAACCAAATATTTTAGTTTTGTTTTTGTTTTTGTTTTGTTTTCGTTTTTTTAAACGAATATCGATATGGTTGTCAAATCTCATTATTCTTGTTCAGATTTTATTTCTAATGTCCGATATTGCGATTTGATATTCATTGACGATTTGAAATTTAAAGAAATGCTATATCTTTTAAACAACTAGAAACTTTTTATTTCTTTCTGTCGTATATAAAAAACACCTAAATTCAAAATTCTTCTCCTCTGCACTCTTTGTCATTTCCGATCAGAAGCCTAATGACGAGAGAATCGAACGAAACGAAAAGAAGACCTATCCCGTCGTCTCGATCTAATCGAGATATTTTTCACCTGTCAAGATTCGATCCTAAATTATCCATTTATCCTGACTCCTTTTCTTCTCTATCTCTTTCGTTGCGCACTCTCCATGTAATTTTTCTAGTAATGATAATCCAACCAAACTTAACAAAATTAATATTTTATACTGCACTGATTGATTCCTTATATAATTATTTAGGATATGCTTCTGCATCACTTTAACATAATATGCGCAATAACCACAGTAATTAATTTTAAAATATGTCAATTTTAGTTAGTGAGGATATGTGAAGATGAGTGTTATGTAATTTAATATTGTCGGACCCGATTCTTGCTCACGGAACAAAGTGTTATGCCAATTGTCATGCCAAGAGGATGGGGGCCACCTCTTGAATCTGTGGGACCCACTGTAGAATAATGGGGAATTTTCGGAACACATTTCGAATGAGGACCGAATTGCATTATAAATGTAATGATATCACTCTCAATTACAGAAACGCGTTTTAAGTGAATCGGCACTACAGTAACTTGAGAACTCCGTAGTTAAGTATGTTCGGGCCAGGAAAGTCTTGGGATGGGTGATCTCCTGGGAAGTGGCCCCTGGTCGGGTCTTGTTTACTCTAAAAGGCAAAACTGTGCGGTTTCGGCCAGAGCGGACAATACAGTCTGTACTGGGGCATGAGGCGTTACATTTATGGTGGCTCATGCAGGTGTCTCAGTACTAGGTCAGTGGTTCGAAAATGAACCATTGTTCAACGGTAATGAGAATGTCGAGACCCGGTTCTTACTCACGGAACAACCAATTGTCATGCCAAGCAGGCGGGGGTCACCTCTTGAGTCCGTGGGATGAACTGTAGAACAATGGGAATTTTCGGAACACATTTCGAAAGAGAACCGAACTGCATTATAAATGTAATGATGCAACTTTCAATTAGAAAGGCGCATTTTAAGTGAATCGACACTACATGAGTTTGAGAACTTCGTAGTTAAGCATGCTCGGACCAGGAAAGTCTTAGGATGGGTGACCTTCTGGGAAAGTGGCCTCTGGTCAGGTCCGGTTCGCTCTAAAGGGCAAAACCATACGGTTTTGGATAGAGCGGACAATACCATCTGTACTGAAGCGTAGGGCGTTATACTTATGGTGGCCTATGCAGGTCCGTCAGTAGTAGGTCTGTGGTTCGAAGACGAACCATTGTTCAAGGGTAGAAAGAATGTCGGAACCCGGTTCTTGCTCACGGAACAACCAATTCTCATGCCAAGCGGGCGGGGGGGCACCTCTTGAGTCCGTGGGACGCACTGTAGAATAATGAGGAATTTTCGGAACACATTTCGAAAGAGGACCAAACTGCAATATAAATGTAATTGATGTAACTCTCAATTAGAGAGGCGTATTTTAAGTGAATAGGTACTACAGGAGTTTGAGAACTCCGTAGTTAAGCATGCTTGGGCCAGGAAAGTCTTAGGATGGATGGCCTCCTAGGAAAGTGGCCTCTGGACGGGTCCGGTTCGCTCTAAAGGGCAAAACCGTGTGATTTCGGATAGAGCAGACAATACCATCTGTACTGAAGCGTGGGGCGTTACATTTATGGTGGCCCATGCAGGTCCCTCAGTAGTAAGTCCGTGGTTCGAAAACAAACCATTGTTCAACGGTAGAGAGAATGTCGGGACTCGGTTCTTACTCACGGAACAACCAATTGTCATGCCAAGCGGGTGGGGGAGGGGGGGACACCTCTTGAGTCCGTGGGACGCACTGTAAAACAATGGGGAATTTTCGGAACACATTTTGAAAAAGAACCAAACTGTATTATAAATGTAATGATACCACTCTCAATTAGAGAGGTACTTTTTAAGTGAATCGGTACTATAGGAGCTTGAGAACTCCGTAGTTAAGCATGCTCGGGCCAGGAAAGTCTTGGGTGGGTGACCTCCTGGGAAAGTGGTCTCTGGTCAGGTCCGGTTCACTCTAAAGGGCAAAATCGTGTGGTTTCGGATGGAGCGGACAATACCATCTGTCCTGAAGCATGAGGCGTTACAAATATCATAATATAATACATTGTTTTAGATTATTGCAGTTAATACATTACTATTATTATTATTAATAATAAATTATTGGTAAAGCATGGGTTTCTATAGCTTTTATATTACTGGTCATTATAGTTATCGTTTTATGTTTAATTTAACAATTAGTTATCTGTACCTTGCAGCTATTGTATAGTACATGGTTTATCTCTGGATATCGGTACTTTAATATTATACCAAAGTAAATATTGTACTCAAATGACACAACTCAGAAGGCTGCTAACCACTATGTAGTAAGTCCGCTCTTTCTTATTTCTCTAGTTTTTCCTCCTCTTCATTTCATGTCTACGCTCGTGCCATGTTTATGTTTTATGTCGAGTTTTTCATATTAAAATAATATCTAAAGTAGATTAATTAACCTAATACACACTATGATTTATTGGTAATGATATAAGTTTAATAATTAACAATCACCATAATGCTCTAGCCAACACAGTATACATAAACAAAATTGGCATGCATACACTCGTTTGATACAATTCTAAGATGTGAAAAAAAATTAAACTGGTAAAAAACATATGAATTATAGACTTGTAAAATATATAACTATAATAGTTTATTGTTATATATTTTTTTTGTAACTTAATTGTACTTAATTTATATGTACAAAGTGAATACACTGTTGCTTACTACAATATATTGAACTTGAAATATGTGTTTGAAGTTGTAATATAATATGCTAGTGTTACCTTTCCAAATAATATATTGCTCTATATAACTGAAATTAACAACAGTTTGAATTTATGTATTAAATAAAGTTAAAGATATATATGTTAACTAATCTATAACCTTTATAGTATATAATATATACTAATCTTTCTATAACGAATTAAATATATTTTTTGTTATTTTAATATTGTACAGAATAGTAATACAACTATATCATATCATAAATTAGTAGATTTTCAGTTTCAACATTTATATTTTTGAATTGTGTTTGAATAAAATATTTAGTTATGTGTGCAGAAACTTTTATTGAAAATATTTATGTTTAAAAATTAATTTTGCTTTAGTGTGCTAGCGAATTCCTGATTTAATATTATGGCACATTAAGTATAATATCCTATTGATAACTTAACCTAACCCAATCAAATCGTTTATTCAGTTGATTGCATGTGCATGCTGTTTTATTTATCACAGTTTACTTAATATACATATAAGATAAGTGTAGGTTTAGGTTAATTATTTTTAATATTTGTTCAATATCTACAACTAAGTATTTTAATAAATATAATATTTTGATAATTAATAACGTATTTAATATAATATTGACATTGTTTTTAAATCAAGCAAAATATAGTACAGTAATTTTATTTAGTAGATATCATATGGTATTATAGTATACAGTTTGTTTTGATTTTACTGTAGTGGTTATATGAAAGTAGTTTAAAAGGTTTTCTAATAGATCTTATGATTAATTTATTATTCATATTTGCAATATAGGCATTTTATTATATAATTATTATCAGTTACATTTTCATTATCTATTTATTAGTATTGTTATTGTATAATAAAATAGTCTCAAGGGTCCTATTATTTAGTTATGAGTGGAACTGTGTTTCCTTATCCCTGGATGATAGCCTTAGCTCTGTGAGTACTACTGTGGAACTAACGTTAGATTATACTATCTTTACATGAACCAGACATGAATTCGTAAATCTTGAATCTCGTGAATCTCGTGAATATGACATGCACATTATATCACTACTACAAATAAGGGTTGCCCCTACGGATATATGCGTAGGGGCGAAAAAATACCCCGTAAATGCGAAGGCCGCAGGTGCAGGTTGAA
This sequence comes from Agapanthus africanus, assembly GCA_030015575.1. Lineage (NCBI taxonomy): Eukaryota > Viridiplantae > Streptophyta > Magnoliopsida > Asparagales > Amaryllidaceae > Agapanthus > Agapanthus africanus. The sequence goes on from JASDDO010000029.1 coordinate 426,469,116, forward strand.
GCCCTGAACTTGCCCCTACGGGCAAATTCTTGCTCCTACGGATTTCTATGCAGGTCCTGTTGCCCCTACGAAGTAGGCCGTAGGGTAAAAAAAGTTATATTATTTACGGGTTTTTTTAATATATTAAATGTACCTACGGACATAACCGTAGGGCCATGTTCTACCCCCTACGGATATCTACGTAGGTACCTATCCTGATATTTTGCCCCTACGGATAAAGCCGTAGGGGCGAGGCCGTGGCCCCTACGGATATGTCCGCAGGGGCACTTCCAACCCCCTGGTACTGAGATCAGGGAGGAAATATCAGTTACTGCTGATATTTTGCCCCTACGGATATAGCCGTAGGGGCAACATGTGTACCTACGGATTAATCCGTAGGTACATATTATCTGTATTTTTTTTTTAAAAATGGGCTGCTTGATTTTTTCCCGCCCTGTGGACAATAATATATACATCAATCAAATATAAAATTAATCATCATACAACATATATCGCAGTATTCATAATCACATCTCACGTATATATATAATATACAAAAGAAACCCAAAAACTGAATATGATATAAATATAAACCAATATCAATATCGTTTCAAAATGTAGTACAATGCGTATGATATAAATAAATACATGTTTCAAAAAATAAGAACCAAAAAGCTACCCTAGTTCGGTCCAGCTCCACCTCTGAATAACGATAGAATAACGCGCGCCAGCTCCTCGGTCAATAAATTCTGCAATTCGGCGCGAGCGGGAGTCTGAGCGGCCTGTGGAGCTGGCGATGTGGTCTGCGCAGCCGCCGTCGAAGTAGTCGCTTGCGGAGCCGCAGCTGCGGGAGTCTGAGTGGGCGGTGGAGCTATAGGAGCTGTCTGCGGAACCGCAGCCGATGTAGTGGCTTGCGGAGCCGCAGCCGAAGGAGATGCATGTGAAGGCTCGGCCGATGTACCCTGTCGCGTCTGGACATAACGTGTGTAATAAGCGTGTAAGAACTGTGTATTATTCGAATTCGTATCATTATTAAGTTATTTCGAAACCCCGTTTGGATATCTAGTTTGTTGTTTATTTTAATTACATCTGTATGTATGATTAATCAAACTTAAGTTTAAAACCAAATAAGCTCAAGCTACGTACTAATTATGGATATGTTGATATCTATATAATATGACATGATATTTTACTATAAAGTAGTATACATACCAGCATCTCCTTCAACTCCTGAAGGGTGGCCCTCAAGCTCTCCAGTTCCTGATGGACACGTCGGTCACTGGAGACGGAGGAAGTAACCGCCGGGGTGGAGTCCAACCTCATATGGGCCCTGCTAGGGCCCAGTCCCCGGCCTCTCTCCCAACCTCCAAGGTGCCCTCCGTGTGCGGCGTCCAGAACTGGGGTCAGCAGCCTCGGATCGCTCTGTCCGGTAAAATCGATCCCCGAGGCCTGGGCCTGCTCAACCACCCGCTCCTACACCCACATTAAGCAGTAAAGTATAAGTATAAAATTTAAACTTGAACCTTCCAAAACTAAAATTTCAAATTTGGGTAGAAAAAATATTAACACTTACGCAGTACTCCTGGGTAGCGACGTCGGGATATCGAAACTCGCCCGTGGCGGGATCTGTCGAGGTGCCGTGGACGGCAAGATATGCGGACAGCACGCTCGGTGTACCACCTGACGCCACGGTCCGAGATGTCTGCAATATTAGAAAGTAACTCTTAATATTAGAAATATTAGAAAATAACTCTTAATATTGCAGAATATCACAAAGGTCGGTCTATTGTAATTTATCGATAACTCCATGGCTCGAGTAATGTTCCTCGAGCCACCTGTGTAAGTGGGGCGACCCCTCTTCGCCGACTTTCTATTCTCTGTATTCTGAGCGGCCTGTTTCTGCACAACGCATTAACATTTAGTTTTCTAATTAAGAAACACAAAGAAATAAATTATATCATAAATAATGAATTACATTTAAAATACATACCTGTTTGCGTTGGGAGTCGAAATAAGCGCACAATAGAGGCCATGTCTCTACGTCGACTCTCGCAAACGCCGGAGTAGATAGGAGGGCCGCTCTCTCTGCCTCGGGGGTCGCCATCCACAGGGAGTAGCAGTCGGCCTTCAGCTCATTCCTGTTGTATCGGACCTTGGCCTGCATGTTCTTCATCAGGCCATTGTACAGAGCATGAAGGTCGAGCACCCTCCCCGGGTGATCAGGGTCGGCTACAGGCTGAAAATCGTAATCCAACTGAAAATACAAAAAAATATTGTTATTAGATTGCAAGTGTTAATAATAAATATATTGGATAGATCAAATGAAAATATATATTAATACATACCCGAGCCTGATCAAAGAAGAGGGCGAATGAGCGCTGGTGCTGCTAGCCCCACTCAACGTGAAGTGGATAGTTCTTCACTAGCCGGCTCTCGTCCCCCAAATACCGGCCGAACCTCTCGGCATGAGGACCGGTATAGCGATAGTCAAGGGTAAAAAAAAGGGGGAATACTGCCTTCCCCCTAGCTCTGTCAGGCCTCAGCCTATGGGACTGATTCGGGCCTCGAGTCCCCCTCTGGGGATGGGGAGGCCCTGCGTCTGCACGAAATATCAAGACAATCAATAATAAGACAAAGTTGTATTAAGAAATCAAGGTTAAACGAAAATTCAAGTGTGATATATACCTCCGGTGACTATCGCACGAGCCTGGGCCCGGGCAGCAGCACGAGCGGGACGATAGTTCCTCCGGTGAGGAACAACCGGGGTCCCGGATGCGGATCGCTACTGAATATTGCGTGCCTCCTATCGAAATCCTTCCATGCCGGTGAATCTCTTGGATGGCTCATTTTTCCATTTTCGCTTGGAGGAGCACGGTGATACCAAATCATTGCCTCGGCTGTTTTCTTGCACCTGAATAGCCTCTGTAGCCTCTGTGTTATGGAAAAGTATCGTGCTATCTTCACAGGTATATCAGGCTTCTTATCATAATCTTTCGGCTTATACCTGGACTCTCCGCATGTTGGACACTCTTTCAAATCTGAATTCTCTTTTCGGTACAACACGCAATTTTTAGGACATGCTTGAATCTTCTCGCACTTTAGACCCAAATCAGACATCATCTTCTGGGCTTCGTACCAGCTTTCGGGCACATTATTTTTCGGAGGCATAGAATGTTTCAAGAACGAAAGAAGCATTGTGAATGACTTGTTACTCCATCCATTTAGGCACTTAATCTGGAAAAGTTGGACGAACCATGAGAGGGTAGAATACTTCGCATTCTCATAAATTGGTTTCCTAGCATCATTCATGAAATTTTCATATTTATCCGCACGCGGTCCTTGACCGGAAGGAATGTCATCTTCGGTACGAATAGATTCACCTAGGGCAGCCTCTACCATATCCTCCATTTCTTCTGATGGAAATAAATTTCCGTCTCCTGCCGCATTACCGAATTCTTCTTCTTCTCCTGCCGCATTATCATGTTCTCCTTCTTCTTCTGCCGCAGTACTGCATTCTTCTCCTTCCCCGTGATATTTCCAAGTTGTATAAAGTCTAGTAAATCCATGTTTTACAATATGAAGCTCTGCCAATTCTACCTTCTGCCAGTACTTATTACCACATCTATCGCACGGACAGAGAATCTTCTCTATTATGATCTTATTATGTGCGCGTGCAAATTCAAGGAAAGCAGCAACACATGCGATAAACTTAGGTTGCATACGTTGTTTCCAATCCACATACATCCAGTCCTTAACTCTGACGTACTCATGTGCCATGTTAGACTGTATAACATATAAATTGTAGGTTATGCTGACTATATTGAGAAATATAAGAACGGGATAGTTACTGACAAAGGAGAAAATCCGTATATAAGCTTTGTGTGTGCGTTTGTCGTTGAAAAGAATAAATTATCGCACGTATGTTAACCGATAGACGGGGACTAAGTGGCGCTTTTAGTTTCATATATGAGTATCGATGAGAATATGAAGGTTTCATATTATCATATATTGGTTTTAACCCGAACATCTCGAATTACTCTCTAATTATGCGTTTGTTGTGTATTCTTGTTGTATGTGTGTGTTCTGGCTGTCGGGGGTAGGCTTCTATCCCATTAAGAATGTATAGAGCGAACGCCCATCACTTGTGCTTTCAACCGTTTCGAGTAAATTTCGGCAGCACCTCCCCGCTGTTCTCCGAGTACACTGTAATAGAATAGATAATCATTTCAAAGCTGTGAAATAACGTTGAAATGAACATCTAATCTATCTTTGTACACGGAGAACCAGCGGAAAGGTACCGACGAAATATCTCGAAACGGATGAAAACACAAGTGAATGAAGGCGTTTGCTTTATACATTCTTAATTTGTCCACACGGGACAAATCTATGGGTTACCATACGATTGAATTTTCTCGTCGCGTAGACTATACGACAGTTGTTAGTATCGAGCTATACTGTCCGATATTTAACAACTTTCGTATAGTTCTAGGTCACGACGAGTATCGCACGCATGTTAACCGATAGACGGGGACTAAGTGGCGCTTTTAGTTTCATATATGAGTATCGATGAGAATATGAAGGTTTCATATTATCATATATTGGTTTTAACCCGAACATCTCGAATCGCTTTCTAATTATGCGTTTGTTGTGTATTCTTGTTGTATGTGTGTGTTCCGGCTGTCGGGGGTAGGATTCTATCCCATTAAGAATGTATAGAGCGAATGCCCATCACTTGTGCTTTCAACCGTTTTGAGTAAATTTCGGCAGCACCTCCCTGCTGTTCTCCGAGTACACTGTAATAGAATAGATAATCATTTCAAAGCTGTGAAACAACGTTGAAATAAACATCTAATCTATCTTTGTACACGGAGAACCAGCGGAAAGGTACCGACGAAATATCTCGAAACGGATGAAAACACAAGTGAATGAAGGCGTTTGCTTTATACATTCTTAACTTGTCCACACGGGACAAATTTATGGGTTACCATACGATTGAATTTTCTCGTCGCGTAAACTATACGACGGTTGTTAGTATCGAGCTATACTGTCCGATATTTAACAACCTTCATATAGTTCTAGGTCACGACGAGCATCGCACGTATGTTAACCGATAGACGGGGACTAAGTGGCCCTTTTAGTTTCATATATGAGTATCGATGAGAATATGAAGGTTTCATATTATCATATATTGGTTTTAACCCGAACATCTCGAATCGCTCTCTAATTATGCGTTTGTTGTGTATTCTTGTTGTATGTGTGTGTTCCGGCTGTCGGGGGTAGGCTTCTATCCCATTAAGAATGTATAGAGCGAATGCCCATCACTTGTGCTTTCAACCGTTTCGAGTAAATTTCGGCAGCACTTCCCCGCTGTTCTCCGAGTACACTGTAATAGAATAGATAATCATTTCAAAGCTGTGAAATAACGTTGAAATGAACATCTAATCTATCTTTGTACACGGAGAACCAGCGGAAAGGTACCGACGAAATATCTCGAAACGGATGAAAACACAAGTGAATGAAGGCGTTTGCTTTATACATTCTTAACTTGTCCACACGGGACAAATCTATGGGTTACCATACGATTGAATTTTCTCGTCGCGTAGACTATACGACGGTTGTTAGTATCGAGCTATACTGTCCGATATTTAACAACCTTCGTATAGTTCTAGGTCAAGACGAGCATCGCACGTATGTTAACCGATAGACGGGGACTAAGTGGCGCTTTTAGTTTCATATATGAGTATCGATGGGAATATGAAGTTTTCATATTATCATCGAGTATCATATATTGGTTTTAACCTGAATATCTCGAATCGCTCTCTAATTATGCGTTTGTTGTGCATTCGTGTTGTATGTGTAACATGATTTTAAACTATTGAGATCAAGATTGATAGAACTGATCATCCTACATTGCAATAGCATTCATCAACCAAAAACTATTATTGCAATGGCATTCATCTATAACAATCAACAATTAAAACTACAAATGTAGGATACTGATATCATAAAGCGTTATACGCAACATATGAATTCACATGACTGAAATATGCATCAAAATATTGAAGTAGGGGGGCAGAAAAAAACCCTATTTGATTATCAAATGCATGGGTTTGTATGATTTATATGTATGTATTTGAGTGCTGCAATTCCGAAATTTGATTTAACTTGTACGTTGCTTTATGTTGTTAATTTGATCATTTTTAAAATTGTAATTGGTTCTACACATAATTATTTCGTTATTGTAATAGAAAATTTTGTTTCTTTCGATATGAAACAGATACGATACACGATATGATAAATAAAAAAACGAAACACAAACCGTATCAAGATTTAACAACTTTGATTATGTCATATACGCGGGCCGATATTTTCATATTAGCCAATAGGCAAAAATAGATTGCGGTCTCGATATGGCATATTGGCAGATGTTACCTATATGCATACATGCATGTTGTCTCCCCATTTTTTCATAAATTAAACCAACTTTTCTATACATGCTAGTAATTACTGGATACATTCAGGTTAAATGCATAGAGCTAGCCGTAATTTCCTCTACGGTAAACTTTCATCAATGCAACACTTTGGTTCGCCTAACTAGATCGCCATTCACGAACACAATCTATTTATATGGCATGATTTTATACACTTAATTTTACCACATTTAATGAAAATGAATCATTCATGATATGATACATGTATATACATCGATACCCAACCCCAACCTAACTCTAGCCCCAGCCCCAGCCCAGCCCCAGCCCCAGCCTAACCCTAACCCCGGCCTCAGCCCCAGCCCCAACCCCAACCCCAACCTAACCCTAGCCCCAACCCCAGCCCAGCCCCAGCCCAGCCCCGCCCCAACCTAACCCTAACCCCAGCGCGCCCTAGCTAAACCCCAACCCCAACCCTAAGCCAAACCCTAACCCCAGCCCCAGCCCCAGCCTCAGCCGAACCCCAACCCTAACCCTAACCCCAACCCCAACCCCGACCCCGACCGCAACCCCTGCCGAACCCCAACTCCAACCGCAACCCCAGACCCAGCCATGAACCCTAGCCCTAAATAATCAAAAATTTCTTTAATTTAATTGAAGATTTACTACCCTGAACGGCGGTGGCGACGACCTGAACGGCGGTGGCGACGACGAGAACGGCGGTGGCGACGAGAACGGCGGTGGCGACGACCTGAACGGCAGTGGCGACGACGAGAACGGTGGTGGCGACGAGGAAAACGGCGGTGGCGATGATGAGAACGGCGGTGGCGATTTTGGGATTTTATTTCGCTGTCGATCGAGAGAGGAAGAAAGAGAGCGTAAGCGATCAATCTGTGCCTTTATTAAATCGCTATTTAGTTGCCCCTACGGATTTGTCCGTAGGTCCTTGGTTTGCGGCTCCGTAGGGGCAAACACCAAATTAAGAATTAATATCTTTATTCTTGAACGTCTAGGCCCGTAGGGGCAACCTTTTAGCCCTACAGATTAATCCGTAGGGGCAACCCCCTATTTTAGTTGTGTGTGTGTGTGTGTGTGTGTGTGTGTGTATCATAGGGATGTGATAGCTCGAAAATGGGGGTACTTATGTATGATTAAGGATCATATCTTGTTTCTCGTGGTACTGAAGAAAAATGGTACATCGCATTTGTAGGGTATTTTTCGTCACCCCATTGAGATAGGAATGCCCGCGCTTGTCAGGCGTATGCAGATTCCTGTAACGTTTTAAAAATAATTAAATAAATAATTAAATGAATAAAATTGTTTAAGTGAATTTTATGATTTTCGGTAAAGTTAAAATGTATTTTTCGTAAAACCAAACCGTAATTGTTTTTCATTATAATTTCAAAAATACCTATTTTAATTATGTAATTACTAGTAAATGGTGTTTATTTAGCCACTTATAAATTTTTAGTTTAATTAAATATTTTTTCTAAATTAATTATTTTAAATATTAACATAAGCTTTATTTTTACACTAAATTAGTGTAAATTACAAATTTGAATGGTTTTAATTTGTAAAAATGAACCATGGCATATTAGAATTTAGTGTGTATCATGCAAAATTTATTTGCAAATTTTTCCATTTTTCTAGAGTTTTCTTGAGTTGCTATAGTAAAGAAATAAAAGAAAATAAAGAAATTCATTAAAAGACATAAAGAGGTGATATTTTGGGGTGAAGTTTCTACACTTTTCTCAACTTTTCTCACTCTCCTCTCCCTCACCCTCACATGGCCGGCCTCCTCCCCATGGCAGCCCCCCCCCCCCCATTTCCACTTCATTTTTTGTTCAAAATTCATCAAAAATCCATTAAAAATTCAATTAAAAATCCACAAAATCCTATGTATTTCCTACCCTTTATTCTCTACTCTTCTTTACATGGATTTTTGAGTGGGAAAGCATGCATTTTTGAGGCTCATTTTCATGTTTGGACTTGAGGTTGTGAAGGTATAAATTTATCTCTTTTGTTTTATTTCCATTAGATGTTTCTTTTAAAGCATAATTAGTTTTATTAGATTAATTATATTTTCAATTTTTAAAATTCAAGTTAGGGTTTGTAAATTTAAGTTATGATTTTTATTAATTAATTAGGGTTATAATAACTAGTCTACCATTTTTAGAAGTGGAAAAATCTTGCATGGTTATTATATAATAATTTGTGTATTCAAATTGATTTAATAATGTTATTTAGCTAACTAGTTTTTATAAAATGTATTTGTGGATAAAATAAAATTCTAATTAAGGTTGTTATCATTAGATTGTAGTTTTAGTGAGAATCTTAGCATGTTAATGGAAAGAAAAACTTAGTTTGATCACTAGTTTCTTGTGATAATTGGAAAAATACTAATAAAAGGCTATTTTTGTAAACTAGATTTTGGGAAATTCCTAAATAAATGAGATTAAAAATATAATTATGGTTTCATCATATCATTATCATCATGAATTGTAGTTTAGTACATTAATTCATGCAACATCATGTTTTGTGGTGGAATTGTGGTATTTTGCTTGAAAAATGTTGAAAATTGTTAAAGGTTGCAAACTAGAAATTTCAAATTAATACAAATTTGTGTAATAAAAATATAGTAATGGTTTGTATAGTCTAGTTATGCTTTTTTAATGAGTTTTATGACCATTGGTTTCATTTAAATGTCAAGTTTTGAAGAAAAACGGTAAATTGGCATTTTTGGGTTTTACGAAATCGGGCGATTTGATGGATTCTAGGGTTTCGATGGATTTAATCATGTTATATATTATAAGTAACGAGTTTTAAAACTATGAGTTATTTGTTGATGTTATCTCGAGCCATCGGAGTTTGTACGCCGATATCGAGCGATATTTGATGCTTTTGCGTGGACGGGACATAGGTTTTAACCTATGCTTGTTCCTTGTGTCGTTTTGACTTTTGTATGTGATTTAGTTTACGATGCTATTTATATGTTTGCATTTAGGTACCCCTCACGTGGACTGCAGGCGATGAAGAGGAGGATGGCGACACCGTCTTCGGCAGACATGAACCAGGTGAGTAGATGTATATCTACGGGGGGAAGTCGGGTGGATGGCGTTTAGCACCCCCGCAATGTAGAGTAGGAATAGTACTTATTGACATTAGGAAGCCAGATGTGACCCTAAATTCTTAATGCGTAGGACCCTAGTAATAACCCTAGGCTGGACTAGACTGATTTAGGAAAACCATATCAGAGGATGAGTACCTTGGAAGAGGTTCGTAGGTTTCAGATAGAAACACACACACACACACTGAAACTCGATATGGTGTATACGTGTATGTGTATATATATATAGAACTAGGTATAGGTATATACATGTATATACAACACGTATATGGGATTCATTGATGTGATATGATATCTGAGGTGTGATGAAACAGTATAACTGGGCTTGATGCCGTGATTCTTGACTATATAGTCATATTAAAGTGTTAGCGGATCATTAGAGAATGAGATAACGAACATGGATACATAAATTATAATGGGTGGTGATGATATTGAGATGCATGGGACTCTAAATTAGTACCCGGACTGTAACTTGTGATTGATCATGATATGGGATATGTATTATTTGATTACGACATCATATAGGTGTGACCTGATGTCGATATCATATAGGTGTGACCTGATGTTGATATCATATAGGAGTGACTTGATGACGGTATGATATCAGTATGACTTAATCACAATATGATACATATGACATGATATTTCTGAGGATAAACTAATGATGCATATTATGATGGCAATGATATATGATCGATGTAGGCGATTACAGTTTAACACCTTGATCATGAGATGTGTTGGTGATGATATTATACGAATGATGAGACACCTAGGAGATACTTGACCCGTACCCCGATATTGGGATGCCGTACGATGGATTTTACCGTACGAGGCATAGATATGATGATTGATCTACACTCTTGGTTCAAGGAAGCCGTACTACGTACGTGATGCTATTGAGGCTGGATCGCCGACTATTAGAGGTGCTAATTCAGACCTTAGGTAGACCCTTGTTTCTTATTGACTAGTTTCTTAGGTTTAGTTCCTTAGGAGGTCAGATGGACACTAGTTTAGGTTCGATTCATATAGTGATAGTTGTACTCGTATGTCGCAGAGGGGTGGATGATGCACATCTGTCTTACATTCATACTGTAATCATCATGGTGCATGTTCTTACATATGTTGCTATAATCAGTAAAAACCTTACCTGTTAGGACACCAGCACCATTACCGATGATGCGCATATTCCACGCACACTTATCTGCCGGCTCACACACATCATCATCGGTAATTGCTATGTCACGTACACTTTAGATCATATTATCTTTTATTGATAGATTCAGTTAAAACTAGACCGATATAATATTGTGATTACTCTATGATGTTAGTATAAACATGATATTTATTACTTAGACATTTATGCATTCATATTTTCATGTTATCATGCAGTATCATGGGCATATGCCGACACTTATCATATACTCACTCATGATTTTAAGATTTGGATTTCTATGAGAATCTGGATTTTTAGGGAAAACCGCAAGAATATATAAAAACTTCTCTCTCTCTCCTCTTCTCTTTTTTAAATAAGATGCGGTTTTCTCGTGATGTATGTGTCGTCCACCATGAGATTTCATGTTTTCTGATGGATTTCGAGACCCGATTCGAGGAGTGGATGAACCATCTCGGGTACATGGTGGGCCCGGTATGGTACCCCAGGGCAAGAAGATCGAGTTGTAGACGATGAGCCTGGCAGGGGAAGGCTACCTACCGGTGATGTCTGGCGCGGCGGATATCTGGAGGATACCGACCGTTGTCGTGAGATTTGATGATATGGGCCGATCCGGACTGACGGAGCCCGAGATATTGAGACTATGAGACTTGAGATTTACATGTTGTGTCGATACTTGACACGGATTTCCATGGATTTCATTGTTGATATTTCAGGTTTCTATACCCGTTTTACTATGATAACAGCTAAAGATTTCTTATACAGATATACCTGGACTTCAGAATTTGTTATTTTACACTCATGGTGCATGCATATCCATTCATATGACATAGTATTATATGAGGCACTGACACGAGCACGGAGTATCTGCACTTACACGTAGTATTACTCTGCTATTACTAGATGATTGGGACTTAGTAGTGTATTATTATGACCTAAGATAGCGTCGTGCATTCGATTTCTTTTCGTAGATGTCTTCTACTCACGAGTTGGCAACTCACCCCCGTTGTGCCAAATTTTATTACAGGTTCGATGTACAGGTTTCCCTGGAAGCTTGCTGGAACATCTTTTCTTTCAGGGTGATTTGCACGGTAGGTTGGTTCACTTGCATCTGAACCACCATTGTATTTTTATTCATTCATTTGTATCTAGTAAGCTCCATCAACCAAACTTGTATTACTTGATAAGTTTATTGGACCAGTTATTTATTTCGATCTTAGAGTCGCGCATGTATTATTCTGATCTGGTGGTTTTGTTTCCTTTTGAGTTTTGAGCCTCGCTCTTTGGCGTTGTATATTATTGTGCTTGTTGTGGTTGTTTCCGCCTGTTGGCGTTGATGCTAGCTCCCGTTTGGGGATGCTTTTTATTGTTATTGTATATTATACTTGTTGTACCCGTTTGGGGCCAGTTTTTACAGAGGAGACTCTGCCGAAATTTTTGGGAAAATTTGCTGATGCATTTAAACTTTTTTTCTTCATGTTTTCTTTTACTTCTTCTTCTTTTATGTGGTTTAGATTCTGGGCTTCGGCTTACTTAGGTTACGTTGCGCCTCTAGACGCTTCGTAATCTAAGTGTCGGTCACGTTCCGTACCTTCGGGTCGTGATAAAGTTGGTATCAGAGCGCTAGGTTTAACCTTGTATAAGTCTAGGTGACCCTTGGTTGATGGAGTAGGCGATTTAGGGAGAGTAACGTACCGTGGGTATGGTCCGCGGCATACTAACGATACGCTACTCTGCTTAAGAAGCCTTAGGATGTACATTTGTTTGCATCGTATTCCATTCGTTCTTTTGATCTATCTTCGTCGATATCGGATGATAGTTTCTGTTACCACGGGCACACTGGCAGAGGGAGCTGCGGCTCGAATGCGATAACCATTAGAGTATTGGTTATTCTTGAGGATTGAAGCATTGTTTAGCGTGTGGATGAAGGGTATTCACATGCCGTCCGGATGAAGTTAAAGGGTTCGAACGATTATCAGAAAACCATTTTCCCAAGTTTAAAGTATTCGGAAGAACATGCAGGTATTTCGATGGACCCTCTAGAAGAATAAAACCCTAACTCGACATAATGACCACGAGAACGCCCTTGAACCTTAGGGTTTACGGCAGTTCCGCGGTGCCATTAGTGAGGCTTGGGTTTGCCCTTCTACGGCTGGATCATCGATGCTGGGGTATGTACCGGATATTTTTAAGCTGTACTTGAGTGTTGAGCTCTCGGGGAATTATGGGATTTTGATGGATCGATCGAAAAGTTTAATGTAGTCCGGATATCAGGTGAAGGGATCGACTACGTGGGAGACTCTAGATATGAGTATTGCCGTTGGTAGCGCAGTCAGCACACTTATGAAGAGACAAGTTTGAAGCAGCAGATGTCAGAGGAAAGAGGCGCACATTGACGATAGTGATTACGATGTGATTTAGTGATTTGAATTTCATATTTTCGTTGATTGGATTTTGGTATTTTGAGGACTTTGTTCTACGATTGGTATTTCATGTGTATACCTTCATTACATTCTATTTGTGTTTCATATATCAGTTGTATTGATGTTGTTTAGTACACACCCAGTACACTTGATTTGGTTTTATATATTTTGAGATTTTTGATTTGATTTCGTGCATAGGGGTTACCCATGATTTTGACATATGTTTCGACCTAGTTTTCACGCATTTTTGTGCTGTGATTTCGATGTATGTTTTCGTGCACCATGAGCACCTGATTAGGATTCTTGCGCATACTTGGCGCACTTGGTGCGATTTTGTGCACACCAGATGCACTAAATCGGGGTTTTGTGCAGATTAGATGCACCTGATGTTGAGTCGTGCACGTCCGTTGCACTTGACAGATGTTTTTGGTGCACATCTGTTGCACTTAGTTTTGTTTTTGTGTGTATTCATGGTATCTGTATTTGGTTTCGATTTCAGTGCGCACCGGACGCACATGATGTTTTTATGATGTGATTGGGATTGATTTCAGTTTGAGCAATATGTTTTCATAGTCATTATTATTTGATTTAGTAACCAGGCGGGACGTGTATGTTAAATGAAATATATATATATATATATAGCTATTTTTTTAAATTAAACGTCCGCTACTTATACCGTGACATGTGCATTGCACGGCGATTTTCAAGAGGGGTTTTTGTATGCTTCTTTATTATGATGTTTAGGCGATTTTACTAGGATGCGAACTATATATAAGTTATAGATTGATGTATATTATGATGGTTTTCACATTGGGTTTTGATATTTTATTCTCTCCATAACTCCGATGATTGCGTTATGCTTGACGGAGTTGATTTTTGTTATGTATTGATGATTTCGGAGCCCCGACGATTTGAGTGTTTGCTAAATGTTTTAGTATTTGGAGGGGGAGTTTTAATTTAAATTCGGGGACCGAATTTCTTAAAGGGAGAAGATTGTAACGTTTTAAAAATAATTAAATAAATAATTAAATGAATAAAATTGTTTAAGTGAATTTTATGATTTTCGGTAAAATTAAAATGTATTTTTCGTAAAACCAAACCGTGATTGTTTTTCATTATAATTTCAAAAATACCTATTTTAATTATGTAATTACTAGTAAATGGTGTTTATTTAGCCACTTATAAATTTTTAGTTTAATTAAATATTTTTCCTAAATTAATTATTTTAAATATTAACATAAGCTTTATTTTTACACTAAATTAGTGTAAATTACAAATTTGAATGGTTTTAATTTATAAAAATGAACCATGGCATATTAGAATTTAGTGTGTATCATGCAAAATTTATTTGCAAATTTTTCCATTTTTCTAGAGTTTTCTTGAGTTGCTATAGTAAAGAAATAAAAGAAAATAAAGAAATTCATGAAAAGACATAAAGAGGTGATATTTTGGGGTGAAGTTTCTACACTTTTCTCAACTTTTCTCACTCTCCTCTCCCTCACCCTCACATGGCCGGCCTCCTCCCCATGGCAGCCCCCCCCATTTCCACTTCATTTTTTGTTCAAAATTCATCAAAAATCCATTAAAAATTCAATTAAAAATCCACAAAATCCTATGTATTTCCTACCCTTTATTCTCTACTCTTCTTTACATGGATTTTTGAGTGGGAAAGCATGCATTTTTGAGGCTCATTTTCATGTTTGGACTTGAGGTTATGAAGGTATAAATCTATCTCTTTTGTTTTATTTCCATTAGATATTTCTTTTAAAGCATAATTAGTTTTATTAGATTAATTATATGTTCAATTTTTAAAATTCAAGTTAGGGTTTGTAAATTCAAGTTATGATTTTTATTAATTAATTAGGGTTATAATAACTAGTCTACCATTTTTAGAAGTGGAAAAATCTTGCATGGTTATTATATAATAATTTGTGTATTCAAATTGATTTAATAATGTTATTTAGCTAACTAGTTTTTATAAAATGTATTTGTGGATAAAATAAAATTCTAATTAAGATTGTTATCATTAGATTGTAGTTTTAGTGAGAATCTTAGCATGTTAATGGAAAGAAAAACTTAGTTTGATCACTAATTTCTTGTGATAATTGGAAAAATACTAATAAAAGGCTATTTTTGTAAACTAGATTTTGGGAAATTCCTAAATAAATGAGATTAAAAATATAATTATGGTTTCATCATATCATTATCATCATGAATTGTAGTTTAGTACATTAATTCATGCAACATCATGTTTTGTGGTGGAATTGTGGTATTTTGCTTGAAAAATGTTGAAAATTGTTAAAGGTTGCAAACTAGAAATTTCAAATTAATACAAATTTGTGTAATAAAAATATAGTAATGGTTTGTATAGTCTAGTTATGCTTTTTTAATGAGTTTTATGACCATTGGTTTCATTTAAATATCAAGTTTTGAAGAAAAACGGTAAATTGGCATTTTTGGGTTTTACGAAATCGGGCGATTTGATGGATTCTAGGGTTTCGATGGATTTAATCATGTTATATATTATAAGTAACGAGTTTTAAAACTATGAGTTATTTGTTGATGTTATCTCGAGCCATCGGAGTTTGTACGCCGACATCGAACGATATTTGGTGCTTTTGCGTGGACGGGACATAGGTTTTAACCTATGCTTGTTCCTTGTGTCGTTTTGACTTTTGTATGTGATTTAGTTTACGATGCTATTTATATATTTACGTTTAGGTACCCCTCACGTGGACTGCGGGCGATGAAGAGGAGGATGGCGACATCGTCTTCGGCAGACATGGACCAGGTGAATAGATGTATATCTACGGGGGGAAGTCGGGTGGATGGCGTTTAGCACCCCCGCAACGTAGAGTAGGAATAGTACTTATTGACATTAGGAAACCAGATGTGACCCTAGATTCTTAATGCGTAGGACCCTAGTAATAACCCTAGGCTGGACTAGACTGATTTAGGAAAACCATATCAGAGGATGAGTACCTTGGAAGAGGTTCGTAGGTTTCAGATAGAAACACACACACACACACTGAAACTCGACATGGTGTATACGTGTATGTGTATATATATATAGAACTAGGTATAGGTATATACATGTATATACAACACGTATATGGGATTCAATGATGTGATATGATATCTGAGGTGTGATGAAACAGTATAACTGGGCTTGATGCCGTGATTCTTGACTATATAGTCGTATTAAAGTGTTAGCGGATCATTAGAGAATGAGATAACGAACATGGATACATAAATTATAATGGGTGGTGATGATATTGAGATACATGGGACTCTAAATTAGTACCCGGACTGTAACTTGTGATTGATCACGATATGGGATATGTATGATTTGATTACGACATCATATAGGTGTGACCTGATGTCGATATCATATAGGTGTGACCTGATGTTGATATCATATAGGAGTGACTTGATGACGGTATGATATCAGTATGACTTAATCACAATATGATACATATGACATGATACTTCTGAGGATAAACTAATGATGCATATTATGATGGCAATGATATATGATCGATGTAGGCGATTACAGTTTAACACCTTGATCATGAGATGTGTTGGTGATGATATTATACGAATGATGAGACACCTAGGAGATACTTGACCCGTACCCCGATATTGGGATGCCGTACGATGGATTTTACCGTACGAGGCATAGATATGATGATTGATCCGCACTCTTGGTTCGAGAAAGCCGTACTACGTACATGATGCTATTGAGGCTGGATCGCCGACTATTAGAGGTGCTAATTCAGACCTTAGGTAGACCCTTGTTTCTTATTGACTAGTTTCTTAGGTTTAGTTCCTTAGGAGGTCAGATGGACACTAGTTTAGGTTCGATTCATATAGTGATAGTTGTACTCGTATGTCGCAGAGGGGTGGATGATGCACATCTGTCTTACATTCATACTGTAATCATCATAGTGCATGTTCTTACATATGTTGCTATAATCAGTATAAACCTTACCTGTTAGGACACCAGCACCATTACCGATGATGCGCATATTCCACGCACACTTATCTGTCGGCTCACACATATCATCATTGGTAATTGCTATGTCACGTACACTTTAGATCATATTATCTTTTATTGATAGATTCAGTTAATAACTAGACCGATATAATATTGTGATTACTCTATGATGTTAGTATAAACATGATATTTATTACTTAGACATTCATGCATTCATATTTTCATGTTATCATGCAGTATCATGGGCATATGCCGACACTTATCATATACTCACTCATGATTTTAAGATTTGGATTTCTATGAGATTTCTGGATTTTTAGGGAAAACCGCAAGAATATATAAAAACTTCTCTCTCTCTCCTCTTCTCTTTTTTAAATAAGATGCAGTTTTCTCGTGATGTATGTGTCGTCCACCATGAGATTTCATGTTTTCTGATGGATTTCGAGACCCGATTCGAGGAGTGGATGAACCATCTCGGGTACATGGTGGGCCCGGTATGGTACCCCAGGGCAAGAAGATCGAGTTGTAAACGATGAGCCTGGCAGGGGAAGGCTACCTACCGGTGATGTCTGGCGCGGCGGATATCCGGAGGATACCGACCGTTGTCGTGAGATTTGATGATATGGGCCGATCCGGACTGACGGAGCCCGAGATATTGAGACTATGAGAATTGAGATTTACATGTTGTGTCGATGCTTGACACGGATTTCCATTGATTTCATTGTTGATATTTCAGGTTTCTATACCCGTTTTACTATGATAACAGCTAAAGATTTCTTATACAGATATACCTGGACTTCAGAATTTGTTATTTTACACTCATGGTGCATTCATATCCATTCATATGACATAGTATTATATGAGGCACTGACACGAGCACGGAGTATCTGCACTTACACGTAGTATTACTCTGCTATTACTAGATGATTGGGACTTAGTAGTGTATTATTATGACCTAAGATAGCGTCGTGCATTCGATTTCTTTTCGTAGATGTCTTCTACTCATGAGTTGGCAACTCACCCCCGTTGTGCCAAATTTTATTACAGGTTCGATGTACAGGTTTTCCTGGCAGCTTGCTGGCACATCTTTTCTTTCAGGGTGATTTGCACGGTAGGTTGGTTCACTTGCATCTGAACCACCATTGTATTTTTATTCATTCATTTGTATCTAGTAAGCTCCATCAACCAAACTTGTATTACTTGATAAGTTTATTGGACCAGTTATTTATTTCGACTTTAGAGTGCGCATGTATTATTCTGATCTGGTGGTTTTGTTTTCTTTTGAGTTTTGAGCCTCGCCCTTTGGCGTTGTATATTATTGTGCTTGTTGTGGTTGTATCCACCTGTTGGCGTTGATGCTAGCTCCCGTTTGGAGATGCTTTTTATTGTTATTGTATATTATACTTGTTGTACCCGTTTGGGGCCAGTTTTTACAGAGGAGACTCTGCCGAAATTTTTGGGAAAATTTGCTGATGCATTTAAACTTGTTTTCTTCATGTTTTCTTTTACTTCTTCTTCTTTTATGTGGTTTAGATTCTGGGCTTCGGCTTACTTAGGTTACGTTGCGCCTCTAGACGCTTCGTAATCTAAGTGCTGGTCACGTTCCGTACCTTCGAGTCGTGACAATTCCCCTGCTTAGAGTAGGCTGGGGTTTATTGA
Source organism: Agapanthus africanus (assembly GCA_030015575.1). Taxonomy (NCBI): domain Eukaryota; kingdom Viridiplantae; phylum Streptophyta; class Magnoliopsida; order Asparagales; family Amaryllidaceae; genus Agapanthus; species Agapanthus africanus. The sequence continues at coordinate 426,487,900 of JASDDO010000029.1, forward strand.
TTTTGGAGATTCGAATCTCCGGCAGCCGCGAACTAAACTGTCATTAATTATCCTTCGCCTTTAGAGCGAGAGAACTGTTAGTTATATGTATGCCCTAGAGGCCATTATTGTATATATGATGTATATTATAGTAGATGCTTGGACATATATAGATAGGTCTTTCTTGCTCGACATGATAGTATGCTATCTGATTGCTCTTTTTCTTAACATGTAGACTTATATTGTGATGTTGTCTTGCTCTCACATGTTGATAAAGCCCTTAGGATGTGTACTTGACTACCGGGACTATGATGGAGATCATACTAGTGGGGCCAGGGTAGTCCACAAGTTCGTCCTTTAATTGTTCCTAGTTGAGGGTGTATCGAGACAGGGCATTGACATTCCAGAGTAGACTAGCGTATACGCTTCTTGACTCATATGATGGGCGATGGATGATCCCACATCCATTGGCGTTTGACATCAAAGATGGTATATGGGTGCTTAGTGGAGACTGGGTACACTGAACAGGACTCGCCGAGAACTCCTAGTTGGTATTATACCTATCGTCAGATAGCAGTTCTCTGGTAACACTGATACAGGTTAGTCTGTAGACATGAGATCGTCATAGAGTCTTGTATGATTCCCACTGTGCTTTGATTTTCACCTTACCACATTCAAGAGAACGTGCAAAACGGTGGTTTTTGGGTACAGTCCCGAGTCACATGGAGGCAATGAGCGATAAGAGGGGATTCGTCTCTCCCGATATTGGGGGTTGATATTGCACTGTGCTCGATTGACCATAACAGGAAGTCCCTGGCCAGGGCTGATACGGAGATTTACTGGTAAATGTTATCAGTAGTTTCTCGACCCGTTATGAGCCTCATATTGGCACGACTTATCGGTTTCTGGGGTCTGACGTTTACCCCCCTAGACTAGATATGCGACATACCAGACGAAAAGACCGGACTATACGGTAGTGTTACTGACAGGCTTTGCGGGTGTTTAGACAAGCTTGCTTGTTGATCTTCTGATCGCTCAATACCCGGGTATCCGTTATGTCCAGCTAGTACCACTGACAGTTTGTGGGTGACTGATATGATCATCACCTACTGCCGGCGTATTGACGAGTCTTTAGAGTCCTACACAGAGATTTCCTAGCTCATGCAAAACGAAATAGGAGCACATATGTGATATGCGCGGGACCGAAATTAATACGTGTATGTGATACCGTATTCTATTCTCGCGATATGTGATATCGGTCGGTTATATAAGATATAACCGGGTTGTCGAATCAAGTGTTGATTCGATAAGTTGATACATATGATAATAGTCGGTTATATGTGATGATTATTAAATCAAGTGTTGATTTAATAATTTAATGTATAATTATATATTTGATATATTAATTTACATTAACTAATATTAGCTCACTTAAGCATTTCTTTTTCTCACACAGTGTACACATAATATATATGTGATATATATTATTATGCCATGCTTGTTGCTACATGCAACATGAGTGTATGAGGCTCACACCATGCTTATGATAATGTGGGATTTATTTATGTAAAGTAAATCACTAATTAGTTGGAAATTAGTCACATGGTTTGAGCTTAGTGGAAGATTGTAGAACCATTGACTTAGTCCACTAATTTTGTTTTATATTAGATATTTATTAACCCAACCATTACCTTAAGCCGTGGTTAAGTCTCTACATGAGTTAATATGAGATATTATCTCACTCATGGTTGCTATTCTCACTCAATACATTATTGCTATCATCTTCTTCATCATCAAGGGTGAGCTCTCTAGGTTTTGAGGGTGTGAAGAAAATTAGTGAGAAAAATATTTCTAAAGTGAGAAAAATTCCTACTTTATCAACCTACATTAGATTAGCCATATAGTTTAGGTTGTTTGGTTCACTAATTCCTAATTAGTGAAGAGGTAGCTTGAGTTGGTGTCTCCTCGACGTAGATCATTTTCGGCCTCGAAGACTTCAAGCAAGTTTGTTCTTTTCATCTTGCGGAGCCTTTCTAGAGTCCGGGAGTTCACTACTTGGAGCGAAGGGACTACTACACGAAGCTATTGAAGTGAAGGACCAGTCTATAAAGGTTGTATTCCTTATTCACTTAGATGTAAAGATATTTACATTCCTATTTCGTCTAATTCTGTAGTTAAGATTCTAGGGTTAGGGTTATTTAGCATGGCAAATTTTGGAAAATGGTATGGTCGATATCTACCGAAACCTTGCTGTCGTGCTAGGTAACCCCTACAGTGGTATCAGATCCAAGCTAGAGAATTAGACGATATTTGTAGAATTACGAAACCGAAACAGCTCCGAAACATCAAAACAAAAAACCTAGTTTCTGTCGAATTTTTCAGAGTGTCTAAAATTTTTTTAAGCAGCTGCAGAATGCTACATATGATGTTTCATGAACACCACAGAAAATTGAACCCCCTTCGCCAGAATTGACCCGGCGACATGGAGGAAAAGTTTGGCATGGCCGGTCCTGATGCATTGTTCAGGGTTGAATTTTTTATGGTATTCCAGTCTCTGGGTTTTGGTGTTTCAGGTGTTGCTTTTTTTTGCTAAGATTGCATGTGATGTTATCTTTCTGTAAAGGCAATTCGGAGTGTTTTGTAGTCGTAATTCTAACATCGTATCGGGTATTTTAGACGGCGTTAAAAAGTTTGAACGAATATCAATAACCCATTTTCTCCCTCACTGGAAATTTTCCAAAAGTTGGATTTTTTCCAAAATTAAAAAACATTCAAAAATCATTCAAGTAATTCTATGGACTCTCTAGAAGAATGAAACCCTAACTCGATTCTATGACCGCCGGAACCGCCGCCAAACCCTAGGGTTTGTGGTAGTTCCGCGGTGCCATAGTTGAGGCAAGGGTTGGCCCTTCTACGGTTGGTCCATAGATACTGTGGCATGTTCTAAGTATTTTTAAACCGTGCTCAAGTGTTAAGCTCTTTGGGAAATTTTGGGTATTTGTTGATTCGATCGGAATATTTAACACCGTCTAGCTATCTGTGGAATGTGATACAATATTTAGAATCTACACTAATTAGTTTAGTGAAAATTGATTAGTTGCTTGCAAATTTAACATTTCGGTCTCGGTGGGAATTGGGAATCTTGTTGAATTACCCGATTTCTTTTGAAAAGGAGTTTCATGAGTGGGACCCAAATGTATGATTTACAATATTAGGCATGAAATCCGAAGTATGTGATATTCCGGGTTTATGATGTCTAAGGGCTGTGTCGATTCCAAATGTTGTATTTTGACATTTTCTTTTCTGCGACCGTAAGTGTAATATGTGGTGTATCGCCGGTTTCGTTGCTATATGTCAACAACAATTGGGATACGCATATTTACTTACGTTGATGACATGTGATGTTATGTGTTGCTGAGATATATTATATTGGATCGTCGTGTTTTGAATAGCCGAGGGTTTTTTATGTGAGATGAGAGTTTTTTCATTTTCATTCATGTAAAAACCTTGTATGTAATATTCTTTTATTGGGGCACTTCCGGGTTGAGGATGATGTCACCATTGATGTATATTATTTACTTTTCCGCATTAGGATAGACCTAAGGTGGGGAGCACAAGTAACCGGTTTCTAGAGTCCAGTGGGAGACCATCTCGAGGTGTCGAGTCCGGGTCTCCTAACTCTAGAATTGGTGTGGTTGCTTGCCGCTCTCGTAGGGGTCTAAGGATGTGGGTTTGGCTATTCATTGCGACCATGGAATCCATGTTTTTTATTGGCTTAATTCAAAACACGAAAATCCTAGTATATCCAATATTTCATATGTTGACTTCTGCTGCTGATATTCTGTGATGTGATCACTTTATATGTGTGAGACGAATGCTTTATTATTATATAAATAATATATAATAAACGTTGCTTATGTTTTGCACCCGTGCTAGTCCCGCCCCGCTATGCCGTTAGTTAAGTAACCTAACGGTGTATAACGGGACACTGTGGCGAATGCGGATGGCATAAGCGTACGTTGTATTTTTGTTTCTTCTGTGATGCTTAGAAAGCATAAATAATGGGACTTTATTAATGAGATTAATGAAGAAAAAGAAACCTAAAAGATGTTGTAGAATCAAATTTTTAAAAAGGGTAGCTCTAGTTTTTGCTTTGCATAGCGGTATTTCTTGTAGAATATCCAACACCTCATTCGATGAGGAAAGAGCCGAGATCCCTTCACCAGGAGTGACCTCTTTAGCAAAACTAGCAAAGCCTCAAAAACACTCATTTTCAAAATCACTCGATTCTACAACGATATCAAGTTCATTATACAAAAGGTTTTCTTAAAAACCTGTCGTAGCCTTCCGTCATTTCAGATAAGTAGTATTTAGTATTCGTGCTACGTTTGTTGGCTTTCGTCAAGACGTAGTGTACGGTAGCTACTTACTGTTTATCTGCTGCATATGATGCGATTGGATTAGGGTAGTCGTACGACTTTGTTGGCTTTCATCAAGAGTCGTGCGGGTGGGTTTAATTCAATCATGAAATGTACGGATTGAATTTGACTAGCGGATTATGGTTTATTGGCTTTCTTCAAGGTCATAGGACGTCAGGGGCAAAATATTATAGGGAATTTCAAGTGTTGAAATTTGCAATGAGATTGCATACCTTCTATGAGATAGATGGATCCCGATACCCACTGCGAGTAAGAGTTACTCTTGGGAGAGTTTTACACGTCACAATTAGCCGATCAAGTAGGTGTCTAGAAAGGTGTTAACGGGGTTAAACCCCTGGGAAAACGAGGTTTATTTTAATTAGGTCCATGCGAAAGTACGGGGAACCTCCCTCAAAATACCGACACTGGCCTGGCTGAAAGATTGACGAACTTGTAGGGTGTAATTAATCCCGGTTAGTCTTACCTTTTAGGGTTTGAAGGAAGATTTGATAAAAATAGTGGGAGCCATCCTGATTAGATAAAATAATAACCAATTTAATCTTGTAAGATAATACGCTAAGTGTTTTCTTCTTTCTCTCTCCAGGTAGCGACCATGTCAGGCCTTAATCAAGATAATAATATGGATGTATTGACCAAACCTACTTATTATACTGTTGTAACAACCAAGTCCAGTTATACCAATTTCAGTTACCGTATGTGTCGGTTGTGGTGTTTTTTTCTTTCACCCTGTTTGGTTGCGTGGTAGTTTACTTTATATTCGACCCGTTTACTTGAGCTCGTTGTTTTCCTAACTATAGATTACCCTAACATTTCATATTCTTGCATATAACAAGTTAAGTCATTTAAAATAATTTAAAAATACATGTCATGGCCTGCTTGTTACCCCTAACCCTGTGGTAGCGTCCTTACATCGTGTTCTCGTCCCGTTCAGTGAAACGGACGTGTTTGGATAACTACACGCACGTGCGTGCGTCCATTCTTGGGGGTATGCTTTTTCATTACATAGTCCTTCATTTTAATTTTTGGAACCTGCTAATAATTTTAATATTTCAAATTCAAAATTTTGGGCCCGACCCGGGCGCTTTTCTGAAATATTTTATATCCCGCTAAAATTAAAGTTTATATCTAAATATTTTTCAGTTCGCTATATCTTTTAAAAACGATTTTAAAATCCTTTCAGAAACTGCGCAGATTTTTCCCTAATATCTTTCCCCTATTTTTCTTTCCACCAATCAGGAAACTCTATTCCCCGTCGCTGGGCCCCACACCTTCTCTCTCTCTCTCACTTCTCTCCTTCTTTTTCTTTTACCCCCGCTAGCAAACAACTTTCTCTCTCCTCCTCTTTCCTCTTTCTCTCTCCTCTCGTTTCTCTCTTCCTCACTCCTCTCGCGGCCATTTTCTCTCTCCTCTCGCGGTGATTATAGATCCCGTCACCTCCCTGCGATAATCTCACCTCCCTTCTATCTTCGTCTCCCTCCTTTAAGAAACCCATGCACGAGAACGAGAAAGCTAACCCTAACTCCTTTCCCTCGCTCCTCAGCCCCCGTCAACATCCCTCTCGCCTCCTCTTCACCCTCATCTCCATCGTATTCCCTTCTCTCCTTCTCCCGGGTCTCTCTCTCTCCCCTGCACACACACCCGACGAGAACTCGTGAACCCAGCGCCACCTTCCTTCGCCGTCGACCATCCCCCTCGCCATCTCCACCTCCTCCTTCTCCTCTGCTCTCCACATAGCACCCAAAATCCTGCATTAAAACCCCACCAAACTTCAAGCCGAGCCAAACCCTAACCAACCCTAGCCTTTCAGAGCCCGTTCGCCGGCGCCCCTCATCGCCGTTGGTCTCGCCGCCATCACCAGATCACCCCACTACAACCCGGTAAGCCATTTTATCCTCATTCCTCTTCCTTTCTTTCCCTTCTTCTCTTCTTGTTTATCGGTGCATTTGTTATTCTATTTTGTGCACTATTGTTTTAGATCGCCGGAATCCGGTCGGGCCGTCGACGATCTCAACGACCCAGCGAGGACCTCTGACCCGTGTGATTCCACTGTTCGTCGTTTGGACTCATTCCGTGTACCGTGCGCGCGTCGCGACTTTTCCCGCGGACGCGTGACGTTCTGTTTACCGCTACGCGATCCGTCGAAGCAAGTGAAAACTTGCTACATGCTATTGAATTACTATATATGCTATTTAAGGTTCTATATATCCATTTGAATGCACGTTAAACCTGCGGTTACATTTAATACCATAATTTCCTTTTAACAGTTTGACGTCCCGTTATATCATTTTAGATTCATCGCACGGAACATACCATGTTGCATTTAGTTCTATTATACATAGTACCCGCATTCATACTTAAACCTTATAACAATTATTTGCATAGCCCACAGTACCCTTTTGTATTCTATACCCTGTCAGACGACCGTTTGCATACAACTAACCTGATTTACATTCGATTGCATCTTTAGATTATTTAGTACACATTAACATGACTTTTAACAATCCATCTTGGTTTAAGTGTATGATACTTAAAGTTGGAACCATAAACCGAATTCTAAGTGATAACCGTGCATCGATATAATTTAACCTGTACCTATTTGCACATTATATTTCATATTCCAGTTTATTCTTCTGATAATACCCATGCCGGTTTATTTATAATCATGTTTATATTAGTTTGCTTTATGAGCACCCACATAACATTTTGCACCGGCTGACATGACCTGTTGCACTTCCTACCTGATATGACATGGTACCGTACACTCTTGACATGACATGACACCTAAATACACTACTTGACTTGATCTGATGTACCATGGCTTGACCTGTTACCTGATCTTGTGTCTAATGCCAACAAACCTGACATGTAGTCTTTACGGACCGTTCCTGTTGTCTATCCAGACAAACCTGCACCTACCTGATCCTGAGTTGGCATTAGTTCTTGATTACTTAATACCTGACTTGAACATATATAACTTGGGGGTATGGGGAAATCAATGATGAAATCCTGACTTGTAACTCGACAGTTGCTTGCTTATACTGATCAGTTTTAGAGGCTAGGCCCGCCTCAGGACGATGCTGCTGACATCGTTCATCTTTACCCTTTTCCTTTTAGTGCCTAGCGGCATGTCTCGGTTTCAGCCCGAGAGTCTTAGACCGTGGTTCCGGGCATGCACGGGATACTATTGAGTTACATCGATGATTCATCAAATTGATTTCAAGGACTTGAGACTATTCAACCCAATAACCAGTTTAGATTACTCACTGCACACTACCTTTCACCGTCCTGATTTATATTGCTGTCACCCTGCTTTACTATTTATGATTATACTTGCATGTCTTGCTATCCTATTTACATATTATTGCTTGATGTTATGACGCGCTGACGTCTGGGTTTTGCATGGCCCAGATTCCTTACCCTTGCTGCTGTCAGAGCTGGAGTACTTCAGTCAGCGGGCTGAGCAGTGAGGACTCCTTAGTAGCTAGTTCTTTTACTTCCAGTATTATTTTACTCCTGATGTGAGCCCGCATTATGGGACATACATTCCAGTTATTCTTGTATTGGATCTCTTTTTGCTTCCGCATTATTATTCTTGACTCATTTTATTTTGGCTTATGGACATGTATTAGATAGTTTTATTTTGTTTCTTGATATCTCTACAGCCGTAATGTGACTGTGGAAGGACAATTCCTATCCACAGGTAGCATGGTTGGCTATGTCATATGCCTACTTAGCGTACTCTGGGAAGCGGGGCGTGACAACTGTGCTGGGGAACGTTGGTTCTACTCTATTTTATAATTATTATAAGTCCGAGCAGGAAATAGGGGAATATCCGGATTCCCACGCCACCCAAACGAAGAATGAGCATGTTGATGCATCTTCTTCGGGTGTGTTAGTTACCGAGAACTGTTTCTCGGTACACTCTACGTCCTGGGTATTAGTTACCGGATCGGGATCCCACATATATAATATGTTGCATGGGCTAAGGAAAGATAGAGAACTGGGAATAGGTGACCATTCTCTAAAAGTAGGGAATGGAGCAAGTGTTGCGGCCAAAGCAATTGGTTAATATCATCTTGTATTACCAAATAGGAATACTTTGATCTTGAACGACTGTTATTATGTACCCTCTATGATATACAATTTAATATCAATTTCTTTATTAGATAAAGAATGATATAATTTTGTAGTAGAGAATAATGTTATGAACATTTACCTAAATCAAGTGTTGATTGGGTTTGGTGTGTTATGTAACGGTTTGTACGTTCTGAATCAAAACACAGTTCTTAACGTACAGAACACACACAAGAGGAAGAGTTCAGAAATGAACGAATCTTTCTTGTAGCATTGTAGACTAGGTCATATCAATGCGACACGACTAGCTAAGGTACATAAGAATGGATATTTGAATCCGTTCGAATTATCATCTTATGAAACATGCCAGTCATGTCTCAAAGGAAAGATGACCAAAACTCCGTTTACTGGACACGGAGAAAGAGTTACGGAACTCTTGGGACTGATACATAGTGATGTATGCGGTCCCATGTCTACACATGCCAGGAATGGTTCCTCGTACTTCATTACATTCACCGACGATCTCTTAAGATATAGACATGTGTTCCTGTTGAAACACAAGTCTGAAACTTTTGAGAAATTCAAAGAATATAGGCATGAAGTTGAGAACCAGATGGATAAAAGTATTAAAATCCTACTATCTGATCGGAGAGGAGAATACTTGAGCACGGAATTTCGTGATTATCTAAAAGAGAATGGGATTCTCTCTTAGCTTACTCCTCCGTATACACCACAGCACAATGGTGTATCGGAGCGGAGGAATCACACCCTATTAGATATGGTGCACTCTATGATGAGCACCGCTGTGTTACATATTTCCTTTTGGGGTTATGCGCTTGAAACAACCATACACCTATTGAATATGGTCCCTATCAAATCGGTGCCTACCACTCCATATGAGATATGGAAGAGGAAGAGACCATGTCTTAATTATATTAAGATATGAGGTTGTCCGGCTTATGTTAAAACGCAAAATCCGGAAAAGCTCGAGGAAATGTCAGTTCTGTGTAAGTTTGTAGGATATCCCAAAAACTCATAAGGGTGTATCTTCTACCACACCGAGGAACAAAAGGTGTTTGTTTCTCGGCATGCCTCCTTTTTAGAAAAGGAATTTCTTGCGAAAGAAATTAGTGGCCTTGAGGTAGAACTGGAAGAGGTTCCAGCAGCACAAACTACAACAGAAGATTTGGTGGAACCAGAGGATTCGATAGTACCCGACAAACCTAAGCCTCTCCGCAGATCTAGTAGGGTTCCTCATCCACCTGAGAGATACTACGGTTTTCTCATTGATGGTAGGAGCGAGAATTGCATCATGGAAGATGATGACCCAACTAACTTCGAGCAGGCCATCACAAGTGGGGACTCTGTGAAATGGCTGGATGCAATGCGATCTGAGATGGAATCCATGTACACCAACAAAGTATGGGCTTTGAAAGTTGCTCCTGAAGGGGTAAAACCCATCGGAAGCAAGTGGATCTTCAAGAAAAACGTGTAGATTGAAAAGTTGAGACTTTCAAAGTTATACTTGTTGCAAAAGTTTTTCGTCAACGACCAGGTATGGATTATAATGAAACATTTTCTCCAGTGGCTATACTTAAGTCCATCTGGATCCTACTTGCCGTCGTTGCATACCATGACTACCAAATCTGGCAAATGGATATTAAGACCGCCTTTCTAAATGGTGATTTAGAAGAGAGCGTGTACATGACTCAGCCAATGGACAGTGGGAGCAGCGGAAATGTGTAAGCTGCTTAAATTCATCTACGGGTTAAAGCAGGCATCACGGAGTTGGAACATCTGTTTTGATGTGGTAGTCAAAGAGTTTGACTTTATCAAAAACGTAGATGAACCTTGTATATACAAGAAGGTGGCAGAGAGTAAGGTCGTCTTCCTCGTATTGTACGTGGATGACATACTCTAGATAGGAAATGATGTTCTTATGCTGCAATCGGTCAAGCTCTTCTTATCACAAAGATTCTTAATGAAAGATCTAGGTGATGCCTTTTACATCCTGGGGATTAAGATCTATAGAGATAGATCTAAACGGATACTGAGATTTTCCCAATCCAGGTATATCGACACCATACTAAAGAGGTTTAGTATGGAAGATTCCAAGCGTGAGAATTTACCCACAATCTCAGGAATCACTCTCTCCAAAGAGATGTCTCCCAAGACTGATTTGGAGAGAGCTCGCATGCAAGGAATACCCTATACTTCGGCAGTAGGCTCTATCATGTACGCGATGTTATGTACCAGACCCGATGTAGCATACTCACTAAGTGTAGTGAGTAGGTATCAAGCAGATCCAGGAGAGAATCACTGGACAGCTGTGAAGAACATTCTCAAGTACTTGAGAAGGACTAAAGAAATGTTCTTGGTGTATGGTAACGGTGAACTCCAAATGGAGTCCTTTACCGATTTAAGCTTCCAGAGTGATAAGGACGACTCTAAGTCGGTCTCGGGATTTGTCTTTACCCTCAATGGAGAGGAGGTTTGTTGGAAGAGTTCCAAGTAAGAAACCGTGGCAGACTTGACGATGAGCAAGCTCCCCAGTGGCATCCTCATCGGCTTCGAGGCTGAATACATCGCTGCCAACGATGATGCCAAAAAGGCTGTCTGGATGAAGAAGTTCATAACCGAACTTGGTGTGGTTCCGTCCATCGAGCATCCAATACCTTTGTATTGTGATAACAATGGAGTTGTGGCTTTGGCCAAGGAACCCAGGTCCCATCAGTGATCCAGGCATACTATGAGGCGGTATCACCTGATCCGGGAGATAGTTGATCGCCGGGAGATCGAGGTCAGGAGAGTTGACACGAAGAACAACACGGCGGATCCACTCACAATGGCCATACCCCAGATACAATTTGAGAGACTCTTCGGGATGTTGGGTATGAGATACTACAACAACTGGCCTTAGTGCAAGTGGGAGATTGTTAGTTATATGTATGCCCTAGAGACCATTATTGTACATATGATGTATATTATAGTGGATGCTTGGACATATATAGAGAGGACTTTCTTGCACGACATGATAGTATGCTATCTGATTGCTCTTTGTCTTAACATGTTGACTTGTATTGTGATACTGTCTTGCTCTCATATGTTGATAAAGCTCTTAGGATGTGTACTTGACTACCGGGACTATGATGGAGATCATACTAGTGGGGCCAGGGGAGTCCAAAAGTTCATCCTTTAATTGTTCCTAGCCGAGGGTGCATCGAGACAGGGCATCGATATTCCATAGTAGACTAACGTATACACTTCTTGATCCATATGATGGGCGATGGATGATCCCACATCCATTGGTGTTTGACATCAAAGATGGTATACGGATGCTCAGTGGAGACTGGGTATACTGAACAGGACTCGCCGAGAACTCCTAGTTGGTATTATACCTATCGTCAGATAGCAGCTCTCTGGTGACACTAATACAGGTTAGTCTGTAGACCCGAGATCGTCATAGAGTCTTGTGTGATTCCCACTGTGCTTTGATTTCCATCTTACCACGTTCAAGAGAACGTGCAAAATGGTGGTTTTTGGGTACAGTCCCGAGTCACATAGAGGTAATGAGCGATAGGAGGGGATTCGTCTCTCCCGGTATTGGGGTTTGATATTGCGCTGTGCTCGATTGACCAAAACAGGAAGTCCCCGGCTAAGGCTGATACGGAGATTTACTGGTAAGTGTTATCAGTAGTTTCTCGACCCGTTATGAGCCTCATATCGGCACGACTTATCGGTTACTGGGGTTTGACGTTTACCACCCCTAAACTAGATATGCGACATATCATACGAAGAGACCGGTCTGTACGGTAGTGTTACTGACAGACTTTGCGGGAGTTTAGACAAGTGTCACGACCCGAAAATTACGGAACATGACCGGCACTTAAATTACGAAACGTCTCGAGGCGTACGTAATCTAAGTAAGCCAACACCCAGAAATCAAAACCAAGTAAAGCAGTAGAGTGAAGGAAGAACCAATTTAAATCAAGTAGTTTAGCAACACAAGCCGAAGTATGCATTTTAAAATCACCAGTCTTTTCTGAAAATTTCGGCAGGGTTTCCTTTGTAAATACTTGTCACGACCCAAGGTTTGGCCCGTGACCGGCACTTAACCATGTAACGTCTATAGGCGTAACGCGACTAAGTAAGCCGAAAACCCAGAAATCAAACCAGTAAAAGTATAGAGTGTTTTAATCTTTAAATGGAAGCATTTACAAAGGTGCTAAGAAATCTTAAGTAAACAATCACCAAGATAGCAATATACGACGCCGTAGCGAAGATCATGAGCAACAAATGGGAACATCACAGGTAGAATAAACTGCATAAGTAAAGTCGGCTCACAACGAGCTCGACACCAGAATACCAATAATATACATCATCATCCTCACACTGTCTCTAAGTCAAATACATATAAGGTAGATGGAGAATACTAGATACAAAAATGTGTACAATAGAAGGAACCAGATACCACAACCCACCTAACAGCAAAACAGCTCTCACACCAACTGTAGTGGTATCTGTAGCCAAAAGATGTAAGAAGGCAGCCTACCGCGACTACTCTGATGGGCAACCAGCAAATACTGTGACACAACGGGGGTGAGTTGCCAACTCGTGGATAGAGATAACATATAAAGGTAATCGCGAGCATGCACGTACTGCGCTACTCTATCATATGCCAGCAGATGATATCAATGCGCGATAAGCAGTATGTGCAATAATCATGCAAGTGCTCTATCAGGTAATTTAACTACAGGATGAGATACAATAATGAATGCTGAGCATGGAAAATATAATATCTACACGGAATGTCAACGTGGAACATATAATCGGTGCCCATCAATGTATCCAGATCCCAACAACTCAGACGCCGGCACTCCCATCGGCCCTCCAATCCTGTAAATCTCTGAGAAATCACGAGTGCCCAATATCGGCACCCAAATATCATAAATACTCGTGTCCAGCATCGACACGCAAATCCTCATATATCGGGCATCCGTCAGTCCGGGTCAGCCCACGAGTTCCATCTGCGGTATCGGCCCTCGGCCCCGGCAGTACGGGTCATCCCGCATCCATCTATCGACTCTGGTCAGTATCCTCCGGATAACTGCCAGGTCCAACCAATCATCGGTAGGTAATAGTCTCTCTGCCAGGCTCACCGTCTACTACACAGCGAAACCGTTCTCGCCCCAGGGTACCATACCGGGTCCACCATGTACCCGTAATCGGCCTCATCCAACTCCTAGATTCGGGTTCACATGTATCACTCTAGCACCGAGAAAACACATGGTGGACGCACCGAAATATCATATCAAGGGAAACTGGGTTTTTAAATAATTACATATTCTCTTTGAAATAGCCACGGTTCCCAAACCCAGAAATCACATGTAATCCAAACCAATATGCAAGTCAATGCGATGTGATATATGCATCAAGTATGAATGTCATGTCAAGTCACATAAAAGATGAGCTACAGCATAATGATCATGGAAATTCTACAGTGTGAGTGTCATGACAATTACTAACGGTGTGTGTGTAACATGCAGAATAGTGCTCGTGCAACATGAACCGTTAGTAATGGTGTGGTGTTCTATCAATTCTAGTTTATATACATCTAGCAGGGAATGCGGTATGCACTAAATAGTAGCCATGAACGGTCAATGTATGTAAATGTAATATGCTGCTACAAGGTCCTATCAGTCCTGACGCATAACGCCATGCGGGCGATTTCCCCGTAGATGTTAAATCTACTCACCGTAGTCTCACGCTAGGTATAGCCGACGACTTGTTTCCCCTTCTGCGCGGCGTCCGTCGTACTCGCCTGCGAACCTAGAATTACACAATATATCACACATAAGCTCAAATCCACAAAAACGTAACGTTAACGTCAAACTAGAAACCCGCGTTGCGAACCAAGCGCACGTGCGCGCGATACGCTAGAACGTGTGGTTACGCGCCTGAAGCCACTCCGACGCGTCGCGATACGCAGAAACCCCAAACCCACACACACGTATCACGCGTGTCGCGAAAGTTTAAAATACGGGAAATAGGGTATTAGATCCCAGATTTTAATACAGAACTGATATTACAAAAATATATATACCACAGATCATCAAATAACAGCAGACTCCTGCTGTCCAAACCCCAACCCCCAAATCTCTCATCTGGCCGCAATTTGCGGCCAGAATGCATTTTCCGGCGGCCTGGGTAGGGAATTGGGCTCCCGGGATTTGTGTGTGTACTCTATATCCTATGTACATGCTACAGTAATTACAGAATTGTTCTGAAATAATCGGGGCACAAGCAGATTCAACAGAGCCCTATTTCTAGTTAAAAACCACACGTTTGCACTAAAATGATACTTTAGGGTGTTTTTGTGCAAACTGAAACAAACCCAAGTCTAAAATCACACTAATAACCCATTACTAAGCTAAACGAGCCATAAAAATGCTAAATTTAACATATCATCACAAAATCCCTTCAATAACACTAAAATTGCACAAAAAGGTGATATTTTGATAGAAATACTACAAGATATGGGAAAAGGGTGCTAAGGGTGAGTTAATACCTTCAAAAGACCTTAAGAAACACTAAAATTCCCAGCCCTTGCCTCAAGTGTGCAGACTTGCCATCAACCTCCCCCAAAAGGTCCCTTTTTTCCATGGTTTTGTGAAGAAAATGGTTAGATTTGTGTAGGATTTTGTGTGGAGATCAAAGAGAAGTGAAAAGAAGAAGAAAAGGTGAAGAAAATGGTGTTGTTGCTGCTGCTTTTCTGCAGGAAGTGCAGAAATGAGAGAAAGAGAAAGAAATGAAAGAGAATTCAATAGTCAACCCAAGTCAAAATCTTCACCTACCCACCATACCTCATTTTCTATTTGGATTTTTGAATTTTAAAAAGGATTTGACTTGATTTTAAAAGGGTGGGGATAAAGAACCATGCAAGGAAATGTAAAAGGGTTAACATGTTATACTTAAAACCTAAGTCACAAAATGTTAAGTGTGCATGTGTGCACTTAACACAAAATTTCCTAATTAGGGTAACACGACTTAAATAAAATTAGTAAACCCTATATATACATATAAATATATATAAGCACTTCACCACACAATTATCACTAGCCAAGAAGGAAAATACGATATTCAAGCTTTTATGAAAAACACGCATAATTGCTCATTAACACGAAAACATCCTAAATGAATTTCAAGGCGTTACAATATTGGCCCCGAACGGGGTACAACATGATAAATATATACATGAATAAAAAAGGCATCCCCAAGCGGGAGCTAGCTCTTCGTCAATTAACGGTCATAACCACGTAAGCAATATAGTATACAACGCCGAAGGGCGAGGATCAAAACTCAAAAGGAAACTCAAAACAGCATGAAATCTATAATAATACAATGCGCGACTCTAAGGTCAAAAGAAAATACATCTCTGGTCTCTAAATCTGAATAAATATACAAGTTTGGTTGATGGAGTCACTAGATACAACTGAATAAAATGAGGTACAATAGTGGTCACGATACAAGTGAACCCACCTACCAAATCAATCCCCCAGAAAGGAAGCAGTGTGCCAGCAAAGCCGTAACGGAACCTGTACGGCAAAACCTGCAAGAAACTGTGGCACAACGGGGATGAGTTGCCAACTCGTGAGTAGAAAACATCACCGAGCAGAAATCGTATGTATGACACAATCCTAGGTCAATACGATCAAATATAAATATATCCTCAATGTGATAAAGTCTGAAGCATGAAAAGGTAGCAAAGGTAAACATCTAACCCAAGTGTAATACCGAGTGCTCGTGTCAGTGCCTCAGGTAGCAACATATCATATGAACGAGGTATGAATGCATGAAAACAGAATACATGTAAATGAAGAAACTGCTTTCATAACTTAGTGAGATTTTTGTATATTTAAAACGAGATATCATCAATGAAATCAACATAAACAGTGTCTAGTATCGATACAAAACATAAATCCCAATATCTCAATATCTCAGGCTCCGGCTATCCGGACTGGCCTGTATCATCAAATCTCAATACCTCAATATCTCAAAATCTCAGTGTCTCAATCTCACTATCTAGGGCGCCGTCAGTCCGGATCGGCCCCTAACATCAATCACATGACCACGAACGGTATCCTCTGGATATCCGATGCGTCAGGTAAAATCACCGGTAGGCAGTCTGTCCCTGCCGGGCTCATCGTCCACACCTTGATCTTCTTGCCCCGGGGTACCTTACCGGGTCCACCATGTACCCGTAGACGGTTCATCCAACTCCTCGAATCGGGTCTCGAAATCCATCTCATAACCGAGAAAACATCATGGTGGACGACTCATACATCATGAGAAAACCGCACATTTCATTTTAAAAAGAGAGAGAGAGAGAGGTTTATACATATTCTTGTGGTTTTCTCCCAACTCCAGGAAATCTCATGAAAATCCAAAATCCAATCATCAATAGCGAGTAAACAGTGAATATAGGCATAAAACTCCATAATACTGCATAACAGTGAATAACAATATGCATGAAGCAGCAAATAATAACTGCAATGTCTAAACTGGCATGTAAGGCAAGTACACTAATATCATGTCGAAACTATCAGCTAACAAGCTATGTCAATGAAATAGTATTCTCTAAATTGTACGTGACATGGAAATTACCGATGATGATGTGTGTGAGCTAGAAAGTAAGTGTACGCGGAACATACGCATCATCGGTAATGGTGCTGGTGTCCTGACAGCATGATATAAATAATGGTATATGAAAACACAATATAAGCATGCGATGCGAAGTGAACAGCAATAATATGCGGGAGCTGAATATCAAATATAATGATAACGAATCTAATATGCCTAAGTATGTGTCGTACAGTTTTGCCATTTGAAATAATACGAATCGTGTATTTAGAAAATAGGGACTACGGTGTTTTTAAGAAAATGTACGTCCTTTGAAATATCCGTAGAATCCCTTGGCCTATCTTTAAAAATACTCACGATTCGTTAGTTTTTGAAATATCATTTATAAGTAAACTGCAGGGCTAAATTAAAAGGCTGATCGAAAGGTAAGGAAACCGCCTAACATATGAGTCGATACATAAATACATACATACACACACACACACACACACACACACACACACACACATATATATATATATATATAACAGTTGGTGATCCCGCCTCAAAAGTATCCCATACGATACAATATCTATAACATGTCATCCTCAAGTCAAGAGTGTGGATCTATCATCAATATAGCTCGTACGGTAAATCCGTCGTATGGCATCCCAAATCTGGGTACGGGTCAATGTCACATCAATCACATTATTCATCTGGTATCCTCTTTATCAAACATCATAATCCGGGGTACTGATCTACGTCTAGTACAATACTGATACCATCTATGTATGCATGCGTGTGTATGAAAACACCACGTCAAAGGACCCGCTAAAACATCATGTCGTATCTCAAATACGAACCCTGTCACATCACCGATCTCACGGCCTCAAGCCCAATGTCATCGACTCATCTCAAATCCCAAATACTATCCTTATAATCCATGTACACACACACACACACAGTCCCATACCCATGTGTGTGTGTGTGTGTGTGTGTATACATATCCCCATATACGCACATGAAAAAGAATGAATGTATGCAAGTGTGTGTGCGTGTGTGGGTGCAACAACTACTATAGGGTTTCGCAAGTAACACTACTAACCCATGAACACTTGACCATATCCTGAATATCCATATCTCACATAAAAGATATCATATATATATATAGTATATATATAGGATACTATATATCGAACTGCGGAGGTGCTATACGCCATCCACCCGACTTCTCCCCGTAGATATAAATCTACTCACTTTGCTTCTTGTGTGCCGATGCCGACGCCGCCATGCGCTTGCTTGTCGTCTCGAAGTCTTCGTGGGGGTACTTACACATCACAACGTATCGTATCGCATCACAATCCCAAATCAAATCCAAAACGACACACGAAAACCAAAATGCTGCATGAATCATCCATAGGTCAAAACCTATGGTCTACATCTTGCAATTCAACCAAATATCAATCGATATAGACGTACAAACGTCAAATAATCGAATACAATACCAAATATCCAAACTTAAATCCATAAACATCATGAAACACATGGCAGCAACCTAGAAAACATGCTCCAGATTTTGTCTCAGGTGAAAACAAGGTAAGCAAACAAGTTTAGGGTGTAGTATGTGATGTATATGAGCTACTGGACCAACTCCGACACCCTACCCTACCAAGTGGCCGGCCCCTACCCCTAGAATTTCGGCCAGGCCAGTTTTTGGAAGGAATTGGGTTGTCATTTTGCTACAGTAGGTTTCTAGGGTCAATTATAGTCTAGTGGGGTTGTTTGTTTAACTCGTAAAATTCCCAGGTCATCCTAGATTCACCTGCACGCTCCAATTCCTCACAAACCGACATGAAAGTTCTGTAAATCCGTATTTTTGGGTTTCAGTTGGGTTGGTCTGGGTTTCTATCAATTGGGAGGGGTTTAAGGTCACCACTAGGCCTCAATTCACAATCACAACTCAATTCAAACCGTAGCCCTCTCTAGAAATCTCCAAAGTTCACCAAATCACAACTAAACACAAATATGGTTTAAAGTGAAGGAAAAACTACACTAAGTGTGAAGGGATTACCTCATTTAGCACCTATGAACCCTCCACAGCGCCAAAATGAAAACTTTCTTGGTCCATAGTATAGCTTGTGGGCTTGTGCATCTTTTTTGTGAAAGGGAGATGGACTTTTGAGGTTGCTTGATGGTGTTTTGTAAAGGTTGAAGATGGTGGAGGAGAGCTAAGGCGGCAGCAGCAGCAAAGAGAGGGAGGGGAGAGGAAATGAGTGAAATAATGAAGATGGAATGGCTCAAGACCAATGTTGACCCCTCACCCTCTCTTTCTCTCTCTTGCCCATACTTCTATATTCTATTCTTTTCTTTTCTTTTCTATTTTCCTTCTCTCCTCAATAGTGAACCCAAAGAAAAGAATGAAAAATGATGATAAAACCATGTAGGAAAATGTAACACAAGTGTGAAAAGATATGGTGCATGTTTTGCACAAAACACGCTTAATCCGCGATTAGCGATTTTTAATCGCGATTAGCACTAAAATAGTGTCAAATAAATCATAAAATTTCATAATTTGCATAAATCACATAAAACACCCTCATTTTAGTAATTTCCAAAATTTTCAAAATTTTTCCCCAATTTATCGGTATTTAATTATACCGCCTTATTAAAATATTCAATATAATATTATTTAATTATAAAAATTCCCAAAAATAATATTTTATTTTTTTGAAATGTTACAATCTTCCCCCCTTAAAGAAATTCGGTCCCCGAATTTAAATTTAAACCCCTTAATACCAAAACATTTCAGTAAAAAGTCCCAGTCGTCGGGGCTCCGAAATCATCAATACATAAAACGCATCACAGCGGAATGCACGCGCATGAACAATGAGCAGATAACTCAAAATCAAAACTCCATCAAGCATCTCGCAATCATCGAAGTCATGGTGAAGACACAAATGTCAAATCCAATACGAAAACCAATATGATATAAATCAGAACTATACATGTAAATATCAAATTTATACATGTAGATATCTAAAGAAAATGCATGCCAAATCCTTTTTATGTCGTTGTGCGATGCGCATAACACTGCACAGTGGCGGACGCCTATTGTATGAAGATAACCATATATGTATATATCTTTTGTTTAATATGTACGTTCCGCCGTTTGAAAACAATTTAGAAGGGTTTCCTTGTTTTAAACGTTTCGTTTCGTATCAGACACGTAAGTAAATATTGAGACTATAGCTCCCTTTTTGGAAATCCCTTCGATAACTATCAATGCATGCAAATATACCCAGGTACTGTCCTCTGACTAGTCCTGCTCAGTACGAAAACCCATAGCAAATATCATAAAAACGTACTGCTCCATAAGAATAAATCCCAAATTGTGCATAAGAATGCTACGTGCGTATGGTGCGCACGGAATTCAAAATCCATATATGTGCCATACATGTGCACAGAAACAATATCTAAGTGCAACGGGTGTGCACGAAACACCCGTCAGAGATAACGTGTGTGCCTGACAGCAAAATCAGGTGCATCAGATATGCACGAAGAATCCCGATTTAGTGCATCTGGTGTGCACCGAAATCGCATCTCATAACATGCGTCCAACATGCGCGAAAATCCCAAATCAGGTACATCCATCATGCACGAAATCCCGAGATCCAATATCAAGCGCCGAACATGCACAAAATCCAATCTAAGCGCGCCAAATATGCGCAAGAATCCAAATCAATGCACAGAGTGCACGAAATCAACATCAATATCAGAATCGAAATCAACGGTATACAATAAAGCTCAATCCAAATCAGGTATACCGCGGTATATAATCTCACAACCGTGTGCATCAGCGTGCATAAATCAAATCAAAACACTAAAAGTGCATGAAAACTATGCTGAAAGCATAAGACAAATCATATGCATGCCCTAGGCATGAAGTCAAAATCAATACCTCCAATAACATCAAATCGAAATCATGTGCAACCGTGGTGCACAAAATGTAAACCCAGTGCAACAAACGCACAAAATATAAATCCGAATGCAACAGATGCACGAAATATAAATCTGGTGCATCCTGTGCAAGAAATACAAATACAGTGCATCTTGTGCACAAAATACAAATCCAGTGCATCGAGTGCACAAAATACCAAACAATAACCCAAATGCGTAAATAGAAACACAGAGTGTACCAAGGTGTGAAAATCATAAACGTATGCAACTGCGTGCACAAAACACATATCAATGAACTACAAGCACATATAAGCTATACCGAGTGCAAAAACTAAATCGTGTGCATACTATGTGCACAAAATCATAAATCAACACAACGGTGTATAAAGTATATCTCAAAGGTAATAACTATGCACAAAATATGAATACCCAATAGGTACAACCATGGTGCACGAAAACAAATATCATGAAACTCGGTCATCAAAACTAAATCATGCGAATAGATCGCCTAAAATACTGAAATCCAAGGTGACGGATACGTGATAATAGAATCACCAAATCAAAAATCATAAATACCGTCGTCGATATTTCCTCCTTCGCAGTCGAGAAGGTGTCGGCGCATCTAATACTAGCAGAGCAAGATATCTACTTGCCTCATGTTCATGACCTGTCGTTTGGTGCTTTTAGGCTTCCGTCTCTCACTGTGCATTGCTAGTTATATAGCTCCTCGGCTCAACAGCCCAATATGGAGTGACGATAGAACAGTCCCGCTCTGGCACATCCTCTACAGATCTCTGGCCAACCATCTCGTCGACGATGCCGAACTCTGGCCTGCTGGGTGTGCGCAATATGACCGCTCCTGGGTCCAAGTCTTCTCGTATAGTATCCCAGAAAGGTCCTGTCAAGGTCTCTTTCAAATCTCGTTTCTGCCGAATTGCCCGGAAGTTATCGTCCTTTACTAAATCTATTTCTTATTCCGGAACGGCTGCATACTCATCGCGACTCCTTCTGGAAGATATATCAATAATCAATGCCTCTGCATACGTATCGCATCTCTGATGTCAGCGGAGTGGAACGTCATCTCGTCAAGATCTCGTACGAACCTCTTACTCCACTTTTCTCTGCTGTCGACTGCTTCGGACTCGTCTCATCGTGGCTGCATGGATTGTGCTCCAACGGCTATACTCGTATATGGAGTCTCCCAAGTAATGCATCCCATCACATGATATCCGAAAGATGTCGAGCCTTTCGATCGATTCGTCAAAACCTCATAATCCCCCAAGAGCTCAATATCTTGGGTACAGTTTAATAGTATCGAGTACATACCACAACATCGGTGGACCAGCCGTAGAAGGGCAAACCCAAGCCTCACTAATGGTACCGCGGAACTGCCACAAACCCTAAGGTTCAAAGGCTTTCACACGGTCATTATGTCGAGTTAGGATTTCATTCTTCTATAGGGTCCATAGAATTGCTTGCACGTCTTTCCGAATACTTTAAACTTAGAATTGGGTTCCTGACATTCGATCGTCTCCATCGACTCTTAACGTACCTGCGTGAAGTCGTCTCTAGCTGGAATCAATCTATCTGATGACCTCGCATCGGGTAAGCGAACGAACCACATGTCCTAGTCATTCATCCTCGGGTGACTAGCGACCTTCCATCATATCTCTACGTATATACTCATGCTACAGTAGCTCCAACATGTGGGCGATATCTCTTCGTTCGCAGCAACAACTGGCTCATCCGTCTGCACGCTGAACAGTGCCTCAATCATCATGAATAAACGATACATCACATTCTGGCTGGCCTCTATCAGTGGCTCAATCCTCTGGTGCTGATCTGCACGTCCGAGAAATCCCGTAAAAGCGATCCGTCAAACGCTCATGGCGTGAAAACACAATAACACGGTGCATCTATGCAAATCGTATGTCCCTGGAATCACGCCCTGGTCAGTCCTCGTCCGTAACGAGCTCATGCTGACCGCAACTCTAGCCGTAGCTCTCTCTGCCCGTAATCGTGGCAGGAAAACCATAAACTGGTACCGATGAGGCTAGATCATAGGAAGGAATATAATACTGTGCAAAGAAATGTACATCCTAAGGCTTCTTAAACGGAGTATCGTATCGTAAATATGCCGCGGAACATACGTACGGTACGTCACTCTACTCAAGCTACCTACTCCATTAACCAAGGGCCATCCTACACTCCGAAGGTAAAACCTAACGCTCTGATACCAACTTTATCATGACCCGAAAAGTACGGAACATGACCGGCACTTAAATTATGAAACGTCTCGAGGCGTACGTAATCTAAGTAAGCCAACACCCAGAAATCAAAACCAAGTAAAGCAGTAGAGTGAAAGAAGAACCAATTTAAATCAAGTAGTTTAGCAACACAAGCCGAAGTATGCATTTTAAAATCACCAGTCTTTTCTGAAAATTTCGGCAGAGTTTCCTTTGTAAATACTGGCCCCGAACGGGGTATAACATGATAAATATATACATGAATGAAAAAGGCATCTCCAAGCGGGAGCTAGCTCTTCGTCAATCGACGGTCACAACCACACAAGCAATATAGTATACAACGCCGAAGGACGAGGATCAAAACTCAAAAGGAAACTCAAAATAACATGAAATCCATAATAATACAACGCGCGACTCTAAGGTCAAAAGAAAATACATCTCTGGTCTCTAAATCTGAATAAATATACAAGTTTGGTTGATGGAGTCACTAGATACAACTGAATAAAACGAGATACAATAGTGGTCACGATACAAGTGAACCCACCTACCAAAGCAATCCCCCAGAAAGGAAGTAGTGTGCCAGCAAAGCCGTAACGGAAGCTGTACGGCAAAACCTGCAAGAAACTGTGGCACAACGGGGGTGAGTTGCCAACTCGTGAGTAGAAAACATCACCGAGCAGAAATCTTATGTATGACACAATCCTAGGTCAATACGATCAAATATAAATATATCCTCAATGTGATAAAGTCTGAAGCATGAAAAGGTGGCAAAGGTAAACATCTAACCCAAGTGTAATACCGAGTGCTCGTGTCAGTGCCTCAGGTAGCAACATATCATGTGAATGAGGTATGAATATATGAAAACAGAATACATGTAAATGAAGAAAATGCTTTCATAACTTAGTGAGATTTCTGTATATTTAAAACGGGGTATCATCAATGAATCAGCATAAACAATGTCTAGCATCGACACAAAACATAAATCCCAATATCTCAATATCTCAGGCTCCGGCTATCCGGACTGGCCTGTATTATCAAATCTCAATAGCTCAAGTCTCAATCTCACTATCTAGGGCGCCGTCAGTCCGGATCGGCCCCTAACATCAATCACACGACCACGAACGGTATCCTCCGGATATCCGACGCGTCAGGTAAAATCACCGGTAGGCAGTCTGCCCCTGCCGGGCTCATCGTCTACACCTCGATCTTCTTGCCCGGGGGTACCTTATCGGGTCCACCAAGTACCCGCAGACGGTTCATCCAACTCCTCGAATCGGGTCTAGAAATCCATCTCATAACCGAGAAAACATCATGGTAGACAACTCATACATCATGGGAAAACCGCACATTTCATTTTAAAAAGAGAGAGAGAGAGAAGTTTATACATATTCTTGCGGTTTTCTCCCAAATCCAGGAAATCTCATGAAAATCTGATGTCCAATCATCAATAGCGAGTAAACAGTGAATATAGGCATAAAACTCCATAATACTACATAATAGTGAATAACAATATGCATGAAGTAGCAAGTGATAACTGCAATGTCTAAACGGGCATGTAAGGCAAGTACACTAATATCATGTCGAAACTATCAACTAACAAGCTATGTCAATGAAATAGTATTCTCTAAAGTGTACGTGACATGGCAATTACCGATGATGATGTGTGTGAGCCGGCAAGTAAGTGTACGTGGAACATACGCATCATCGGTAATGGTGCTGGTGTCCTGACAGCACGATATCAATAATGGTATATGAAAACACAATATAAGCATGCGATGCGAAGCGAACAGCAATAATATGCGGGAGCTGAATATCAAATATAATGATAACGAATCTACATATGCCTAAGTATGAGTCGTACAGTTTTGCCATTTGAAATAATACGAATCGTGTGTTCAGAAAATAGGGACTACGGTGTTTTTAAGAAAATGTACGTCCTTTGAAATATCCGTAGAATCCTTTGGCCTATCTTTAAAAATACTCACGATTCGTTAGTTTTTGAAATAGGTATGACTCGAATCTAATCTATCATTTACAAGTAAACTGCAGGGCTAAACTAAAAGGCTGATCGAAAGGTAAGGAACCCGCCTAACATCTGAGTCGATATATATATATATATAAAACAGTCGGTGATCCCGCCTCAAAAGTATCCCATACGATACAATATCTATAACATGTCATCCTCAAGTTAAGAGTGCGGATCTATCATCAATATAGCTCGTACGGTAAATCCGTCATACGGCATCCCAAATCTGGGTATAGGTCAATGTCACATCAATCACATTATTCATATGATATTCTCTTTATCAAACATCATAATCCGGCGTACTGATCTACGTCTAGTACAATACTGATACCATCTATGTATGCATGCGTGTGTATGAAAACATCACGTCAAAGGACCCGCTAAAACATCATGTCGTATCTCAAATATGAACCCTGTCACATCATCGATCTCACGGCCTCAAACCCAATCTCATCGACCCATCTCAAATCCCAAGTACTATCCTCATAATCCATGTATATGTATACGTGTGTATATATATATACATAGTCCCATACCCATGTGTGTGTGTGTGTGTATACATATCCCCATATACGCACATGAAAAAGAATGAATATATGCAAGTGTGTGTGCGTGTGTGGGTGCAACAACTACTATAGGGTATCGCAAGTAACACTACTAATCCATGAATACTTAACCATATCCTGAATATCCATATCTCACATAAAAGATATCATATATATATATATAGTGTATATATAGGTACTATATATCGAACTGCGGGGGTGCTATACGCCATCCACCCGACTTCTCCCCGTAGATATAAATATACTCACTTTGCTTCTTGTGTGCCGATGCCGCCGCTGCCACGCGCTTGCTTGTTGTCTCGAAGTCTTCGTGGGGATACCTACACATCACAACGTATCGTATCGCATCACAATCCTAAATCAAAGCCAAAACGACACACGAAAACCAAAATGCTGCACGAATCATCCATAGGTCAAAACCTATGGTCTACATCTTGCAATTCAACCAAATATCAATCGATATAGACATACAAACGTCAAATAATCGAATACAATAACAAATATCCAAACTTAAATCCATAAACATCATGAAACACATGCCAGCAACCTATAAAACATGCTCCAGATTTTGTTTCAGGTGAAAATAAGGCAAGCAAACAAGTCTAGGGTGTATTATGTGATGTATATGAGCTACTGGACCAACCCCGACACCCTACCCCACCAAGTGGCCGGCCCCTACCCCTAGAATTTCGGCCAGGCCGGTTTTGGGAAGGAATTAGGTTGTCGTTTTGCTACAGTGGGTTCTTAGGGTCAATTCTAGTCTACTGGGGTTGTTTGTTTAACTCGTAAAATTCCCAGGTCATCCCAGATTCACCTACACGCTCCAATTCCTCACAAACCGACATGAAAGTTCTGTAAATCCGTATTTTTGGGTTTCAGTTGGGTTGGTCTGGGTTTCTATCAATTGGGAGGGGTTTAAGGTCACCACTAGACCTCAATTCACAATCACAACTAAATTCAAACCCTAGCCCTCTCTAGAAATCTCCAAATCGCACCAAATCACAACTAAACACAAATATGGTTTAAAGTGAAGGAAAAACTACATTAAGTGTGAAGGGATTACCTCATTTAGCACCCATGAACCCTCCACAGCGCCAAAATGAAAACTTTCTTGGTCCATAGTATAGCTTGTGGGCTTGTGCATCTTTTTTGTGAAAGGGAAATAGACTTTTGAGGTTGCTTGATGGTGTTTTGTAAAGGTTGAAGATGGTGGAGGAGAGCTAAGGCAGCAGCAGCAGCAAAGAGAGGGAGGGGAGAGGAAATGAGTGAAATAATGAAGATGGAATGGCTCAAGACCAATGTTGACCCCTCACCCTCTCTTTCTCTCTCTTGCCCATACTTCTATATTCTATTCTTTTCTTTTCTTTTTCTATTTTCCTTCTCTCCTCAATAGTGAACCCAAAATAAAGAATGAAAAATAATGATAAAGCCATGTAGGAAAATGTAACACAAGTGTGAAAAGATATGGTGCATATTTTGCACAAAACACACTTAATCCGCGATTAGCGATTTTTAATCGCGATTGGCACTAAAATAGTGTCAAATAAATCATAAAATTTTATAATTTGCATAAATCACATAAAGCACCCTCATTTTAGTAATTTCCAAAATTTTCAAAAATTTTCCCCAATTTATCGGTATTTAATTATACCGCCTTATTAAAATATTCAATATAATATTATTTAATTATAAAAATTCCCAAAAATAATATTTTATTTTTTTGAAATGTTACAACAAGCTTGCTTGTTGATCTTCTGATCGCTCAATACCCGGGTAGCCGTTACGTCCAGCTAGTACCGCTGACGGCTTGTGGGTGACTGATATGATCATCACCTACTGTCGGCGTATTGACGGGTCTTTAGAGTCCTACACAGAAGTTTCCTAGCTCATGCAAAATGAAGTAGGAGCATATATGTGATATATGCGGGACCGAGATCAATACGTGTATGTGATACCGTACTCTATTCCCGCGATATGTGATATCGGCCGGTTATATAAGATATAGCCGGGTTGTCGTTGATTCGATAACTTGATACATATGATATTAGTCGGTTATATGTGATATAGCCGGATTATTAAATCAAGTGTTGATTTAATAATTTAATGTATAATTATATATTTGATATATTAATTTACATTAACTAATATTAGCTCACTTAAGCATTTCTTTTTCTCACACAGTGTACACTTAATATATATGTGATATATATTATTATGGCATGCTTGTTGCTACATGCAACATGGGTGTATGAGGCTCACACCATACTTATGATAATGTGGGGTTTATTTATTTAAAGTAAATCACTAATTAGTTGGAAATTAGTCATATGGTTTGAGCTTAGTGGAAGCTTGTAGAACCATTGACTTAGTCTACTAATTTTGTTTTATATTAGATATTTATTAATCCAACCATTACCTTAAACCATGGTTAAGTCTCTACATGAGTTAATATGAGATATTATCTCACTCATGGTTGTTATTCTCACTCAATACATTATTGCTATCATCTTCTTCATCAAGAGTGAGCTCTTTAGGTTTGGAGGGTGTGAAGAAAATTTGTGAGAAAAATATTTTTAAAGTGAGCAAAATTCCTACTTCATCAACCTACACTAGATTAGCCATTTAGTTTAGATTGTTTGCTTCACTAATTCCTAATTAGTGAAGATGTAGCTTGAGTTGGTGTCTCCTCGACGTAGATCATTTTCGGCCTCGAAAACTTCAAGTAAGTTTGTTCCTTTCATCTTATGGAGTCTTTCTAGAGTCTAGGAGTTCACTACTTGGAGTGAAAGGACTACTATACGGAGCTATTGAAGTGAATGACCGGTCTACAAAGGTTGTATTACTTGTTCACTTAGATGTAAAGATATTTAAATTCTTATTTCGTCTAATTCTCTAGTTAAGATTCTAGGGTTAGGGTTATTTAGCATGGCAAATTTTTGAAAATGGCATGATTGATGTCTCCTGGAACCTTATTGTCGTGCTAGATAACCCTATAAGAACCTGTGATTAACGGGTTAAACTGGTCATGCGAACTCAATGTGCAGTGTGCGTATGTTGTGTTTTGAACGTATCGGGGCCCTCGCAGAGTTTACGGGGGAAATATTTTTAGTGGGGAACATTTGAGAAAAAGAGAGGTGAGAAGCATCCTAAGGACGCGTGAGACAACACGTGACCACTGGATGCCAGCAAGTTATGTGCGTGGCGTGTGGGCGTTGGGCGCCAGCCGGTCACATGTCAGGCGCGTGGACGCTGAGCGCCAGCGGGTTACGCACGCGGCCGCTTGTCGCGAGTGGGTCATGTACGTTGTGCGTGGCCGCTGGATACCACTGGGTTACATGCGCGGCACGCGACCGCTGGAAACACCAGCGGAAGAAGAGGTTTAGCCCATGGGCTGGGAGTTGAACTCCCGAGAGGCTTTGGAGTTAAACTCCTGGGGAAGAAATTGGATGTGGATTTGGAGTTAAACTCCCAAAAGGCTTGGATTTGGAGTTAAACTCCTAAGACGTAATAACCCTAAACTTTCTGTACAATTTTTTCAAAAATACAGAAAAGGGTACTTGAGCTTGAGCACAAGTTATAAATTTGTTTTGATTTTGAATAGCAAGAAGAAGCTTGTAGCTCATTGGTAAGACCTTACACTGCTGAGACAAAGCACCAGAGTTCAAATCCCATCGGCCACATTATTTTTTTTAATTAGTTTTTTTTAATCTTTTAGAAGCCCAAGAGTCTACACTGCACAACACGTAAACTGAAGAGTCACACATAAAACAAACGAGTCCACTGCAGTAGACCAAGCGTCAGGGACACGTGGCGAAGAGATGGACCCCGACCCGGCCGACTCGGGCCGGCGGAGCGGTTGACTCGGCCGGCGCCGCCTGGTCAACTCGGCCCGATTCCACATTTTCTTTTTTCCCTTGCACCCTTTGGCCTACCCCATAAACCCTGTATTATTTAAATACCCTGCACATTTACAGAGCAAATTAAAACCCCATTTAATCCATTTTTAATACAATTTTTATCACACCCTTTCACTACCCTAAAACCCTAGTTTTTCCTATAAATACTACCTCTCAAATCACCCCCCCCCCCCCCGCACTCACAAATTCCTGCCCAAACTCTCAAGAAAATTCCCAAGACTTTTTGTGTGCAAGTGGAGTTAGCAAAGGGAGAAGCTCCGGTGAATTTCCGACGGCAATCCGAGGAGTTTCGGCGATGAAACGACGCACCGGTGCTTCCCCAATCTTCCTCTTCCTCTTCTCTTGATCCTAATCCAGTAAGTCCCCCTTCTCTATCGCTTTTGCTATTCTCAAATTCTTAATTCTTAAAACATGCCGGAAGCGGAGTTATCCGGCTTTTGATTCTCTTATCTTTAAAAAAAATAGAGCATTTTCTTAATAACAAACCTACAACTTTTGCTATATTGTTTAATACTCATTAACTAAGACAATAGAACAAGTTTGATATTAAAATGATAATCGTAGCAAGTTTATTCCACTTTTACAGTAAAATACCTTTATGTTTCATATCGACATGTTTATACCTTTTAACAGTGCTAGCTTTAGAAAAATCATGAGGTAATGACCTATCTCCTCACAACACTCATATATAACATAGCACGATGATATTTGGGAACATAGTTTTGGGAAAAATACGATTTTACACATAACTACCTCCGACTTATAAAAAACCTTTTTTCTATAAGATGTGTATTTTTAACAAATCTTTGCAATGTGCCGCTACAACCCATTTCGGGGAACCCATTTGGGATGGTGCAGATTATTGCACATCCTCAGGTTTAGTAGTGCGAGATGCAGACCTTCGCAAGGAGTATACGGTCTCGAAAGATTTAAAATACAATTTTCTTTAGAAAATGTGATTTATATTATAAATAAAACCTATATTTTTAATAAATAAATATATATGTAATTAATATCAAAATATCTATTTTTAGGATTTATAATATTCCACATTTCCAAAATTCAAGAAAAACATCTCATTTACAAGAAAATACCATACAATTCCAATATTACAAATAAATACCATATATTATGAAAAATAGGTTTTATTCACTAAAAATGTCACAATGATAAAATATACATCAATGAAAACTTTAAAGACGATAATAAAATACTTGCGGTGTATTTTGAAAATTATACAAAATTATTTTTACATAAAACTCCCTCAAGTTATACTAAATTACAATAAGGACCCTAGTAAACATAGGTTTAAGCGGGACTAGTCTCTTGAGCCTCAGGGAGTCGAAGATATGGTTGCTTGCCTATTTAAGGTAGACAACTTAACAAACGGTGTTATCCACACGGTAATCGTCTTTGAAAAAAACACAAATCTTGCCGCCCATGTGCAGCGGTTACCGATAACACCAAAAC
Source organism: Agapanthus africanus (assembly GCA_030015575.1). NCBI lineage: Eukaryota > Viridiplantae > Streptophyta > Magnoliopsida > Asparagales > Amaryllidaceae > Agapanthus > Agapanthus africanus. The sequence continues at coordinate 426,519,193 of JASDDO010000029.1, forward strand.
CTAATTCAGGATTCAATTTATTTTCTAATTTTCTGACTCAGACTGAGTCTCAATATAACTAATCTGACTTGAATTTGATTCAAGTATAAACTACAACTCAATATGAATCCATATATTCAATCTGTTCAATCTATATTGACCGAACCGAACCATAGATATACATCTATCTACATGATTCTCCATTTACATCCATTTACTGATATCATGGTTTCGGCAAGTCATCCGTCTATATACAATATACAAATCAGACAACACAATACATTCCGTACAATCAATACATTCAATACAATAAACACTACGGGGTTATAAAGAGGTAGACTGGTACGGAATATGTTAAAGGTGGCACGAGGTGGTCACTTAAGACGTAATTACATCCATACCGTTGTTCCGTGGTATTATCGACGGAGCCTTGTACTCCTGATACCTCAGTCTCCGGGGAAAGCGAGACTGCTCTCGTATACACTGGTATCTTCTGTACCAAGTTACAAACAACAGCGTTAACAATATGATACAACTTTAAAAGTTACACTCTCTCTCTGTCTATTCTATTTCTCCCTCATCTTTCGGACTTACCGAGCGATTTGTTCGCTGACGACATTCTCTTTCTTCTTCTTTGGAATGTCGTCAGGTGATTCGGACCTTCAGGAGATCGAGCCCACCAGCGAGGACTTGAATCAGCTAGCCTTCGACTCGGAGCTCTAGTTACTTGTACATTTCATTTCAGTACTTTCCATTTCTGTTATGTTACTGTTTAGGCATTGCTTTTCATTCAATGTATTTACTTTTCAGATGTATTGTAAAAAGAATGTTAATAAATAAAGTTGTTGTTCATTTACTTTTTGTCTCTTGTGTAATTTACTTATATTTCTTAGTTACGCTTAGCGTATTTACTTCAGAGTAAATACATAGCGGGCCCGTCGCGTTCTCTGCCCGTATGCCGGGAAGCGGGGCATGACAGGTTTTGTTGGTAGCCCATGCAGGTCAGAGCTGTATGGAACACTACCATACAGTTCTGTTCTGCGTGGACAACCTAAACAATATAATACAAGAACCAGCAACTGAAAACATTCTTTACAATTCATACTTCTTGAATCTTATCATTTCATATATTTTGAATCTGTCCTAACCCAAAATTTTCTTCCAAGGTTATGGATTCCCCGAACAACACCAGCACCAACTTCAACAACACTCCTCCACCACTACCACTCACACTTGTCGTCGCTGCTCCGATCAACGAGCAGACGGTTCTACTTGAGGCAATCCGCAGCCTCCTGGAAGGACGGCAACAGCAGACTGCTATTCTCTTGAACCGTTCAGAAGCGGAAGTACCCAGAGTGAAGCAATTCCGGACACTGCACCCCAAGAACTTTTCGGGAAAAGAGAGCCCTCTGGAAGCGGAGGAATGGGCTCAAAGCATCGAAGATGATCTGGCAGCAGCACAAGTGCCAGAGATAGCTTGGGTTCGTGTTGCGAAGCTGCAGCTCACGGACAATGCACGGGTTTGGTGGAAGGCGGAAGAAAGCCGTCTTGATCAACCCATCGAATGGAAGACTTTCCGTGACATGTTCGATGCAAAGTACTTCCCTGAGATTGCCCGCTTTGATATGGAACAGTAGTTCATCCATCTGTAATAAAGTTCAATGTGGACCAAATCTGTAGATGAGTATGATACTGAGTTTACCATGCTCAGTAAGTTTGTGGCCCATCTCATACCGACTGCTGATATCAGGACCAGAAGATTTCAGTAAGGGTTGGACCAGGAAATCCAAGCTGCATTAGCTACAGGAGATTTCCCAACGCATGATTTGGTTTTGAAGGCTGCCCGACGATATGATGCAGTGGTGAAAAGGAAGGGCAGACCTCAATCTGCCGGAGTAAAGCTTCCTGCCACTCAGATGGCAGGAGGACCCTCTTCAAGGCCAATTGTTGAACCCAGGAGATCGAAAGAAATCAAAAATCAGCCAAGCCCCGACTTTTGTTTCTATTGCAAGAGAGAAAGACACTTGTGGAAGGACTGTAGACGCGCAAAAGGCCTATACTTAGTTTGTGGTGCATCCAATCACGAAATTGGAAACTGTCCTTATAGACGCAACCCAGATCACACACACACCAACTATCCGCAGCGGCCAGCTATCCAGGCTTCTGCAACTCGCCTTGCACTCCCTGCTCCATCACCTGCATAGCCTAACTTACCCTAAATGCTACTGTTGAAATTGGATTGCTACTATTTTGTATTGTTGTGCATCGTTCGGTTAGAGAAAGAGTTAAGTCTAGTTTGTGCTACAAAGCTTTGCTTATTAGTTTTAGCAATCTAACTTACCCTAAATGCTACTGTAGAAATTGGATTGCTACTATTTTCTGTTTATTTATGCTGATTTCGATGTCCTCTTAGTCTGTTTGCAGATTGTGTCCTTGTTACTCCCATATGGAAAACAAATTTGATTAACCGGACTTCCAGAAACAACATTAATCTTTGTTATATGTGCATATAAAAGAGTTTGTCAATGTCAACTATATATGACCGATTGATCCCATTTTTTTTTTTTTTTGTGGATCAAGTTATTGGGCAGACCCAAACTTCCAAACCTTATATGGGATTATGCTCTTGAATTTTCGTTTGTACGTGTCAAAAATGCCCCTTTCTGAAGCTATCGTTTGAGTTTACAGTACCATGGATGCGTTGATGAACTTGACATTATTTCAAACTTATATTAATTACATTCATAGAAACAAAAACAAACAGAGAGACTGCTGCATCTTCTGATAACCAAGACGAAGCAGAAGATGTTCAGCGAACAAAAGGATACTGCTCATAACGGATGGTACAATCCCTGAGCAGGCACCTGGCTCCGATATTCATGACACAGCCAGCGTTCATTTGAGAAACGGCGGCATGGAGGCAGTCGGAGCAGTCGGAGGCAGTAAGACCGGCGTTGCAGGCGGCATGACCATAAGCAAAGGCGTTGGGGTAAGGGGAGATGTCATTGTAGTCCTTCCCGTTGCTTGGTGGCGTGTTGTTGAGGAGGTCGTCGAGAACATAGGCGAGGCTGATGGAAAACGGGTCCCCTTTGGTGTATTTGTTCGAGTTGCAGAGCACGCTGATGACGGAGGTGTTGGGGGCGGCCATTACAAGGGTTGCCAACAAGACCGCACAAGATAGCAGCAGCACTGGCGCCATGGTGATCGACCGGTGTGCTGCTGATGACGAGCCTCCCATCTTTTCTTGAATGAATCCTCAAATTGTGAAAAAGGAGGTGATTATTATTATTATCGGAGATCATCAGGCAATCATCATGATTTTAATGACAAGCCGGCCTTGGTGGATGTCCCCTTTCTGCTATCATTATTGATTGATGGCTCACACCGTACGGCATTTGTTTGGCTCACTTGGCCTCACCCTTGTTGAGCTGGGGGACCGTGTTGTTACTTTAATCTCAGCTCTTCGTCAAGGGATCGGGGCAAATCTATACCTCGGGCCCTCTCTGTTTTTACCATAATTGCAGACGCTTGGATTGGCATAGCGGCATCCGTGTATCCTGAATCCACCCTCCCTTGTGGTTTATGCATGAGAGTGAGAGAGACTATGGGCACATGTCTTGGCCATAAGAAATTTACTGGATGGATAGATTTACTTTTTCCTTTGGGACGTTGGGACATTAATCGTCTCTCCTGCAATGTGTTGTTGGGGTTTGCTAAGGGGCAGTTTGGTTGCAGTGCTATGAAATTTGGATTCCTAAATAGTATAAATGAAATTTTTTGGATTGGCTCATTTTGTGTTTGGTTGCTATTGGATTCTTAGTATTGGATTTGTAGTTCCTTGTGATACTTGTCTGGTTGGTAAAAAGAAAATGAGATTTGTATTTGAGGATTTTAGAGAGAGAGAGAGAGGAGTAGAGAGAAAGTTAATTTTTTAATACATAAAGCGCAATGGGACCCACATATTTGGCTTCAATTCACGGGAATCCATTCAAAAAATAAGGTTTTGAGGATCCTTGAATTTTTGTGGGCCCCTCACTAAAAACAACCAAATCCAAACTTGCAAAATTCTACAGTCAAACACAATATTCTCAAATCCAAGGATCCTAGAATCCAAATAGTGCAAAATCCACACAAACCCTACAACCAAACAGCCCCTAAGAGAGTCCGTATAACCTGTATGTGAGCACTGCCGAAGAGACCGGTCTGCGCAATACTTCCATGCTTCCATCGATAGAGTGCGGTGGTGGGCTTGCTTGCTTGGTCCGGCAAGACCCATTCTATTCCTCGATAATTTAATTTATGTGGCTCAAACAGCTTTCAAATTTGAGATATTAAAAATTGGGAAATTACTATTGGTTGGTCGGTTTTAGTGGGGTTTGTATCAATCAATTTGAGTGGGAAGTTGCACAAATTGCGGGGTTGAGGGTCCAGCAAATACCACATATTTAGGGAAATAAATTAATCAAAAGGGGGAAGAAGCCATTGTGCTTGCCTTTTCTTTTGGATTCTTTTCCAGCATACAACTTATTTTGAAGGGAGGGGGGAGGGATGATATCAAGGGGGTTTCTTTTCTCGTTAGTTTTCTTCTCTCAGATGCGTGCCTCTCACGCCTCTTACAAACTCGAGCCGATGAAGTCTTATTTTAATATGAGCCTATCATCCCTTGGTAGTCGGTCGTGTAAAACATTCTGGATTTATTGGCTTTATGTAGAAGCAACCCTTCCAATCGACAACTGAATCAACATAAAAACGATCATATCTAATGGAAAGTATAAATAAAAGATAGAATGATCCAGAATCCACCATTGGACTCTAATTGCTATAACCTCTGAGAAGCAATAACAGCTCAAACTCAAATACATAGAAATCCGAATTTTCCCCATTCTTTTATTGATGGAGGTTATTTTCGGGTCTCCGTCAAATGTTGTCTTCCGTTGATCTTCCGGTGGACTTTGGTGGTGATCTTCTGTTGCGTGTGGATCTCAATGGGTTTTGGTGAGGTTGGTGATTTGACGAGTTTTAGCGCCGAGTACCTGCAAAGAAGTCCCGGGATGGTTTGGTACCACCGAGGACTCTCCGACGATCAAGTTAGTCTAGAGATCCGAGCAGAGTAACGGCTTAGTGGAGTAGAATTGGCTTACTTGACCCCTCTGTGATGGGGGTTTATATAGCGGTGTTGGCACGCAGCAGCAGACGCGAGAATCTCGCCAGCAGCTATGCTCCCGACGTCCCGTCCGCGTAGAGAGCGGATCGCCCATTAATGGGGATCGCGGAGGCGTGGAACGTGGGATGTTGCTGGCGGAGAATCTGCGTGTGGCGAGATTCGCGGGGCGGCGGTTACGCCTGTGAGCGGTGGAGCTGGTCGGAGGGGCCGAGGAAGACGGCCTCGGCTGGGGAGCTCGGAACTGAGCAAGAGGGTTGAGGAATCTTGGTCCTGTGGCAGCCCGGGATGAGCTGAGGGACCGAGGAGGCAAATTTGCAGGGGGCCCCGTGCAGGGCCAGCTTGTGCTTGCAGGTCGGGTACAAGGGTGGCATGGTCGATCTCTGTGGGCCCTTCCTTCCGGGTCTTGGGACACGTCATCAGCCACGCGTCCTGATCTCGTATCGCCAATATTGAGCATTATCATTAGCCCCCCACTCTTGTCCCGACCAGCTAGCGGGTCGGATCAGGAGTGGACTGCCAGGCCTCCCGAGGTGAACTCTTTCTAAGGCTTTGTCGGGACAAGTCCTCGGGCCGTCAGTTGTCTTTTCTGCTAGCGAATCAGGGCGAGATCTCTGCATTTAAGGAAGGTGCGCCGGTTCGTGCATTCTTCCACTGAAGCGACGGTCTACGTGTCAAGCGTCGATTGGCCAACACGACGTATGCAAGCCTGCGGCGTCTGACGGGACGCGGTCCAACGCAGGATCGACACGTGGAGAGATCGGAGCCGCAGGACGCGAGGAGTCGTTTTGGCGGGAGATGACGTGCGTCGTTGGATGAGGCCGCTTGAAGCAATAAGTAGGGACGGGGCCCGCTCCAGGGCCCCTACCCTTTCTTATTTCCTCTCTCTTAAGTCACGGCTGCTCGGCGTTCTTTTTTTTTTTTTAATACATGGTTCGTTCCCACTCTTTGGGTTACTCGCGCCAGAGGGAGGTTGGTGGCGTGGCCGAGCCCCTGGCTGGCTCATGCCCTGCGCCGGATGTTCTGCCGGCGATAGGGCTGTCTGCTTCATTGACGGCTCTTGGTAGTTGCTCCGACGGCGGCCAGAGACGTCCACAGTTATCCGAGCTCCAGACGGGGGACAGAGGGGAGGGCGAGGACGAGGCCCCTCTTAAGAGAAAGAGGACAATTTCTCGCGCGTCGTCGTCGAGGGTCCCTGAGGGGATTTCCGTGCAGGAGGGGGGGCGCCGTCTTCACGGTTCCGTCTGGGCTTTCCGTTGCTGCTGGCCTGCTTGTCGGGATGGAGGAGTCGGCCGAGGGAAAGCTTCCGCATGGCTCCCTGAGGGCCCAACTGGAGGCCATGGCCTAGGGGACGGTCCAGATACGAACTCCTCTACGTGTAGTTTTTCTAATATTCATTTCTTTGGCTCGAGGGCCTCCTAGTTTCTCATCCGCTTTCCGTCAGGTCCTTCAACACTGCGTCATTGCCGCTCGTATGGAGGCCGAGGGGGCTGTTGGGGTCAAAATTTGCACCCCGGTTGACCAAGTCAAAGTCAAGGTCAACCCCAAGCCAGGTGGGCCTAAGCCCAAGCAAGTGGGCCAATGCCCAGGTCGAGTCCGAATACGAAGCGTCCGGCCTTCCACTATGCCAAAAACAGAATCATGTAATAAATAATTTTTATGTAATTTTTTATGTATGAATGTAAATAAAATGGGCATAAAACCAAATTTTTGTAAGCCCATGGCCTATGTGAAAAAAGAAATGGCACATGAGCCAGGGGATAGGCAAAATGCTATTTTGAAAAGCCCAAGAGGCTATATGTAAATATGTAAGCCTATATAAGGCAACATGATGAAAATATCTAATATACAATTTCATTCTCCAAAAAACTAGTGTTCTTTGTGCCTCCTGCTCCTTCATTAAGATTCTAAACCTTCTTCCCCTTTTTCAATTAAATCAAGAGTTTTACTCTTCCTTTTCCAAAACAAAATAGTTTTTTTATCACAAAACCCACAAAGGGGAACTCAGATCTGCCATCAGATCTCAGAAAGGAGAGAATTTTAAATCTCGCATCTCTTGATCTTCAAGATCCGGCCAACAAAGGAAGAAGAAGGAGACCCATCTCCAGAAACCCCACTTTGGGGAAGAATTAAGGCTCAAGGGGAGAAGCCCTTCATCAGCTTCAAAACATCCTAGGAGTTTAACTCCTCATATATATATATATATATATATATATATATATATATATATATATATATATATAGACACACACACACACAGAATAATAAATGCTGCTTTCTTGGAGTACAACTCCCATTGCAGGGACCAAGTCCCTTTTGCTGCTCGAGCGCCTGTAAGTCCATGTCACGCACCCCACAAACTTGCGGGGAGGCGGAATATATTAAAAACGATTATCAAAGCTTCGTAACACGGACTTGAGCGTATGAATCGTATCTAAACCGTTACTAGCAAACTACGAGAGGTTTAAGTACTCGAATTCAAAGTTATACCCCACGTTACTTGTCCTTCGGGTCTTCATCGCTGTCCTCCACTCCTCGTAGGCTCCTTGGAACATCGGCACATCAACGGCCTCCTCGAGTCAAAGACGATCCACCCGAGAGCTCCTACTCCAAGCTTGATCTCTAACTTGAGATAACTAGGTTGCTCAAAGTGCTAATCTAAGCTACCTAGGGGATATAGAGTGAGCTTATGGATGTATTAGTCTATCTAATTCTTGATCTCAACACATGAGAGGGGAGGATTAGGGTTTCAAGAGAGAATGAGCTTGAGGAGAGAGAAGGTGAGCATAAGAATGATACTGAAAAATGAACTCATTTGAATATAACAACCATAACAATTTATCAAATAAATAATATAAATGATTAATCATCATGGTTGATTCATTCACCTTGTGTGATTCATCATATGACTCATTAGCTAATTAATGCATCATTTAATACCATGGATGAATCACACAAATGAGTCATTAAGCAATAAATGCTTATGCCACCTTAACCCCCAAGTCACCATGCTTCTAGAAACTTCCCGGAAAATTACGAGAATGCCCCTCCAATCCGTGAAAACACGGAAAAACTTTAGACTGTATAAATCCAATAACCCGATACTAGAATCTGGCTTAAACCAAAGCCGGCTAATAAAAACTGTCCAAACGTCGTACGTGCGTTTAAACGCGTATGCATTCGAACCCTTGTCGTAAAACCATATGACCTCTATATCATTTCGCCTGGAGCAGGGAAACTCTCTGTGTGGGACTCTAAAGACTCGACACTACGCTGGCAGTGGGTTTAACCACAGACCGCAAGCGGCACTAGTTGTACGTAACGGTCCCCAGGTAGATGTCGATAAGAAGGCCGATGAGGAAACCCATCCGAACTCCTACTGAGCCTGTCCGTGACAATATCCGCGCAGTCCGGTCTGTTCGTCTAACAGTATCGCATGTATGGTCTAGGGAGGTGGAGAACGTCAGACCCCTAATAACCGTACAAGTCGTGCCGGTATGGTTCAAGACCATTTGAGAATCTACTAATCAGTCCACCAGTAATTCTCCATCAGCCCTGGCCAGGGACTTATGGTAATGACCAACCAATCACAGTGCGATATCAACTCCCTATATCGGAAGAGACGAATCCCTAACAGTCGCTCACTGCCTCCATGTGTCTCGGGACTGTACCCAACTAAAACCTGTTTGCACGACTCCTTTGAGCCGTGGTAGGGTAGTAATCAAAGCACAGTGGAAACTCACACGAGACAAATGACGACCTTAAGTCAACAGACTATCTGCACACATGTTACCTGAGAACTGCTATCTGACATTAGGTATAATACCATCCAGTCAGTTCTCCTGCGAGTCCTGTTCGGTATACCCGTAACCCAACGAGCACCTGTATACTATCTCCAGTACGACGTACTGATGGCTGTGGGACAGACCATCTCCCCAACTGGGATGAGAAGCGTACACACTAGTCTACTCCGGAGTATCGATGCCCTGTCTCGATAATCCTACGACTAGGGACAAGTATAGGATGTTGCTTTATAGACTACCCAGCCCCCACTAGTGTGACTGCCAACACAACACTGGTAATCAAGCAAAGATCCTATGGGCTCTAGTAATATGTATAAGTGATACGTAACAAGAAACATATGCACATATTAAAGTAGACACAAACCAAGTAGCATACTACCATGTTTAGCAAGATTGTATATACAACTGTGAATATCCCAAGCTTCCATTAAGTAATATACATGCAAGTATGATACAATAATGGCCCCTAGGGCATATACACTAACAATCTCCCACTTGCACTAGGGCCATGAGCTGGCATATCGTAGACCTATCATCTCGAATAGCCTCTCGAACTGCGTCTGAGGAATGGCCTTTGTGAATGGATCAGCAATGTTATTCTCCGTCTCTACTCTTTTCACCTCGATCTCCCGGCGATCTACGATCTCCCTGATCAGGTGATACCGCCTTAAGATGTGTCTGGACTTCTGATGGGACCTAGGTTCCTTCGCTAAAGCTATAGCGCCGTTGTTGTCACAATACGGAGGTATTGGATCAACACTGGTAGGAACCACCTGAAGTTCTGTGAGGAACTTCTTCATCCAGACAGCTTCTTTTGTGGCATCGCAAGCAGCTATGTACTCCGCTTCCATTGTTGAGTCAGCAACGGTCTCCTTCTTGGAACTCTTCCAACAGACCGCCCCTCCATTGAGGGTAAAGACATAACCCGACATGGACTTGGAGCCATCCTTGTCACTCTGAAAGCCGCAGTCGGCAAAGGTCTCTATCTGGAGGTCTTTTCCGCCATACACCAAGAACATCTCCTTAGTCCTCCTCAGGTACTTGAGAATGTTCTTTATGGCTATCCAGTGCTTCTCCCCTGGGTTTGCCTGATACTGGCTTACAACGCTCAATGCGTATGCTACATCTGATCTGGTACATAACATCACATACATTATAGAGCCTACTGCAGTAGCGTAGGGTATAATCGACATGCTTTCCCTTTCCAAATCAATCTTGGGAGACATCTCTTTGGAGAGGGTAATTCCGTGACAAGCCGGTAGGTTACCGCGCTTGGAATCTTCCATACTGAATCTTTTCAATATAGTGTCTATGTACCTGGACTGTGAAAGTCCCAACATCCTTTTTGATCTATCACGATAGATCTGGATCCCCAGAATGTAGGTGGCATCACCTAGGTCCTTCATGGAGAATTTCTGTGACAAGAATCTTTTGACTGACTGTAACATAGGAATATCATTTCCTATAAGGAGAATGTCATCCACGTATAATACGAGGAATACTACAGCTCTCCCTACAATCTTTCTGTATATGCATGGTTCATCTGGATTTTTGATAAAGTCAAATTCTTTGACAGCATCATAAAAACAGATGTTCCAACTCCGCGATGCCTGCTTTAGTCCATAAATGGACTTAAGCAGCTTGCATACTTTACCGCTGCTCCCACTCTGAATGAATCTCTCTGGCTGATCCATATAGACGCACTCTTCCAAATTACCATTTAGAAAGGCCGTCTTTACGTCCATCTGCCAGATCTCATAATTGTGGAATGCAGCAATAGCAAGAAGGACCCGAATGGATTTGAGCATAGCCACTGTAGAAAAGGTTTCGTCATAGTCCAAACCAGGTCTTTGACGGAAACCCTTTGCAACAAGTCTAGCTTTATAGGTTTCAACCTGTCCATCTACACCAATCTTCTTTCTGAAGATCCATTTGCATCCTACGGGTTTTACCCCATCTGGAGCAATGTCCAAAGTCCATACTTTATTGGTGTACATGGACTCCATTTCGGTCCGCATTTCATCCAGCCATTTTACAGAGTTACCACTCTGAATGGCTTGCTGGAAGCTAGTAGGCTCATCATAGTCAATAGTGCAATCCTCTCTATCCCCATCTATGAGAAAACCGTAGTATCTCTCGGGCGGATGAGACTGCCTACTACTCCTGCGGAGTGGCGTCGGGATGTCCCTTTCTTCTGAAACCTCTGGTTCTACCATACTTTCAGTAACGGCTTGTGGTTCTAGAATTTCTTCCAGTTCTACTGCGCTCCCATTCTTCTGATTTTCTAAAAATTCATTTTCTAAAAAGTGGGCATGACGAGAAACAAAAATCTTTTGTTCTTCTGCGCAATAGAAATAATACCCTTTGGAGTTCTTTGGATATCCCACAAACTTACACTGTACTGAGCGTGCCGCGAGCTTGTCCGGTTGCTGCCTTTTAAGAAAAGCCGGACATCCCCATGTCTTCAGGTACTGAAGATAGGGTTTCTTCCCACTCCACATCTGATATGGTGTGGTAGGCACAGTCTTGGTTGGAACTTTGTTCAAAAGATATGCAGCTGATCCTAGCGCATAACCCTAGAAAGATCGCGGTAACTCAACCTTACTCATTGATTGTTTCGAAAAAGTGTTTGTAGTTAACCGCAATCAATAACGGTGTCGTGTGTAGCTAGACCGAGATGAGTATGGGTCGTCCTCAGGGAAACGTGGAACCTTTTACTCTTACTTTAGATGTGTTGAAAAAGAGAGGAGGGATAAAGAATTTTGTGAAAAGTTTCTAGATCTACGTTAAGCAAGAATGCAAAAATATAGATCTAGATTATTTTAGAGATTTAGATAATATAATAAGAGGGCTTGTAGGGTTCGTTAGGATTTAGTAGTCATGGATGATTAATTAAAAGTTACCCTTTTTATCCATTAATAGATTTATAACTAGAACGACGGTGATGCGTGTAGATTAGGGTTTCTGGAGGGAAAAGGAATCCCACTCTTAACCCTTATCTCGACACGGAACTCCGTTCATATCTAGCATTTACCAAAATAATCATTAATCTAATCTCTAATCACGGTCGGAACTAACAAAGAATTGTTAGCGCACCCGATTAGGATGTTAATGATTCTTTTGATAAAGTTCATAAACTTTATAGGACTTAAAAAGGGTTTAGGAATTTTAATCATCCATTAGCCTACCCTAATCCTACGAACCCTAACAAGCGGAGAATTACTCGCGCATGTTGGGAAAAGAAGTTGAAAAGATAGAGAGGGAAAACATAATGTAAAATGCAAAAGAATTAAATAGAACAACTATCTTTATTAATCAACTTGAACAATCTACCCTTTGATTCCTTAGAAAATGATTACAAAGACTAGTTTTCTTCTCGATCTCTTCCAAGGAGGTAGACGAACAGTTGATGATCAGCCTGGATGCGTGAGCCGTCTTGGACTTCGTGATCTTTTCGGCTTGATGATTTTTCCAAGAGACTCTCGGTGCCTTTTTATAGTGCAAAACCAGAATCATTTGCTTCAAAATTAGGTAAAATTCATCATAGATTCACCCCAAAAATCCTCAGCATCTAAGTACTCAATATTGTCGCGGATCCGCGGCCTAAGGGGGGGTATGGCCGCGGATCCGCGGCCGTGTAATCTCCTCCCTTGATCAAATTTTGGGATGTTTATCTATGTGACGTGTGGACTCCTATGGAACTTTTGTAGATTTGAAATCTTCTCGTGGTTGCTGCCAGACTTGGTCTCTATGTTTTGCTTCTTAATTAGGCAAGTATTTTTCAACAACTTGATTTCCTTGATTCTAGTCTTGAAAGATCTGCACCACTTGGAAAAATTCTGCACAACAACTCAAATAATATTTAGTAGACTTAGTTCTACTAGGATTAGGTCAATGAATTTATTTGCATACATTTTCCTACTAAATGCTAATTATAATATATTAACATATGGAAAATAGTGTTTTTACACATAAACCCTCATATGTATAATATATTATAATAAAGTCCTTTTTTAATATGAAAATGGTAGGAAAAATATAATACAAAAGTGCAGTTTTATCAACTGAACAAATACCCCCAAACTTATCTTTGATCGTCCCGAGCAAACTAGTTTATTCAAGAGGAGAAAAAGAAAGGAGAAAACTAAGCACACTTTCGTAGGCAGACACGATTGCATTGAGCACGTGCAACAAGCCGTTAAACCTCTAGGTGTCCCTAGTAGGAGGAGTGTTGTCTCCAGAGGGTTTTCAGCGGATTACACCCACAAAATCCTATAACAAAAGAGAGATGGTGAAATTTACATATAAAGATAAGAACCATAAAAGAAATACTTTGAAAATTTAGAGTTTCCAACTATGCTAGCTTTTCAGTTGTCATGAGCCCTATCTTAATGGTCATGAAAAGATGTTAGAATTCACATCATCCCTCAATAAAACATCGTCTTTATTCTTCATTCCTACCTTTCATCCAAACATTGATCATATACCCCTACGTGTGTGAAATGGACATCCCTACACTCGGAGAATTCAATTCAAGCTATCATACTCTTGTCCATCTACCACAGTATTTTTTAACTTGATGAATATTTAGATTTGCTCACACATTTTCATGCGACCGTTAATACTTCTTGAGGTACTAACCGACCGATTACTTATGTGCTTGCTGATTCGGTGATAATATTTTCCTTGTCTTGCACCACCTAAGGCTTAGCAGTGACTCCCAGACCAGTTGGCCTTAGGGCACTAGGTGAAGAGGCACCCTCGCTATATTTTTTTATTGCTGCCTTGGCGATAACAAAACCAGTGTTCATTTTTCTTTTCACCATTTTGATATTTTCTTCATACATTGGCTTTTAGACAAGAGCATTTCAAGGTATCCTCTACTATCCTGAGTTTCAAGACGTGTGTAAGTGCATATAGTAGGGTATCAACATTCAAATGTTTGGCTTCCAGAATAGAAACTATTTTTCAGACTTATTTTTATCCTCAGATTAGTGACTTCCTTCATCTTACTAACCCTTGGGACAACAGCTCATAACTACTTATTACTAGTTCGTTTAAGAAAACTTCTAATTTTCTTGGTTTTCTTAAATTATTCATATCTTTTGGATGTAATTTTTCACTTTCTACTCTTTTGTTATAAAAGAAAATTTTTGAAATTTTTGAAAATGTTGTGCTTATGCAAAGTATGATGCAAATTGATGCGTAAATAAGCACAAACCTCCCCCAAACCTGTTTACAGCAGTGTCCTCACTGATGTCATCCGTTAAGCTCAAAACCTGTAGACTTTGGAGGAAATTATTAATGGGGGCAAGAATATATGAAAGTTAAAATCCTCCCCCAAACTTATTTTTGGCTTACAATTTTATAAGAATCATTTTCTTTCAAGAGCTCAAAATATACCCCCCAAACTTGAGTTAAACAATTTTAATCATTTAAAATCACACGAGGGGATCAAGGTTATTGGTCAATGCCAAGTTTTGCAAAGACCGAAGGTCAACACCAACCATTCAAAAATTTTATCAATGAAGTACCAAGGTTGGTGGAAGAACATGTCACCTTTTGACGTGAAGAAGTGGGGAGGTGATAAGAGGTGGAATGGAAAAGGATTGCGTCTCAATTTGGAGAGACGACACAGTGATAGTAATGATGGATTACTCGCATTATCATGATTGTCCAAAAGAAGGGGTGGAGGTCCAATTTCTTCATCTTGGAGTTAATTCATCTCAACACCCGTGTCTTGTAAAAATGCGAGTTCATCAGCGAAAATTTCCTCAAAGCTTTCATCGATACCCCGAAGAATAATGTCATCAGAAAAAATGGGGTGATCGTCAGACTTTATAAAAAGTTCCTTATCAGCGTTAGATGTTAACCCGAACAACTCGGTGGAAGAGTACATGGTTGGGTCAAACAACAACATATGAAAAGAGTCAGTATCATGAGGTTGATCAAATTCGCTGCTGTCGACATCCATTAATTCGACAGAACACACATAAGCATAGGGTTCGGAGGCTTCACTTCCCAACTTGTAAATGTTAAACTCAATTGAATTCTTTCCAAAGGATAGAGTCATAGAGCCGTTTCTACAATTGATTACTGCGTTGGAAGTGGCCAAAAAGGGTCGACCGGGTATCACCGGGATTTGATTGCATGGGTTTGCTACAGGTTGTGTATCTATAACGATAAATTCCACAGGGAATATGAATTCCCCGACTTTGATTAACACATCCTCTAGCTCACCCCTAGGTTGGGTGATCGATCGATCGACCATCTGAAGAGTGCAATGCGCAGGTTTTAACTCTCCGATCCCTAATTGCTCATAAACAGAATACGGAAGCAAGTTAACACTAGCACCTAAATAGAGTAGAGCACGATTGATATTTTTACCCCCAATAGAAATTGAAATTGTAGGACTTCCGGGGTCCTTTCTTTTCTTGGGTAGTTGTCGTGTAAAAGCTGTGCTTACATTACTCGCAAGGAAAACTTTTTTGGGTACTTGAACTTTTCTCTTCCTAGTGCACAATGTTGGAGATAGTGCCCTCAGAGTCAATTATTGGATCACAGGCACGTGATTGCAATGATTGAAGGGAGGACCTGTCCCAGTAGGACAGTCTTACTCAAGATGATAGTATGCTATCTGTTCCCCGCCGAACGACGGCCGAGACATGGACGTCTTGCCTGAGGTTCGGGGCAGATGCTATTTGGTTTTATCCGTCCACCTCTCCGAAGATACCAAGTTGATTTATGGCACCGTGTATCGGAGGTTTAGACGGATGCGACCGATGTAGCAGACTTCTTCAGATTCCCCCTCGTTTGAGGGGTTTTTGATTGTGGGGACGCTCTTCCCTGCAGGTGCAAGCCCCTGCAGTTAATTACGCTACCGCATCGCGGTAACTACTTTCTCCTTCTCCAGCCGGTCACTTCGTGTCGTGGGTGTTTGTTTTGTTTGTGGTTGCCCGTGGATTGTATACGGAGACTAATTTATGTCGTCGTCCGTAGGACGTGGATTAGTCCAAATCCGTGTTTTCTTAGATTTGGGTTTGGGGTTTTGGTTTGAGGATACGTTAGCCGTTTTTGAGGCTAAGATCAACTCAAACGTTTGTTAAGGATACGTTAGTCTAATTTGAGACTAAGATCAACTTAACGGGATCGTTTAGATCCGACAAAAGAGCGTTTGGGCTCTATTGTTCCAGTTTAGGGACATAGTGGTCCATTGCATGTATGGCCATCGGGACCCGTCACCTCTCTGACGACGTTGAAGGATTACAACGACAGATGTCAGAGGAGTTCAGAGATGTACCCTTGAACCAATGTTGGTTGGGAGATTCATAGTCCAATTTGGGACTAAAGTCTGTTTGAAGAATACGTTAGCCATTTTTGAGGCTAAGATCAACTCAATCGTTTGTTAAGGATACGTTAGTCTAATTTAAGACTAAGATCAACTTAACAGGATCGTTTAGATCCGACAAAAGAGCATTTAGGGGCTCTATTGTTCCAGTTTAGGGACATAGTGGTCCATTGCCAGTTTAGGGACATTGCGGTCCATTGGTAGTTTAAGGACATTGCGGTCCAATACCAGTTTAAGGACATAGTGGTCCATCTTCCAGTTTAGGGACATAGTGGTCCAATACCAGTTTAAGGACATAGTGGTCCATCTTCCAGTTTAGGGACATAGTGGTCCATTGGTAGTTTAAGGACGTTGCGGTCCATTGGTAGTTTAAGGACCCATAAGTCCATGGGTTTAAGGACCCCACAGTCCATATGGGTGTGTTTAAGGACGCATTAGTCCGTTAGTTTAAAGACGCATAAGTCCGCGGGTTTAAGGACCCCACAGTCCGTGTTGATGTGTGGTTGTCGGGACCCGTCACCTCTCTGAAGACGTTGAAAGATTACAACGACAAATATCAGAGGAGTTCAGAGATGTACCCTTGAACCAATGAGTTGGTTGAAAGAGCAGATGTGCTCAGTTCAAGATGATTTGAGGACTTATGGCCAGTTTGGGCTAAGTCCAATTATGTTTGAAATATTGGCCCTTTGTTGGCTCATTGAAGGAGAGGCTTTGCCTCTAGAAACTTAGCCAATTGGGCTAAAACTAGTGTTAAACACTAGAAACCAACAATGTTGAACACTGGAATTATGATTAGCAAGTTAGTATTTAACACTAAAAGATAACCAGTGTTAAACACTGGGAACAGAGTTTTCACATTAGTGTTAATCACTAAGAAAATCAGTGTTAAACACTGCAGATAGAGTTTTCCAAATTAGTGTTAAACACTAGAAAATCAGTGTTAAACACTGCATATAGAGTGTTAAACACTAAGGAGGGAGGGGTCACGTGCGGACACGTGAGAGCGCCCTGATTTCCCTCATTTTATTCTGCAGGTAAGTGTTTAACACTTTTAATTTCCTGGCCATCACGTGTGAGCACGTGATAGGCATCCATCCATTCGATATTAAAGGGATCTGTTAGGGGTCACGTGGGGACACGTGAGGGCGCCCTAAATGTGAAGCCAGATCTCATTTGTTTTATCCTCAAATCTGTGAATAAGTATTAAACACTTTTCATCTTTATTTTAGAGCATCACGTGTTGGCACGTGATGGGGGTTTATGCATCGATAATTACAGCACTTGCTGAGGGGTCACGTGGGGACACGTGAGAGCGCCCAAAGCTTCTTTTCTTTTCTTTTTCCATTAAGTGTTAAACACTTTCATTTTTATTTTAGAGCATCATGTGTTGGCACGTGATGGGGATCTGTGCGCCAATTGTTAAAGCATTTGCTGAGGGGTCACATGATAACACGTGAGAGCGCCCAAAGCTTTCATTTCCTTTGCTTTTTCTTTCTGCATTTTGGGAGTCACGTGGGAGCACGTGAGGTGATGCTTCAAAGTTCTTTGCAGGGGATCTTATCAAGGGTCACGTGGGGGGTACGTGACCCTAGTTCTTTTCATGAACAGAGATCTTTTAAGAATTGAATTCTTTGTAGGGTTAAACCCTAATTATGATTTTGGAGGAATTAAATTCCTATTGTGAAAGAATTAAATTCTTATTTAGGATAAACCCTGATTTCTTTTTAAAAGAATTAAATTCCCAGATATGTAAAAGAATTAAATTCTTGATTAGGCTTAAACCCCAGTTTCATTTTAGGAGGAATTAAATTCCTGTGAGTTTGGGAGAATTAAATTTTCAAAACTCAATTCCCCTTCTAAGTTTAGGATCTGCATGGCAGGATCTCGACCCGATGAGAATTAAATTCTCATCCTATGGGGAGATGTGCTCTGTGCAGATCTTCAACCAGAAGAAGAACTAAGTTCTTTTTTTTTTATATATATAAGAGTTAAATTCTTGGATTTTGAGAATTAAATTCTCTTTTAAAGCCTTTCTTTTCTTACCTAGGGTTTTTCTTTTGCAGAGAATTAAAATTCTCCTTTCTTTTCTTCCCTCTTGAGAATTAAATTCTCCTCTCTCTGTTTTTCTCTCAAAAAAGTAGATCCCCCCTCTTCTCTTCTTGGCTCCTATTTATAGGAGAAGGAAGAGAATCAATTTGTTTAGTAAATCTTTCATTAAGAGATTTGATCTGTATGTTGAGAGATTTGATTTGCATTCATCATTAATCTGGGCCTTTAGATTATTCAGTGAATTTTATTCACCGTGGATTTTAAATCCAAAAGATATTCTATTTGATATTCTGGTGAGATTTTCAGGGAAATCTTTCCTTGTCCAAAATTTTTCCATAAATTGGTGATTTTTAATCATCCTTGGATCTTTAATCCAACGGTCCCCATAATCCTTTTCCATTTGGAAAGATTAGAAGCTTTTAGAATTTTAATTCTATTTCGAAAGATTTAAATGATCTTTTTTCAGAATTTAATTCTGTTGAACAGCAAGGCTTTTACAGCCAGTCACGTGTTGCCACGTGACCCCCAATTGAGTCCTTTTCTCAGTGTTCACTTACGCTTCAGTTGTAACCATCACGTGTCAACACGTGACCATTGGTCACGTGTGAGCACGTGACACCTCATTGAGGTATTTCCTTCAGCTGTTTGTTTACGCTTCAGTTTTAACCATCACGTGTCAACACGTGACCATTGGTCACGTGTGAGCACGTGATTCCTGATTTTTAATTAGGGAACAGATTTTAGAATTTAATTCTATTCATTATTTTAGAGGCCTTAAAAGCCCATCACGTGTCTGCACGTGACCCATGGTCACGTGTGAGCACGTGATGCCCCATTGGGGTCTTTTCTGAGTTTTTATTATATTTTTTAACTCCTCCAGCGGGTTCTTAAAAGTCCATCACGTGTGGACGCGTAATTCCTCATAACTTTTGATCCCGGATGAATTACGAGGCCCATAATATATCAAATCGAAGGGTTTTTCGAGTCGCTTTCGATACCATCAGAATTTATCTGTTTCTCATTCGGAAGTTTGTCAAAAAAACAGCCCGGAAGATACTGGTTCGCATTTCCTTAAGCATATCGCTGCCATTTGATACCTTGGACTCTTTTGCGCAGAAATTTTTGGCGGGACAAGACGTATTCAAGCAATTCTCCTTGGAAGTTTGACCGTCGGAAGAGCAAGCGCTAGGAATTTGTCATGCCGCTTTTTACTTGAGGTTAGGCTCATTTTGGAGAGCCCCGATGAGTCATAACCACTCCGCGCTGGTGTGTGATGATCTCCGATAGTCTTTCAGGCTTTATATGACTTGCCGTTAAGACCCTGAAGCTATGAATTTGGCCTTTGCTTCGTTTGCTGGCATTGCGTCCTCTGTATCGAGACGAATGTCGTGGTTGTCTCTAGGTTGCTGATGAACCGTCGAGATTTGGAACTAGGGATTTTGCCGTGGCTCCTTTTGGTGATATTGCGTCTGCTGTATCGAGACGAACGTCGAGGTGGTGACCACTCCATGTGGGATGATCTCCGGTGGTCTTTCAGGCTTTATATGACTTGCCGTTAAGACCCTGAAGCTAGGAATTTGGCCTTCGCTTCATTCGCTGGCATCGCGTCCTCTGTATCGAGACGAATGTCGCGGTTGTCTCTAGGTTGCTGGTGAACCGTCGAAGTTTGGAACCAAGGATTTTGCCATGACTCCTTTTGGTGATGTTGCGTCTGCTGTGTCGAGACGAACGTCGAGGTGGTGACCACTCCGTGCTGGTGCGAGATGATCTCCAATTGTCTTTGAGGCTTTATATGACTTGCCGTCAAGACCCTGAAGCTAGGAATTTGGCCTTCACTTCATTTGCTGGCAACGTGTCCTCTGTATCGAGAAGAATGTCGCGGTTGTCTCTAGGTTGCTGGTGAACCGTCGAGGTTTGGAACCAGGGATTTTGCCGTGACTCCTTTTGGTGATGTTGCGTCTGCTGTGTCGAGACAAACGTCGAGGTGGTGACCACTCCGTGCTGGTGCGAGATGATCTCCAATTGTCTTTGAGGCTTTATATGACTTGTCGTCAAGACCCTGAAGCTAGGAATTTGGCCTTCGCTTCATTTGCTTTGGTGTGTCCGAATCCTGTTGGAGGAAGGACGCTGTAGTTGACATCTCGTCTGCTGTATCGAGACGAATGTCGTGGTGGTGACCACTCCATGTGGGATGATCTCTGATTGTCTTTTTGGTTTTATATGAGTTACCGTCAAGACGTTGAAGCTAGGAATTTGGCCTTCGCTTCGTTTGCTTTGGTGTGTCCTAATCCTGTTGGAGGAAGAACGTTGTTGTTGACATCTCGTCTGCTGTATCGAGACGAATGTCGTGGTGGTGACCACTCCATGTTGGATGATCTCTGATTGTCTTTTCGGTTTTATATGAGTTACCGTCAAGACGTTGAAGCTAGGAATTTGGCTTTCGCTTCGTTTGCTTTGGCGCGTCCGAATCCTGCTGGGGGAAGAACGCTGGGGTGACATTTCATCCGCTGTATCGAGACTATCGTCGAGGTGGTGACCACTCCGCGCTGGTGCGAGATGATCTCCGATTATCTTTTAGGCTTTATATGACTTGCCGTCAAGACCCTGAAGCTAGGAATTTGGCCTTCGCTTCGTTTGCTTTGGCGCATCTGAATCCTGCTGGGGGAAGAACGCTGTAGTGACATTTCGTCTGCTGTATTGAGACGAACGTCGAGGTGGTGATCACTCTATGCCGGTGTGAGATGATCTCTGATTGTCTTTCCGGTTTATATGAGTTACCGTCAAGACGTTGAAGCTAGGAACTTGGCCTTTGCTTCGTCTGCTTTGACCGTAAGGTCTTTTGTTGACGCTGCGTCCGCATCCTGCTGGACCGCGAAGGAACTCTGCTGTTGACATTGCATCTGCTGTAACGAGACGAATGCTGAGGTGGAGTTAGGATTTTGCCGTCACTCCGCTTTGCTGACCATGGGATCTTTCGTCGATGTTGCATCTGCATCCTGCTGGACTGCGGAGGAACACCGTCGTTGACATCTCGTCGACTGCTGAGGTGGAGCTGGGATTTTTCCGTCACTCCGCTTTGTTTCGACCATGAGGTCTTTTTGTTGACGTTACATCTGCGTCCTGCTGGACTGCGAAGGAACGCTGTTGTTGACATCTCGTCTGCTGTAACGAGACGAATGCTGAGGTGGAGCTGGGATTTCGCCGTCACTCCGTTTGATGGTATAACATTTGTGTCCTGCTGGAATGAGGAGGCACACCGTTGTTGGTCTCCAGGTTGCAGATGTGGCCATTGAGATTTGGAACTAGGGCCTTTGCCATGGCTCCGTTTTGTTGCGACTCTGAGGTCGGTTGTTGACGTCATGTCTGCATCAGGTTGGAGGGACAAAGCATGCCGGTGTTGATCTCTAAGTTGTCGATGTTGACGTCGAGACCCTGAAGCTAGGGATCTTCCTTTGCTTCATTTGCTGACATTGTGTCTGCAATATCGCGACAAATGTTGAGGTTGTCTCTAGGTTGTCTATGAACCGTCGAGATTTGGCTTCGCTTTCTGATGGAGCCTGTTGGGAAGGTATTGTTCCCTCTTTGTTTGTGCCCCTGGATTGTATACAGGGATTGATGCGATCTCACCTGTAGGGCAAAAAGTTTCATTCTTTCATTTTTTTATTCTTTCCGCGATGCTCTATCATTTCAGCTTTTTATATCGCGAAAATCTCGATTGCCCAATCATTTTGGCTATTTTTCGCGGTGCCCAATCATTTCGGCTATTTTTCTTTTTACTCGCTGCTTTTTATTGCGAGTTGCCCAATCATTTCGGTTATTTTGCATGCATACATTTTTACTTGCTGATTTTGTTTGCAAGTTGCCCCATCATTTCGGCTATTTCATATGTATTTTTTTTGGCTCGCTGATTTTTTTTTTCACGAGTAGGGGATTTGGGATTTGATACCAATCTTGGCATCAGCATCGCTGCGACTGGAATATTGCCAGGAGCGAATCATCATTTGCCGTGAAAGGACTTGGAATTTGATACCGGTTTAGGCATCAGCATTGCTGCAACTGGGACATTGCCAGGAGCGAATCATCATTTGCCTTGAAAGGGCTTGGAATTTGATACCGGTTTAGGCATCAGCATCGCTGCAATTGGGATATTGGCAGGAGCGAATCATCATTTGCCTCTGTCGATGTTGAACAAAGGTGGCTTAGTAAACAGGGTTAAGGGTCCTGTCGGCTAAGGCTTTTGACTTCATGAGCCGTAAGGGTCTCACAAAGGTATTTCTCCCTACAAGTCATAAGGATCTTGTAGGTGTGTTTTCTCCTTGGGAATCGTGAGGATTCCTAAGTGCATGTTCTCTTATAAGTCGTAAGGATCTTACAAAAGGGTTTTCTCCTTATAAGTCGAGAGGACTTACAAGTGTTGTTTGCTGTACAAGTATATCCCTAGTCACGGATGGGACTTTGTTAGGGAAATATTTATTCGTGCTCGTGGATTGTATACAAGGGTCAATATGAGCCGCTTGTAGGGCAATATCGAAGGTTGTGGGGGTTGCTTAAGAACAGGTTAAGGTTTCTGTAATTTAAGACTTTCAAATCTTATGAGCCGTGAGGGTCCCATAAGAGAGTTCTCCTTACGAGTCGTGAGGATCTCGTAAGTGTAATTTCTCCTTAGGAATCGTGAGGATTCCTAAGTGTGTTGCTCCCTTGTGAGTCATAAGGATCTCACGCGGGTGGTTTCTCCTTACAAGGTCGAGAGGACCCTGTAAGTGTCTTTTAACGAGATTGCGCCCTTTCGGGTTTTCACAAACACTCGCCGGTAGCCCTGCTGTTTTTTACTCACGGAGCCCTTTCGGGTTTTCATCCGTACCCATTTTGCTTATGGACATACCCTTTTTTTTAATTCTTTTTATTCTTTTTTCTAACGAGGTTGCGCCCTTTCGGGTTTTCACAAACACTCGCCGGTAGCCCTACTGTTCTTACTCACGGAGCCCTTTCGGGTTTTCATCCGTGCCCATTTTGCTTATAGACATACCTTTATTTTTTCATTTTATTTTCTTTTTTCTTTTTTCTTTTTTTCTTTTTTGTTTTTTTTTAACCACGCCAGCCTGAGGATGCCGCGGGTTGATAGTAGTTTAACGACGTTTCGGTCATTTGCAAGTTTTAGGACATTGCGGTCCGTCGTTAGTTTAGGGACGTTTCGGTCCGCCGTCACCGTATTTGAGAAGCATCTCTAGTTTACTGACTTTTCGGTCTATGGGGCTTTCCCTATGAATGAGCATGATGCCCCCGGCAAATCCACCTTTTTCGAAGCATGTTGTTGTGGCGGGTTTACTTTCCACTTTTCGGGCAGCGCGAACTTGCCCTGTTGGTATTGGTCTTCAACCCAGTTTTTGAAAACGTAGCAATTACCGAGTGGGTGACCCATTACTCTGTGGTAGGGACAATAGTTAGGATTGTTAACGTCACCTGGTTGCAATGGACGTTTTGGATCTGGCAGAGTGATAAGCCCGCTGCGCACTGCTAGCTCGAACAATCTCTTTGTTTTATCTTTGGGAAACGAGTAAGGACGTTTCAACTTCTCATTGAGGTATCGCGGCTTGTTGTTTTGACGGCAAAACGGTCTCGGGTTACTCGGCTGTTGTTGAGTGTTGGCAACAAAGGCCGTTTTTTCCTTTTCCTTTCTCATTTCGTTTGCTCCGTCGTTTGCGGGTCCGAGATTCTTTCCGGATAGCGTGAGATTGTACTACTGAACGTTCTCACAACTCTCCAATTCTTTTGTTTTAGAAATGAATTCCTTGAAGAGAGGGTTTGTTGGGATAAAAATTTACACCCCGGTTGACCAAATCAAAATCAAAGTCAACCCCAATCCAAGTGGGCCCAAGCCCAGATCCAGTGGGCCCATGCCCGGGTCGAGCCCGAACATGAAGCGGCCGGCCTCCCTCCATGCCAAGATAAAAAATTTTGCAATAAATAATTTTGTTGTATTTATTTTATTTTATTTTATTTTATTTTATGGATAAATGTAAGAAAAATAGGCATAAAGCCAAATTTTTGTAAAGCCCATGGCTTATGTGCAAAAAAGAAATGGCACATGAGCCATGAGATAGGCAAAATGCCATTTTGTGAAGCCCAAGGGGCTATGTGTAAAGTGTATGGCCTATAAAGGCAAAGATAATGAAATAATCTCACAACTTTTTTCTCTCTCAAAAAAAAAAGTTTCAGAGCTGAGCTCTTGCTTCCATCTTCAAGGTTCCAAAACCTTCTTTTTTGAATTAAATCAAGAGTTTTACTCTTCCTTTTTCAAAACTAAATAGTTTTCCACCACAAAACCCATTAAGGGGAACTCAGATCTGCCATCAGATCTCAAAAAAGAGAGATTTTGATATCTCACATCCCTTGATCTTCAAGATCCGGCCAAACAACAGGAGGAAGAAGAAGAATATCTTTCACTAAATCCCCCCCCCCCAAAAAAAGAAGAAAAACACACTCAGGAGTCCAACTCCTCTCTGATTTCTCTTCAGAGAAATCTTTTAGGCCAAAAGCCTCTTTTTCTCGCCGGCGCTCAAGCGCAGAGCGCCCACGTGCCGACACGTGGCGCGCTTGCGCTCAAGCGCAAGCGCTCGAGCGCAAGTCGCCCCCGTGCCGACACGTAGCGCGCTTGCGCCCAAGCGCTCAGCGTCCGAGTGCAAAGCGCCCACGTGCCGACACGTGGCGCGTTGCGCTCCAGCACTCTGCGCTCGAGCGCAAAGCGCCCACGTGCCGACACGTAGTGCGCTTGCGCTCAAGCGCTGGCCCCACGCATCC
Source organism: Agapanthus africanus (assembly GCA_030015575.1). Taxonomy (NCBI): domain Eukaryota; kingdom Viridiplantae; phylum Streptophyta; class Magnoliopsida; order Asparagales; family Amaryllidaceae; genus Agapanthus; species Agapanthus africanus. The sequence continues at coordinate 426,544,331 of JASDDO010000029.1, forward strand.
TTTGGATGTCTTTTTCCTTTTTATTTATATATGCATGTGTATATATACATATGTATACAAATGTACACATACACATACTCCGCGACACTTTCTCCCTCAAAATTTTTTTTGGGCCGGGGCGCTGCCCCGAACCCCGCAAGGGGGCTGCTAGCCCCCTTGACCCCCAGCCCGCTATCCGGGTAGCGGGACCCCCGTAAAAACTCTGCGTGGCTCTCGATATATCCAAAACCCCCCCTTTTTTTAAAAAAAACACATGCACACCGCACATTGAGTTCGCATGACCAGTTAACCCGTTAATCGGAGGTTCCCTCGCCCCAAAGGCGAGGGGTAATTAACGGCGGCTTAGTCCGCGGCTGCCGGAGATTCGGATCCCCACAATCATTAAACCCCAGCCTACCCTAGGCAGAGGGAATCTGTAGTACGCTTGACAAGCGTGCGCGTATTCCCATCTCAATGGGGTGACGAAAAACACCCTACAGATTCTGGCACGCCCGGTGGGACACTCTCTTCTCCTATATTTCGGGTTAAACGTTCATGCGAACTCAATCAATATACATACCTGTATTTATACTAAAAATAATGCTTTTTCATGCAGATTTTCAAGCAATCAACCTTCGACGACAATGTCTCCCCAGACGAATTCAGCTTCCAACGTGACCCCGATTCCCTACGTGGTCAAGATCAACGCTCGTGTGGTTCTCCCCGCAAGCCTCAGTCGACAGTGGGAGGAACTGCCCCGCCAATTTGGCTCCGTCCTCATCTACCCTGCCGGAAGCGCTCATCTAGTGGAGATCCCGGCGGAACAGGTGGCCAAGCCGGTCTCAAGGGGCAAGAGGCCGAATGTCGTGATCGCCAAGGCACCACAACCGAAACTGAAGACGGTATCTGAACGATTCTCTGGTGCTCCAGCCGGGGGCAAGAACTTCGGTACAAAGGGCAACATCAAATGTTGCGGACGAGCCCAGGCGATGACTCCAACAAACGCACAATCGAGCATATCTCCAAGGCCCTCCATCAACCGGTCTGCGGCGTCTTCCCAAAGAGCCGAAGTCTGCCAGGTGCTTAGAACAGAAAAGTTAAGGCAGAAACGGCTTAGGTATCGAGCCAACAAGAGGGCCAAGGCTTCGGCCAAATGGAATCATGTGAAGTTCCAAGTGTAAGGTTGTCCCGCGACGACGGCTGAGTCGGACGTAAGAATCGGCAATTCCTTCGAGCCTCTGAAGCGGGTTCAGAAAAACGCCAGGACCGCCAGAATCAAGAAGACAGCGGTCCGAACAGTGCAACAAAGAGACGTGTCCCGGCCCCAACAGAAAAAGTACGACACTGTCTCTTCAAGAGTCTATCAAGCACTCTGTGTCGCCCGAAAGCAGCGGGGCAAACCCAGAAAAGAAGCGCCAGCACCATTCAAGAACCTGGTTAGGCCAGCCGCCTTCAATCGACTACCAGCTACCAAAGCAAGGGGGTCAAGACAGCGATCCGTGAAATCAGCCGCCAATGATAGAAAGACGGCCGGATATATCGTCCATACGGTCTATATGGCGGGCGGGCGCCCCAGCGACAACCTTCGCAGCAAAAGCAAGGACGGGGCCACCACATCCCAAGCCCAACCTAGCCTAAATGTAGTTGCCGCCGCCCAAGAACAGCCGCCCCTGCTGGATGAAGAAAACCCTCTCGATGAGGATGATAGGCAGATAGACCCCTCGGTTCATGTAAAGTCAAGCTCGGACAGCGAGGAAGAGCCGACTTTCCGCCCCAGGACTGCGGAGCAGGAGCTGCTTCAAGAGCTTCGAAAACAGCTCAGGAGCAAAGATAAAGAGATGGCCAAGCTCTATTCGAAGATTGACGACTTAACGAACGTGGTGATGCAGCTTACGACTCAAATTGCTCGAGCGCCTCCCAATCAGGCACAAGCCGCTACTAATCAGCCGGGTGATGACAATCCGAGGCAGCCAATGCCTGTTCCTTTGGGACCAAGACTGGTCGAGCCGAATGAAAGCCGGCCACATTCCGCTTCTGGGGACGCCTTGGCCCCAGATAGCACTATCCCGCTAACACAGGATCGGATAATGGATTTGGTCACCAGCAAGGTTAAAACATTGGTGGCCGAAGCTGAAGCTCAGAAAGAAATCGGCAGTAGTGGGCGGCCATATCCTGCGCAGTACGATCTGATTGAATTCCCAAGCGGCTACGTCATTCCTAAGTTCGGAAGATTTGATGGAACGGGGAATGCAAACCAGCACGTCGCCCACTTCAAGGCGTCGTGCGGAAATACAGGGGGCAATGACGCGCTCCTTCTTCGTCAGTTTGTCAACAGCCTGACCGGCGTCGCCTTCGACTGGTATGCGAGTATACCGGACGGGTCCGTCATTACCTTTGCCCAAATGGAGTCCCTGTTCCGGCAAAGGTTCATGAGTGTCAGTGATAAAATCTCCATTGCCGACCTTGTGAGGACTAAGCCGGGGAAGAATGAAAGCAACACCGACTTTATCGCCCGATGGCGTAATCTCACAGTCAAGTGCGAACCGCCGCTGGAGCAGGACCAGTCCGTCAGCCTTCTCATTGGGAACCTCAGCAATTGGATGGTCCCATTCTTGTGTACAGCGGGCCTCAAGACATTTCAGGAGCTAACCAAGAAAGTCCAAATGATGGAACGCTCGAAGCAAGAGTCCCCGCCAGATTCTCAGAGAGAGAAAACTTGGAAAAGCAAGCGGGACGACAACCGTAGAAGTGGGAGTTCCAGCAGTACCAATGTCTTCAGTGCCTCCGACAATGAAGAAAAGCGAAGGGCGGGTGAATCCAAAACCAACCAGTCTCGAAAGCCATTGCTGAGAGGAGACGGGCCTTCCCTAGAGGAGAAGAAGAACAAGGTTTACTCTTTCAGAAGGGACAAGGTCCGTAAGATATTTAAAGATGCCTTGAACAACGGCCTACAACTGCCGGAGTCGAAAAGACCCCAAGAAGCAAAAATGACCGACAATCCTCTGTATTGCCCGTACCACCGAGTAGTGAGCCATGCGATCGAGGATTGCTACATCTTCAAAGACTGGGTCGAGAAGCAGTACAAGGCTGGAGAGATCGAGCTGTCCAAAAGCGTGTTGGTGAACAATCAAGTTGCAACCGCCAACTTTATACAGACAGAAGTTGAAGCCTTCTGGGAGAAGACAGCTAAACCCGCTGCCTTGACAAACAAAACTGACTCATCGCGGCCTCTGTGGAGTATGCACATATCTAATAAGACGAAGAAGATGCTAAAGCTGCTTCAGAAAGAGCCCAAGATGGAATGGGAAGGACGGAAGAAGCCTACCAGTCCAGCTGCCAATGCGACTCCATCAGGCTCAAAATCCAAGAAGCTCAAGAAGAAGAAAAGTGCAGCTCGGCGCGAAAAAGAGTCTGCAGGGAGATCGACCATTCAGAAATATATCGATTCCCTCGAAGAATATGAACAAAAGGAAAGAACATTGATTCAATTGAAGAAGTTCTTCCCTGTATAAGCGGCTGAAATTCTGAAGGAGTTAGAAGAAGACTCCAATGAAGAGATCACAGTGGTGACCTGCTACGCTATCCATCTTGGCAGCGACTCCGAGGATGAGCTCTTTTTTCCCGAAGAGGACGAAGAGCTCGCCACAACGGCCAATCAAATCCAGCTCAGAAGCGGCAGGGCTCTACCGCCAAATCAGGGCAATGCCCCAAAAGGGAAGGAAAAACAAGTCGCTAATGAAGAAGATGGCAGAGAACCGGCTGATGAAAACATAAGTCCTTCCTCGGTGGACTATAATGTCTTGGCGCATCTCCGGAAGCTTCCGTCTCTCTTGAGCATCTACGACGCCTTGGTCCTATCTAAGGAGCTTAGAGATGTTCTCATCCACGCTCTACAAAACCCCGAGCGGTATCAGGCTCACTTTGCGGAAATTAATATGAAAGAAGTCCAGCACGCTTTGCATGCCGCCGCAGTCACATTTAAGGATGAAGACTTGCTACTGGGAACGGCTGAGCATAATCGGCCGCTTTACGTGACCGGGTACAGCGACGGAGATCGAATTAATCGCATATTGATTGATCCGGGGTCCTCAGTGAACATCATGAACTTGCGAACTCTGAAGAGTTTGTCAATGGACGTCCGACACCTGTCAAGGGAAAGGATTGTCATTCAAGGCTTCAACCAAAATTGCCAGCAAGTTCTGGGGTCTATAGCTTTGCCAATCAAATTTGGGGATCTACAAACTGAAGCTAAGATATACGTGATCGACGCCGACACATCTTATAAGATTCTCTTGGGGCGGCCGTGGCTCCACGATTACGGCATCATTCCGTCAACTCTCCATCAATGCATGAAGTATACTAAAAATGGCGAAGAAAGACGCATTGACGGAGACATCCAGCCGTTCGGTGTGCATGAAGTCCGATATGAAGATTCTCGGTACTTTACGAACCACCAAAATTCTAAGCCACAACTGATTAAGGTTAGAACGGCCCCAAGACTCAAAAGCAAATTTGCGCCGACTATCACTTTCAAAAGCAAAAATACCCAAGTGCGCCCGCATTTCGGCAGCGACACTGATGAGTCCGACGCTGGAAGCCCGTCCTTCCGCCAAACTCGCCCTCATTTCGGCAGCGATACGGACGAATCTGTTACTGAAGGCCCATCTAGCAGCAAAGTCCGCCCTCATCTTGGCAGTGACACTGAAGAGTCAGAAGAAGAGGACCTACCGTGCAACAGCTGTGCAGATTGGCCCCCCATGAAGCAAGCGAAACTACGAGAGATATTCGAAGTCACAGAAGGGTCCCTGGCCATCACAAGGGTGCCGGAACGGATGTGCAAAGAGCTCGACGCATTGTCAGTCTCTACCGTGGACCAGCTGAAAACTTTCTACGTGCCCGGGAGGAAAAATGGACAGAAGGGCATCCTGTTTTACAGGTCAAACCCCGTTGTGCACCCGGACGATCTTTCTGTCGCGTGCCTTCCCTATGAGAGAGGCTTAAGGGCCGTCCTCAATCCCAGATACTATGCGCCCGAGATGCGGGAATACTTTAAGAAGTGCGGATGCCGGTTATATCAAACGGAGTCCGAAGCAAAGTTTTACGAAGGGCTATGGTATCCGCCCCAGGTCCGAGCACTCATCGATGGACGAATTCCATATAGACGGGGCATAGGCTACATTCAACCTGATTCCAAAGCGTGCCACATGATCCATGTTGGTGAGGCCAGCGAAAGATCAAATGATGATGACGAGATAGCCGAGCCAGAAGAAGCTCCTCAAGAGCTCGAAGATGGCGGACAAGCAACCTTTGATGAGCTAACTGAGATTGACTTAGGAACGCCCGATAATCCAAGGCTGACCTACATCAGCTCGCTCTTGTCAGAGGAAATGAAAGCGCGGATAATTTCCCTGCTGCATGAGTTCGTCGACTGCTTCGCGTGGACATACAAAGAAATGCCTGGCCTTTCTCCTGAAGTGGCTGTACATAAGTTGGCTATATCTCCTGACGCTAAGCCAGTTAAACAAGCTCCTCGAAGAATGAGAAGGGAACTAGAAGAAAAGGTCATCGAGGAAACTAAGAAACTCATCGATGCCGGCTTCATCAGGGAAGAGAAATATGCTGACTGGATCGCATGCATAGTCCCAGTGAAGAAGAAAAATGGGCAGATCCGAGTTTGTGTCGATTTCAGGGACCTCAACAAGGCATGTCCTAAAGACGACTTCCCGCTACCGGTCATGGAAATGATGGTCGATGACACCTCAAATTATGAACTGTTCACCTTTATGGATGGCTCGTCTGGATATAATCAGATCAAGATGTCGCCTGAGGATGAGAAGCACACATCATTTCGAACCCCGATTGGAATATATTGCTACAAGGTAATGCCATTCGGGCTGAAGAACGCAGGTGCTACATATCAAAGGGCAATGACTAATATCTTTGATGACCTAATCCATAAAGTCGTCGAATGATATGTTGATGATCTGGTCGTCAAGACTAAAGCCAAGGCCGATCATATCCAAGATCTCAGGACCGTTCTCACCAGACTGAGGGAATACGATCTGAAGATGAATCCTCTGAAGTGCGCTTTTGGCGTGTCATCGGGAAAATTCCTGGGCTTCATAGTCCGACATCGAGGGATCGAAGTTGACCCATCAAAGATAAAGGCCATCATGGAGATGCCCCCTCCGAAGAGTCTGACGCAGCTAAGATCTTTTCAAGGCAAGCTTGCTTATATACGGAGGTTTATCTCAAATTTATCGGGGAGATGTAGGCCCTTCTCAAAGCTCATGAAGAAAGAAGCTCCTTTTATCTGGGATGCCGAATGTCAAGCAGCGTTCGAAAGCATCAAACAGTACTTGTTGCACCCTCCAGTGCTGGCCGCTCCCATTCCAAATAAACCGCCGATTCTCTACACTGCCGCGCTGGATGAGTCACTCGGTGCGCTCTTTGCCCAGAATAACGAGGAGGGAAAAGAAAATGCCCTCTACTACCTCAGTCGAACTCTAGTCGGGACGGAACATAACTACTCCCCAATCGAAAAGCAATGCCTGGCTCTAATATTTGCTGTGAAGAAACTGAGACACTATTTGCTCGCTCATCGGGTTATGCTAATCTCCAAGGTCGACCCGCTCAAACACTTGATGACCAAAGCAAGCCTAGCCGGCAGAATGGCAAGATGGGCTGTCATGCTACTTGAGTTTGACATAGTTTATACCCCTCAGAAAGCAGTAAAAGGGCAAGCTCTTGCAGACTTTCTTGCTGCTCATCCCATACCAGAAGGGTCGCCGCTAAATTGTGAGTTACCCGACGAACAAGTGCTGCACCTCGAGGAAGATGAGCCATGTTGGGAGCTCTACTTCGATGGAGCCTCATCAATAAGGGCCTCCAGTAAATCAAGCGTCCCGGAGATAAAGGCAGGGATAGGATTGGTGTTCATCACGCCATCAATGGGAACCCTACGGCGCTCTTTTGCTCTCACCGAGCCTCGCACAAACAATGAGGCCGAGTATGAAGCTCTGATAGCTGGTTTGGAGCTCGCCATAGAAATGGAAATCCGTCGGCTACGAGTTTACGGTGACTCCCAGCTCGTCGTCAACCAAGTGAGCGGCGATTATAAGATATACAAACCCGAATTAGCTCGGTACAGAGGCCGAGTGGTGGAACTCATGAAACGGTTCACTCATATTGAACTAACGAGAGTCCCTAGAGCGTTGAACGGAAAAGCCGACATACTCGCTCGCCTAGCCAAGGAGCTGGCTGATCCTGACATGGATGAAATTCTGATCACCGTCAGGAGCCAAAAAATTCTACCCCCAGTCTCTCTACGAGAAAAGGAAAGCGCGGAACAGAAGAGCAGTCCTGCTGAAGAAGCTTCGACCATCCAAGACGAGCCCGATTGAAGAGAACCCTTCATAAAGTACCTCCGATACGACAAGCTGCCCGAAGAAAAATCTGCGAGGATTCAGCTGAAGAAAAGAGCTCTCCGATACGTGTTTGTAAATGACACGTTATACTGCAGGTCATATGACCAACTCTGGCTCAGGTGTTTGTCATTGGCTGAAGCCCAAAAGGTCATGAAAGATGTTCACTCGGGCGTTTGCGGTGCTCACCAATCTGGCCCCAAGATGCGACTTCAAATCAAACGGCTTGGGTATTACTGGCCCACCATGATACGGGATTGCGGAGAGCATGCAAAGAAATGTTATATCTGCCAAATTCACGGTGATTTTATTCACAAGCATCCCAATCCATTGCATCCTACGGTGGCGTCGTGGCCCTTCGAAGTCTGGGGCACCGACATTGTTGGCCCAATTGATCCTCCGTCATCTAAAGGCCACCGGTTCATACTGGCCGCGACAGACTACTTCTCCAGATGGGCTGAAGCTGTCCCGCTAAAAGAAGTCAAGACAAAAGATATTCTGACATTCTTCCAGCATAATATTCTATACCGCTTCGGTACACCAAGAAGAAACATTTCTGACAATGGGCCTTCTTTCAAGAGCTTCAATGTCTCAAGGTTCGCTACTCAGCACAAGATAGATTGGAGATATTCCTCCATCTATAATCCAAGAGCCAATGGGCTAGCCGAAGCCTTCAATAATACTCTATGCAAGCTCCTGAGGAAAAATGCTTCAGCCAACAAGAGAGACTGGAATCTCAAGCTTTACGAGGCATTGTGGGCATATCGTACTATGCACCGTACTCCAACTCAGTCCACTCCATACTCATTGCTCTTCGGAGTGGAGGCGGTCCTCCCCCTCGAAGTCGAAGTTCCAAGCTTAAGAATGGCCGTCCAACATGAGTTGACGGAGGAGGAAAATGTGCTCCTTCGACTTGAAGAACTCGATGCCCTCGAAGAAAAGAGGCTCACGGTGCAGCAAAGTCTGGAGCTATACCAAGCCCAAATGTCACGGGCCTATGACAAGATAACCCGTCTCCGCGCTTTCAAGAAAGGAATTGGTGTTGGTCCTCAAAAGACCGATCATCCTCAACCGACATGCCAAGTGAAAATTCGAGCAAAACTGGGAAGGACCATACGTCATCGAGAAAGTGTTTGACGGAGGATCCTACCAACTAATAAGCGCCGAGGGAGAAAGGCCCATGCCACCCATCAATGGCCGATATCTCAAAAAATACTACACGTGAATGCTCCAAGTCGCAGGCGAATTGAGCACATCAGCCCTACGGTCTAGATCAGACATCCTGCAAAACCGTATACAATCCACGGGCGTAAATGACCCCTATCTCTCCCAAATCCTGCCGGTGAGACTACTTTCAAAGTCCCACCAGCGGCAAAAAAAAGAGAGGAAATAAAAAAGAAATAAAAAATAATAATAATAAAAGGTATGTCTACAAGCAAAACGGGCACGGATGAAAACCCGAAAGGGCTCCGTGAGTAAAAACAGCAGGACTACCGGCGAGTATGTGAAAACCCGAAAGGGCGCAAACTCGTGAAAAGAGATGAAATGCACTCGCAAAGTCCTCTCGACCTTGTGAGGAGAAAACCCCTGCGTGAGATCCTTACGACTCACAAAGGAGCAACACACTTAGGAATCTTCACGATTCCTAAGGAGAAAATACGCCTGCGGGATCCTTACGACTAGTAGGGAGAAAATGCTTTTATGGGACTGTCACGGCCCATAAAATTGAAAAGCCTTAGGTGATAGGGACCCAAACCTGTCTCCTAAGCCATCGTTCCCCAACGGGCAACGGCAAATGATAAGTCGCTCCTGGCATTTCGCTTCAGTGTTAGCGGTGCTGATGCCGACCAAAAACCCAAAATTCTAAGTCCTCCCAAGGCAAATGATGAGTTGCTCCTGGCATTATTCCAGTGCAGCAATGCTGATGCCAAACAAGATCCAAATTCCAAGTCCCCAAGTGGCGAATGATGAGTCGCTCCTGGTACCATATTCCAGTGTAGCGATGCAGACGCCAACAAATCCCTGAAATCTTTCCGGCCCTACGGTCTGGATCATACATCCTGCAAAACCGTATACAATCCACGGGCGTAAAACAATCCCGATCTCTCCGGAAAAAAAAAGAGAAAAAAAAGGAAGAAGGAAAAAATAAAAATAACGGTATGCCCACAAGCAAAATGGGCACGGATGAAAACCCGAAAGGACTCCGTGAGTAAAAACAGTGGGACTGCCGGCGAGTATGTGAAAACCTGAAAGGGCGCAAACTCGTAAAAAAGAAAAGAAATGAAATGCACTCGTAAAGTCCCCTCGACTTTGTGAGGAGAACATTCCCGCGTGAGATCCCTATGACTCACCAAGGAGCAACACACTTAGGAGTCCCCACGACTCTTAAGGAGAAAACACACCTACGAGATCCTTTCGACTCGTAGGGAGAAAATACTTCTATGGGACCCTTATGGCCCATAAAATTGAAAAGTCTTAGGTGATAAGGATCTAAACCTGCCTCCTAAGCCATCCATTCCCAAATCCTCTCGGGGCAAATGATGAGTTGCTCCTGGCATTATTTCAGTGCAGCAATGCAGATGCCAAACAAAAACCAATTCCCAAACTCTGTCATGACAAATGATGATTCGCTCCTGGTACCATATTCCAGCGTAGCGATACTGATGTCAACCCAAATCAAAATCAATAAGTCAACTCCCACTCCGACACCGCAGAAAGCGGAGCAAGTCAGAATCCAATCTCGACACCGCAAGAAGCGGAGCAAGTCAAGTCTACCCCTGACACTGCAAGAAGCAGAGCAAGTCAAATCAAGTATCGACCGTCCACGTCGCAAAAATGGCAGAACCGACCGTCCACGTCGCTAAAATGGCAGCACCGACCGTCCACGTCGCTAAAATGGCAGAACCGACCGTCCACGTCGAAAAAAGGGCAGCATCGACCGTCCACGTCGCTAAAATGGCAGAACCGACCGTCCACGTCGCAAAAAGGGCAGTATCGACCGTCCACGTCGCTAAAATGGCAGAACCGACCGTCCACGTCGCAAAAAGGGCAGCACCGACCGTCCACGTCGCTAAAATGGCAGAACCGACCGTCCACGTCGCAAAAAGGGCAGCATCGACCGTCCACGTCCCTAAAATGGCAGAACCGACCGTCCACGTCGCAAAAAGGGCAGCATCGACCGTCCAAGTCGCAAAAAGGGCAGAACCGACCGTCCACGTCGCTAAAATGGCAGAACCGACCGTCCACGTCGCTAAAATGGCAGCACCGACCGTCCACGTCGCTAAAATGGCAGAACCGACCGTCCACGTCGCAAAAAGGGCAGCATCGACCGTCCACGTCGCTAAAAGGGCAGCAACGACCGTCCAAGTCGCTAAAATGGCAGCATCGACCGTCCAAGTCGCAAAAAGGGCAGCACCGACCGTCCACGTCGCTAAAAGGGCAGTATCGACCGTCCACGTCGCTAAAATGGCAGCATCGACCGGCCGCGTCGCAAAAAGGGCAGCACCGACCGTCCAAGTCGCTAAAATGGCAGCATCGACCGTCCCAGTCGCAAAAAGGGCAGCGCAGGATTCCTACAAAGCGGGAACCAGATTACTCCGGGCCAGGGAAACGTCTATCACAGACACTCCGTCTCGAATACATGTCAAGCAACGACCGTCCATGTCGTAAAAAGGGCAGTGCCAGCTTCCCAAAAAGTGGGAACCAAATCAGGTCCCCTCCAAGTAAAAGAAGATTCATCAATTTCATGCATACGACCCACATGTGTGGTGTGTATTTATTGATGGGGGGCAATTTGTTGGGGTAAAAATTTACACCCCGGTTGACCAAATCAAAATCAAAGTCAACCCCAATCCAAGTGGGCCCAAGCCCAGATCCAGTGGGCCCATGCCCGGGTCGAGCCCGAACATGAAGCGGCCGGCCTCCCCCCATGCCAAGATAAAAATTTTTGCAATAAATAATTTTGTTGTATTTCTTTTATTTTATTTTATTTTATGGATAAATGTAAGAAAAATAGGCATAAAGCCAAATTTTTGTAAAGCCCATGGCTTATGTGCAAAAAAGAAATGGCACATGAGCCATGAGATAGGCAAAATGCCATTTTGTGAAGCCCAAGGGGCTATGTGTAAAGTGTATGGCCTATAAAGGCAAAGATAATGAAATAATCTCACAACTTTTTTCTCTCTCAAAAAAAAAAAGTTTCAGAGCTGAGCTCTTGCTTCCATCTTCAAGGTTCCAAAACCTTCTTTTTTGAATTAAATCAAGAGTTTTACTCTTCCTTTTTCAAAACTAAATAGTTTTCCACCACAAAACCCATTAAGGGGAACTCAGATCTGCCATCAGATCTCAAAAAGTAGAGATTTTGATATCTCGCATCCCTTGATCTTCAAGATCCGGCCAAACAACAGGAGGAAGAAGAAGAACATCTTTCACTAAATCCCCCCCCCCCAAAAAAAGAAGAAAAACACACTCAGGAGTCCAACTCCTCTCTGATTCCTCTTCAGAGAAATCTTTTAGGCCAAAAGCCTCTTTTTCTTGCCGGCGCTCAAGCGCAGAGCGCCCACGTGCCGACACGTGGCGCGCTTGCGCTCCAGCGCAAGCGCTTGAGCGCAAGTCACCCCCGTGCCGACACGTGGCGCTCTTGCGCTCCAGCGCAAGCGCCCGAGCGCAAGTCGCCCCGGTGCCGACATGTGGCGCTCTTGCGCTCAAGCGCAAGCGCTCGAGCGCAAGTCGCCCCCGTGCCGACACGTGGCGCTCTTGCGCTCAAGCGCAAGCGCTCGAGCGCAAGTCGCCCCCGTGCCGACACGTGGCGCGCTTGCGCTCGAGCGCAAGTCGCCCCCGTGCCGACACGTGGCGCGCTTGCGCCCAAGCGCTCAGCGTCCGAGCGCAAAGCGCCCACGTGCCGACACGTGGCGCGTTGCGCTCCAGCACTCTGCGCTCGAGCGCAAAGCGCCCACGTGCCGACACGTGGTGCGCTTGCGCTCAAGCGCTGGCCCCACGCATCCTTTGGATGTCTTTTTCCCCTTTATTTATATATGCATGTGTATATATACATATGTATACAAATGTACACATACACATACTCCGCGACACTTTCCCCCTAAAAATTTTTTTTGGGCCGGGGCGCTGCCCCAAACCCCGCAAGGGGGCTGCTAGCCTCTTGACCCCCAGCCCGCTATCCGGGTAGCGGGACCCCCGTAAAAACTCTGCGTGGCTCCCGATATATCCAAAACCCCCCTTTTTTTTAAACAAAACACACGCACACCGCACATTGAGTTCGCATGATCAGTTAACCCGTTAATCGGAGATTCCCTCGCCCCAAAGGCGAGGGGTAATTAACGGCAGCTTAGTCCGTGGCTGCCGGAGATTCGGATCCCCACAATCATTAAACCCCAGCCTACCCTAGGCAGGGGGAATCTGTAGTACGCTTGACAAGCGTGCGCGTATTCCCATCTCAATGGGGTGACGAAAAACACCCTACAGGGTTGAGGGCGGCTTCTTCGTCAGAATCGCCTTTAAAGGTGAGAACTCGTGATCCCCCGGGCTCATCCCTATGACAATTGCCGGCAACTCTTTTATGCTCATCTGTCGTATTTTTTCGCTGTCTACGAGCTTCCCGCTTTATTCTATTGACGTGTTGTTTATGAGCAACATATCCTTGCCACCAACACTTAAAGGAGTTGCAGTCTTCAGTAGGATGTGCGATCCTCTGATGATATAAGCAGAAGTTAGGACGTACGTCCGTTTCATCAAAATGTATACCACCAGGAGAATTTTTTCTGAAAGAGGGCGGCCTCATCCCTATTGATATGTCTTTGGCGAATCGTTTCCTTGTCTTGATCCTTCTTTCATTTGCTGCGGATGTACTTTGATCTGGTGGGAGTGTTTCGACCCTTTTGTCCAGTCGCCGGCGTTTGGCCTTTTCAAATATGGCCATCTCACGCTCCCGGTCGGCTTTACTTTTCAGACGAATCTCATTCAGGAAGGCATCGATCATCTCGTCTGACGGCCACAGAAGTTCTGGTTCAGGATCCGCCCCCGGTTTCTCGGTGCAAGGAGCCTCTTTATCATCTATCAAGGAGTGAGAGATCACATGACAACTTGCTACGTAGTCCTCAGATTCATCTGATGAGTCTTCTCCATCGTTTTCATCCTCGAGGACGTGGCTGAGAAAATCTTGGAGCGTGATTGGAATCCGCGCCTTCTGGTTATACTCTTCCAGCGTGTCAATCTGTTTCTGAAAATCCGTGCGCTTGTTGCCAGGCTTCACGGGCTTCTTGGATTTCTCCTTCTTTTTCGAAGATTTCGACGGCTGGGTGTGAATGCTTTGGCTATCACCACCAATATTTGGAATTGGGCGCGGCTTCAGCATCCTCTTGATGATCTCAGGTTCCAACGGGTTCTTCCATATAATCGCCGGGCACGTCTGAAGATCATTTAGCATCTTTTTGGTCTCGGCCGAAAGAGCCACCCCCCATGGAGCTTCCTCAACAAAAGAGCATGTTGCCCCCGGTGTATTTGTCTTCTTAGGAGTGTGAGGCTGTGGCGGGTTCACCTTCCAGTTTTCGGATAACGCGAACTTGCCTTGTTGGTACTGATCCTCGATCCATCCCTTAAAGACGAAGCAATTTTCGATTGGATGGCTTACCGCTTGGTGGTAAGGGCAGTAATTTGGATCGTTGACATCGCCTGGCTGCAACGGACGTTTTGGATCCGGCAGATTGATGAGTCTGTTGTGCACTACCAGTTCGAACAGTTTCCTCGTTTTATCCTGGGGGAACGAGTAAGGACGTCCCAGTCTCTCCTCGAGGGATAGGCATGGATGCACGTTGTTTTGGGGAATAACCGGCTTTAAGTTGCTCGGTTGTTGTTGAATGTTGGCGACGAAGGTTGCTTTCCCTTTGCCTTTTTCATTCTAAGGCTCTGTCTTTAAAGAGGAAGGCCTATGGCCCATCTGGTCCATTTGGGCCAGCTTGTCAATCAAGGCCTGGAAGGTGGTCGGCTTGAAGAACATCATGAACTGTGAGATGGTTGCTTGCGGATCAAGGGTACCCACAAACATGCCTACTGCAGGAGCCTCTTCTATGCGTTGTTCGCATTTCGACCATAGGTTCCGCCATCGTGTTGCGTATTGGACCCACGTTTCGCCTGGCCTTATCCTGGCATTAATCAGTGCTGTTATCGGGGTGCGTCTACTAGCACTCGCGAATCTCTGTGTAAACAGCAGCTCCATCTCCGTAAATGTCTTGATAGAGTCATTTGGGAGTTCAGAGTACCACTCAAATGCCGTTTCCGACAGGCTGCTAACAAACTGGCGGAGCAGCAATTTATCATTACCTCCAGTGTTGCCGCACATGGCTCTAAATTGAGTGACGTGCTGATGCGGATTTCTCGTCCCCTTATATATGTGGAACTTAGGGATCGTATATCCCGGCGGGTAACTAATTTGGTCATACCAGCCCGGATAGGGTCGTCCGGTTCTAGTAATTTGCCCAGCCGCTTCATTTGCCTGGTGAGATCGTATTTGTTGAGCTATATGGTCATCCAGTGCGGTCTTGGAAATGGTTTCTTTCTTGGCTGCTGAAAGAGCTGGAGGAGGATTCGATGTCTCTCCTTTGTCATCTTCAAGGACAATCGGAGGATCTTCAGCAGGAGGATCTTGCTGGATCATCATCCCTACCATATCTTGGAAGAGAAACGCCATTTGTTTTATGTTAGCCGCTTGCTCCGCGGCTTCTTTGTCCTTCTTTTCGAGGACTTTGCGTAGGTAGTCAGCGTCAGTTTCTTGTTCATGACGCTGCTCTGATGATGCCTCCGAGCTTTCTTTTGGCCCGGTAAGTGCGGCCATTGCAGTCATCATTTCCTGAAGCCTCTGTTGCTGCTCCTGGGCTCTGGTCACGGATCGGGTGAGTGGTCGGTGACCCATCGAAGCTTGGCTATCCTCTTTCCCGGATGCCATATGAACAGTATGCACCACTATGCCCCCAGACTTGGGGCGTTTGTGCTCAGCGCTTTTACGGTTCGCCATGTTCACAGGGGCTTTTTGCGGCCTCTTTTTCTTTTGAGTGATTGACGTTGAGGAAGCCGTTGCAGTAGGCACCCATCCAGCTATTGCTTTTTCTGGCTTGACAGAGTAGTCTTTCTCCTGCCGAACCTTCATCTTTTTCTGTTGGCTAAGATAGTCTTGATCAATCACCGACTCTTGGATCTGTCGCCAGACCTTGTAAATTTTAGAGGGTAGCCGTTGAGGGGGTTGCTCCAGCTTCTTCTCTGGAGTATCCTCCACAGGTGAAGGAGTTCTCTTCAGCATCGCAGTAGGAGAGTTTCTGCGCACCGTGTTCAGCAATTCAAAACTGTTCCCAGTTGGAACAGCAGCATTGACTTCCACTGTTAGGGCTGGTGGAGTTAGC
The DNA here is from genome assembly GCA_030015575.1 of Agapanthus africanus. Taxonomy (NCBI): domain Eukaryota; kingdom Viridiplantae; phylum Streptophyta; class Magnoliopsida; order Asparagales; family Amaryllidaceae; genus Agapanthus; species Agapanthus africanus. Next base: position 426,560,142 of record JASDDO010000029.1, read on the forward strand.
CCAGAGGGAGAGTTGCCTCCAGCCTTCCTTACTCGGCGCCAGTGGCGACGTCGAGCGTGTCGTACGGATGGAGTCACCTCCATTGTTGGATAAGCTTCTTCATGCCCCCTGCTTTGAGGAGAGACTGTTATTGGTGCCAGCCTATCGAAGACTGATGCCCGTTGAGAAGCAATGTCTAATCTGTCAAAGACAGACCTCTGAGCAGGGGAGGCAGCTTTGAGGACCTCGCCTGGAGCAGCAACCGGAATGGCCAGCCTTGTAAAAACTGACTTCTTGGAAGGAGGAGCCTTTCCAATGATTTCGTCCGCTTGAGCCGGGATGGCTATCCGCTTTGGGATGGCAACTTCGGGTATCGCGGGCTTGTAGACGCTCTGGCCCAATCTGCTGAAAACCGAGGTATTGAAGTTGGGAGACCCGTTGAGAGGGGTTGCGGCAGTGGTAAGCCGATCAAAGACCGACTTCTTTGGGGATTCTTGCAATGTCATTGTGGCATTGAAGCTCAACGGTGGGAGCATGGTCCCGAAGAATAATCCAGTGGTGGCCTGAGTTACCTGCTCCACTGGTATCTTGAAAAGGGAGGCTGCTTGGGGCCCATAAGTCACTCCTCCAGCAAGGACCGAGCGAGAGTTGCGGTTGCAGGCAGTGCAGTTTGAAGCCATTGATCTTTTGTTTTCTGCACGGAGCAAGACACCAAATCTTAGTACCTCGAATCCACAGGCAACCACAGTAAACCGTGATTCGTTCGCAAACACGACACACGAAGTGTGGAGTGGAAAGAGAAAAAGGTCCTACCGGGCGTGCCAGAATCTGTTCCCCGCCGAACGGCGGCCGAGACATGGACGTCTTGCCTAAGGTTCGAGGCAGATGCTATTTGGTTTTATCCGTCCACCTCTCCGAAGATGCCAAGTTGATTTATGGCACCGTGTATCGGAGGTTTTGACGGATGCGACCGATGTAGCAGACTTCGTCAGATTCCCCCTCGTTTGAGGGGTTTTTTTTATTGTGGGGACGCTCTTCCCTGCAGGCGCAAACCCCTGCAGTTAATTACGCTACCGCATCGCGGTAACAACTTTCTCCTTCTCCAGCCGGTCACTTCGTGTCGTGGGTGTTTGTTTTGTTTGTGGTTGCCCGTGGATTGTATACGGAGACTAATTTATGTCGTCGCCCGTAGGACGTGAATTAGTCCAAATCCGTGTTTTCTTAGATTTGGGTTTGGGGTTTTGGTTTGAGGATACGTTAGCCGTTTTTGAGGCTAAGATCAACTCAAACGTTTGTTAAGGATACGTTAGTCTAATTTGAGACTAAGATCAACTTAACGGGATCGTTTAGATCCGACAAAAGAGCGTTTGGGCTCTATTGTTCCAGTTTAGGGACATAGTGGTCCATTGCATGTATGGCCATCGGGACCCGTCACCTCTCTGACGACGTTGAAGGATTACAACGACAGATGTCAGAGGAGTTCAGAGATGTACCCTTGAACCAATGTTGGTTGGGAGATTCATAGTCCAATTTGGGACTAAAGTCTGTTTGAAGAATACGTTAGCCATTTTTGAGGCTAAGATCGACTCAATCGTTTGTTAAGGATACGTTAGTCTAATTTAAGACTAAGATCAACTTAACAGGATCGTTTAGATCCGACAAAAGAGCATTTAGGGGCTCTATTGTTCCAGTTTAGGGACATTGCGGTCCATTGGTAGTTTAAGGACATTGCGGTCCATTGGTAGTTTAAGGACATTGCGGTCCAATACCAGTTTAAGGACATAGTGGTCCATCTTCCAGTTTAGGGACATAGTGGTCCAATACCAGTTTAAGAACATAGTGGTCCATCTTCCAGTTTAGGGACATAGTGGTCCATTGGTAGTTTAAGGATGTTGCGGTCCATTGGTAGTTTAAGGATGCATAAGTCCATGGGTTTAAGGACCCCACAGTCCATATGGGTGTGTTTAAGAACGCATTAGTCCGTTAGTTTAAAGACGCATAAGTCCACGGGTTTAAGGACCCCACAGTCCGTGTTGATGTGTGGTTGTCGGGACCCGTCACCTCTCTGAAGACGTTGAAGGATTACAACGACAAATATCAGAGGAGTTCAGAGATGTACCCTTGAACCAATGAGTTGGTTGAAAGAGCAGATGTGCTCAGTTCAAGATGATTTGAGGACTTATGGCCAGTTTGGGCTAAGTCTAATTATGTTTGAAATATTGGCCCTTTGTTGGCTCATTGAAGGAGAGGCTTTGCCTCTAGAAACTTAGCCAATTGGGCTAAAGCTAGTGTTAAACACTAGAAACCAACAATGTTGAACACTGGAATTATGATTAGCAAGTTAGTGTTTAACACTAAAAGATAATCAGTGTTAAACACTGGGAACAGAGTTTTCACATTAGTGTTAATCACTAAGAAAATCAGTGTTAAACACTGCAGATAGAGTTTTCCAAATTAGTGTTAAACACTAAGAAAATCTGTGTTAAACACTGCAGATAGAGTGTTAAACACTAAGGAGGGAGGGGTCACGTGCGGACACGTGAGAGCGCCCTGATTTCCCTCATTTTATTCTGCAGGTAAGTGTTTAACACTTTTAATTTCCTGGCCATCACGTGTGGGCACGTGATAGGCATCCATCCATTCGATATTAAAGGGATCTGTTAGGGGTCACGTGGGGACACGTGAGGGCGCCCTAAATGTGAAGCCAGATCTTCTTTGTTTTATCCTCAAATCTGTGAATAAGTGTTAAACACTTTTCATCTTTATTTTAGAGCATCACGTGTTGGCACGTGATGGGGGTTTATGCATCGATAATTACAGCACTTGCTGAGGGGTCACGTGGGGACACGTGAGAGCGCCCAACGCTTCTTTTCTTTTCTTTTTCCATTAAGTGTTAAACACTTTCATTTTTATTTTAGAGCATCACGTGTTGGCACGTGATGGGGATCTGTGCGCCAATTGTTAAAGCATTTGCTGATGGGTCACGTGATAACACGTGAGAGCGCCCAAAGCTTTCATTTCCTTTGCTTTTTCTTTCTGCGTTTTGGGAGTCACGTGGGAGCACGTGAGGTGATGCTTCAAAGTTCTTTGCAGGGGATCTTTTCAAGGGTCACGTGGGGGTACGTGACCCTAGTTCTTTTCATGAACAGAGATCTTTTAAGAATTGAATTCTTTGTAGGATTAAACCCTAATTATGATTTTGGAGGAATTAAATTCCTATTGTGAAAAAATTAAATTCTTATTTAGGATAAACCCTGATTTCTTTTTAAAAGAATTAAATTCCCAGATATGTAAAAGAATTAAATTCTTGATTAGGGTTAAACCCCAGTTTCATTTTAGGAGGAATTAAATTCCTGTGAGTTTGGGAGAATTAAATTCTCAAAACTCAATTCCCCTTCTAAGTTTAGGATCTGCATGGCAGGATCTCGACCCGATGAGAATTAAATTCTCATCCTATGGGGAGATGTGCTCTATGCAGATCTTCAACCAGAAGAAGAACTAAGTTCTTTTTTTTATATATATAAGAGTTAAACTCTTGGATTTTGAGAATTAAATTCTCTTTTAAAGCCTCTCTTTTCTTACCTAGGGTTTTTCTTTTGCAGAGAATTAAAATTCTCCTTTCTTTTCTTCCCTCTTGAGAATTAAATTCTCCTCTCTCTGTTTTTCTCTCAAAAAAGTAGATCCCCCCTCTTCTCTTCTTGGCTCCTATTTATAGGACAAGGAAGAGAACCAATTTGTTTAGTAAATCTCTCATTAAGAGATTTGATCTGTATGTTGAGAGATTTGATTTGCATTCATCATTAATCTGGGCCTTTAGATTATTCAGTGAATTTTATTCACCGTGGATTTTAAATCCAAAAGATATTCTATTTGATATTCTGGTGAGATTTTCAGGGAAATCTTTCCTTGTCCAAGATTTTTCCATAAATTGGTGATTTTTAATCACCCTTGGATCTTTAATCCAACGGTCCCCATAATCCTTTTCCATTTGGAAAGATTTAGAAGCTTTTAGAATTTTAATTCTATTTCGAAAGATTTAAATGATTTTTTTTCAGAATTTAATTCTGTTGAACAACAAGGCTTTTACAGCCAGTCACGTGTTGCCGCGTGACCCCCAATTGAGTTCTTTTCTCAGTGTTTACTTACGCTTCAGTTGTAACCATCACGTGTCAACACGTGACCATTGGTCACGTGTGAGCACGTGACACCTCATTGAGGTATTTCTTTCAGCAGTTTGTTTATGCTTCAGTTTTAACCATCACGTGTCAACACGTGACCATTGGTCACGTGTGAGCACGTGATTCCTGATTTTTAATCAGGGAACAGATTTTAGAATTTAATTCTATTCATTATTTTAGAGGCCTTAAAAGCCCATCACGTGTCTGCACGTGACCCATGGTCACGTGTGAGCACGTGATGCCCCATTGGGGTCTTTTCTGAGTTTTTATTATATTTTTTAACTCCTCCAGCGGGTTCTTAAAAGTCCATCACGTGTGGACGCGTAATTCCTCATAACTTTTGATCCCGGATGAATTATGAGGCCCATAATATATCAAATCGAAGGGTTTTTCGAGCCGCTTTCGATACCATCAGAATTTATCTGTTTCTCATTTGGGAGTTTGTCAAAAAGACAGCCCGAAAGATACTGGTTCGCATTTCCTTAAGCATATCGCTGCCATTTGATACCTTGGACTCTTTTGCGCAGAAATTTTTGGCGGGAACACTATCTGGTTTATCTTTATCATCTTATACTGCTTTAGGTGACCTTACGAGTCACTATTACTCGTTGATAGAGCCCCTAGGATTCTTGCTTGACTACCAGCAGTATGAGGGCAATCATATAAGTGAGAGCTGGAGTCTATAAGCACATCCTTAAAAGGTCCCTAGTCGTGGGAGTTTCGAGACAGGGCATCGATACTCCGGAGTAGACTAGTGTATACAGTCGAGACCCCGAAAAGGGGCGGTGGCCGGTCTCACAAGCCACTGGTGTCAGTTGGTTCACCTAAGATGTATACATGTGCTTATTAGGTTATGAGTACACCGGACAGGACTCGCCGGGAACCTGCTAGTTGAGATTATACCTGATGTCAGATAGCAGTTCCCTGGTGACATGTGTACAGGTTAGTTCATCGACCTGAGATTGTCATTTGTCTCGTGTGAGTTCCCACTGTGCTTTGATTACTACCCTACCACGCTCAAAGGAGACGTGCAAACAGGTTTTAGTTGGGTACAGTCCCGAGCCACATGGAGGCAGTGAGCGGATCTGCAGGGGTTCGTCTCTCCCGGTATTGGGGGTGAGGTCGCGCTGTGTCTAGGAGAGCCAGAACATGAAAAGTCCTTGGCCAAGACAGGAGATTTGCTGGTAGGTATTCCAGTAGTATCTCAGGGTGTTCTGGGCTACACTCCGACACGACTTGTACCGCTTTTGGGGGTCTGACTTTTACCAACCCCCTGGGCCCGCCATGCGATGCTCATAGACGAACGGACCGGACTGTACGGATATTGTCACTGACAGGCTCAGTAGGGTGTCAGGATGAGTTCGCTCATCGACGTCCCTTTTAGTCAATAGTTGGTAGCCCGTCACGTATGGCTAATACCTCTGACGTGCTAGTGGTTAAATCCACAGCCATAGTATTGACGAGTCTTTAGAGTCCACCACACACACAGTTACTCAGGTTTCGGGCGAAACGCTGTAGAGACCATATGGAGATATGGCAGGGTTCAATCAGATACGTGCGGTAATACACGGATCGTGATCGGACGGTTTTTACTAGCCGGCTTTGGCTTAAGCCGGATCCTAGTATTAGATAGTGTAGTTTTGTCTCTTTGCATTTGTGTTCAGTGGGAATACAAATGCGGACATGTATATGCTGTCGCGGGGTTTTCCTGTAATTTATTACGGGATCAGTTTTCTGAAGTTGCCAGTTTGCATTCCGTTCCGGCCGGTTTTCCATTGTTCTTTAGCGGCCGGACTTTCCGATGGAGGGGGTAATTTGCAATTGTGCAAATTACTTTTTGTGGAGGGGTTTCTTACATATTTGTGGCTTCATGATTGTTTATTCATCATGAGATTCTTTTCTTGTCCATTCTTTGCTTTCATGTGATGGTTTTGTGATTTGATGAGATGAGAAGTGGGTGTGACTTTATTCTTGCATTATCTTTTCTTTTCTCCTCTTGTTAATTATCCATCATTCATTTTTCCCACCCACTACAAGAGGGGCCGGCCATATCCTAGAGGAGAGGGTGAGAGGAATTCATTTTGTGGGAAAATGATCATCTCTTTTGGTTTGCTTCGAAAACCCTCACTACTCTCCAAAGTTCTTTCTTGATCCCTCCATACATGGCAACTTCTAACCCTCAAGAGACATAGCCTACTACACTATATCTACAGCAAATCTTGGACGCGTCGGCTAGCCAACTTCGCGCCCGAGTTGCCTCGGTCCAGAGGTGGGAGCCCGTAAAAGTATTCGGCTACGTGGTGCCCTTTCCGACGAGGACGTGACGGACGGAGATTTCGCAGGAGATCGGAGTGGAGACGAAGACCAAAGGACACGGATCGCTTGGTATACTTCTCTACTCTTAATTTAGTTTTCTAGTTGCTAGGTTAATGGCCCGATCCGGGATAAAAGTGCGCGGTGGTGCCGGTTTGCTAGTTTGCAAAATTTTTGTTTCCGCGTTTCCGGTGTCGGATCGACGGCCGGGACGCCGCCGCGGACTTACATTGGTATCAGAGCCACGCCGTTAACCTTGCCTAGCTTGCTCTAGTATGTTTAAAGCTCGATCGAACGGATTTTTCCGAAAACCCGATTTCAAGTGTACAAATTTCTGTCGAAATTTTTTTAGCTCCAAAAATTTTTCAAGGTGTTGCAGAAACATGTGCAGAGAATTCTAAGAACACTGCAAAAATTTGGTGACCTAATTCGTCTATACGGCCGCGGAACCGCGGCCATAACCCCACGTTGGCCGCGGTTCTGCCGCAGTAATATAGCTTCGTTGCACCATTTTTTTTCCAGTGGGTCCTAGTCTGAGAAATGGGGTTTTTGGAACATTCTTTTTGGGCCCAGATTTTCTGTATGTGCTACAGTACTGCTTGGGGCCCACTTCGGTGAATTTGTTCGATCGGATATTTTAAACATGCTAGTTCACAATATTTACATTATATCTGCGACCGTGAATGTCATTCGATCGGTAAATCCAGTCTATCTGCTATAGCCCTTTTAGACGGATTTGCGAACGTGACATTCACGTTGATGTTCTGTGTTGTGCTGTGATGTTGCGGATCGGTCGTGGGGGATAGCCTGGTTGCAGTGGTAGTACATTTTTGTTTTATATGTACATTTGATATTGCGGGGCGAGCGTCCGACATGTGGACTGCCGTCACTGCCTGTTTGTATTATTCTTTTGGGGCACGACCAGGTCGAGGTCGATGTACCCGTTGTATGTATATTTTACTTTCTATACTAGGATTACCCCGCGGAGGGGTGCACGGATAGCCGGGTTCTAGAGGGCAACAAGCCCGCATCTCATGGCGTTGAGACGGAGGGGGCTTTACTCTAGAATTGGCGGGCTATTCGCCGCACTCGTAGGGGGTATAGGTTGACCCAGGAGGGGTGCCCAAGTTACCGGATTCCGTGAAGTGCTGCGTGGTCCATTCACGTTGCTGAAGGAGGCTGCCTCGCTTCAGGTTTTGGCGGGTAACTTGCCGCGCCCGTAGGGGTCTAGGATTTCATTGCACAGGCTATCCACACGACCAGGAGAACGTCGGGTTTCAGTAGCGGCTCTGTGAAACCCGGGGATCCCAGATATCTGTATTATTCTGTAATGCTGTACATTTATGTGATATTGCATTTTATCACGCCTTGAGCGAAAATTATATATTATATATATACTAGTAGATGTTGTATATGTTTTGCATCCGCGCTAGTCCAGTCCCCGCTCTGTCGTTAGTTAAGTAACCTAACGGGTGATGACGGGACCCAGTGGCGAATGCGGATGGCATATACGTACATCATTATTTTCGTTCTTTTATGGTGTGATCAATTGATGGGACTGCGTTGATTCGGATCAATGCAAGATAAACAAACCTATTCTGATGTTGTTGGAACACTTTTTCAAAAAGCTGTTATTGCAAGGGCGTTCTTTTTTGTTTTGCATCGTGGTATTCAGTTGGAATATCCTGCTCCTCAGTCGACGAGGCAAGGGCCGAGATCCCTTCACCGGGAGTGACCCCTTGGACAAAAGTTTGCGTCAGGGCAATAACTTCACTATAGCCGATTACTTTTGCTTTGCATCGTGGTATTCAGTTGGAATATCCTGCACCTCATTCTACGGGGAAAGAGCCGAGATCCCTTCACCGGGAGTGACCTCTTTAGCAAAGGTTTTCGTCACTATATTTTTATAAAGCTATCCAGTTCCTTCAACGATATCAAGTTCATTACGTTAAAGGTTTTCGCCAGAAACCATTCGTAGCCCTCCGTCGTTTCATATGGGTAGTCAATAGTATTCAAGCTGTGTTTGTTGGCCATAGTCAAAGCACAATGTTTGGTAGCTATTGGGTATTCATATGCTGCATAGATAGATGCGTTGGTTTGGGACAGTCGTATAGCCTTGTTGGCCCTAGTCAAGGGCTTGTACGGGTGGGTTCAAATCAACCTGGACAATGACGGGTAGAACTTGACATGTGACTTATGATTTGTTGGCCTTAGTCAAGGTCATAAGAGCATGGGGCAAAAATCCACATCGGGAGTTTCCAAAGAACTGAAACTTGCCATATATGCGCATACCTTCTGGAGTGTGATAGCGTGAGCGGATTCCGTCACGTTATCATGCGATGATAATTGGATCCCAATTCCCACTGATGAGTTGGTTTACTCCTCGGGTGATCCCGGTTAATTCTTCTTTCAGGTTTGGGAAAGAATTTGACGTTACAGTGGGAGGTTTCCAGATTAGATAAAGTGATAACCATTCTGATCTAGGTTAGAGTGCACGTTGAGTGTTTCTTTTCTCTCTCTCTTTGGAAGCGACCATTGACCCGACCCTAGACTATGACTCAGTGACCAAGTTGACAGAACCTTCTTAACACTGGCTTTTGAATTGTCAGAGTTGCAAACCTCATTGCCACTCCTACTTTTACCCATTTCTTCAGGACACCCTGTATTACTACGAACGTCCACTTCCATTGGACAAAACCATCGTATGGTTATATACAAACTCGAAGGAATTCAAGGATGGTTTTCGGTCCTGGAGAAAACGAATAGGACTATTCAGTTGTCTTTTCCTTTTACCTTCTCTCTCAGATTGCGAGTACTCCTTGGCTTAGGAGATAGTACACCTATTACGCAAATTGGATAGTCTTCTTCCAAACCTCAGGCTGGTGCCGAACGGTGGGGAATGAAGAAAACCAATTAGCCTAAACGGTATACAGAAGGTATTAAGTTAAGACAAAGCAAGAGATTAGTAAAAGGGCAAAGTAAATTGCGACTGCTATTCATGACCAAACCAAGTATTTCTTCGCCAATCCTAAATCACCTTTGTATTTCTCCAGGACACTCCGTATCACTACGAAGATCCTAAGTTTATTGGATAATCCATCGTATGGTTATATACGAACTCGAAAGGAACTTGTTCCAGTTCGGAGATGGATCCTGGTTCAGGAGAAATAGGAATAAAGTTCATTCAGGTGTCTTTTATCTTCACCTTCTCTAGCATTGCGAGTGCTCCTAGGATTAGGACAGTACACCCATTATGCTTATTGGATAGTCTTCTTCCAAACCATAGGCTGATGCCGAACGGTAGGGAAGGAAGAAAACCATTTGGCCTAAAGGGGTGTACAGAAGGTAATGACTAAAGACATAAAAAGGGATTTGGAGAAGTGGCAAAGATTTATACGGTTACAATTGTGAATCTGGATAATGGAAGAGGCATTACTAGGAATACCAGGATACCCCATCGAAACATTTCAATGTTTCAGTTTCACTGTGTACTATTAAAAGAAAACTGATTTCCCAATTAGACACTTGCTCCAGGGTATGTATTTACCAGGTATGATTCTCACATCTGTATGGTTTTACAGATGATGAGTGGGAGTAAGTTGTTGGGAATTAGGTGATCGTCCTCATTATATCGGAATTCGTTGTAATTGGTGATATTTGAGGAAGCCACCTGAGTTGTTTGCCGGTCGGCAAATATATGGTTTTGAATATCCGTTGTTATGCACCAATTTCAAATTGATATATCTGTACGTCTATTTTTATAAAGTGAGACATATCTTTTTGAAATTATGTCTATGACATTTACCTATACCAGTGGATGGTTAGGTAAGGAGCATTGAACAACGGTGTAATTCTTCATAACCATAAGTACAGTTTTCAACCTACGACACACAGTGAATGAGTCATTTGACTCAAGGGACTTATACAGAGTATTGTATGTTGTCCAGTATCCATTTGGACAGAGGGGTAGGTACTCGTACTATATTCTGTTTACTTGTGACTTCTCTAGTTCTTAGACACGTGTTTCGTAGAAACGCAGCGTCGAAGTTTTGAGAAGTTATAGGTATAAGAGTAAAGTAGAGAATCAGGTATTGCAAGTATCGGGATTCTTCAAGGTGATCGAAGATGTAGATACTTGTATATGGTATTCAGTTGATAGTAATGGTTAAGAGAACTTGCTTCTCTTTCAGGTTACTCATAATTGGAAGCACTCCTAAGTTGAGTAACGCTGATCGGCCTCCTTCCATTTAGTTGACATGCACTGGAGACAGCTGCATGATTTGAATCTGGTTCAATTGAATCAGTGCCTCTGTTTCTATATTGGATATAGAACAGTTCATATCTTGACATTGTTAAGGTACGGGGAGTTGTTCGGCTTATGCTTAAAACCAGACTCCGGATAACTCAAGGCACGTTTCTGTAATGGTTGTTTGTGGGTTGACCCGGGCTATGACGAGGGTTGACTTTGTACCACCTGAAAGATCAAAAGTGATATTGTTCTTGACTCGCCACAGTTTTAATAAAAATGTTTTTTTTTCAGAAAACAGTAGTGGGAGTATGGTAGAACTGGAAGTGATTCCAGAACCGTAAACGATTACTGAAGATTTGATAAGAACCTAAAAATTCAATCTGGTTTGACATTCCATTGGCCACTCCGCAGATAGAGTGGGTAACCTTGGGCACTCGAGAGGTACTTCGGTAGCCTCAAGGACGGTGACAGGGAGGTTCTTGTTTACCCAGACTTGCCATTGCTGTTGTTCCAGACTGTGAGACCCGGCAGGAGGATGAGTATAGCGTCGTTCTAAACTAGCTTTAGAAGTGTACGCCTATATGACTCTGCCAGAGGGTTGTCGTAGTCAGTGGAAGCAGCGGAAGCATTGGTGGATAGTTGTCTTATGTCTATTTATAGACTAAAGCAGATATAGCGGAGATAGATCATCTATTTCTGATGTGACAGTCATAGGTTTGACTTCATCAGAATAGGGGATGGATCTGTTAAGAAGGTAGTAGGGTGTAATGTCCTGGTATTTGATGACATACACAGAGTAGGAAGTGATATTCCTATACTACGATCGGTTATACTTTGGTCGTTACACAGTGGTTTCTCCACATGGGACTTGGACATTATATCAGACATACTGGTTACTAGACCTATGGTTTTAGATCTAGATTTGGGTGGTTTCCCAATCTGGGTACTTTGACCGCATTCTAAGAGTATTTAGAATGGACGACTCCTGGTATGGTGGTGTACCTGCAGGTAATGGAGTCACCCTCTCTAAAGGTGTCTTACAGACTAAAGGGGAGAGGGATGTGCATGATTGACAGATCACTTGCTTAGGCAATTGAGTCAATCATGAGATGTCAAGTACCACACCAGATGTTGTTCTTGCAGTAGGTGCAATTAATTGATATTGATCCAATCCTGGAGAAACAATCGGAAGCAGCTTTAGAATATAAGTTGATGTTCTAGGGATATGATAACAGCATTCTCCTTCGGGAGACAGTTATCATTCCAGGCTTCCAAGGTGACCTGGATGGCAGAGTGGCTGTCAGAGTTATAGTTTTCCCTCTGACGAGGGACGGTATTTTGGACAGGTGGTCCAGGTGGATACTGAGGGAAGGCATGGCGCAGGATACTGATTAAGTTCAGTTGACGATACAGTCTAAGAAGTTTGTATTTGGAGTTCACTTATGAGCTAGGTCCCATCAGACATCCAGACACATTCTAAGACAGGTATTGCTCATTTCGGGAGATGGCTTTCTCCGCGAACTTGAGATAGAGAGAGACATAGAAAGAAACATCAGAGCGGATCCACTCACTGAGGCTATTCCTCGAACGCAATAGTTTCGCAAACGAGCTTTGTGAGACTGACTAGTAGAGGAGTTGGGTGTTCGGTATCACACGGGCTGTGAGTATGCGACATCGCAATAATTAGCCTTGAGTGCAAGTGGGAGATTGTTGGAGATAGTGCCCTCAGAGTCAATTATTGGATCACAGGCACGTGATTGCAATGATTGAGGGGAAGACCTGTCCCAGTAGGACAGTCTTACTCAAGATGATAGTATGCTATCTGGTTTATCTTTATCATCGTGTACTGCTTTAGGTGACCTTACGAGTCGCTATTACACGTTGATAGAGCCCCTAGGATTCTTGCTTGACTACCAGCAGTATGAGGGCGATCATATAAGTGAGAGCTGGAGTCTATAAGCACATCCTTAAAAGGTCCCTAGTCGTCGGAGTTTCGAGACAGGGCATCGATACTCCGGAGTAGACTAGTGTATACAGTCGAGACCCCGACAAGGGGCGGTGGCCGGTCTCACAAGCCACTGGTGTCAGTTGGTTCACCTAAGATGTATACATGTGCTTATTAGGTTATGAGTACACCGGACAGGACTCGCCGGGAACCTGCTAGTTGAGATTATACCTGATGTCAGATAGCAGTTCCCTGGTGACATGTGTACAGGTTAGTTCATCGACCAGAACATGAAAAGTCCTTAGCCAAGGCAGGAGATTTGCTGGTAGGTATTCCAGTAGTATCTCAGGGTGTTCTGGGCTACACTCCGACACGACTTGTACCGCTTTTGGGGGTCTGACTTTTACCAACCCCCTGGGCCCGCCATGCGATGCTCATAGACGAACGGACCGGGCTGTACGGATATTGTCACTGACAGGCTCAGTAGGGTGTCAGGATGAGTTCGCTCATCGACGTCCCTTTTAGTCAATAGCTGGTAGCCCGTCACGTATGGCTAATACCTCTGACGTGCTAGTGGTTAAATCCACAGCCATAGTATTGACGAGTCTTTAGAGTCCACCGCACACACAGTTACTCAGGTTTCGGGCGAAACGCTGTAGAGGCCGTATGGAGATATGGCAGGGTTCGATCAGATACGTGCGGTATTGCACGGATCGTGATCGGACGGTTTTTACTAGCCGGCTTTGGCTTAAGCCGGATCCTAGTATTAGATAGTGTAGTTTTGTCTCTTTGCATTTGTGTTCAGTGGGAATACAAATACGGGCATGTATATGCAGTCGCGGGGTTTTCCTGTAATTTATTACGGGATCAGTTTTCTGAAGTTACCAGTTTGCATTTCGTTCCGGACGGTTTTCCTTTGTTCTTTCGCGGCCGGACTTTCCGATGGAGGGGGTAATTTTCAATTGTGCAAATTACTTTTTGTGGAGGGGTTTCTTACATATTTGTGGCTTCATGATTGTTTATTCATCATGAGATTCTTTTCTTGTCCATTCTTTGCTTTCATGTGATGGTTTTGTGATTTGATGAGATGAGAAGTGGGTGTGACTTTATTCTTGCATTATCTTTTCTTTTCTCCTCTTGTTAATTATTCATCATTCATTTTTCCCACCCACTACAAGAGGGGCCGGCCACATCCTAGAGGAGAGGGTGAGAGGAATTCATTTTGTGGGAAAATGATCATCTCTTTTGGTTTGCTTCAAAAACCCTCACTACTCTCCAAAGTTCTTTCTTGATCCCTCCATACATGGCAACTTCTAACCCTCAAGAGACATAGCTTACTACACTATATCTACAGCAAATCTTGGACGCGTCGGCTAGCCAACTTCGCGCCCGAGTTTCCTCGGTTTAGAGGTGGGAGCCCGTAAAAGTATTCGGCTACGTGGTGCCATTTCCGACGAGGACGTGACGGACGGAGATTCCGCAGGAGATCGGAGTGGAGACGAAGACCGAAGGACACGGATCGCTTGGTATACTTCTCTACTCTTATTTTAGTTTGCTAGTTGCTAGGTTAATGGCCCGATCCGGGATAAAAGTGCGCGGTGGTGCCGGTTTGCTAGTTTGCAAAATTTTTGTTTCCGCGTTTCCGGCGTCGGATCGACGGCCGGGGCGCCGCCGCGGACTTACACACAAGTCCTTTAGGATTTTCGCATATGACGGAACTTGTTGAATAGCATCTAGGAGAGGAATGTTTATGTTAACTTGCTTAAAAATTTCCACAATCTTCTCCATTTGTGGACTTGGTCTGTTGCCCCTTAACTTTTTTGGATAAGGTGCTTGATCAATAAGTTTTGGGTCCAACGTTTGTGGTGAAGACTGTGGGGACGGATTCGATCCCAAAATTGGAGTGGGAATCGACTTAGATAGATTCGGAGAAATGTTCGAGCCTTGGGGAAAACGGAGAATAGGCTCGGGTGAAGGTGGGAGACAAGACGAATTAGGGGAAGAAGAAGAAGCTGGGGTATCATTGGAGTCACTATCACCACACTGCTCACCCACTCGGTTATTTAGCACTTTTCCCGATCTCAACGTGGTAACAACACTCACATTATAAGTTTGTGAGTGACCAGGATTAGGTATGGGTTGAGATGGGAGTTTCCCTTTTTCTCTCGCACTCATTGCGGCGTTTAACTGTGCGATTTGGTTTTCTAATGATTTAATACTCTCACCATGGGAAGCAGAGTTTTTCGTTATGGTATCAATAGAAGACCTCATCTCAGCCGAAATTTGCATGGATTGTTTCATGAACATATCCAAAGTTTGTGCAAGTGAGTTGTCAGTACCGGCCACTTGTGGTGTAGAAATGTTGGCCGGATTTTGGAAATTCTGTGACTGAAAGGGGGGCTGATTCTGTGGTTGTGGTTGATGTGGAGGAGGTCTTTGATAATTGCTTTGTTGGTTTTGGTTCCAAGCAAAGTTAGGATGATTCCTCCATCCTTGATTGTACGTGGAAGAATAATGGTCGTTTCTAGGTCGCTGCTGAAAAGCAGCATTAGCTTGAAACGATGCATTTATAGGACATTCTTCCGTTAAGTG
Source organism: Agapanthus africanus (assembly GCA_030015575.1). Classification (NCBI taxonomy): domain Eukaryota; kingdom Viridiplantae; phylum Streptophyta; class Magnoliopsida; order Asparagales; family Amaryllidaceae; genus Agapanthus; species Agapanthus africanus. The sequence continues at coordinate 426,575,398 of JASDDO010000029.1, forward strand.
TGAAGGATCCGAACAGCAACCACAGACGGTTTTAGGAAGCGTGACCTGATTTAGGGAGAATGATGAGAACTTGTTTTCAATAGCGTCGAGTTTCTTCTGTATCGCTGCCATTTCGGCTTTTACTGCGATAGAAACATCGAGCTGGTGAATACCTCCCTTAGTTGAAGATGGTCTTACGCTTTCCCACTGCAACATGTGTTCAGCAAGGTCTTCTAGATATTTCCACGCTTCACCGTCATCTTTAGACATGAAATTGCATTGACACATTGTTTCAAGCATCTGCTTTGTCGCTGGATTAATGCCCTCACATATAATCCGACATAAATCCCATCTTTGTATTCCGTGATGGGGGCATTGGACAAGCAGATCTTTGAAACGTTCAAAGCACTTCCAAAATGGTTCATTGGGAAGCTGGGTGAACTGGTTGATCTCGCTCCTAATATGGGCAGTCTTATGGTTTGGGTAAAACTTCTTAAGAAATGCTATGACAAATTCATCCCAATTAGTGATAGAGTGTGCGGCAGTATTGTAAAGCCATTTTTCTGCCAAGTCGCACAGTGTGAATGGGAGAAGACGTAAGCGCATAGCATCTAAAGTCAATTGTGAAGTACCCATCATTGCGCATACGTTTTCGAATTTGGTGATGAAAACGTACGCGTCTTCCGACTCAAGCCCATGAAATTTGGGCAGCAGATTGATGTAGTGGGGTTTAATTTCGAAATTATCCTCGTTAGGTGGTGGAAGAGATAGACAAGTAGGAAGGGGACCACGGATAGGATAGCATCTCTCTTGGAGAGAAATGCGCGGTGGATTCTGCGCACCTTCGGGCGGTGGCAGCGTGATGTTATAATTTGATGGAGTGCCGTCCATCTCGGTCGTTGTAGTATGCTTCCGTACTACCCTTGTAGCCAGGTAAGTGCCAGGTAAGTGGGAAGGAACCACGGTAGTGGGCCTAATTAAAAACTACTAGCCTTTGACACACTTGCCTAGGCACTACAAAAGTAATGCGGATAAACGATAGATTACCCACAACCTTCCTCTGTCCTTATTGAGCGCGACAGTCCTTAGAGTCTGGTCTAGATATTTTTTAAATTAATGAAGGGTTGATCTCGATGCTCGGGTTGTGATTTGTGGGGCTTAGGAAGGGTGATGAAATCCCCACCTAATCTTGATTTGGTCTTTGCCCCTTAAAGTCCGTATTAAAATATGCAAAACAAAAACCAATCACAAAACTTTTGCAAAAAGATTTTTGAGCGGCGCTATTTTGCAAAGAATCTTGCAGAAAATAGATTTTATTGGATTTGAGAGGAGAGAGAAAGAGTTGAGAAAGATACCAGAGAAGTGTGAAACCCTAGATCTCCTGTTTTCTCAAGTCCGTGACTCCAGATTCCCTCACAAAATTCACGCACAAATCGTTAAATTTGCAATTTGCAGTTTTGGGTTAATAATGATATGACTCGTCTAAGAATTCAACACAAATAGTAAAAATAAAAAATTACGCACGTATCCCGGCAACGGCGCCATTTGATTGTTTCGAAAAAGTGTTTGTAGTTAACCACAATCAATAACGGTGTCGCGTGTAGCTAGACCGAGATGAGTACGGGTCGTCCTCAGGGAAACGTGGAACCTTTTACTCTTACTTTAGATGTGTTGAAAAAGAGAGGAGGGATAAAGAATTTTGTGAAAAGTTTCTAGATCTACGTTAAGCAAGAATGCAAAAATATAGATCTAGATTATTTTAGAGATTTAGATAATATAATAAGAGGGCTTGTAGGGTTCGTTAGGATTTAGTAGTCATGGACGATTAATTAAAAGTTACCCTTTTTTATCCATTAATAGATTTATAACTAGAACGACGGTGATGCGTGTAGATTAGGGTTTCTGGAGGGAAAAGGAATCCCACTCTTAACCCTTATCTCGACACGGAACTCCGTTCATATCTAGCCTTTACCAAAACAATCATTAATCTAATCTCTAATCGCGGTCGGAACTAACAAAGAATTGTTAGCGCACCCGATTAGGATGTTAATGATTCTTTTGATAAAGTTCGTAAACTTTATAGGACTTAAAAAGGGATGTTAATCATCCATTAGCCTACCCTAATCCTACGAACCCTAACAAGCGGAGAATTACTCGCGCATGTTGGGAAAAGAAGATGAAAAGATAGAGAGGGAAAACATAATGTAAAATGCAAAAGAATTAAATAAAACAACTACCTTTATTAATCAACTTGAACAATCTACACTTTGATTCCTTAGAAAATGAATACAAAGACTAGTTTGCTTCTCGATCTCTTCCAAGGAGGTAGACGAACAGTTGATGATCAGCCTGAATGCATGAGTCGTCTTGGATTTCGTGATCTCTTCGGCTTGATGATTTTTCCAAGAGATTCTCGGTGCCTTTTTATAGTGCAAAACCAGAATCATTTGCTTCAAAATTAGGTAAAATTCATCATAGATTCACCCCAAAAATCCTCAGCATCTAAGTCCTCAATATTGCCGCGGATCCGCGGCCTAAGGGGGGTATGGCCGTGGATCCGCGGCCGTTTAATCTCCTCCGTTGATCAAATTTTGGGATGTTTCTCTATGTGACATGTGGACTCCTATGGAACTTTTGTAGATTTGAAATCTTCTCGTGGTTGCTGCCAGACTTGGTCTCCAAGTTTTGCTTCTTAATTAGGCAAGTCTTTTTCAACAACTTGATTTCCTTGATTCTAGTCTTGAAAGATCTGCACCACTTGGAAAAATTCTGCACAACAACTCAAATAATATTTAGTAGACTTAGTTCTACTAGGATTAGGTCAAAGAATTTATTTGCATACATTTTCCTACCAAATGCTAATTATAATATATTAACACATGGAAAATAGTGTTTTTACACATAAACCCTCATATGTATAATATATTATAATAAAGCCCTTTTTTAATATGAAAATGGTAGGAAAAATATAATACAAATGTGCAGTTTTATCAACTGAACACTCATCATGGAACGAACCATATCCAATAGGGTTCGATTCCTCCTTTCCGATACACCATTATGTTGTGGTGTGTATGGAGAAGTAAGCTGAGAGAGAATTCTATTCTCTTTTAAGTAACCCAGGAACTCGGCACTTAAGTATTCACCACCTCGATCAGATCTCAGGGTTTTGATACTTTTGCCTTTTTGGTTTTCCACTTTATTCTTGTATTCCTGGAATTTCTCAAAGGCCTCGGATTTATGATTCATTAAGAAGACATGTCCATACCTAAAGAAATCATCCGTAAAAGTAATGAAGTAAGAATAACCACCTCGCGCATGTGTAGACACTGGACCGCACACGTCACTGTGTATGAGTCCCAAGAGCTTGCTTGCTCTTACTCCGTGTCCAGTAAACAGAGTCTTGGTCATCTTTCCTATGAGTCAAGATTCACAAGTAGTATAAGATTGATATTCGAATGGATTCAAATATCCTTCTCTATGTAACTTAGTCAACCTTCTCTCATTGATGTGACCTAGTCTACAATACCATAAGAAAGCCTGTAAGCCTGTTGGGGAAGGTATGATTTCCTCTTTGTTTGTGCCCCTGGATTGTATACAGTGATGGATGTGATCTCACCTGTAGGGCAAAAAGTTTCATTCTTTCATCATTCATTTTTTTTATTCTTTCCGCGACGTTCTATCATTTCAGCTTTTTATATCGCGAAAATCGCGATTTCCCAATCATTCCGGCTGTTTTTCGCGGTGCCCAATAATTTCGGCTATTTGTTTTATTTTTACTCGCTGTTTTTTATTGCGAGTTGCCCAATCGTTTCGGCTATTTTGCATGCATACATTTTTACTTGCTGATTTTTATTGCAAGTTGCCCCATCATTTTGGCTATTTCGTATGCATGTATGGCTCGCTGATTTTTTTATCGCGAGTGTGGAATTTGGAATCTGACGCCAATCTCAGCATCAGCATCGCTACAACTGGAACATTGCCAGGAGCGAATCATCATTTGCCATGAAAGGACTTGGAATTTGATACTGATTTAGGCATCGGCATTGCTACAACTGGGATATTGCCAGGAGCGAATCATCATTTGCCTCTGTCAATGTCGAACAAAGGTGGCTTAGCAAAAAGGGTTAGGATCCCGTCGACTAAGGCTTTTGACTTCATGAGCCGTAAGGGTCTCATAAAGGTGTTTCTCCCTACGAGTCGTGAGGATATCACAGGTGCGTTTTCTCCTTAGGAATCGTGAGGACTCCTAAGTGCATATTCCCCTGTAAGTCGTAAGGATCTTACAAAAGGGTTTTCTCCTTATAAGTCGAGAGAACTTACAAAGGTCGTTCATCGTATGGACATATCCCCAGTCATGGATGAGACTTGGTTAGGAAAATGTTTATTCGCACCCGTGAATTGTATATAAGGGTCAGTATTGAGCCACTTGTAGGGCAATATCGAAGGTTGTGCGGGTTGCTTAAGAACAGGTTAAGGTTTCTGTAACTTAAGACTTTTAAATCTTATGAGCCGTGAGGGTCCCATAAGAGAATTCTCCTTACGAGTCGTGAGAATCTCGCAAGTGTAATTTCTCCTTAGGCATCGTGGGGATCCCTAAGTGTGTTGCTCCCTTGTGAGTCGTAAGGATCTCACGCGGGTGGTTTCTCCTTGCAAGGTCAAGAGGACCCTGTAATTTTTTTTTGTTAATGAGGCTGGGCCCTCTCGGGTTTTCACAAACACTCGCCGGTAGTCCTACTGTTTTTACTCATGGAGCCCTTTCAGGTTTTCATCCGTGCCCATTTTGCTTATGGACATACCGTCTTCTTTTTTTTTAATTCTTTTTATTCTTTTTTCTAACGAGGTTGCGCCCTTTCAGGTTTTCACAAGACTCGCTGGTAGCCCTGCTGTTTTTACTCACGGAGCCATTTCGGGTTTTCATCCATGCCCATTTTGCTTATGGACGTACCGTTTTCTTTTTTTCTTTTTTCTTTTTTTTCTTTTTTTTTTTACCACGTCAGCCTGAAGGTGCCGCGGGTTGTTATTAGTTTAACGACGTTTCGGTCAACAGCCAGTTTTAGGATATAGTGGTCCATCGTTAGTTTAACGACGTTTCGGTCTACAGCCAGTTTTAGGATATAGTGGTCCACCGTCGCCGTATTTGAGGCGAATCTCTAGTTTACTGACTTTTCGGTCTATGGGGCTTTCTCTATGAAAGAGCACGATGCCCCGGGCATGTCCATCTTTTTCGGAGCATGTGGTTGTGGCGGGCTCACCTTCCAGTTGTCAGACAACGCGAATTTACCCTGTTGGTATTCATCCTCAATCCAGCCTTTGAAGACATAGCAATTTTCGAGTGGGTGACCCATTACTCTGTGGTAGGGACAATAGTTAGGATTGCCAACGTCACCTGGCTGCAACGGACGTTTTGGATCTGGCAGAGTAATGAGCCCGCTGCGCACCGCTAGCTCGAATAGTCTCTTTGTTTTATCTCTGGGAAACGAGTAAGGACGTTTCAACTTCTCATTGAGGTATCGCGGCTTGTTGTTTTGACGACCAAACGGTTTCGGGTCACTCGGCTGTTGTTGAGCATTGGCGACGGAGGTCGCTTTTCCATTCCCCTTATCCCTTTTGTTCGATCCCTTGTTTGCGGGTCCGAGATTCTTTTCGGGTAGCGTGCGATTGCGCAGCTGAATATTCTCGCACTTCCTCAATTTTTTCGTTTCAGAGATGGATTCCTTGAAGAGAGGACCGTGGGCTACTTTTTCGTCGGAGTCGCTCCCGAAGGTGAGAACTCGCGATCCCCCGGGATCAACCCTATGACAATTGCCGGCAATTCTTTTACGCTCATCTGTCGCATTTTTCCGCTGTCTACGAGCTTCACGCTTTGTCCTGTTGAAGTGTTGCCTGTGAGCGACATACCCTTGCCACCAACACTTAAAGGAGTTGCAGTCTTCAGTAGGATGTGCGATCTTCTGATGATATAAGCAGAAATTAGGATGTACGTCCGCTTCATCAAGATATATAACGCCAGGAGAATTTTCTCTGAAAGAGAGCAGTTTCATCCCCATCGATATGGATTTGGCGAATCGTTTCCTTGTCTTGATCCTGCTTTCATTTGCGTCGGATGTACTTTGATCCGGTGGGAGTGTTTCGACCCTTTCATCTAGTCACCGGCGTTTGGGTTTCTCGAATATGGCCATCTCGCGCTCTCGATCAGCTTCGCTTTTGAGACGGGCTTCATTCAGGAATGCATCAATCATTTCGTCTGATGGTCCTAGAAGTTTTGGCTCAGGATCTACCCCCAGCTTCTCTGTGTAAGGAGCTTCTTCGTCATTTATTGACGAGTGAGAGATCACATGGAAGCTTTCCACATAATCTTCAGATTCATCCGACGAGTCTTCTCCATTGTCATCATCTCCTTCCTCAAGGACGTGGCTGAGAAATTCTTGGAGTGTGACTGGGGTCCGCGCCTTCTGATTATATTCTTCCAACGCATTAATCTGTTTTAGCAGGTCCGTGCGCTTGTCACCAGGCTACACGGGCTTTTTGCTCTTCTTCTTCAAAAATTTTGACGGCCGGGTGTGAGCGCTTTGACTATCACCACCAGTTTTTGGAATTGGGCGCGGCTTCAGCATTCCCTCGATAATCTCGGGTTCCAGCGGATTCTTCCACCTGATTGTCAGGCATGTTTGGAGATCTTTCCGCATTCTTTTCGTCTTGGCTGAAAGAGCGACCTCCCATGGAGCCTCTTCTACGAAAGAACATGATGCCCGCGGTGTATCCGTCTTCTTGGGAGTGTGTGGCTGTGGTGGGTTCACCTTCCAATTTTCGGACAGGGCAAATTTGCCCTGTTGGTATTGATCTTCGATCCAGCCTTTAAAGACGAAGCAATCTTCAATTGGATGGCTTACCGCTTGGTGGTAAGGGCAGTAATTTGGATCGTTGATATCGCCTGGCTGAAACGGACGTTTCGGACTCGGCAGGTTGATAAGTCTGTTGCGCACTGCCAGCTCGAATAGTCTCCTTGTTTTATTCTGAGGAAACGAGTAAGGACGTCCTAGTGTTTCCTCAAGGGATGGGCGTGGACGCATATTGTTTCAACGGACAACCGGCTTTAAGTTGCTCGGCTGTTGTTGAGTATTGGCAACAGCGATCGCTTTCCCTTTCTCAGTTCGAGAGACTGGCTTTGGAGGAGACGGTTTATGTCCCATCTGATCCATCTGGGCTAGCTTATCAATTAAGGCCTGGAACGTGGTCGGTTTGAAGAACATCATGAATTGCGAGATGGTTGCTTGCGGATCAAGAGTGCCCACGAACATGCCTACCACAGGTGCTTCTTCGATCCGCTGTTCGCATTTCGACCACAGATTCCGCCATCGTGTTGCGTATTGAACCCACGTTTCGCCTGGCCTTATCCTGGCGTTGATCAGTGCTGTTATCGGGGTGCGTTCACTAGCACCCGCGAATCTTTGTGTGAACAGTAGCTCCATCTCCGCAAATGTTTTGACAGAGTCGTTAGGTAGCTCCGAATACCACTCGAAGGCCGTTTCTGCTAAGCTGCCGACATCTTGGAGCTTCTGCTGCTGCTCCTGAGCTTTAGTCACCGATCGCGTAAGCGGTCTATGACCTGTAGATGTACGGCTGTCCTCTTTCCCGGACGCCATGTAGACTGTATGCACCACCATGCCCCCAGACTTAGGGCGTTTAGGCTTACTGCCTTTGACATTTGCTGCAGGCGTGAGGACTTTTTCCTGCTTTCTGCTCTTGCGAATAGTCGACGTGGAAGGGGCCGTTGTAGTGGGCACCCAAGTGGTTGTCGTCCTTTGCGGTTTGACAGGACGGTTTTTTTCTTCTTGAACTTTCACCCTCTTCTGCCGGTGAGAGTGATCTTGAACGATTACTGAGTCCTGAACTCATCGCCAGACCTTGTAAATTTTGGAGGACAGCCGTTGAGGGGGCTGCTCTGACCTTGTTTCTGTAGCATTCTCCGCGGGTGGGGGAGATCTTTTCAGTGCGGCAGTCGGAGAGTTTCTGCGCACCTTGTTGAGTAGCTCAAAGCTGTTCCCAGTCGGAACAGCAGCATTGATTTCCACCGTTGGAGCTGGTGGGGTTAGCCCAGAGGGGGAGTTGCCTCTGGCCTTCCTTACTCGGCGCCAGTGGCGACGTCGAGCATGTCGAGCTGTTGGGGCCGGTTCGGCGATGGGAATGGTTTCGTCTTGCCCCCTGTCCAGATGAGGCGCCGCTGGTGCCAGCGTCTTGAAGACTGATGTCTTTTGAGTAGCGGTATCCAATCTGTCAAAGACAGACCTTCGAGCAGGAACGGGAGCCGGAATAGTCAGTCTTGTAAAGACCGATTCTTTGGCAGGAGAAGTCGCCTTGACGACTTCAGGAGCAGATATGGCTATCTTCTTCGGGATGGCCACTTCAGGGGTCATGGGCTTCTTGGCAGGCCCATCGGAGTTCAGGCTCAGTCTGGTGAAGACCGAGGAGTTGGAGTTGGACGACCCGTTGAGGGGGGTCGTGGTAGTAGTGAGCCGATCGAAGACCGACTTCTTTTGCGCATCCTTCGGCAGCGGGATATTAACGTTTACTGGCGGGAGCATGGTCCCAAAGAACAGGCCGGTGGTAGCCTGAGTTACTTGTTCCATAGGCATAGTGAACAGGGAAGCAGCCTGTGGTCCATAGGCTACACCTCCAGATGAGGCGGAGCGTCGGTTGCACTTGCAGTTGGAGCAGTTTGAGCCGTTGAACGCCATTGCTGTTTGATTTCTGCGCTAAGCAAAAGACCAAATCTTAGTAACTTGAAACCCGAGGGCAACCATTAACAAACCGCGATTCGTTCGCGAAGACGACACACGAAGTGTGGAGTGGAAAGAGGAAAAGGTCCCACCGGGCGTGTCAGAATCTGTTCCCCGCCGAAAGACGCGCAAGACGGACGTCTTGCCTGAAATTCGGGGCAGATGCTAATTGGTGCTATCCGTCCACCTCTCCGAAGATGCCAAGTTGATTTATGGCACCGTATATCGAAGGTCCAAACGGATGCGGCCGATGTAGCAGACTTCGTCAGATTCCCCCTCGCTTGAGGGGGTTTTGATTGTGGGGATGCTCTTCCCTACAGGCGCAAGCCCCTGCAGTTAATTACGCTACCGCATCACGGTAACAACTTTCTCCTTCTCCAGATGGTCACTTTGTGTCGTGGGTGTTTGTTTTGTTTTTGGTTGCCCGTGGATTGTATACGGAGACTAATTTATATCGTCGCCCGTAGGACGTGGATTAGTCCAAATCTGTATTTTCTTAGATTTGGGTTTGGGGTTTTGGTTTAAGGATACGTTAGCCGTATTTGAGGCTAAGATCAACTTAAACGTTTGTTAAGGATACGTTAGTCTAGTTTGAGACTAAGATCAACTTAACAGGATTATTTAGATCCGACAAAAGAGCATTTGGGCTCTATTGTTCTAGTTTAGGGACATAGTGGTCCATTGCATGTATGGCCGTCGGGACCCATCATCTCTCTGACGACGTTGAAGCATTACAACGACAGATGTCAGAGGAGTTCTGAGATGTACCCTTGAACCAAAGTTGATTGGGGGATCTATAGTCCAATTTGGGACTAAAGTCTGTTTGAAGGTTTAAGGATACGTTAGCCGTATTTGAGGCTAAGATCAACTTAAACAGTTGTTAAGGATACGTTAGTCCAATTTGGGACTAAGTTCGACTTAACGGGATCATTTATATCCGACAAAAGAGCATTTGGGGGCTCTATTGTTCCAATTTAGGGACACAGTGGTCCAATACCAGTTTAAGGACATAGTGGTCCAATACCAGTTTAAGGACATAGTGGTCCATTAAACGTGTCACGCCCCGCTTCCTAGAGTACGCTAAGATGGGCACGTGACACAGCCAACCATGCTACCTGTGAATAGGAAAAATCCTTCCACGGTCACATTACGGCTGTAGAGATATCAAGAACAGGAAAGTAAACTAACTATCTAGTACATGTCCATAAGCCAGAGTAAAAGAGTCAAGAAATAACAATATGCGGAAACTAAAAGATACAATAAATGAAACACCTGGAAGTGAAACTACATACCGACAGGAACTTCACCGCTCGTCTAACAGCGGCAATACTCCTGATCAGTCTGCAACAAGGTAGAAGAATCTGGGCCATGCAAAACCCAGACGTCAGCGCTTCATGTTATCAAGCAATAAAATATAAACAAGGTAACAGGCAATAAAATATAAACATGAATGAAAAGCAGGTGTAATAGTAATATAAATCAGGGTAGTGAAGGGTAGTGTGCAGTGAGTAGACTAAACTGTTCTATTGAGTTTTCTATTCTAAAGTCTTTGAAATCAATTAGAGTAATCCTCCATATAACTCAAAGGATATGTCCCGTTACCCCCCGGGACCACGGATCAGGAATATGGGAACCACGAGTGGTTCTGTCCCGTTACCCCCCGGGACCACGGATCAGGAATGTAAGAAGCACGAGTGGCTCTGTCCCGTTACCCCCCGGGACCACGGATCAGGAATATGTAAAAGTCACGAATGGCTCTGTCCCGTTACCCCCCGGGACCACGGATCAAGTAATACCCTTTTAAGTTACACTTTAGTTTACACTTTTGATCTCCCCATACCCCCAAGTTGTGTATGTCGAGTCAGGTATTCAGTAATCAAGAACTAATGCCAACACAGGATCAGGTAAGAGCAGGTTTGTCTGTACAGACAACAGGAACGGTCTGTGAGGACTACATATCAGGTTTGTTGGCATTAGACACAAGATCAGGTAACAAGTCAAGCCATGGTATATCAGGTCAAGTCAAGTAGTGTATTTAGGTGTCGGGTCATGTCGAGAGTGTACGGTACCATGTCGGGTCAAGTAATATGTGTGTAGCAAGTCATGTCAGGGTGTAAAAGATATCATGCGGGTGCTCATAATCAACTAACATAATCATGGTTATAAATAAACAAGCATGGGTATTATCAGAACAGTAAACTGGCATATGTAATATGATATGCGAATAGGTACAGATTAAACTACTTGGATGCACGGTTATCAGTTTGGGTTTAAGGGATAGTTTCAACATTACATGCATGCAGTATAATAATTGTGGGTGATAAAATCATATTAATATGTACAAAAACAATCTAGAGATGCAATTGAATATGAATTAGTCTAGATGTATGCAACCGGTCGTCCGATAGGGTATAAACTATAAAAGGGTATTATGGCTATGCAAACAATTGTGATTATGAGATCTAACATATAAATGTGGTTATTAGGTTTAGTAAACTAAATGCAACAGTTAGGTTTCAAGTTCTAGATCTGAAATATGTAAACGGAACATTGTACTGTTAACTTGGAACTCATGGATTTAGATTCTATTTATAGATTTAATAAGAAAATTGATAAATTAATATAGGAATAGTATGAATAGCATGTGGCAAGTTTCACCTGCCTCGACGGATCGCGAAGCGGTAAACGGAACGTCATGCGTCGGCGGGAAAAGTCGTAACGCGCGCACGGTATACGGAATGAGTCTAAACAACGAACAGTGGGATCACACGGGTCAGATGTCCTCGCTAGGTCGTCGAGATCGTCGACGGCCCGACCGGATCCCGGCGATCTAAAAACAACAGTGAATAAAAAAGAACAGAAAATGCACAAAGAAACAAGAAGAGAAGAAGGGAAAGAAAAGAAGAGGAATGAGACTAAACTGGCTTACCGGGTTGTAATGGGGTGATCTGGTGATGGCGGCGAGACCAGCGGCGATGAGGGGCGCCGGCGAACGGGTTTTGAAAAGCTAGGGTTGGTTAGGGTTTTCGCGAGGAAGAGGAAGAAATAACAGAGGAGGGAGAGAGATACGTGGCACGGTTACTTTAAAGAAAAAAATAGTGGTATCCAAGATTTAGAAAATCACGTAAAATATAAATATAATTTATAAATATAATTTGAGAGAGAGAGAAACGGAGAGAGAGAGAAGAGAGAGAGAAGAGAGACAGAGAGAGAAACGGAGAGAGAGAGAGAAGAGAGAGAGAGAGGAACGGAGAGAGAGAGAGAATATTTTAATTTTAATAAAGATTATAAAGGTTTGAAAAGATATTAGAATATAATATTATAATATTAGTCCGTTTTGAGATTTGGGAAAATACAAACTTACTCCAAAATATGCCCGGGTCGGGTCCAAAAATTCAGATTTAAAATATGAAAAATATATGCGACTTCCAAATTTCAAAATGAATGCTCGGTTAAAGAAAATGTATACCCCTAAGAACGGATGCACGTACGCGCGCGTAACCATCCAAACACGTCCGTTTCATTGAACGGGACGAGAACAAGATGCGTGGACGCTACCACGAGCTTAGGGGTATCATGCAGGCTATGAAATGTAATTTTAAATTATTTTACGTGATTTAATTGTTATATGCAAAAGATGCGATACTAGATAAAATACCAATATATACTAACTTATGAGATGCACTAGTCCATGCAACAAGTCAAGGTAATTTATAAATAAGAGTCAAACAGGTTGAAGCAAGCGGGTCGGGTCGAATGCAATATAAAGTGTAAAATACCATTCGTACCCAAGATACGCTAAATCAAGAAATATCACGAATAAAGAAAATACGGGAACTGAAATTGGTATAAATAAACTCGGGTGTTACAAAACGTTAGCCATATTTGAGGCTAAGATCAACTTAAACAGGATCGTTTAGATCTGACAAAAGAGCATTTGGGCTCTATTGCTCCAGTTTAGGGACGTAGTGGTCCATTGAATGTATGGCCGTCGGGACCCGTCACCTCTCTGACGACGTTGAAGGATTATAACGACAGATGTTAGAGGAGTTCAGAGATGTACCCTTGAACCAAAATTGGTTGAAAGAGCAGATGTGCTCAGTTCAAGATGATTTGGGGACTTATGGCCAGTTTGGGCTAAGTCCAATTATGTTTGAAATATTGGCCCTTTGGGCCATTAGATATTTGTCTGGATTCAGCCCCTCATCATTCAGCAGTGCTAAACAGAAGTTTGGGGGCTCTGACAACATTTTGTTTTTGATTTCCTCAATTTTGAGATTCATTTGGAGGAGGGACTTTTACCTCTGGAAAATTAGCCTATTTGGCTAAAAGTAGTGTTAAACATTAGAGAACAACAGTGTTAAACACTGGAGGTAAAACTCGCAAATTAGTGTTAAACACTAAAAGACAATCAGTGTTAAACACTGGAGATATAATCTTCAATTTAGTGTTAAACACTAGAAACAATCAGTGTTAAACACTGGAAATATAATCCCCAAATTAGTGTTAAACACTAATGACAGAGGGGTCACGTGTGGACACGTGAGAGCGCCCAAGGGTAGGACCAGATCCATTTTCTTTGTTTTGCAATTAAGCGTTAAACACTTTTATATTTTATTTCGAGCGTCACGTGTTGACACGTGATGGGGATTCATGCACTGATTATTAAAGTGTTCGCTAAAGGGTCACGTGGGAGCACGTGAGAGAGCCCAAGGCCTTTATTTCTTTAACTTTTTCTTTCTGTGTTTCGGGGATCACGTGGAGCACGTGAGGCGTTGCCTCTGAGCACTTTCCTTCTCATTCTTGGGGATCTTTTCAGGGGGTCATGTGGGGACACGTGACTTTAGTCCTTTGCATGCATGGAGATTTTTTAAGTCTCTACATTTCTTTAAGAATTAAATTCTCTGTAGGGTTAAACCCTAATTTTATTTTGGAGGAATTAAATTCCTATATATGTAAAAGAATTAAATTCTTATGTAGGGTTAAACCCTAATTCTGTCCATCTTGAAGGAATTAAATTCCTGTATGTCACGCCTCGCTTCCCAGAGTACGCTAAAATGGGCACGTGACATAGCCAACCATGCTACTTGTGGGTAGGAAATATCCATCCACAGTCACATTACGGCTGTAGAGATATCAAGAACAAAATAAAACTATCTAAAACATGTCCATAATCCAAGATAACATGAGTCAAGAATAATAAAATGCGGAAGCGAAAGATCCAATACAAATAACTGGAATGTATGTCCTATAATACGGGCTCACATCAGGAATAAAATGCAGGAAAGAAAAACTAACTACTACTGACGCTCACAGCTCAGCCTGTTGGCTGAAGTACTCCTGCTCGGACTGCAACAGCGGTACAGAATCTGGACCATGCAAAACCCAGACGTCAGCGCGTCAAGTCATCAAGTAATAACATATAAACAGGCAATGCGAATATAAACATGAATAAAGCAAGGATAACAATAATATAAATCAGAGCAGTGCAGGGTAGTGTGCAGTGGGTAAATTAAACTGTTCTATCAGGTTTTCTGTTCTAAAGTCTTTGAAACCAAATTGGTGAATCATCGATGTAACTCAATAGTATCCCGTGCATACCCGGGACCACGGCCCAGATTCTCGGGCTGAAACCGAGACATGCCGCTAGGCACTAAACATGAAAATGTACATATGAATGATATCAGCAGCAGCATTCCAAGGCTGGCCTAGCCTCTAAGACTGATCAGAACAAGTAGCGAACTGTTGAGTTACAAGTCAGGTTTCACCTTTAATTTCCCCATACCCCCAGGTTATATGTGTATATCAAGTCAAGTATTCAGTAATCAAGAACTAATGCCAACACAGGATCAGGTAAGCAGGTTTGTCTGGATAGACAACAGGAACGGTCCGTGAGGACTACATGTCAGGTTTGTTAGCATTAGGCACAAGATCAGGTAACGGGTCAGGTCATGGTACATCAGGTCAAGTCAAGCAGTACACGGTACCATGTCGGGTCAATCAATATGTATGTAGCAAGTCAGGTCAAGATGTAAACGATATCATGGGTGTGCTCATACTCAGTTACATAATCAAGCATGGTTATCAACAACATAAATCTAAGCAACGAATTAAACAATAAAGAAGCTTCAATTAATTAGCAGCACAGTTATCAGTTGTGTTTCAGAAGTGATTTCAACGTTATAAGAATACAATATGACTGTTATGGCCGTTAAACCATGTTAACAAGTTTAAGAATTTTATGGATGCAATGATGTATATATATAGGTTCAATGGATGAAATCACAGCTAATACAGGTTAATTGTACACGAGTGTCCGAATGAAGTAAAACTAAAAAGAACGTGCCATAGGCTACGTCAATAGTGAAAGTGTGATTAAAACATGTAAATGTGGTTATTAGGTTTAATACAGTAATTGCAAACGGTAGGTTTCAAGCTTGGAAGATAAAATGATATAACATGACATTGAACATGAAAATGGGAAATTATAGTACTAAAGTTACACTGCAGGTTTAGGGTGTTATTAATGTATATATAAATATTATTTAGCATGTAGCAAGGGGTACTTGCCTCGACGGGTCGCGAATCGGGAAAACGGAACGTTAAACGTCGGCGGGAAAAACTCGCGACGGGCGCACGGTTCACGGAATGAACCCAAACGACGAATAGTGGAACCACATAGGTCAGGGTATCTCGCTGGATCGTCGAGGCACGTCGCCGGCACAGCCAGATTCCGGCGAACCCAAAAACAGTGAATCTACAGTATTCAAAAATTCATGAAACGACACAAGAAGAATCAAGAAGAAAGAAGAGAAGGAGGATAGAGAAGATGGTGCTCACGAGGATCTGTGGAGGGGTGGTGATGGTCGACCACGTCGACGGAGCTCCGACGGTCAGCCTACGACGACGGCGAGAAATATAAAGATCAAGAAACCTGAACAGAGAAGGAAGAAGAAGAAAGGAGAAGAGGAGGGGATGTTAAGCTCACCGAGGAGGGTGCTTGCGAGGCTAGGGAACGTATGGAGATCGCCGGCGGCGATCCCACGACGAGCTGCGGCTGCAGGTGGGTGCACGGCCTCGTGCAGGATACTCGGAAAGAATGAGAAAGGAGGAAGGAGGTGCAGTGGAGCGGACGAGGGCGGGGAGGCGATGCGGTCGACGATGATGGCGTCGGCATTGGGGCTGCGGCGGCGAAGGGCGAGGCGGCTAGGGCTTCTCGCGAGGTTGGGTTCTGATGAGGAGAAAAAGTAGAAATAAAAAGAGGAAAGAAATATATAGAGGAGAGAGAGAGAGAGAGAAAGACGGAGGGAGAGAGAGAGAGAGAGAGAGAGACGGGGAGAGAGAGGGGGGGATTGCGAGAGGAAAGAGAGAGGAGAGAGATAGAGAGGGGAGAGAGATCGAGAGGAGAGAGATAAGGGGAGCGGGCCCAGGGAATAAACAGAATGCGATTGGTTGGGGAAATAAAATTTGTGAAAGATTTTGGGAAAGGAAATATTCTGGGGTTATTTAATATATATTGGACGGTTAAAAAATATTAGAAATTAGGATTTGGCGCAAATGTAAAATATTTTCAAATTGCGTCCGGGTCGGGTCCAAAAATTTGAAATTGAAATAAGAAAATTATAGGCGGGATCCAAAATTTAAAATGAAGTATTTTATGATCAAAAAGCATACCCCAAAACGGACACACGTACGTGCGCGTAGCCGTCCAAACTCGCCCGTTTCACTGAACGGGACGAGAACACGATGCAAGGACGCTACAACAGAGTTAGGGGTGTCAAGCATGCCATGAAAAATATTTTTAATTTTATTTTAGATGCCTTAAATTGTTATATGCAGAAATGAATTGTCGGGTAAAAATTTATACTAGCAACAGTCAATTAGGATCAATGAAATAAATACCATACACCATTCATACGGTAACAGAAACTAGTAGCATTGGGCTCGGTTGTTACATTATACCCAACTACAAAAAGAATTTCGTCCTCGAAATTCCAAGAATACAAAGATAGATGACAAAACTACAAGAAAAGATGAGGAAACTTCTGCCGGATTTCATCTTCTCGTTCCCAAGTGGACTCTCCATGCGAGCGATTACCCCAAGAAACAAGTACAAGAGGGATAATCTTGTTCTTAAGAACCTTTTCCCTTCGATCCACAATTTCAATCGGTCGCTCCTCAAAAGTCAAGTCTTCCCATACCGTCAGCTCCGAATGATCCAATACGTGCGTTTCATCTCGAACATACTTACGGAGTTGAGATACGTGGAACACATCGTGCACATTCGCCAAGGACTGCGGTAATGCCAAACGATACGCTACCTCACCAACACGCTTCAAGATCTCAAAGGGTCCAACGAATTGAGGACTGAGCTTTCCTCGACTTCCAAAACGAATCACCCCTCTAGTCGGTGATATCTTCAAGAATACCAAATCACCCATGGCGAACTCTAGAGGTCTTCTCGACGTATCAGCCCAACTCTTCTGTCTGTCTTGAGCTGCCTTCATATGATTTCTGATAGTATTAACCTTCTCAACTGTCTGCACAACCAAATCTGGTCCCAATAGTCTTCGTTCACCGACATCGTCCCAGCAAACCGGTGAACGGCATTTATGACCATACAAAGCTTCAAACGGAGCCATCTGGATAGTTGCCTGAAAACTGTTATTGTAAGAAAACTCCACCAAATGTAGATGATCCTCCCAAGACCCCTTGAAGTCCAATATGCATGCTCTCAGCATATCTTCAATAGTTTGTATTGTTCTCTCCGACTGACCATCAGTTTGAGGATGATAAGCTGTGCTAAACTTCAATCGAGTCCCCAAACTTTCCTGTAAACTCCGCTAAAAGTGTGATAAGAACCGAGTGTCCCGATCGGATACGATGCTCACCGGTACTCCATGCAATCTTACAATCTCCTGCATGTACCGCTCCGCCAAAGTCTCAGTTGATTGACCAACCCGAAAAGGGATAAAGTGAGCTGCCTTGGTCAATCGATCAACAATCACCCATACAGCATTGTTGCCTTTTGGACTCCGCGGTAAAGCCGTCACGAAATCCATGGTTATATGTTCCCACTTCCACTAAGAAATCGGAAGTGGTTGCAATAAACCAGCAACCCTTTGATGTTCAGCCTTAACTTGCTGACACACCAAGCACTTTGCCACAAAGCGAGCAATCTCCCGTTTCATGCCTTCCCACCAGAAATGCTGTCGAATATCTCGGTACATCTTTGTGCCTCCTTGATGTACAGAATAAGCTGAACTGTGTGCCTCCTTCATAAGCTTTTCACGAATATCTCCCTTTGGCACACACAAACGGCTACCATACCTCAACGAACCATCTTCGTGGATCAATAAATCTGTTCGTAGTCCAGCTTCAACCTGTTCTCGAAACTTTTGCAGTCTAGGATCCTGCGATTGTGCTTCTTTAATATTCTCGATCAACGATGAATGTACTTGCAGCTGCATCAACTGTCTCGTAGAATGCGGTAGCATAACCTCTAAGTCAAATCTTTGAAAATTTTCAACGGGCTCCTTCTGCGTAGTTAACACCTGAATTGCTGGTAACCGACTAAGCGCATCCGGCACGACATTAACCTTTCCCGGATGGTACTTAAGATCAAGATCGTAGTCAGCCATCAGCTCCAACCATCTACGTTGCCTCATATTAAGCTCCTTCTGCGTGAACACATACTTCAAGCTCTTATGATTAGTAAAAACTTCGACCCTTTCGCCCAAAAGGTAGTGTCTCCAAATCTTCAAAGCGAAAATCACAGCCGCAAGCTCCAAGTCATGAGTTGGGTAATTCTTCTCATGGGTCTTCAACTGTCTCGATGCGTACGCTATAACCTTCCCATGCTGCATCAAAACACATCCCAATCCTTTCCCAGATGCGTCGCTGTGAATCATTAATCCTCCGGAATTGTCTGGCACGGTCAGAATAGGGGCGGTTATCAATTTCTGGTTCAACGTCTCAAAAGCTAACGCACATTTATCCGTCCACACAAAAGGTACCTCCTTACGCGTAAGCTTGGTTAACGGCTCCGCCAGACGAGCAAAGTTCTCCACAAATCTTCGGTAATATCCGGCGAATCCAAGAAAGCTTCTTATCTCCGCAACATTCTTTGGAATTGGCCAATCACGAACTGCTGCAATCTTTTCGGGATCGACGGCATTCCATCGCCAGACACAACATGCCCCCAAAACTTTACTTCCTCCAGCCAAAACTCGCACTTACTCATCTTCGCATATAACTTCTCCTGTCTCAACGTCTGCAGTGCGATCTTCAAATGTTCTGCATGCTCTTCAAAACTCTTCGAGTAAACCAGAATATCGTCAATGAATACCACAATAAACCGATCCAAGAATGGTGAAAAGATTCGGTTCATCAAGTCCATGAATACTGCCGGCGCATTTGTTACTCCGAAGGGCATCACTAAGTATTCGTAATGTCCATACCGAGTTCGGAACGCCGTCTTGCAAATATCTTCTGCTTTCACTCGGACCTGATGATATCCGGATCGCAAATCCAGCTTCGAGAATACCCTCGCGCTACTAAGCTGCTTGAAAAGTTCGCCAATGCGAGGGATCGGGTATTTGTTCTTAATAGTCACCCGGTTTAATTCTCGATAGTCGATGCACATCCTTCTTGTGCCATCCTTTTTCTTTACTAGAAGAACTGGAGCTCCCCAAGGCGAGTTACTGCTTCGAATCCAACCCTTCTCAAGCAATTCAGCAACCTGTTTCTTGACTTCTTCCAACTCTATTGGTGCCATTGGATAATACGCTTTGGATACTGGCGCTGCACCAGGAATAAGATCAATTGCGAACTCCACGTCTCGCTTCGGCGGTAATCCCGATATATCTTCAAACACGTCCATAAAATCGCGAACAACAGCCGGCTCTTCGCCTTTATCAACTTCCATTGATGCAAGAATATTGTTTGTCGGCCTAGCCCTAAACTCGACTGGCCCGACAGAACTGCTTCCTCCAGTGAAGCTAAACTCGGGATGTCCGGGATTCTGGAAAATTACTTTCCTTGCCCTACAATCAATGTGAGCGTGGAAAGTGCTAAGAAAATCCATTCCCAAGACTATTTCGTAGCTGCCCGTATCAATCACCAAGAAATCTGCAAAAAGCTCCCGTCCGCACACAACAACTGTACAATCTTTACATTCCCTACTAGCTATGATTTTCCCATTCCCAGTGTGTATGTCCCAGAAACTAGACAGGGCCGTGCAGTCAATCGAGTGTGTAGTTATAAACTTGGATGACATAAAACAATGGGATGCACCAGAATCAAATAACGCTAATGCGGGAAAACCATGAACGAGTAGAGTACCTGAAACAACTTCTCCTGACGCCTTAGCTTTCAGCTGTCAAGGTAAAAGCTCGAGCCTGATTAGGTCCTTAAGTCAGCTGTTTCTGTCCCTGGAACGGTCTCTGCGGAGGCTTCTGAATATCATCCCTCATACGAAGCTTCGACGGACAAGCGCTGACAGTGTGATCTGCCACTACACAAACTAGACAGAGTCCCAGCCTCCTTCGATAATCCTTTTGCACGTGGCCAGGTAAATTGCAGTAGTTACAAGTCATGCTCTTTCTTCGATCGATGACAACAGGCTTCTTCATGGGTGCTACGCCTCGACGGTCCACTGAAATACCTCTGCGACCCTGAGCTCGGTTTGGTATAAATGCTGGCTTCCTTACCGCAACTGCTGTCTGCTGCAAACTCCCTTTCAACCCGGATAAACTCTGCTGCTCTCGGGCTGCCGCAAGTACTTGTGAGAAAGTGGTCAAACCTAGGGAGACAATCTGCCTCTGGATGTCCACGTCCAAGCTGCGCATGAACCTCCATGCCCTGTCTGCATCGTTGGCAACTAAAAGTCCAGCGAATCTGCTGAGTCTTGTCCATTCTGCTGCATGCACATCTACGGGTGCTCCATTCTGCTTTAGCCCGATGAACTTCTCTTCCATTTCCTCCCGTGCGGTCCGCGGGAAGAACTTCTTTAGGAAACTCTTTGAAAAATCCGCCCACTTGATCGGCTTGGGCAAGCGGATCTCCTCCACAAGCCACCATTTTCGGGTGTAGTCCACTAACTGAATGCGTACCATATTAACTCTTTTCTCATCTGGAATCTGTGCCGCAATAAGCAAGTTCTCTGTGTCAATTAGCCACTGCTCCGCTGGCAATGGCTCCTCCAAACCAGTAAATGCAGACGGACCCAAACGCCTGAAATCTGCTACGGTCCCTACTCGGTCAACTGGTTGAGTTCCAACATTGTTCACAGACTGCTGAACGATCTGCAAACCTTCCTGAAATGATTCCGCTTGCTGCTGGATCAGCTCGGTCTGTCTCTTTTGATTCTCCAGCATTCCCCTTATCACTCCAAGCATGGCGGCTTCGTCCACACGCCTTTGGTACGTCTTCAAATTCTTATCTGCCATATTCCTGAAATCAAAACACCCAACATTAGCATGATGATAGATTCAAAATATAGATCAAGGCTAGAACTCCAAGTTATTTAAATAGAGTGCCGCATTGTAACTATGCCGCGGTATCATAGCCACAATTACATAACTCCACCCAAGTCGCCTAAGTCCTAGAGATAACAAGGAATCAGGTTTCGAGTCGATATGCAAAAGAAGTTTGCACATCGTAGAAGATATAACCAGGAAGAACTTGATTCAAGAACGGTAAACGGCAAGGTGGCAGGACATGTTTCCTAAACACGGGTATTCTGATTCGTGTATTGGGTACAATATCCAACTACAAAAGAATCAACCCGACTAACCTATGGCTCTGATACCAAAAGAACCATGTCATGCCCCGCTTCCCAGAGTACGCTAAAATGGGCATGTGACATAGCCAACCATGCTACCTGTGGGTAGGAAGTATCCATCCACAGCCACATTACGGCTGTAGAGATATCAAGAACAAAATAAAACTATCTAAAACATGTCCATAATCCAAGATAATATGAGTCAAGAATAATAAAATGCAGAAGCGAAAGATCCAATACAAATAACTGGAATGTATGTCCCATAATGCGGGCTCACATCAGGAATACAATGCAGGAAAGAAAAACTAACTACTGCTGACGCTCACAGCTCAGCCTGTTGGCTGAAGTACTCCTGCTCGGACTGCAACAGCGGTACAGAATCTGGGCCATGCAAAACCCAGATGTCAGCTCGTCAAGTCATCAAGTAATAACATATAAACAGGGTAACAGGCAATGCGAATATAAATATGAATAAAGCAAGGCAATAATATAAATCAGAGCAGTGCAGGGTAGTGTGCAGTGGGTAAACTAAACTGTTCTATCAGGTTTTCTGTTCTAAAGTCTTTTAAACCAAATTGGTGAATCATCGATATAACTTAATAGTATCCCGTGCATACCCGAAACCACGGCCCAGATTCTCGGGCTGAAACCGAGACATGCCGCTAGGCACTAAACAGGAACATGTATAGATGAATGATGTTAGCAGCATCATTCCAAGGCTAGCCTAGCCTCTAAGACTGATCAGAACAAGTAGCGAACTGTTGAGTTACAAGTCAGGTTTCACCTTTGATTTCCCCATACCCCCAGGTTATATGTGTATGTCAAGTCAAGTATTCAGTAATCAAGAACTAATGCCAACACAGGATCAGGTAAGCAGGTTTGTCTGGATAACAGGAACGGTCCGTGAGGACTATATATCAGGTTTGTTGGCATTAGGCACAAGATCAGGTAACGGGTCAGGTCATGGTACATCAGGTCAAGTCAAGCAGTACACGGTACCATGTCGGGTCAATCAATATGTATGTAGCAAGTCAGGTCAAGATGTAAACGATATCATAGGTGTGCTCATACTCAGTTACATAATCAAGCATGGTTATCAACAACATAAATCTAAGCAACGAATTAAATAATAAAGAAGCTTCAATTAATTAGCAGCACAGTTATCAGTTGTGTTTCAGAAGTGATTTCAACGTTATAAGAATACAATATGACAGTTATGGCCGTTAAACCATGTTAACAAGTTTAAGAATTTTATGGATGCAATGATGTGTGTGTGTGTGTGTGTGTGTATATATATATATATATATAGGTTCAATGGATGAAATCACAGCTAATACAAGTTAATTGTACACAAGTGTCCGAATGAAGTAAAACTATAAAGAACGTGCCATAGGCTATGTCAATAGTGAAAGTGTGATTAAAACATGTAAATGTGGTTATTAGGTTTAATAAAGTAATTGCAAACGGTAGGTTTCAAGCTTGGAAGATAAAATGATATAACACGACATTGAACATGAAAATGGGAAATTATAGTACTAAAGTTACACTACAGGTTTAGGGTGTTATTAATGTATATGTAAATATTATTTAGCATGTAGCAAGGGGTACTTGCCTCGACGGGTCGCGAATCGGGAAAACGGAACGTAAACCGTCGGCGGGGAAAACTCGCGACGGGCGCACGGTTCACGGAATGAACCCAAACGCCGAACAGTGGAACCACATAGGTCAGGGTATCTCGCTGGATCGTCGAGGCACGTCGCCGGCACGGCCGGATTCCGGCGAACCCAAAAACAGTGAATCTACAATATTCAAGAATTCATGAAACGACACAGGAAGAATCAAGAAGAGAGAAGAGAAGGAGGATAGAGAAGATGGTGCTCACGAGGATCTGTGGAGGGGTGGTGATGGTCGACCACGTCGACGGAGCTCCGGCGGTCAGCCTACGACGACGGCGAGAAATATAAAGATCAAGAAACCTGAACAGAGAAGGAAGAAGAAGAAAGGAGAAGAGGAGGGGATGTTAAGCTCACCGAGGAGGGTGCTTGCGAGGCTAGGGAACGTATGGAGATCGCCGGCAGCGATCCCACGACGAGCTGTGGCTGCAGGTGGGTGCGTGGCCTCGTGCAGGGTACTCGGAAAGAATGGGAAAGGAGGAAGGAGGTGCAGTGGAGCGGACGAGGGCAAGGAGGCGATGCGGTCGGCGATGATGGCGTCGGCGTTGGGGCTGCGGCAGCGAAGGGCGAAGCGGCTAGGGCTTCTCGCGAGGTTGGGTTCTGATGAGGAGAAAAAGAAGAAATAAAAGGAGGAAAGAAATATACAGAGGAGAGAGAGAGAGAGAAAGACGGGGGGGGGAGAGAGAGAGAAGGGGATTGCGAGAGGAGAGAGAGAGGAGAGAGATAGAGAGGGGAGAGAGATCGAGAGGAGAGAGATACGGGGAGCGGGGCCCAGGGAATAAACAGAATGCGATTGGTTGGGGAAATAAAATTTGTGAAAGATTTTGGGAAAGGAAATATTCTGGGGTTATTTAATATATATTGGACGGTTAAAAAATATTAGAAATTAGGATTTGGCGTAAATGTAAAATATTTCCAAATTGCGCCCGGGTCGGATCCAAAAATTTGAAATTGAAATAAGAAAATTATAGGCGGGATCCAAAATTTAAAATAAAGTATTTTATGATCAAAAAGTATACCCCCAAAACGGACACACGTACGTGCGCGTAGCCGTCCAAACTCGCCCGTTTCACTGAACGGGACGAGAACACGATGCAAGGACGCTACAACAGAGTTAGGGGTGTCAAGCATGCCATGACAAATATTTTTAATTTTATTTTAGATGCCTTAAATTGTTATATGCAGAAATGAATTGTCGGGTAAAAATTTATACTAGCAACAGTCAATTAGGATTAATGAAATAAATACCATACACCATTCATACGGTAATAGAAACTAGTAGCATTGGGCTCGGTTGTTACACTGTAATTCTAGGAGAATTAAATTCTCATATAGGGTTGAATCCTAGTTTTGTTTTGGGAGAATTAAATTCTCTAAACTCAATTCCCCCTCTGAGTTTTAGATCTGCATGGCAGGATCTCGACCCGATGAGAATTAAATTCTCAACCTATGGGGAGATGTGCTCTGTACAGATCTTCAACCAGAAGAAGAACTAAGTTCTTTATTTGCAGAAGAGTTAAACTCTTAGATTTTGAGAATTAAATTCTCTTTTTGAAGTTGATCTTTTTCCCTTTTCTCACCAAGGGTTTTCTTTGTTGAGAATTAAATTCTCCTTTCTTTTCTCTCTGCAATTTCAAGATCCCAGAATTCTCTCTTGAGAATTAAATTCTCCTCACTTTTTCTCTCTCTGTTCTTCTCTCAAAAAAGTAGATCCCTTCTCTTCTTTTCTTGACTCCTATTTATAGGAGAAAGAAAAGAATCAATTTGTTTTGCAAATCTTTCATTGAAAGATTTGATTTGTTTTCATATTTAATATGAGCCTTTAGATCATTCAGTGAATTTTATTCACCGTTGGATTTTAAATCCAAAAGATATTCTGTTTGTTTTTCTTGTGAGACATTCAGGGAAATCTTTCCTTGCCTAAAATCTTTCCATAAATTGGTGATTTTTAATCATCCTTGGATCTTTAATCCAACGGTCCCCATAATCTTTTTCCATTTGGAAAGATTTAGAAACTTTTAGAATTTTAATTCTATTAACTGTAAGACTTTCGAAACCAGTCACGTGCTGACACGTGACCCTTGGTCACGTGTGAGCACGTGACTCCCAATTGAGTAATTTTCTCAGCGTTTTATTTACACTTCAGTTTTAACCATCACGTGTCAACACGTGACCATTGGTCACGTGTGAGCACGTGATACCTCATTGAGGTATTTCTTTCAGCCATTTGTTTTTATTTCTGTTTTAACTATCACGTGTCAACACGTGACCATTGGTCACGTGTGAGCACGTGACCCCCAATTAGGTCCTTCTTTAGCTGTTTGTTTTTATTTCTGTTTTAACTATCACGTGTCAACACGTGACCATTGATCACGTGTGAGCACGCAATACCTCATTGAAGTAATTCCTAATTTTTAATCAGGGAACAATGCATAGCATATTTGCTCATAACTTTTGATCCCGGATGAATTATAAAGCCCATAATATATCAAATCGAAGGGTTTTTTGAGATGCCTCCAATATCATCAGAATTTTGCTATTTCTTATTCGGGAGTTTGTCAAAAAACAGCCCGGAAGATACTGGTTCGCATTTTCTTAAGCGTATCTCTGCCATTTGATACCTTGGGCTCTTTTGCGCAGAAATTTTTGGCGGGAACATACCCGCCAAGTGCCCGAAGTGAAGCGGTCTCCCTCAACAACGTGAGTAGGCCACTAAACACTTCAAAGTACCCGGTAGTTTGTGCACCCCACCTTGGGTCTATCCTAGGAGCATAAACAGTAAAAAGAAATAATACAACGGTGGCTACAACCGCAACCTGGATGTGCCCCGCAAAAGAATATTACATCATATTACAATTACATCGAATGAATGAATATAAAACACATCTCAAACCCCGGCTAATCATCACAACATTCTAATCAAGTCCATATACACAAACAGTAAACATTACAGAAATATGCAACCCCCTGCCAACCGACATACTAGCAGTTAGGGGAGGTTTACGAACACATTAAACATTACAGATAAAAACCCAATTATGAATTAACTTAGAACATCGACCGACTACCTTTTTCTGTGTCTACCCCAAAAGCAAATCAGCACAGAAGTAACCTGGGCAGAAACAGAATATACTAGAAAACAAAACACCAAAAATCATGAATTACAGAGCAAATCCGACTCAACTCGGAGTTGACTCGGCGGCGGATCCGCGGCCAAAAGCACCATTTGGCCGCGGATCCGCGGCCGTCAAGTCGAGTTGAGTGCTTGTATTTTCCCAGTATTCTTATATTTCCCTGCAGTGAATTTTAAGGCATATCAAATATTATTTTCGACACGTTTAAAATTTACAGAAACTGTTAAGGTTCCGGGGTTTCGTTTTCATGTTTTTCCGTCGATCGAAGTTCTAATTAGTTGCTAACAAGCTAGTAATGGTTTAGTTGGCTCTGATACCACTGTAAGTCCATGTCACGCACCCCACGAACTTGCGGGGAGGCGGAATATATGAAAAACGATTTAATCAAAGCTTCGTAACACGGACTTGAGCGTATGAATCGTATCTAAACCGTTACTAGCAAACTACGAGAGGTTTAAGTACTCGGATTCGAAGTTATACCTCACGTTACTTGTCCTTCGGGTCTTCATCGCTGTCCTCCACTCCTCATAGGCTCCTTGAAATATCGGCACCTCAATGGCCTCCTCGAGTCAAAGACGATCCACCCGAGAGCTCCTACTCCAAGCTTGATCTCTAACTTGAGATAACTAGGTTGCTCAAAGTGCTAATCTAAGCTACCTAGGGGATATAGAGTGAGGTTATGGATGTATTAGTCTATCTAATTCTTGATCTCAACACATGAGAGGGGAGGATTAGGGTTTCAAGAGAGAATGAGCTTGAGGGGAGAGAAGGTGAGCATAAGAATGATATTGAAAAATGAACTCATTTGAATATAACAACCATAACAATTTATCAAATAAATAATATAAATGATTAATCATCATGGTTGATTCATTCACCTTGTGTGATTCATCATATGACTCATTAGCTAATTAATGCATCATTTAATACCATGGATGAATCACACAAATGAGTCATTAAGCAATAAACGCTTATGCCACCTTAACCCCCAAGTCACCATGCTTCTAGAAGCTTCCCGGAAAATTACGAGAACGGCCCTCCAATCCGTGAAAACACGGAAAAACTTTAGACTGTATAAATCCAATAACCCGATACTAGAATCTGGCTTAAACCAAAGCCGGCTAGTAAAAACTGTCCGAACGTCGTACGTGCGTTTAAACGCGTATGCGTTCGAACCCTTGTCGTAAAACCATACGACCTCTATATCGTTTCGCCTGGAGCAGGGAAACTCTCTGTGTGGGACTCTAAAGACTCAACACTACGCTGGCAGTGAGTTTAACCACAGACCGCAAGCGGCACTAGCTGTACGTAACGGTCCCCAGGTAAATGTCGATAAGAAGGCCGATGAGGAAACCCATCCGAACTCCTACTGAGCCTGTCCGTGACAATATCCGCGCAGTTCGGTCTGTTCGTCTAAGAGTATCGCATGTATGGTCTAGGAAGGTGGAGAACGTCAGACCCCTAATAACCGTACAAGTCGTGCCGGTATGGCTCAAGACCATTTGAGAATCTATTGATCAGTCCACCAGTAATTCTCCATCAGCCCTGGCCAGGGACTTATGGTAATGACCAACCAATCACAGTGCGATATCAACTCCCTATACCGGGAGAGACGAATCCCTAACAGTCGCTCACTGCCTCTATGTGGCTCGGGACTATACCCAACTAAAACCTGTTTGCACGACTCCTTTGAGCCGTGGTAGGGTAGTAATCAAAGCACAGTGAGAACTCACACGAGACAAATGACGACCTTAAGTCTACAGACTATCTGCACACATGTCACCTGAGAACTGCTATCTGACGTTAGGTATAATACCATCCAGTTAGTTCTCATGCGAGTCATGTCCGGTATACCCGTAACCTAACGATCACCTGTTTACTATCTCCAGTACGACGTACTGATGGATGTGGGACATACCATCTCCCCAACTGGGATGAGAAGCGTACACACTAGTCTACTTCGGAGTATCGATGCCCTGTCTCGATAATCCTACGACTAGGGACAAGTATAGGATGTTGCTTTATAGAATACCCAGCCCCCACTAGTGTGACTGCCATCACAACGCTGGTAATCAAGCAAAGATCCTATGGGCTCTACTAATATGTATAAGTGATACGTAACAAGAAACATATGCACATATTAAAGTAGACACAAACCAAGTAGCATACTATCATGTTTAGTAAGATTGTATATACAACTGTGAATATCCCAAGCTTCCATTAAGTAATATACATGCAACTATGATACAATAATGGCCCCTAGGGCATATACACTAACAACGCCCACGTGCTGACACATGGTGTGCTAGCGCTCAAAGCGCTAGCGCTCTTGCGCTCAGAGCGCTAGTGCCCAAAACGCTAGCGCTCGAGCGCCCACGTGCTGACACGTGGTGCGCTAGCGCTCAGAACGCTAGCGCTTTTGCGCTCAGTGCGCTAGCGCCCACGTGCTGACACGTGGCGCGCTAGTGCTCAAAGCGCTAGCGTTCTTGCGCTTAAAGCGCTGGCGATGGCCCTACGCATCCTTTGGATGCCTTTTCCTCCCTTTTTTATATATGTACATATATATATACAGATGTACACACACACATACTCCACGACACTGCCCCTGTTAGAAAAAAATTTCTAACGGGACGCTGCCCCGCACCCCGCAAGGGGGCTGCTAGCCCCCTCGACCCCCAGCCCGCTATCCGGGTAGCAGGACCCCCGTAAAAACTCTGCGGGGCCCCCGATATATCCAAAACCCCTTCAAAACACAACACTGCACATTGAGTTTGCATGACCAGTTTAACCCGTCAATCAGAGGTTCTCTCGCTCCAAAGGTGGGGGGTAATTAACGGCAGCTTAGTCCGCAACTGCCGGAGATTCGGATCCCCACAATCATTAAACCCCGGCCTACCCTAGGCAGGGGGAATCTGTAATGCGCCTGATAAGCGCACGCGTATTCCCATCTCAATGGGGTGACGAAAAACACCCTACAGGGGCATTCCACGCACCGAGGCCAGTAGAAGCGTTTCCCTCGGAGGTCGAGGTTTTGCAGCGTGACCTGCGCCTGGAGAGGGCAAGGGCCGACGTCATGGCAGCCCGGGCGGAGGCTGCGGAACTTGCCAATTCAGCGAATCGAGGTGTCCATCGTCGTCTGAGTGCGTCCCTCCGGATCGCTGATAGGAAGCCGGCAGATCTGGCCGAACGCTTCGCGGACATAGAGAAGGAGAGGGACGCCAATAGGGGAGATGCTGAGGCGGCGCTTCTGGAGGCCCAGGTTGCCGAGGCTCAGGCTGAGAAAGCTGTGGCCGATTATCAGGCATCAGAGCAGTTTTACGTTGAGCTCGGAGAGTATTCTGCCATCGCGTGGAACAAGGCCCTGGACGCTGTGAAGGAGCAGCTTCCCGAGTTCGAAGATGGCGAGCTCCGCGCTCTGGTTCCGCTTCCGGTGGCGAGGCCTCCGGTGGAAGATGGCGAGGGGAGCAGGGCGCGCCCCTGGTGGTGAAATCTCCGGTGGTAAAGCCCCCGGCAGGCCGTGATGCCAGCGATGAGGGGACCGAAGTAAGCCTCCGGGCAGTTTGTAGGGCTGGGGAGCCCCAGAATACCCTTTGTAAAAACTTTGCCTTTGGTAATAAAAGAAAATTCTTGTTTCATCAGTTTGCATTTCATCTTCTGTGTGTGAAGAATGTTTGTAAAATATCTCCGCTTGCCCTGTTGGGTCAGCTATCTGTCTAGCGATCGTTCGTCGGGTTGATTTCGATCACTTGCCAAGCGCTGCCGAGGAGGCACCTCCATGGCCCTGGAGCTGAGGAGGGATCGCTTAGACTTCGATGGATTTGTTGCCCCTTTTTAGGGCCTCAAATCCTCAGCGTAGGTGGGGCTGTAAGAAGCCTGCCAAGGATAACCGGGCGGTGAAGCTGCGCGGTCTCCACTTTGCGAGGGCTTTGATCTCTGGCGTCACGGGTAGGTAACTACTGGCCTGGGATGACCGAGCGGGGAAGCCGCTCGGATGCCTCTTGCGAGGGCTTCGATCCCTGGCATCATGGGTAGGGAGCTACCAGCCGGAGATGACCGAGCAGGGTAGCTGCTCGGTCGCCTCTGGTGAGGGCTTGGATCCTTAGTGTTGGAGGGGCTGTAGGAAGCCCACTAAGGATGACCGGGAAGTGAAGCTGCGCGGTTGCCTCTTGGCGAGGGCTTTGATCTCTGGCGTCGCGGGTAGGCAACTACCAGCCTGGGATGACTGAGCGGGGTAGCCGCTCGGACGCCTCTTGTGAGAGCTTCGATCCCTGGCGTCATGGGTAGGGAGCTACCAGCCGTAGATGACGGAGCAGGGTAGCTGCTCGGTTGCCTCTTGCAAGGGCTTTGATCTTTCAGGACGGGGACCGAGCAGGGTTACTGCCCAGTGCCTCTTGGTGAGGACTTTGATCTCTGTCAGTTGTGGTAGGAAGCTACTAACCGGGGATAGCCGAGCAAGAGCTCGACTGCCTCTGGGAGGACTTTGGTCCTTAGCGCGGGAGGGGCTGTAGAAGCCTACCAAGGACCCTTGGCCGGGCAGGGTTACTGCCCGGTGCCTCTTGGCGAGGGCTTTTGTCGTGAAGGATAGCCGAGCGAGAGATCCTCGGGCTCGACTGCCTCTGGGAGGGAAGCTGCCCGCTAGGGATAGCCGAGTGAGGGATCCTCGAGTTCGACTGCCTCTGGGAGGGCTTTTTGGTCCTTAGCGTCAGTGTATTGCATTAAGGATAGCCAGGCAGTGTGTTGTACGGACGCCTCTTGGCGAGGGCCTTGAATTGTAAAGATGGAACTCCACTCGGAATGATTCGACGTTTCTTTATTCGTATGGACAGGAATTTTAGAGAACGCTTTACACCATCTTTGCGAAAGGGAAAAAGAGGGGGGGTGGTACACACTCGCTGGCTTTGACCTCACTGGTATAGCTTGAACTTCTCGGCGTTGTAAGGCCGCGGAAACTTTCGTCCGTCCGCGTCTTGTAGGCGGTAGGCTCCGCCGGGGAGCGCCTCAAAGACGGGGAAGGGACCCTCCCACTTTGGGGAGAACTTGTGAAGCCTGCCTTGGTCGGTGAACTAGTTCCGCCGCAGGACCAGGTCCCCGGTCTTGAAGGAGAGGTGTTTCACCCGAGCGTTGTAGTATCGGGCCGTTTGTTGTTGATAAGCGGCAGCTCTGATATGTGCCCGATCCCTCTTTTCCAACAAGATGTCGAGGTTGGTCTGTAGCGCCGAGGTATTTGCGTCATCGTCAAAGTGCTCGACCCGGTGACTGCGTAGGCCGATCTCCGCTGGGACCATCGCTTCGGTCCCGTAGCAGAAGCTGAACGGGGTCTCCCCGGTGGGAGTCTTTTTTGACGTGCGCAGGGCCCATAAGACCCGGGGCAGTTCTTCGACCCAACCGCCTTGTCACCCTTCTAGGCGGGTCCGGAGACCTCGGAGGATGTCTCGATTCGCGACCTCGGCCTGCCCGTTGCATTAGTGATGCGCGACCGCGGCGAACTTCATGAGGATATGGTACTCTTTGCAGAAGTCCTTCACTTTCCCGTTCTCGAAGTTCATCCCATGGTCGGTGACGATGCATCTCGGGATGCCAAACCGAAGTATCAGGTTGTTTTGCAGGAACTTGATGGTTGTGGCGGCGTCCGGTTTCCTGATGGGGATAGCCTCGATCCACTTGGTGAAGTAGTCCACCGCGACGAGGACGTATTTGTGCCCGTCTGTTCCGGTAGGGAACTGGCCGATCATATCCAACCCCCACTGAGCGAACGGCCATGGGGATGTCAGGGCGGTCAGCTCGGTAGCCGGGAGGCGGGGAATGCTGCCGTGGAGCTGACAGCTCTTGCATCTCCTGACCAGCTTCAGGGCATCCTCGTGCATGGTGAGCCGGTAGTACCCTTGGAGTAACGCTTTTTGGATCAAGGTTCGAGCCCCCTGGTGTGCACCGCCCACTCCTTCATGGATTTCCCGAAGGACGTAGTCGGCTTCGTGGGGGTCAACGCACCGGAGCAGGGGCTGAGTGAAGGCCTTCTTGTAGAGATTCCCGTTGCTCCAGACGAAGTGGCGGGCTTTGGCCCGGAGACGACGGGCGGCTGCCCGGTCCTCCGGGAGTGCGCCGTCTTTCAGGAACTCCACGAGGGGCTTCTTCCAGTCCTGGTCGCTCTCCTGCGCCGCGTACACGTGGAGTGTCGTCGCTCCATCTCCCACGCTGGGTCGAGGCAAGGTTTCGAAGAGGATAGACCGCCTATTGTTGGCCGAGTATGACGAAGCCAGCTTGCTCAGGGCGTCTGCTTGGGCATTCAGCTGCCTGGGTATTTATTCTACCTGGACTTCGTCGAATTTTCTTCGAAGTTTCCTCACTTCGTCTAGGTACTTCATCATCAGGGGCTCTCGAGCTTCGAAGCAGCCGGTCACTTGACCGACAACAAGGGCCGAGTTGCTACGAATTCGAATTATCTTCAGCCCCAGCCCGACGGCCATGCGCAGTCCAGCCAGGAGGGCCTCGTATTCTGCCGCGTTGTTCGATGCTTTGAAACCGAGCCTCAAAGAATACTCCATCTCTGCTTCGTTTGGGCCCCAGATAATGAGGCCGGCACCGCAGCCTTCCTCGGTAGAAGACCCGTCGACATAGATGACCCACTTCGGAACCGAGCCAGGGCCTTCCGGGACGGGACACTGGGTTGCGAGTGGCGGTGCGGACTCCGGCTTCTTGCTAGGGATGATGCATTCAACGATGAAATTGGCCAGGGCCGGCGCCTTGATGGCTTGCCTCGGGCGATATCTTATGTCGAACTGAGATAGCTCCCACCTCCATTTTTCTAGGTCTTTCCGTGGTCTCCTTCTGTTAGGGGCACCTCGGTCAGAGGTTCGACCGGTGCTCCACGTACCTCCTTCCGCTTGTCTCGGGTGTCCAAGGAACCTTTGATGTCGTCACACGCCTCGGTGCCGTCGGCATGCTGCTCGGGCGAAGACGTTTCGGTGAGGCCTATCTTCGCGACCCGCTGCTCCCATATGCCCGACCTATCCCGCCCCGATCGAGATGGAATTTTATCGCCAGGTAGTAGGTTGAGATCTAGGCCTGAAGGGAGTTCAGCGTCGGGCGACCGAGAAGGATATTGTAGGCTGACGGAACTTTCGCTACAATGAAGTCCACAGGCAATGTGCGCGTGTGGCCGGGCTCCCTGATCGTGAACTGCAGGGTGACCACCCCTTGTGCCGGGATGGAGTGGTTGGTGAACCCCGAGAGGACGTGAGAGGTCGGTTTCAGGTCTGCTGGGGCGAGCCCATACCCAGGAAGCAGTCGTGGAAGAGGATGTCCACCGAACTGCCCGAATCGATGAGTATCCGGTGGACATCGTACCGGTGGATTTGGGCTGTGATCGCTAGCGGGTCGTTGTGGGGCACAGATATGCCATGGAGATCCTCGTCGCCAAAGGTGATGGGCTCTCGGCCTCTAGCCCTTTTGCTCGGGCGGTCGCCGGAGCTTGTGAAACGGCAGCCAGTGGGGGAGCCAATGACATTCGGTGAGGGTTCGCCCGCGCCTCCGTTGTGAGGGAGGCGACAACGGGTGTTTGGATCTTTAGGGGGATCAGTTGCCATGTGGGCGGAGATCGGAAGGCCAACTTTGTGTTTTGTGGAGTTAGTTCCCACAGACGGCGCCAACTGATGGAGGTCCTTTTCGGGTCTCCGTCAGATGTTGTCTTCCGTTGATCTCCCGGTGGACTTTGGTGGTGATTTCTGTTGCGTGTGGATCTCAATGGGTTTTGGTGAGAATGGTGATTTGAAGAGTTTTAGCGCCGAATACCTGCAAAGAAGTCCCGGGGTAGTTTGGTATCACCGAGGACCCTCCGACGATCAAGTTAGTCTAGACATCCGAGCAGAGTAACGGCTTAGTGGAGTAGAATTGGCTTACTTGACCCCTCTGTGATGGGGGTTTATATAACGGTGATGGCACGCAACAGCAGGCGCGAGAATCTCGCCAGCAGTTACGCTCCCGACGTCCCGCCTACGTAGAGAGCGGATCGCCCATTAATAGGGATCGCGGAGGCGTGGAACGTGGGATGTTGCTGGCGGAGAATCCGCGCATGGCGAGATTCGCGGGGCGGCGGTTACGCCTGTGAGCGGTGGAGCTGGTCGGAGGGGCCGAGGAAGACGGCCTCAGCTGGGGAGCTCGGAACCAAGCAAGAGGGTTGAGGAATCTTAGTCCTGTGGCAGCCCGGGGTGAGCTGAGGGACCGAGGAGGCAAATTTGCAGAGAGGCTCCGTGGAGGGCCAGCTTGTGCTTGTAGGTCGGGTACAAGGGTGGCCTGGTCGATCTCTGTGGGCCCTTCCTTCCGGGTCTTGGGACACATTATCAGCCACGCGTCTTGATCTCGTATCGTTAATATTGAGCATTATCATTTATCAAACATAACAAAATTATATTAGTTCCGGATCTTAAAGATATCATATTACCTATAAGCTTGAGAAGATTATTTTAAGTGCCCAACAGTTTCAAGACATGTCGATTTCTAATTTGACGGTGGCGGACATTAAGCCTCTTATTCTTTCCGATTCTAGCTGGATCTGTACAAATTAGCAGCCTTTTGCATGTTACTCTTTGGAAAAAAAATTGTAGTCTCTAATTGCATATTTAAATATTTAAAATCCGGAATTTTCTTGTGCTGGCCGTCTGAGTTTAGTACACAGACAAAAAATTTTGCAAAGCATCTTATATATCTATTTAAAGGAGAAAAAACATATCCATCAACAGATCCAAGCAGTGTTAAAAACACGGAATATTCGGATTCGGTGGCAAACCAAACATGGACTGCAATATTTGGTCAAATATGCAATCAAACCAAATATTCGCCGCACAAACAGCATATTCTGCCGGATAACGCGAATTTTCGATCGAATTTGTCCATTAGACCCAAAACCAAGAAAATTTACAACTAAAATACAAGTGTGGGATTCACAACTTAATTAAAAAACAAGTAAAACCCATCGGAAAGCTTGGCAACTATAAGTATTTGTGATTGCAACTATACATAATGTGGTAGTGGTGTCCAACAACATATCAGCATCATCCCCCGCTCCTTCCCCATGCCATATGCTTCAATGCCCTTTTGAGGACTCTCACATGCCATTATCTTTCAACTCAAATTCAATTCATTCAGCGCGGCATCCACAGCAAGCTTTTAGCTGCCTTTTTAGTTCATACCGCTTGGTTGATTCATCTCTTTTCTCAGTTTCCAGTGATTGTGAGTGCATGCATGTGCTGATGCTTACACTTGGTATCCAACTCTCTCTCTCTCTCTCTCTCTCTCTCTCTCTCACACACACACACACACACACACACAAGTGTAGCCAGCTATAAAATGACTGGAACCCCCTAATGTTGTTGGAGGACTTTGGACAGCTAACTGTCTTCTGTATGCTGCTGCTGCTCTTTAAGTGATATCATGCAGCTAGCTAGCAGTCAATTAATGTGATGATAAGAGAAGAAGACTGTGAAGCGCATCCCCTCCTTTTCAATCAGGCCATTTACAGATAGATATTATTACATTGGATTGGATGGCATATATATATGGGAAATTATTTGATGCTTCCCACCTCCCCACTTAGGAAAACGTGCATGCATATAAATAAGGAAGCACCGAAGAATATCCCCATTGAAATAATGCTTGTTGTTCATGCTATAATCAGGAGGCTTGTCAAGCAATTATGATAGATGTATAGGCTCTTATAATGCTTGGTCAGGAATCACAATCATCATCTTTTTCATTATGTATCCCTCATATCAAATATAATTTATAAGTTGGGCTATGGGACAAGATAGTTAATCGAACAGGCTAATCTACAATAGGGGGAAGAAAAAAGAAGATAAAATCAATTTATAATTTTATTCTTTAGCTGAATTATCGGCCTGATATCCGCTCTCTCCTAAGCTTAGTGCTTTTACTAACTTAGTTAATTATTTATTCTAGCTAGCATCTTTTCTTTTTAATTAATTACTTTGGGCAGAATATGACCCTTTCATGAATTCACAATCATAAAACTCGTGCAGTCTAAAAGGTTAATAATAGCCCGCTCGGTTGATTAGAGAGCAAAATGGTGTGTATTAGGTTAGAAGATTAAAACTCGATCCAGCCTCGGTAGGTTTAGGTAAAAGCTGCTACCAATGTCATCCAAGCCACCATCCCCAAAACCAATCCACCTATCAAGTCCCCATTACATGTGCTACAATATTATTTGACATCCTCATTAGCGAAATCAGCTGTCTGCTGACCTAACATTATCAACACAAACCCCTAACCCCAAAAGATTACAACAAGACACTACTTGCATTGAAGCTGGTGGCTCTAAACTCTCATACACGTCACTTGCTAGCCTCTAACCCAAATACTGCCAATAATATTGCGAGACGGCAGACGTGGAGAGAGGCTTGCCTTAGGAGCATCGGCGGCCAATTGGGATAGGAAGCAGGATTAATTAGCAAACGAAAACGAAAACAAAAACAAAACAAAGGACTAAAGGGCCATGCACTTTTCCTATGCGACTCAATTTGAACAGTGAATCGATCGATGCATGGTGGTTGTTGATCAGATGAGCCCTACTAATAATAGCAGCACTAGTAGTAGACCCCATGTAGGATTTTCATAGAAGACATCTAAATCTTTTATGATATCTGTATATTGATAAATCTTTGGTTGGCAGAGTTGTTGCCTGTGAGTCTCTCATCACTTCCTCCCCTCTCTTTTCCTTTTCCAACCAGATAGGATAATCCCACAAATTAATTTACATAATTTGTATTCAAGTATTTTTATTTTTATTTCATAATCTCTCTCATTTCATGGAAATATATATTTCTGGGGTCAAGAAGAAAGATTGGCCAACTGCTAATGGGACCCACATGGCTCCCAATCCCCCATGCCCTCAACTGGGGGTGAGCCCGGTTCGGTTTTTTGCAAAAAAATTTGAACCGAACCGAACCGAACCGAAAAATGGAGCAAACCGATATCGAACCGAACCAGACCAAGTCGGTTCGGTTCAGTCGGTTTTCGGTTGGGCCCAACCAAATCGATATATGCGCTGTTAAAAAAACTAACAAACAATATAAACTAGTTCAAAAGAATTGCACTCAATCAATAAGAGAAAAAATCACCTTATGCTATGTTACATATCAATATATCATGTTACATATTAATAAAAAGAAAAAAATTTTGAATTCATGATATCAACATTAAACTATAACAAAAATCATATATTTTCACTCAATAATCCAATTGCTAATACAGAGGACGGCTGAGAGGGAAGAGTCAGAGATCGGAGGACTGGAGAGGGTGGAGGGACCGAGGAAGTGGAAATCAGAGGAGGAGCTAAGAGAGATCGAGAGGTTGGAGAGAGGAGGGCGGCGCTGAGAAGGGCTAAGGGAGTCGAGATCGAGAGAGATGGGGAATACAGTGAGAGAGAGAGAGGAGGACGGTGCAAGAACTAGTAAAGTGAGGAGAGAGAAAGTTGGGATTTCTCAACAGAGATTATATATATATATATATATATATATATATATATATGAGAATAATTGAGGAAAGAGGGTATAAGAGGGAATTTCCTTCAATGGTGTCGAAAAAGTACAACCTCCCTCATTTTTTCTGACGATCGGCATTCATTATCTTCATCGCTATCATCTAACATACGGGCACACCAAATTTCATGTGATTCTACAATTTTTTCACCGTTGATTTAGCAATATAAAAAGTTTTGTCGTTAGTAAATCGTTAATTTTGAACCCGCTAAATCAACGGTCAAAAAATTGTAGAAGCACATGAAATTTGGTGTACCCACATTTTAGATGATAACGATGAAGATGATGAGTACCGATCGTCAGAAAAGATGAGGAAGGGCATATTTTTTCGACGCCATAGGAGAAAATTCCCTCCTACGACATCTTCCTTCCATCTCTCTCTGTATATATATATATAGATAAATTTTTGATATAATATTATAACGGTTCTCGGTTCAGTTTAGCTAATAACCCGAAACTGAACAAAAAACCGAAATTTGCCAATATTTTTAACCGGGACCAAACCGAACAGTCAGTTTTTTTTTTCGGTTGGATTGGTTTTTTTAGCTCACCCCTACCCTCAACCTCTCCTCATCCCCCTTGGTTCCCTTGTATATATTAAAGCCCATTGCCAGCACCCAAACAGGAAGGAGGAAGGAAGAAGAAAAAGCAACACAGCAAGAGTTTCTTGATTAATTGAGATTCTGTATATTAAAAGTGGTGAAGAAAAATGGCCATGGAAGTAGATGATGATGTTTTCTTTGCTGACCTTAGCAAGCAGATAGCTCTGCTGATTATGGATGAGGACGAGGAGGCGGAATTCCCAGTTCAGAGCCCACCGGTTCATTTCCAGGTTTGTCTTCTACATGTTTCCTTGTCGATTTCTTCCGCACACAAGGATTCGTGCAATTTTTTAGCATTAACAAGATGCATACGGTTCGATTAACGGCAATAAGTACTCACAATCCTCTGCTTCATAGCAGACAGAATGAATCAGAATTTTATGTGCCGGCGTACAGTTTCTTCAGAAGACAGCAAACTAGTATGTTTAGATTCACCTTTAGGTGCATGCCTTCTAGATATTTACTTTTTGCACTAATAAATCGAAGAGCCTAGTGCAAAGCTTATTTAAGATATTTGGCATTAAAAGCTTATTCAATTAAGAAATCACATGATAGATTTATGTTGTATGGTAATTGCCAGAGTATGCAAGCTCAAATGAGTTTTAATTCTATTGAGTACAAGAAAACTATGCTATGAGGCTTATTATGCATCCAAATTTACTTTTCTTCAATTAAATTTTGGTCTGCCCTTGCTTCCTTCTGTTTTAAAATTCAGTTAATTTTAACGTCGCTTACAACACTCTATTTCAAAACCAGTAGGAGATTTACAAAAAAATGTATTACAGTCTCGGTCCAAAGTTATGTTTGTGTTTACATATATCTCCTGTAAAAGGATGTGCTAATTGAGCAAGTGGTTTCTTAATTTGTTCAGGGGTTCCATCATGTGCCACAACTACAAGCCATGACGCCACCACCTTACACATATGATCTGGGGTACACAAGAGAAAGCATTAGCAAGGGAACGGGAGTATTCATCCCTCGCTCTTCAGTCCCCAGAAGGAAAAACAGAACTAATAGGTCCAGTCCGGCCAACAATGGCGCCCATAGGCAGCTGGATAAATCGGTAGTTGCAGTTTCCCGTGTTGCAAACAATGAGAAGCTCAACTCTAATCACTACAATAACTCCGGCTCATTGAAGAACCGCACATGATCAAAGATGTCGCGTGGTCTTTGATTCACTAACTGCAGTACTCTGGTTCTGCTTCGTCTATTAGTTGGTCGCAAACTATTCCTATTATTATTATGTATAAGGGAAAATAAAACCCTTCGCTCTACCATGATTTTATCTTTAGGAAACAAAATCATCTTTCAACCTCTCACTGCAAATCTGTATAGTTATCTGTGGCCGAGGGAGGGAATCGGAACTGCAGCGATTACAGCCGAGTCGTTTGTTGTTGGGCACAGCGATGATTAATGGACGTCTAGTGACTGACCTATTTATTATTAGCGAAGAAGACACCTGGCATGCACTTGTATTCTTGTCTGTGAATATCTATTATTGGATTTAATAAATGAGGTTCAATTATTTAAATCATTATATGTGTGTGTGTGAATAAAGTATACAGATTGCTGATTACCAAAGGAAACTGCACTTACATCTAGCTCCTTCTTGCGCCATTAGCAAACTAGACAGTTCGGGTTCTATATTTCTTTACTGCACCAACACCAACAACCAAATGAACTCGGTATTGCAACTGTATGCCGTTAAGTATCGAACAAACTAGTGAAATTTGAGTACGATTTTGTCAGAATTAGTCAAGTCTGGTATTTGACCGTATGCAACTCCCATGGCAATATTTTTGCAACCAAAGCAACATTCGAATGTAATAATAAACATAGAGGATTTTAGAAACATCAGCCTCTAAGGTCGCATCCCCTAGGCAATAGCTCGTCATTCTCATAAATAGTCACCAGTTCCACATTCTGGAAGAAGCAAGAATTTGAGATAAACTACATTGCCAGAGAGAACTTGGTTTTAACAGCGGTCATCTCATTTTAGGAAAGCAGAAAAACAAAATTTTATATCCAACTCTATAAGTTGTCCTTAGAATGCTAGATGAGCTTAGGCATGAATTCAGGTATGTTGTCATGTGCTGGCAGAGAATGATTGGATTTTTTCTTCTGGTTAATCTCCAGCTACTTATGGGGTCCAATGAAAGTTTGCGGCAATTGTTGTTTCTGCTGTGAATGAATGCATGTGCTGAGTTCAGTTAGAGCGCTACACCGCATATCATGTGATACTAAGTTGGAAGCACATGGCTGTTGGGACCAGATCAAACCACATGCTGATGAAAAGGATCTCTCAATAGTCGGTATT
This sequence comes from Agapanthus africanus, assembly GCA_030015575.1. NCBI lineage: Eukaryota > Viridiplantae > Streptophyta > Magnoliopsida > Asparagales > Amaryllidaceae > Agapanthus > Agapanthus africanus. The sequence continues at coordinate 426,616,216 of JASDDO010000029.1, forward strand.
CTGTGGTTACTATCTACTCAGATTAGTCCAGCAACATACGCATCTTTGGGTTTTGGAATCTGCAATGAACCTAGACCTAATTAATTTGGTGTTTGTTGAATGACACGGTGTGTGTGATATTCAACCAGTCCATCAGCAAACATTCTGACCTTATAAAAACTACTCAACATTAGGCCCTGTTTGGGTATGGGGTTGGGATAACTGGAGGTAGAGGTGATGAAGTCTATTTTTATGTGGAGTAAGGATATCTCATATTAGTTCCGTTACCTCAACTTTGGGGTCGAGATAATTGCAATGGATGCCAAACATGCAGGGCAAAGTTAGAATTTTGGATTTAACTTTTGCTAACCTCAAGAAACTCCAGTTCATAAAACTTAATTCCATTCCTAATCAGGAAATTAGATAATGGGATGGGGAAAAGCCAAGTGTAGATGCTACAGGCTATTAAAACTTAACCCTAATCCTAACCACAGCCGCTACGACTATGATAGCGCAGCCCATTTGGTTTGCACATGGTTGACCATCAAGTGCTAAGGCGATAAAATGAATGTGACTCCCAATTAATATATCATGTCTAAAAACAATGATAATGGTCACAGACTATTTCTATGCCTCATAAGCCATGATGATAACTTCATGACAAGTTGACAACATCCCTTAGACTATGGATCAAAATTAATCATCATCTGGTATTCATTATGCAAATCCATGATGAAAGGATGGGATCCATATTACCCGCAGTCCTAAGTCTGTCCATAATACAACAAGCCGTGCATGGTAGGAGCGTTTCTTATACGTTCCAAGTTCTGTATAAGATCTTACTATATACACAGCTTATGGTTGCCAAAATGATATATTACATAGGAAATTACTTTAAACTCTTAGGAAAAGATAGAGCTAAGAGCGGAATAGAACACATGCCCACGGTCATACTAATTGTAACGATTAAAGAAATAAGATATCGACCGCCGACTTTTTAAACATATTCAAGCTCCTCCATTCCACATTCCTTTCTCTAAGTGTTTTAACTACATGGAATTGATATCTTTGAAACTAACCTTCACGTATAAATGATAAGTTGGTTGATACCAACCCTTGCACCTGATTAATATGAACGATATACCACTGGATTCAACAGTTGCACGTGAAAAAGAAGTCGGTCATTAGTCACTTAAATCATCTCACAATAAAAAGGGCATGCTACGTTCTTGTATCATCAAACTAGATAAACAATAATGAAATGTGAATGCGATCTTAGTAAGATGACTACAGTGGCAGGAAAATTGAATTTACTGACGCAAATTGGGTCTAGAGATTAGGAAAGCAAAATTTGATCAATTTATCAATCCCTTCCCGGTCTCCAAGAGATTGAGGATTTGGAATTGTCACCAAGTTTACATTGCAATCGCCGCAAAGCGTCGATTGCAATCCATATGAAGCTTTAAATTGGAAAAGAATCAAACAAGAACTAAAAATGCTAAAGAGATTTCCATCAGCTCTCTATGCTCAGGATGGAGCCCGCACGTGACCGATACATAACACAATCTAGGTGTCCATTCTAACCCAAAAGCCCGAGTTGATAGGTACTCTTCTAATCTATATATCTATGTTAGGCGCTTAAATTAAATCGCACTAATTACATGATGATCAAATCAAATGCAGAACCATTTTCAGAACCGTTCAAGGCTTCGGCGTATTACCAGTCACCACACAACCTTCAAATAGTTAGAGCATTTGGAGCTAGTTGTGAACAAGAAGCATCATCAATTTTTTTGGGCTAAATTTATAGCTTGCATCAAGCTGGTAACATTATTATGGATACAGTTGTTTAAAAAAGGAGGTTCGGCAAAAATTAAGCTATGATTAATTAATTTATCTATTCATATTTGTCTTACAATCAAAGCAACCTTGATGGCTTAATTCATTAAACCGTCCTCGCATTATGATATATATTATGATTTAATTACATAATTTCTATAATAAATACAATGCCATTAATTATCTCCAAAATTTCAGCTGATCAAGCCCTTGAGTACAAAAATTCATTTCACTCATGTTACCCTCTGTCATTGCAAATGGCATTGAGGAGCACATGAGCCAGCATCAAGTCCACAAAATACTGATGCCCTGTCTCTCCATCTCTCCACCTGGCTTTCGCCGGCGCCCGACCATAATGCACTCCGTCGTTGCAGCGGTTATCATAATGCCAAGGAAATGTCATGTCGAATTCGTCGACCACGCCTCCCGTAACCAATCCCCTATCCTTCAGTTTCTCCAGCAGCACTCCGTTGAACGCCTCCATCTTGTTCGGATTGAATGCAAGGTCTCTTGCGTACCCTCCCGTGGCTATCGTGGTCCGATAGAAAATCCTCGGAATCGCAAGCCCTTTCTTCTTCAGATGGGTTATAACCTCCTCCCAGAATTTAGCCGCATACTCTGCCCCGTCAGCGAACGCCCGGATGCTTCTCCAATAGACTCCGTCATGCAACCCGGAGTTGAATATCATCACATCCGGCGCTCTATCTTCTAAGAAGTACTTCCACAGCAATTGGCTGAAATACCCATACTTTAGCGATTCCAAGCCTAGGTAGTTCCCGGTATCGTTCCAATGCCCGTTGAAGATGCTGGTGATCCTCACCGTCTCGGACTTGTTCTTCGGGTTGGCAACCCTCATATCGAACCGTCGAGGCACCGATGCTACGCCTGTTAATCCCAACACGAAATTGAGCAGATTCCTGATGGTGTCGACGTGATTGGAGTCGCCCCAAAAGAAGAGCCACCTGTCGTCCAGACACTTCCAAGCCGAATGGGAAGCGAAAATCCTGAAGGAACAATGAGCAGAATAGACCCATCCATTGCTCTCCAATGCACCCAACGGCCCGTGGCACCACGGGCTCCTGCATTGGAAATCAGGGTCAAGGCACCGATACCTGCCGCCATCGTCGATCCTGCATTGGTCGTTCCTTGCATGCCGGGTCCATCGCCCCGACCAAAATCCGCTCGAGAAATCGCGGCCTCGACACATCTTGAGCTCAGGCAATGATGGCACATTGTTAGTTTGTGGATAAAAGGTTATAGGCATCTTTCTTAGCTCTCTCCGGAACTTGAACCTCTCGGGAGAGAGCTTAAGCCCTTGGAAATCCCGGAAAAGCAGCACAAGGGTAAGGGTGTAGTCACCGGCGAAATCAGGATGGACTTGGAGCAGGAAGGAGTAGGAGCCGTTCCCATGGTCGGTTATTGGGGGCCGGGACTTCCAGGACTCGCCAGAGAGATCGGTCTCGAAGTAGTCCCCGCCGGCGCAGCGCCTGTTGCCGGACTCATCGAGGGCCGATATGATAAATGTGTGGACTTCCCCAGCAGCAAGCCTTGGCCGAGCGACGTAATTGCCGTCGAGCCCGGGGATCCAAATGGCAGCCGTTGTGGAGTCCCGGCACTCTGGGCTGAGCCACCGGGACAGGAAGGTGGATGTGAAGTTTCGGGGCATCGGTGTCGAGATCCAGCTGGGTATGCTGGAGGAGGAGAAAGGTTCCAAGTTTGAAAAGTGAATATCGTTGAAGGAGCCGCAATGAAGTATGTTGCGGGTATGCTTCTGCTGAAAGTTATGGCTGCATCAAGAAATGTGATGAGCAAGAGGGCCAGGACGAGGGCGGAGCTGAGCAGCTGGGGAATCAGCCACCGGGCAGAGCGCCGCTGCCAGCTCCGGCAGCAGCAGAGGCGCATTTCTCAACATCTGGACCAGCCATTATGGAATAGTGTGCTGATAGCTACCAATTGAGAAGGGGGTGATAACTTAAAGATGGGATGCGTCGTCTCTTCTTGACATGTGGGTCTCCGTCCCTCTCAATCAAACAATTCATATCATTCATTTTGATGGTTGACATTGTACACCTCTAATGCATTGTGCTTGTGCTTGTGCTTGTGGCTGTAGATTTTATCTTTTTCCTATTAACGAAAAAAGTTGATTGGTGCTCACAGCATAAAACTTTTATTGTCGGCGCATTAGACTAATTATTAAGTTTAATCGGTGCGGATCGAGGCGTCGGCAGGATTAGAGAGGAGCGACGAGTTTTTCTATGTTTTGTGCCTTGGAAGCAACATTTATTAGTGTAGTGAGCTGGTTGGTTTAAGGGAGGAATTAATTGGTGGGGTTAGGGGAGGGGACGGGGGCTCCCGCCCCCTCAAAGTTGTTTCCCTAGGGTGTGATCTGGGTTGCTTTAGTTCATAATTCATTTTGGAGTTTGAAGTTGTGCAGGTGGTTTAGGGTACTGTTTGGCCGGTGAATTTTGAGATTTGGCAAAATTTGGACCGTGGAATCCAAAAATAGAGTGATATTTGGAGTTTCTTGTTTGGTTGGAGAATTGCAAATTTATAGATTCCTTTATTTTTTTTGTCGGTCACACAAAAAGATGGATTCTTGAATCTTATTTTTATTGTTGGATTTTGCCGGATTTGATACTGTTCAGTTAGGACCCACATGCTTTAGTTATTAAAAAATCCCTTCTCTATATCCTTCTTTAATTCTCAAATCCAAATAGAATACTAAGAATCCAACAACAACCAAACACAAAATTATCTAATCCAGATTTTTTCAATTGTACTGTTTGGGAATCCAAATTTCACAATCTTGCAGCCAAACGGTCCCTTACTGGTAATACCTTCCTGTTAGTTTATTAAAAGCATATAAATGAGCTTGAAAGATCTTAATTATAATAAGATATACACTTTTATTTATTATCTCACGTGCAATCCGGCTTGTATAAGAGATTTTCCATTTTCTTGTAGATTGAGTGAAAATGGTGGTTAGAGTATGAAAAAAACGGTAAAATAAACGGATTTTTTTTTGAAATAGACTAGTTTTAAATTTATATTATTAAAATAGGGCAGTTAAATTTTTTTTTATGAAAATAGGACGGTTTGGTGGACCCCATCCTCCTTCCCGCTTTAGAGGGCGGGTTCTAGGAACCCGCCCTCTACCTATTATAGAGAAGGGCGGGTTCTAGGAACCCGCCCTCCCCTCAACAAAGAAGAGGGCGGGTTCTCTCAGAACCCGCCCTCTCCTTTATAAAGGAGAGGGCGGGTTACCCTCTTCTTTGTAAAAGAGAGGGCGGGGCCCGTCCTTTTTAAAATTTTTTTTTTTTCTGTGGGGCCCACAAACCATCCTATTTTCATAAAAAAAAATTTCTACCCTATTCTAATAATATAAGTTTAAAATCACCCCATATCAAAAAAAAGTCCTAAAACAAACTGATGAATAAATTTATTGCTGAATTGAATTTGATTTGACCTTGGTGTTGAGGTAGATCAGGATTAGTTAAAGCCATGGTCTTTGGTTTTTGGGCCGCTGCTGAGCGGGCCGTGGGGCTTTTTGACAATTTTCCCATGAATTAAAGCAGAGAGATAAGCAGGCGCCCAATCTAAGAACACTATAGAGAGAGAGAAAGAGAGAGATAATGATGATGGCAGAGACGGCGGCGGCAAATGTAGAAGAAGAAGGAGATGGAGACAATGGAGCCTTCATCCAAAGATTTCAGCTGCATCCTCCTGCTGCTCCATCTCCTCCACCACTTCACGCTCTTACCTTCGCCGTCAAAGACATGTGAGTTCCTCCCCCCCCCCCCCCCCCCCCCGCGCCCCCCACTCCCTTTTCCTTCCCATCATTTCCATCTCAGTTAATCAAATTTCACCCAATTTGAAATGTTGTTGTTGTAATTGGGTCAGATTCGATGTAAGAGGACATGTTACTGGGTTTGGGAATCCAGACTGGGCCAGGACCCATGCTCCGGCCGCATCCACCGCCCTTGCCGTCGCTGCGATCCTCGACGCAGGAGGAGCCACCTGCCTCGGCAAAACTGTCATGGACGAGATGGCCTACAGGTAAAGTTTTTGCTAAGAGTATCTGTTAATGGTCGAATTTTGGTAAGCATCAAACTGCTATGTGTTTGCAGTATTAATGGGGAGAATTTCCATTACGGGACGCCCACCAACCCTTGTGCCGCTGGTCGTGTGCCCGGTGGTTCCTCCAGCGGTTCCGCCGTAGCTGTAGCTGCCGGGCTTGTCGATTTCTCTCTAGGTCATATTACTTTTCATTTGATATTTTTGTTATTTTATATATCAATTGCATGCATGGAAACATTCTTGAATTGTAAACTAGGTTTAAAAGGCAGATTAATTGGTGGTGGGAGAAAATGTCACAGATTGACACACATATGTAATGTGCATCACCCATAATAATAAGAAAGCAAAACAAAAAAACAAAAAACATCGAAACATTATGTGCAAACTCAATATCCACATTATGTGCAAACTCAATATCCACTTAATTAGTTTTGCCCTAAGCCCCATCGACATATATTTTAGGTTTTTCTGCATTCGTATAATTCTTAAAGTCTATTTTCTATATAATTTGTGTTATCCATTCAAATCTGTTTATTCATTATGAACTGGCCAAAAATGAATAGAGCACAAATATAGGATTTATACCATTGCTCCTATAGCCAATTTTATTCGTAAATGTATATAAAAATCATGGTTTCCATAGTTTATTCAGGATCATCTGATAGCTACAAGCTTTTTTGTATGCTCTATACATTGGAAGATTCAGTTATACTATGTGATGTGGATGCTGGTATTTTTCTAATTATATTTAGCAGGCTAAGAGTTTCAATCGATGTGATATGGTTAGGCCAAACTCCATATCTCTTGTTCTAATGCTACTTCTGCTCGGTAGCTGCAAAGTAGTTTATTTAGTTAACTTGAGGCAGAATGCTTTATACCAAGATAGCAATTGGGGAACTTAAGGAGCAACCATTTACTGAAGAAGAGACCATAACGGCCATGTTTAATATATGCGGTGATATATCCTGTATTACACTCAAAGGATTTCCAGAATTATTTTCAGGTATTTGAAAAGTGGTGCAAGTGACGAAAGGGGGTTGGGATTTATTCAGTTTTTGGTAACTATTAAGACGGGTCCATGCAGTTTAAGAGGCTAATCTATGCTCGAATAGCTCGAAAGCTAAGATTGATCACATTGCGTTCGTCTAATTTAGTGCCAAGCATGAAGCAGTACATGATTATGTGCCTATTTCTTCGGTCATGGCTTATTCTTCACAAATACACTGCCTGGAATGGAATATGCCTATGGTTTTCTGATTGAAACATCTGAGTCATATTATAAGCAGTATTCTGCTAATTTATGTGCATGCTTTCTTCTTATCTCTAGCCTTCTTTCTCTGAAATTCCCATCAGATGCATTTTGTTTATCTTTGCACGGTTATGTATGTTATCTGATGTCTCTGCTTTCTTCATAGCTCACAGTGACACAATCATTTGGGTACATCGTGTGCTGATGCAAAATAACCCGGAATCAGTTTCTCTAATAACGTGTCGTTTAAGAACTGCCATTATAACTCGCCCTCTTTCAGTTATCTTCTTTTTCTTCTCTTTTCCAAAATTAAAAGGCCCTAAGCTTTAAAGAATATGACCCCTCACCTGCCATGACCTTTTTCATCCTCTTAATCCTGTGAAGTTGGTTTTATACTTTCCTCATTTCTTTGACGAGTTTTTGTTCAAAATAAGCACTCTCTTATTACTACTAATTAATACTGGCTTGCTATTACTTGACTGTGTGTGGAAATGTTTTATTTAGTTTGTGCACATACAGTGAATTTAATTTCTTGTATAATTTTTAAATTTAATGGGCTTGCATTGTATATCTCGACATATTTTGCTTTATTATTCAGTTTTAGTTTCTACAATAAAGAACGAGAATTTATGAAAATGCACTTCCAGTGCAGAAAATTATCATTTCACTTTCCTAAGGGCCAAGGGCTTGGCTGTATGCTTAGCGTTTCGCAGGATCCTCCTTTGAAGAGTTTTTGATTGTTTTAGGTGTTCAAGTTTTCTCAGTAATATTAGATTTTAATTTTATCCAAGCCGCTTGCCTTCATTCCGTGCATGAACAGTTTTGTTCTAACTGGATAATGATACTTCATTTTGCAACTAGGCTTAGTTGTGCCTTGGAGAGGAATAAATTCTCTTTTGCAAAATTTATCGTTGTACCTAATAGTTCTTGACTCTCTTTCCTGTTCTGTGGAATCTAAAAGGATATTTTTCCCTTGGTTGCAAGAGCTTAGACAGTAGTAATAAAAATAATCGTGCATCTACCTACCTGCCTCCAACTGGCTATTCCCACTAATGTTTTTATAGAATGCTCTTCATTTGATTGTTGCTTCCATAGCCTGGGATTTGGCATTACCTCATTGAGGGTTCTTTGTGTGTACTTCAAACTAACTACTAGTCACGAAAAGGTTTTTTTTGTGGAGTTTTATCGAGTCTTCATGTGCTTCATAGGCAGCCCCATTTGATAAGGCCTGTATGATGATTCTGATGGCGTGTTTTATTTACATTTTCTTTCACGAAAAGGTTTTTTTTGTGGAGCTTTATCAAGTCTTCATGTGCTTCATAGGCAGCCCCATTTGATAAGGCCTGTATGATGATTCTGATGGCGTGTTTTATTTACATTTTCTTTCAACAGGTACTGATACTGGTGGAAGTGTAAGGGTGCCTGCAGCATATTGTGGTATTCTTGGATTTCGGCCTTCGCATGGCACTGTGTCTACTACCAATGTCATCCCAATGGCTCAGAGCTTTGATACAGTTGGTAAAACAATTATCACTTTTACTTGATCAAACTACTTCCATAAACAATGACAAATAGGATATCCTGATATGCTGGAAGCCTGGCAATTACAAATGTTAGATGTATTTTCTTTGAATTTTTAGTCTATTGTTTTATTGGGGTCTCAGTTTGTCTTTAACAATGTTAAAAGAAAACAATGCCACAAGGACATGCTCTGTTCCGGTGTTTAATAGTCCGTAAATGCATAATTATTCAATGTTGTGTCTATATGTATATTGGAGTTGTTTTACAATGGAAAGAAAGAAATTGTTCAGATATATATTCAGATTCAGTCCAAGGTATTAGATTTCAACTTATATGATTTGCGTGTCCATCATTCCATTGGTTTTGTTGTTAAAAATCTGCAACATGTTTTGATCTTTATTTACCATTTCTGCTTTTCCTTGGAGTTTGATGGAATATTGTTGCACGATTCAAATGTACAGATGGTGAAAGACCGCTCTTACTGCATATAAATCATAATGATGAAAGATTATTCTTCTGTCTTGGCTAAAATGTATGCTAATGTAATTCGATCATTTCCCCCCCTTATCCAGGATGGTTCGCCAGAGATCCCTCTACTTTAACTCTTGTTGGGCGTGTGTTGTTGCCATCACCTGTTGAAACCATGCCACAACCTTCTCATATAATTATACCTGAAGATTGTTTCCAGCTCTTAGGTTCTCCAACCGACCAACTTTCCCAAATCCTCACTTGTTCCTTGGAAATTATGTATGGGTGTAAGTGGTTGCTTTTTCCTCTTTTCCTCTAAATCTGTGCACTAATTTTATTACACAAAATTCTTTAAAAATAACTAATTGATCTATGGTAAGAGGAACATGAAGAGTGATAAGGGGAAAGTTTGTGGTGCCAAATACCCAGATTCAAATCCTTGGCGTTTCGCCTAATGAATCTATTTCTCAAAAGCATACTTTATCTGTGTCTACAGGTAACATAATGAAGAGTCAAAATCTGGGCGACTATGTTTATAATGAAGTTCCAAGCTCAAGAAATATTATAAGTAATCTCCCAGAAAGTCAAGCTTCCGCTATACCATCATTAGGAGCTTTATCATATGCCATGCGCTCTATCCAAAGGTGCGAAAATTGTTTTCATGAATTTCTCATAGGATCATGGGTTTATTGGAATTTAAACCTCTTCCTTTCTTTGGGTCGGACACCGTCCTTTTAATTTAGTGCCTACGTTTTTTTTGTTTGTTTGGGGTTTCTGGTGGGGTTGGGGGTGCCTCGCTACTCATCTTCTTAAAAGAGAGATCCATTTTGTGTGTTTAATCAATAAGTTGAAAAGCTCCATCAGTACAAAAAAAAGAAAGATGTTTGAGTCCATTGCATCTATTCATATATACACTTATGATTGCAAAATAACCATACTATTCTCTTTTATTTATTCCTCGCAGTTATGAATGCAGTTCTGCATACATATTTGCAGTAAAATTTGCCTTGGCCTTTTGTATACGTTGTTTATGAATGCAAAATATGCTGGAAATATTCCATACATGTGTAGGTTGGAGTTCAAGGCCAATCACGGAGAATGGGTGAAGACAACAAAACCCAATTTAGGGCCTGGAATAGCAGAAAGAGTTGCAGAAGCCCTTGCAGCGACAGATGAAAATCTAGACTGTTTCATGACATTCAAGAGCGAATTTAAAGCAGCCTTGACTGCTCTTCTACAGGTAATTTCTAACTCTCGCACATTTTGTATCGGCTCTCCTTCCTTGAGAATGCGACTGCTACATTCAAGCATTTAAGCTTTCCTCCCCCCGAATGTGACTGCTACATTCAAGCATTTAAGCTTTCCTCCCCCCTTGATTGATTTACCTGTTGAAGGATTATGGAGTGCTTGCAATCCCTACCGTTCCTGGCCCTCCACCCAAACTTAACACGGAGGCCGACGCATTGGAAGATTTCCGTGCAAGAGCATTTTGCCTGCTCTCCATTGCTGGAATGTCTGGGTTTTGCCAGGTATCTTCTATTCAATACCGATATCGAATAATAGCCTAATCTTTCTTGTTACTCATACGTTGTTCATTACTCAACAGGTTGCTATTCCGCTTGGCATGCGTAATAATCTCCCAGTTTCGATTTCGCTGATGGCAAGACACGGAGCTGATCATTTCCTTCTCAATCTTGCTCGTTCTCTTTATGACACCCTCCGAGAGCAAGCTTCTATCGTATGGAAAAATTAAGTTCTGAACCTCAACCTCTACCAGAGTAGTCAATCACATTCAGTATGTACTGTGTAGAGAATCATGAGCTGTTTCGGGAATTTCCGCCATCGATGCAGCTATCTATGTAAATGATTGCTGAAATGGAGCGGTATATACATGTAATGTTATGTACTGCTGAAAGTGGAATACAGCACCCTGATATTATTCAGGGTTGAATTGTTGTGAAATTTGGTAAAGAAGATTAGCATGAATGCAAATCTTGAACTTGATATGTGCCCCTCACCTGCTTGTAATCTTGGGCTGATGGGCCATGCCTAGCCCACTAGGCCGACTATTGCATTTGAAAGAATAGGTAAGATATAGGCCCACACCATGAAGTCGGTCCAGCCCAGCACAGCCATAATATCAACAGAGTACACTCAGAAGCAAATCAAAGCAGTGGAGATGGCGTCGGCGATGATGAAGGTGAGGGCATCGCTCTCCCTGGCACGAGCCTACTGCGCCGCACGTGCTTCCTTCTACGCTTCCGTTGCCGTCGGCGGCGACATCGTCAACGTGGGTCCAGGGGTGTCGCTGCAGAAGGCCCGCACGCGGGATCTTGGTGGCAAAAGAGCTGAAATGTTTTGCATATAACATGATTTTGTCACCAAGATAAGATTTTTTAGAAGGGAAAGGTCAAATGTGTTGCTTGGAACATTCATCTTGGTTCATTGGATTTATATTTTACCAAATTTAGAGTTTGATGTCATTTGGAGGGAGATAAAAATGTTTATTACTTACCCCACCAACCGCCTTCTATGATTGAAGGAAAGCTACTCTCTTTGTCCGCTGTTTTCTTTACGAGGAACTTGGCACCACTTTATGGAGTTGATATGCTATCCTTGATATGTCATTATGGTCATTAATCTGAAGGAAACCTGCAAAATTGCACTTCACTACTTGTGTCATCATGCAAGTTTAAACGCTTTGTTTCAATACCTTTTTTTTTTATATGTTTTGCATGCGGTGAACAATTTTTTAACAGTAGAAGATTGGCATAAATATCATTGCAGTGGTAAAAGTAGATAATTCACATAAGTATTCCTAGTAATGTGCCTTTCTTACAATCATGCCAAGGTGTAAAGGAGACGATTATGTAAACATGTTATGTTCTTGTGCTGAAAATTCATGCATCAACAATAGAATCCTTCTTGACATATGGCATACCGGCTTATGTTTGAACATCTTCATAAAATCTAAAATTCTAACAGCAAATGATAAAATTCTAGTGACTGTGTAGTGCCCTGTTCAGTTTCAGATCCCTTTATTGATTATTTAGTTTACTACGAACCTGCAAGGATGTCTTTGTTGTTATCATATGAGCAACAAGGTGCATATATTTAGGCACCATTTGATTGGAGTGATGCTGCTTGTATCACAATGCTATTGGCATTCTTATTATATCTGACATCCACCTGTAGATGCCTTTTAAATGGAACTGTATCATGTAGGTTTTTGTTAGAAGGGATTGTTGAGGCATTTTGTGTGGAAAACGATATACATGAAGACATTCACATAGAGTAGCTCCTGTTGTTCACGTTAAATTTGTAATGCATCTGATACTTGTAAGATCTCAGTTTAGATAGGATATGTTGATCAAAGATAATTGTTGTGCTCAACTCATGATCATTCTTGACTTTCTGAATACCGGGACTTACTGCAAGTAGTTTGCTAGGGTCTTTAGGGATTTTTGTTGCTGCTTTTTTTTGTTTAAATAACTTTAAATTTTGTCTTCTCGCTTCCTGCCAACCTTAATGTTTTGTCTCAACTAATTAAACTTACTGATTAAATAAATGATGTTCTTCTTCCCAGGGAGCTTTCACTGGTGTTTGTTCGGCACAACATGTTCCTAGCTACAAGAACAACATCGATAAGTTTATAGCCAAGGGCATTGATTCTGTGATCTGTGTGTCTGTCAATGATCCATATGTTATGAATGGACGGGCAGAAAAATTGCAGGCCAAGGAAGCAGTGAGTGCCTTTTTCAACTTTTATAATTCTGCTTTCAAGTATGAAACCACATTGTAATTCTGCTTTCTTCGTATCATATGTAGCATACTGTTACATATATCTAGGCCATAATTATTTTCTCTATTGCATTTCAGTCGATTTCAGGATTTGCCTGTCCTTATATGGTAACTTTCTGCTTAGAGCATTCGAATCTCAGTTCTGTTACATTGGGATCCTTTATATGCAACATATTTATGTAGGGTATTTTTCGTCACCCCATTGAGATGGGAATGTGCATGCTTGTCAGGCATGTACATATTCCCCCTTTCTGGAGCAGTCCGGGGTTTATTGATTATGGGGATCCGAATCTCCGGCAGCCGCGGACTAAGCTGTCGTTAATTAGCTCTCGCCTTTGAAGCGAGAGAACCTCCAATTGACGGGTCAAACTGGTCATGCGAACTCAATGTGTAGACTACGTATGTTATATTTTGAGGGGTCTTAGGTATAACGGGGACCTCGCAGAGTTTATGGGGATCCTGCTATCCGGATAGCGGGCTGAGGGTCAAAGCCCCCTTACGGGGTGTCCCGTAAGAATTTTTTTCTAACGGAGCATGCGTTTTGAGCGTGGAGCGTGTATAAAAAGAAATAATAATAGTAAAAAAAGTGGGGCGTCCCAAGGACCCGTGTGCGCTAAGCGTCAGCGCCTCATGTGCCTGGCATGCGGGTGTTGGATGCCCGCGTCTCACGCGTCCGGCGCGTGGGTGCTGGGCTCCCGTAGAAAAAGGGACTTAGCCCCTGTACTGGGAGTTGTACTCCCGATTGGCTTTTAGAGTTAAACTCTTAAAAAAGGACAAAGGAGCTTAGCCCCTGCTCTGGGAGTTGTACTCGCAATTAACTTTTAGAGTTAAACTCCTAAAAAAGGAGACTTTTATTTTATTATTATTATTTTTGTAGAGTTAAACTCTCAAGAGATTTTCGGAGATGATGAAAGGGAGCCCCTTTCTTCTCCCTTGAGCCCTATATCTTCTCTCGAGTCTTGGATTTTCTCAAAGTGGGATTTTTGGAGATGGATCTCCTTCTTTTTCCTCTCTGTTAGCTGAATCTTGGGAGGGGGGGAGGGCGAGACTTAAAAATCTTCCCTTTAGAGATTTGATCGAAGGTCCGACTCCCCTTCAAGAGTTTTATGGTGAAAAACTGTTTCTTTTTTAAAAAAGAAGAGCTAAACTCTTGATTTAAATAAAAAAAAGGAAGAAGTTTTAAAACCTTGAAGAAGGTGAAGGAGACACAGAACCCTAATTTTTTTTCTGAGAGAGAAAGTTCTCCTTGATTTTTTCATCGTGTTTGTCTTTATAGGCTACATACTTTACATATAGCCCCTTGCACTTTGCCAAATGGCACTTGTGCCATCACATGTCTTATGTGCTTATCTCTTTTGCATATAAGCCATGGAGTTTACAAAATTTTGGCTTTTTGCCCATTATATATATATATATATATATATATATATATATATATATTACATTAAACCAATTTATTGCTTCATTCTTTTTGTCATGAGGCCGGTCCCTTTCATTTTCGGTCTTAACCTGGGCTTGGGCCTACTTGGCTTGGGGTTGACTTTGATTTTGACTTGATCAACCGGGGTGTAATTTTTAACCCCAACAAAGTGCCCCCATCAATAAGTGTGCACCGCTTGTGTGGGTTGTGTGCATGAAATTGATGGATTTTGTTTTATATAGAACTTGATTTGGTTGGGTTCCGTTTTGACGGCTTGGAGGGTCGATACTGTCATTTTAGCGATTTAGACGGTCGGTACTGCCATTTTAGCGACGTGGACGGTCGGTGTTGTCTATTTTGCGACGTGGACGGTCGATGCTGCTATTTTTGCAATTTGGACAGTCGGTACTGCCATTTTTGCGACGTGGACGGTCGGTGATTTGATTTGACTTGCTCCGCTTTCTGCGGTGTCGGGATTTGATTTGACTTGCTCTGCTTTCTGCGGTGTCGGGGTTGAAGTTGATTTGCTCCACTTTCTGTGGTTGTAGGGTTGATTTGTTTGGTTTGATTTATTTTAGAAGTTCCCTACCCGTCCAGCGGGACTTTTGAGCTTGGAAGCACTACCGGGTGGGACATTAATTTGATCTGTTTGATTTCTGCCTTATTTGCCGGGACTTTTGAATTTGAAAGGAACTTGGAATTTAGATTTTGTTTGGCACTAGCATTGCTGCACTGGAATAATGCCAGGAGCAACTCATCATTTGTCTCGGAAAGACTTGGGATTTGGTTTTTGGGCCGGCATCAACACCGCTAACACTGAAGTAAATGCCAAGAGCGACTCATCATTTGCCTTTGGAAAGACTTGGGATTTGGGTCGGTATCAGCACCACTAACACTGAAACGTGGTGCCAGGAGCGACTCGTCATTTGCCCGACTCATCATTTGTCGTGCCCGTTAGGGAACGATGGCTTAGGAGACAAGTCTAGATCCCTATCACCTAAGGCTTTTCAATTTTATGAGCCGTAAGGGTTTCATAAAAGTATTTTCTCCCTATGAGTCGAGGGAATCTCGCAGGTGCATTTCTTCCTAGGAATCATGGGGATTCTTAAGTGTGTTGCTCCTTTGTGAGTCGTAAGGATCTCATGCGGAGATTTTCTCCTCACAAGGTTGAGAGGACTTTGCGAGTGTATTTCATCTCTTTTCACGAGTTTGCGCCCTTTCGGGTTTTCACAAACTCGTCGCCAGTCCTGCTGTTTTTAT
The DNA here is from genome assembly GCA_030015575.1 of Agapanthus africanus. NCBI lineage: Eukaryota > Viridiplantae > Streptophyta > Magnoliopsida > Asparagales > Amaryllidaceae > Agapanthus > Agapanthus africanus. The sequence goes on from JASDDO010000029.1 coordinate 426,631,830, forward strand.
TGACGTAGCCCTTTCGGGTTTTCATCCGTGCCCATTTTGCTTGTGGACATGCCGTTTTTTTCTTTTTATCATCTTCGGTGGGACTTTAAATGTAGTCTCGCCGGTAGGACTTGGGAGAGATGGGGGTCATTTGCGTTCGTGGATTGTATACGGTTTTATAGGATGTATGATCCAGACCGTAGGGCCGGTGTGCTCAATTCGCCTGTGACTTGGAGCATTCATGTGTAGTATTTCTTGAGGTATCGGCCATTGATGAGTGGCATGGGCCTTTCTCCCTCGGCATTTATCGGCTGGTAGGATCTTCCATCAAACACTTTCTCGATGATGTATGGTCCTTCCCAGTTTGGCTCGAATTTTTTCTTGACATGTCGATTGGGGATGATCTGTCTTTTGAGGACCAACACCAATTCGCTTTTCTTAAAAGCACGGAGACGGGTCATCTTATCATAGGCCCGTGACATTTGGGCTCGGTACAGCTCCAGATTTTCCTGTACTGTGAGCATCTTTTCTTCGAGAGTGTCGAGCTCTTCGAGCCGAAGGAGAACGTTTTCCTCCTCCGTCAACTCGTGTTGAACGACCATTCTTAGGCTTGGAACTTCGAATTCGAGGGGGAGGATCGCCTCTACTTCGAAGAGTAACGAGTATGGAGTGGACTGAGTTGGAGTATGGTGCGCGGTACGATATGCCCACAACGCCTCATGAAGTTTGAGATTTCAGTCTCTCTTGTTAGCTGAAGTATTTTTCCTTAGGAGCTTGCATAGAATTTTATTGAAGGTTTCGGCTAGCCCATTGGCTCTTGGATTATAGATGGAGGAATATCTCCAGTTTATCTTGTGCTGAGTAGCGAACCTTGAGATTTTGAAGCTCTTGAAAGAAGGCGGGTTGTCGGAAATGAACCTTCTTGGTGTACCGAAGCGGTATAGAATATTATGTCTGAAAAACGTCAGAATATCTTCTGTTTTGACTTCTTTTAATGGGACAACTTCAGCCTATCTAGAGAAATAGTCTGTTGCAGCCAATATGAACTGGTGGTCTTTGGATGATGGAGGATCGATTGGGCCAACTATGTCGGTGCTCCAAACTTTGAAAAGCCACGACGCCACCGTAGGATGCAATGGATTGGGATGCTTGTGAATGAAATCACCGTGAATTTGGCAGAGATGACATTTCTTTGCATGCTTTTCGCAATCCCTTATCATGGTGGGCCAGTAATATCCAAGCCGTTTGATCTGAAGCCACATTTTGGGGCCAGACTGGTGAGCCCCACAGATGTCCGAGTGAACTTCTTTCATGAACTTTTGGGCTTCGGCCAATGACAAACACCTGGGCCAGAGTTGGTCATATGATCCGCGGTATAACATATTGTTTACAAACACGTATCGCAGAGCTCTCTTCTTCAGCTGAACTCTCGTAGATTTTTCTTCGGGCAGTTTGTCGTATCCGTGGTACTTTATGAAGGACTCTCTCCAATCGGGCTCCTCTTGAATGATCAGAACTTCTTCGGCATGATTGCTCTTTTGTTCTGCGTTTTCCTCTTCTCTTAAAGAGACTGGGGGCAAAATTTGCCGGCTCCTGACCGTGATCAGAATTTCATCCATGTCGGGATCAGCCAGCTCTTTGGCTAGGCGAGCGAGTACATCGGCTTTTCCGTTCAATGCCCTAGGGACTCTCATTAGTTTAATGTGAGTGAACCTTTTTGTGAGTTCCACTACTCGATTTCTATATCGAGCTAACTCGGGCTTATATATCTTGTAGTAGCCTCTCACTTGGTTGACAACAAGATGGGAGTCACCGTAAACCCGTAGACGAAGAATTCTCATTTCTATGGCGAGCTCCAGACCAGCTATCAGAGTTTCGTACTCAGCCTCGTTGTTTGTGCGAACTCGGTGAGAGCAAAAGAACGTCGTAGGGTTCCTCCCGATGGCGTGACAAACACCAATCCTATCCCCGCTTTTATCTTCAGGACGCTTGATTTACTGGAGGTCCTTATTGATGAGGCTCCATCGAAGTAGAGCTCCCAACATTGCTCGCTATCTTCAAGGTGCAACACTTGTTCATTAAGTAATTCACAATTTAGTGGCGACCCTTCAGGTATGGGATGAGCAGCGAGGAAATCGGCGAGGGCTTGCCTTTTTATTGCTTTCTGAGGAGTATAAACTATATCAAACTCAAGCAGCATGACAGCCCATCTTGCCATTCTGCTGGCTAGGGTTATTTTAGTCATTAAGTGTTTGAGCGGGTCGACCTTGGAGATCAGCATAACCCGATGAGCGAACAAATAGTGCCTCAGCTTCTTCACGGCGAATATCAGAGCCAGGCATTGCTTTTCGATCGGGGAATAGTTGTGTTCCGTCCCAACTAAAGTTCGACTGAGGTAGTAGATGGCATTTTCTTTTTTCTTCTCGTTGTTCTGGACAAGGAGCGCACCGAGTGACTCATCTAGCGCGGCAGTATAGAGAATCAACGGTTTATTTGGAATAGGAGCAGCAAGCACCGGAGGGTGCAACAGGTACTGCTCGATATTTTCGAACACTTCTTGACATTCGACGTCTAAGACAAAAGGAGCTCCCTTCTTTATGAGCATTGAGAAAAGCCGATGTCTCCCCGATAGGTTCGAGATGAACCTTCGTATGTAAGCGAGTTTGCCTTGAAAGGCTCTTAACCACGTCAGATTCTTTGGAGGAGGTATCTCCATGATGGCCTTTATCTTTAATGGGTCAACTTCGATCTCTCGATGTCAAACTATGAAGCCCAAGAATTTTCCCGATGACACGCCAAAAGTGCACTTCAGAGAATTCATCTTCATATCGTATTCTCTCAGTCGGGTGAAAACGGTTCTGAGATCTCGGATGTGATCGGCCTTGGCTTTAGTCTTGACGACCAAATCGTCAATATAACATTCAACGACTTTATGGATTAGGTCATTAAAGATATTGGTCATTGCCTTTTGATATGTAGCACATGCGTTCTTCAGTCCAAACGGCATCACTTTGTAACAGTATATGCCGATCGGGGTTCGAAATGTTGTATGCTTCTCATCCTCAGGCGACACCTTGATCTGATTGTACACAGAAGAGCCATCCATGAAGGTGAACAGCTCGTAATTTGAGGTGTCGTCGACCATCATTTCCATGATCGGTAGCGGGAAGTCGTCTTTAGGGTATGCCTTGTTGAGGTCCCTGAAATCAATGCAAACTCGTATCTGCCCATTCTTCTTTTTCACTGGAACGATGCACGCGATCCAGTTCACGTATTTCTCTTCCCTGATGAAGCCAGCATCGATGAGTTTCTTGGTTTCCTCGATGACCGTTTCTTCCCGTTCCTTTCTCAATTTTCGAGGAATTTGTTTGACTGGCTTAGCATCAGGAGATATAGCCAGCTTATACACGGCCACTTTAGGAGAAATGCCAGACATTTCTTTGTACGTCCACACGAAGCAGTCGGCGAACTCATGCAGCAGGGCGACTATCTGCTCTTTCATTTTCTCTGATAAAAGTGAACTAATATAGGTCAGTCTTGGATTATCGGACGTTCCCAAATCAATCTCGGTTAGCTCGTCGAAGGTTGCTTGTCCGCCGTCTTCGAGCTCTCGAGGAGCTTCTTCTAGCTCTCGAGGAGCTTCTTCTGACTTGGCTATCTCGTCGTCATCATTTGACTTTTTGCTGGCTTCGCCAACATGGATCATATAGCATGCTTTGGAATCAGGTTGACTGAAACCTACGCCCCTTCTATCTGGAATTCGTCCATCGATGAGTGCTCGGATTTGAGGCGGACGCCATAGCCCCTCATAAAACTTCGCTTCGTATTCCGTTTGATCTAACCGACATCCGCAATTTTTAAAATATCCCTGCATCTCGAGCGCATAATATCTGGGATTGAGAACGGCTCATATGCCTCTCTTATAGGGAAGGCACGTGACAGACAAATCGTCCGGGTGCACACAAGATTTGACTCATAAAACAGAATGCCCTTCTGTCCACTCTTCCTTTCGGGAACGTAGAAAATTTGCAGTTAGTTCACGGTAGAGACCGACAATGCATCAAGCTTTTTGCACATATGCTCCGGCACCCTTGTGACGGCTAGGGACCCTTCTGTAACTTCGAAGGTTTCTCGTAGCTTTGCTTGTTGCATGGGGGGCCAATTTGTATAGCTGTTGCAAGACAAGTTCTCTTCCTCCGACTCTTCAGTGTCGCTGCCTAAACGATGGTGAATTTTATTGTCGGATGGGCCTTCAATATCAGATTCGTCTGTATCGCTACCAAGAGGGCGATTTTTATGGACGGACGGATTTCCAACGTCGGACTCATCAATGTCACTGCCGAAATGCGGACGCACTTGGGGTTTTTGCTTTTGAAAGTGACAGCCGTCTTTGATTTGCTTTTGAGTTTCGGGGTCGTTTTGTCTTTGGTCAGCTGTGGCTCGGCACTTTGGAGGTTCACAAAGTACCGGGAATCTTCATATCGGACTTCATGCACACCGAACGGCTGGATGTCTTCGTCAATGCGTCTTTCTTCTCCATTTTTGGTATATTTCATGCACTGCTGGAGAGTTGATGGAACGATGCCGTAATCGTGAAGCCACGGCCTTCCCAGAAGAATTTTATAGGATGTGTCGGCATCGATCACGTATATCTTGGATTCAGTTTGTAGGTCTCCGAACCTAATCGGTAGAGCTATGGATCCCAGAACTTGCTGGCAATTTTGGTTGAAATCTTAAATGACAATCCTTTCTCTTCACATGTGTCGGACGTCCATTGACAAACTCTTCAGAGTTCGCAAGTTCATGATGTTCACTGAGGACCCTAGATTAATCAATATGCGATTAATCCGGTCTCCATCGCTGTATCCTGACACGTTGCGGTCGGTTGTGCTCAGCTGTTCCTAGTAACAGATCTTCATTTTTAAATGTGGCCGCGGCTGTATGCAGAGTATACTGGGCTTCTTTCATATCAATTTCCGCAAAGCGAGCTTGGTACCTGTAACATTTCAAAATAATAAAATATTATTTTTGGGGAATTTTTATAATTTAATAATAAAATATTGAATATTTTAAATAAGGCGGTATAATTAAATACCGATAAATTAGGAAAAATTTGGAAAATTATAGAAATTACTAAAAGAGGGTGTTTTATGCGAATTATGCAAATTTTAAGTTTTTATGACTTATTTGACACTATTTTAGTGCTAATCGCGATTAAAAATCGCTAATCGCACTTTAAGCGTATTTTGTGCAAACATGCACCATATCTTTTCTTTAACACTTGTTGCATTTTCCTACATGTTTTGGGTGCATGGCTTGTTATTTTGGGGTTACTATTGAAGAGAGAAGGAAATTAGATAAGAAAAAGGAAAAGAGTATAATATATAGGTATGGGTGAGAGAGAGAAAGGGAGGGTTTACCTTTGACTTGGACTTGGCCACTCCCTCACCATTTCATTCACTCATTTCCTCTCCCCTCCTCATGTTGTTGCTGCTGCTGCTGCACCCTCTCTCCCTCTCCATAAAATCCCCCAAAACACCATGAAAATCACCTCAAAACCCAAATCCCATTTCACAAAAAAGATGCACAAGCTCAAGGGAAGCACATTGGACCAAGAAAGCAAGGATTTTGGCCACTTTGGACAACTCAAGAATTTTCTTAAGTTGCCAAATAAGGTAATTTCTGAACCTTTAGCTTAGTATTTGCATTATTTTTACCCCCATGTTAAGATAGAACCGATATCGTGTGATTTTGTAGACTTAGGAAAACTCTAGTTAGGGTTAATGGGAAGTGAGAGTGGTGATGGGTAATTAGGCTCAGTAGAGGCCACACAAACCCCCTAGTGCTAGAATTCAGGCCTAAACCAGAGACGAGAATCACGGAATACGGATTTAGAAAAGCCGATATCGGAAAATTGTTGATTCTGTGAAGGTTAAATGAAATCTGTTATCACCCCGAGACTCTGAAAATTATTTTGCAAGGAGAGTGATACATGCAGACACCTAGGAAGCTACCACCAAAACCCCAGCCCCTAACCCTTAACTATGGCCGCAGATTAATTCTATCTGGCCGCAAATTGCGGCCAGATCAGTGAGGATTGGGGTCGTGTTTGTTCTATAGCTCATACATCTATAAATTAGGCCCTTGGTATATGCAAAATTTTCTGATTTGGCCCAGGGTAGAATCTGGAGCCTTTTTCCTGAGTTGCTGTTTTGATTCGTGTTTTCGTTTCTCGTATTTTAAATTCTGGATTTGCGTCTTTGCGTTTTACCTCGATCATTTGGCGTTTGTACGATGAGATCGAGGGTTGTTTGATGGTTTTGGAAGCGCAGTCCATAGGTTCTAACCTACAAGCTTTTAAGCATATCGTTTTGGTTTTTGTGTGTCGTTTTAGTTTTGATTTGGTTTTAATGCGATGTGATACGTGTGATATGTAGGTACCCCACGGTGATTTGAGGCGATGAAGATGATGGTGGCAACGTCGACATCGACCAACGAAGATCGGGTGAGTAGATTATATCTACGGGGGAAGTCGGGTGGATGGCGTATAGCACCCCCACAGTTCGATATTTATATATATATATATATATATATATATATATATATATATATATATATATATATATATACACACACACACTAAATATATGTATATATATATACACTATATATATGTATGATAGCGTTATGTGTTGACTTGGATATTCCGGTGTGAGTGGTGTACTATGGATAGAATAGGGTTTAGATGTAAACTAGTATAGTTTCCTAGATGCGAACCCTAGAATAGGTTTACACCCCCCCACACACATACACATGCTTGCTTGTTATACTTATACCTGGGTGATGAGGATAGTGTATGATATTGGGAGATGAGTCGATGAGATTGGGCATAGTGCCATGAGATCGGTGATATGATGTGATTCGTATTTGGGATACGACATGTAATTTTAGCGGGCCTTTAGACGTGTGTTTCACATACGCATTTATATTTATATAAATGGTATCGATTTGTACTAGACTTAGATCAATACACCAGATCATGAGATATGATTATAAGGATAGCAGATAATTGATGAGATGAATGTGATATTGACCCGTACCCAGCTTTTGGGATGTCGTACGATGATTTACCGTACGAACTTTATATTGATGATAGATCCGCACTCATGACTCGAGAATGTCATATGATATTGTATCGTACGCGATACCTTTGAGGCGGGATCACCGACTATTATACTTATATATATCGACTTAGATTTAGGTGGTTTCCATACCCCTCCCGATTAGCGTGTTAGCTAGATCTGTAGTTGCTTAGTAGATGTTAGACTAGGCCGATGTCATACCTATTTCAAAACTAACGAATCGGGAGTATTTCAAAGATAGGCAAAGGGATTCCACGGATATTTTCAAAAGACGCATCTTTTCTTAAAAACCCCGTAGCCCTTATTTTACTAAAAAACCCTATTCGTCTTATTTCAAAAGGCAAACTGTATGACATTTTTATATTGATGCAGATGCGTCACTATTGCGTTTATTAGTCGATTTCTGCATATTCTTGTTATTCGCATCGCATTGCATGTGCAAATGGTTATTGTTATATTAAAATCATGTTGTTAGGACACCAGCACCATTATCGATGATGCATATGTTCCACGTACACCTGCTTGCCGGCTCACACACTTCATCATCGATAATTGCCATGTCACTACACTGTAGTACTGTTGCATTCAGGATATGACCCTTGCATAGAATACTCGTGTACCTACATATTATACATTTATATTTGTGCACATACATATTGTACATTCATACTTGTGTACATACTTATTGTACACTCATACTCGTGCACCTACCTGTTGTACACTCATACTTGTACACATACATATTTGCACATACATAGATGATTATGGCTTGACTTAGAGATTTGGGAACCGCAAGATACTTTTTAAAACTGATCCATTTTAAAGAAGCGGTCTTCCTTAAATATGTGCATATTACTATTCCATGTTGCATGATATACTGATATGCTTACATTTCTTTTTTATGTCGCATACATCATGCTTTCTGATTATATGCGTTGAGATATGTTGTTTCCATGATATTTCTGGATTTGGGAACCGTGGGTATTTTAAAAGAAATTATGTATTGTTTGAAAAACCCGGTTACCCTTGATATGATATTTCAGCGCGTCCACCATGTGTTTTTTCGGTGCTGAGAGCGACATGTGAAACCCGATTCGAGGAGGAGGAGGATGCCGATTGTGGGTACATGGTGGACCCGGTATGGTACCCCGGGACGAGAACGGATCGCTGTGTGGTAGACAGTAAGCCTGGCGGAGGGACTACTACCTACCGGTGATAGTATTTGGGCTCGGCGGATATCCGGAGGATACCGACCGGAGTCAAGAGATGATATGGGCCGATCCGGACTGACGGAGCCCGATATATGAGGATTTACGAGCCGATGCTGAGCACAGGTTTCATGATGTTTTCGAGTGTCGATGCTTGACACTCAGGTTCCATGATTTTGATATGTCGCGAGCGACGCATGTTTATTTACATCCTCATACTTCCATGCATATGCTTTATGATATTTACATGCACGATGGTTATTGACATTGATGACATTGATCACATAGTAGACGAGATCCATATACATGATGACATTGATTACATAGTTGGATGATATCCACGTACTTATAGAATTCATGATATAGTCGACATTGATCATACCTCATATTTATGATATGTTATTATCTGAGGCACTGGCACGGGCACTTGGCACTACACTCATGTATAGATGTTACATTGCCACTTTATCATGCTTCAAACTTATTCATTTGAGGTTATATATATGTATCTGATCGTATTGACCTAGGATTGTGTCATACATACGATTTCTGCTCTGTGATATTTTCTATTCACGAGTTGGCAACTCATTCCCGTTGTGCCACAGTTTCTTACAGGTTTTGCTGTACGGGTTTTATTGCGGCTTTTCTGGCACACTGCTTTCCTTACGGGTGACTTACTTTGGTAGGTGGATTCTTTTGCATCAGAACCATCATTGTTTATGTATTATTCAGTTGTATCTAGAAATTATATCAACCAAACTTGTATATTGTTTCAGACTTAGAAAACCAGTTGTGTATTATTTCGACCTTAGAGTCGCGCGTTGTAGTATTATGGTTTTCATGCTGATTTTGAGCTTTCTTTTGAGTTTTGATCCTCGCCCTTTGGCGTTGTATATTATATTGCTTGCGTGGTTGTGACCGTCGATTGACGAAGAGCTAGCTCCCTCTTGGGGATGCCTTTTCATTGTGCATATATATATATATATATTATTCATGTTGTACCCCGTTTGGGGCCAGTATTTACAAAGGAAACTCTGCCGAAATTTTTAGAAAAGATATTGAGGATTTAAAATGGATATTCGGCTTACCTATTTTAAAACCCTTGTTTTTAAAACATGTTTTCTACACTTCTTTAAAACTATTTTTCCTTATTTACTCCTTAAAATGGTTTTAGATTTCTGGGCTTTTGGCTTACTTGGATTAGATGGGGTCCTATAGACTTCATATGATTCAAGTGCCAGTCACGTGCTATTTCGGGTCGTGACAAAGTTGGTATCAGAGCGCTAGGTTAAGCTTGGTTCGAGTCTAAGTTTGACTATGCGGAGCCTAGAGCGTTTATATATATACGGAACTTAGGATCGACCTTACGGAACTTAGACTTAATCGAGGGGGTATTATACCCGAACTTTTGTCGCGTAGGATGACCCTTAGTTGATGGAGTAGGTAGCTTGAGTAGAGTGACGTACCGTACGTATGTTCCGCGGCATATTTACGATACGCTACTCCGCTTAAGAAACCTTAGGATGTACATTTCCTTGCACAATATTATATTCATTCCTATAATCTATCCTCATCGATACTGGTTATGATTTTGCTGCCACGATCACACGGGCAGAGAGAGCTACGGCTAGAGTTGCGGTCAGCACGAGCTCGTCACGGACGAGGACTGACCAGGGCGTGTTTCCAGAGACGTAGATTGCATAGAGAGGCGTCGGTTTTTTGTGTTTTCGCGCCATGAGCGTTTGACAGATCGCTTTTACGGGATTTCTCGGACGTGCATATCAGCACCAGAGGATCAGGCTACTGCTGGAGGCCAGCCAGGATGTGATGACCATTGATATGTCGTTTATTCACGATGATTGAGGCGATGTTCGGCGTACAGACGAATGAGCCAGTTGCTGCTGCAAATGACGAGATATCGCCCAGATGATTGGAGCTACTGCAGCATGAGTATATACTTAGAGATATGATGGAAGGTCGCTAGTCACCCGAGGATGAGTGACTAGGACATGTGGTTCGTTCGCTTACCCCGATGCGAGGTCATCAGATAGGTTGATTCCAGCTAGAGACGACTTCACGCAGATTCCTTGAGGGTCGATAGAGACGATCGAAAGTCAGGAACCCATTTCCAAGTTTAAAGTATTTGGAAGACAATGCAAGTAATGCTATGGACCCTCTAGAAGAATGAAACCCTAACTCGACGTAATGACCATGGAACGCCTTCGAAACTTAGGGTTTGCGGCAGTTTAGCGGTGCCATTTGTGAGGCTTGGGTTTGCCCTTCTATGGTTGGTCCACAGGTGCTGTGGTATGTACTGGAATACTATTAAACTGTACTCAAGATGTTGATCTCTTGGGGGATTATGAGGTTCTGACGAGTCGATTGGATGGTTCGACATCATTCGGATATCATGTGATGGGACGCATTGCGTGTGAGACTCCAGATACGAGTATAGCCGTTGGAGCGCAGTCCATGCAGCCACGAGGAGACGAGTCCGAATCAATCGACATTGGAACGGAGTGGAGTAAAGAGTTCGCACGAGAGTTCGACGAGATGACGTTCCACTCCGCTGACATCAGAGATGCGATACGATGCAGAGGCGTTGTATATGGATATATCTTCCAGAAGGAGTCGTGATGAGTACGCAGCCGTTCCGGAACAAGAAACAGATATAGTGAAGGATGGTAACTTCCAGGCAATTCGGCAGAAACGAGATTTGAGAGAGACCTCGGCAGGACCTTTCTGGAATATTATACGAGAAGACTTGGACCCAGGAGTGGTCATATTGCGCACACCCAGCAGGCCAGAGTTCGGCATCGTCGACGAGATAGTTGACCAGGTTCGGATAGAGGGCCTCACCCTGATGCGTTGTGAATTGATCAAGAACGGACGAGAATGGAGTATATCTCCGCAGGTTGGGACGAGATCCCGAGGACGTGTTCGGCTAGATATCTTCCACAGAGTGATGAAGATACCGAGTTCGTGATTTCGAGTCCGTGTGAGAGATTTTGGATGGACCATAGCCGAGAACATTTGCAGTGCGCAGATAAAGACGTGACATCGAAGTGGACGATGATACAGACAAATGGGACAAGAGGTTCGTGCGAGATGCTGATGAGCCGTTGTTACTCCCCGTGAAGATTAAAGGTCGGATATGTCTACAGAGGCGTTGGGATGCGACCGGTTTCCGAGAAAATGCTGTGCTGAAGACGCAGATGTCCATAGAGCGAGAAGAGATTATGCAAGAGTACCAGCCTCCGTACAGTTCGGCATAGACGAGATCGGAAGAAACCTTGAGCAGGATTCCTTCCAGGATACAGCTGCGATAAGATTTGCACTCGGGATCAGATGTGTAATGTGCATTCAGAGGACCAGAGGTCGGCGCCAGTAACATGCTGCTTTACGAGTGGTCGTGAGGATTGACCGAGAGATGACCAAAGAAGTGCCAGAACGGAATCGTCCCCGTTAGCTCACCTGACCGGGCCGATGAGCCGATGGATTGCGAGATTGGTAATCCACAGAGAAGATAAGGACCCAGAGATAGAGGACACCAGACCGTGAGTAGGAGACAAGTAGACATCTTGCGCTGCTAGTATTGGATGCACCGACACCTTCTCGACTTTGAAGGAGGACATATCGACGACAGTATTTATGATTTGTGATTTTGTGATTCGATTATCACGTATCCGTCACCTTGGATTTCGGTTTGATGTCATTTGATATGTTGATTTTGGTTTCATGTCTATGTTATGCATGTGATTTGACTTATGCTTTCGGCATAGTTTTCATGCACTTTTGTGCTTAGATTTGATTTGTGCACATTGATGCACATGGTTGTGAAATTATATACCGCGGTATACCTGATTTTGATTGAGCCGTATTGTATACCGTCGATTTTGATTCTGATATTGTAAGTGCACGGCAGCGCCCCGGCCGTCTGAACGAGGCCAAAATGCGGAAACGAAACTTTTACAAAACTTGTAAACCGGCACCACCGCGTACTTTAAACCAGGATCGGGCCATTAACCTACTCCTAGCAAACTAGAGAAAGGGTAGAGAGATATACCGAGCGATCCGTGTCCTTCGGTCTTCTCGTCGTCGTCCCGATCTCCCCGCGGAATCTCTGGTCTTCATCTCCTCGTCGGAAGGGCACCACATCGCCGGGTTCTTTTACGGGCTCCCACCTCTTGACCGAGGCAACTCGGGCACGAAGTTGGCGGGTCGACGTGTCCAAGAATGCTGTAGGATAGTGTAGAACTATATGTCTTTATTGGGGTTGAAGTTGCCATGGTTTTTGGTGGAGGAATGAGATGTAAGTTTTTGGATGAACAAAGGGATTTTTGTGCAAACAAAATGAGAACAATCCCACACCCAAAATTGGGACAACCCACTCTTCTTGTGGCCGGCCATCTCATGAGAAGAGGAGGGAGAAAAGTCAAGGGGGGTAGCAATAATGCAAGCAAAAGAAAAGGTGATGATGAGGAATAATCATCACAACAAAAATCTCACTCCAAAACTCATCACTCATCTCATCACAAAAGTCAAGCAATCATGAACATAGAAGTCAAATGATGGTAGAATCATTATGAAGCAACAATTTACAAAGACCACCCTCCACAATGCCAATTTGCACATTTGCAAATAAGCCCTCCTCCACCAATTTTCAGCCAATGAAAGATACAAAGAAAAATGGCCGAAACGGAAGGCAAACTGGCAACTTCAGAAAAACGATCCCGTAATAAGTTACAGGAAAACCCCGCTACTATATATACATATTCGCATTTGTATTCCGACCGAATACAAATGCAATGAGACAAAATCTACATTGTACAATACTAGGATCCTGCTTAAACCAAAGCCCGCTAGTATTATCCGTCAGATCATGATCCGTGCAATACCGCACGTACATGATCGAACCCTGCCATATCTCCATACGGCCTCTACAGCGTTTCGCCCGAAACTTGAGAAACGGTCTGTGGGGGACTCTAAAGACTCGTCAATACTTTGGTTGTGGATTTAACCACTAGCACGTTAGAGGTATTAGCCATACGTAACGGGCTACCAGGTATTGACCAAAAGGGACGTCGATGAGCGAACTCATTCTGACACCCTACTGAGTCTGTCAGTGACAATATCCTTACAGTCCGGTCCGTTCGTCTATGAGCATCGCATGGCGGGCCTAGGGGGTTGGTAAAAGTCAGACCCCCAAAAGCGGTACAAGTCGTGTCGGAGTGTAGCCCAGAACACCCTGAGATACTACTGGAATACCTACCAGTAAATCTCCTGCCTTGGCCAAGGACTTCGTGTAATGGCTCTCCTAGACACAGCGGCGACCTTACCCCCAATACCGGGAGAGACGAACCCCTGCAGATCCGCTCACTGCCTCCATGTGGTTCGGGACTGTACCCAACTAAAACCTGTTTGCACGTCTCCTTTGAGCGTGGTAGGGTAGTAATCAAAGTACAGTGGGAACTCACACGAGACAAATGACGATCTCAGGTCGATGAACTAACCTGTACACATGTCACCAGGGAACTGCTATCTGACGTCAGGTATAAGACCAACTAGCATGTTCCCGGCGAGTCCTGTCCGGTGTACTCATAACCCAATGAGCACCTGTATACATCTTAGGTGAACCAACTGACACCAGTGGCTTGTGAGACTGGCCACCGCCCCTCGTCAGGGTCTCGAATGTATACACTAGTCTATTCTGGAGTATCGATGCCCTGTTTTGAAACTCCCTCGACTAGGGACCTTTTAAGGATGTGCTTATAGACCCCAGCTCCCACGTATATGATCGCCATCATACTGCTGGCCATCAAGCAAGAATCCTAAGGGCTCTATCAACGTGCAATAGTGATCAGTAATGTCACCTAAAGCAGTACATGATGATAAAGATAAACCAGATAGCATACTATCATCTTGAGTAAGACTGTCCTACCGGCATAGGTCCTCCATCAATCATTGCAATCACGTGCCTGTGATCCAATAATTGACTCTGAGGGCACTATCTCCAACAATCTCCCACTTGCACTCAAGGCTAATTATTACGATGTCGCATACTCACAGCCCGTATGATACCGAACACCCAACTCCTCTACTAATCAGTCTCACAAAACCAGTTTGCGAAACTAATGTGTTCGAGGAATAGCCTCAGTGAGTGGATCCGCCTTGATGTTTCTTTCTATGTCTCTCTTTATCTCAAGTTCGCGGAGAAAGCCATCTCCCGAAATGAGCAATACCTGTCTTAGAATGTGTATGGATATCTAATGGGACCTAGTTCATAAATGAACTCCAAATCCAAACATCTTAGACTGTATCGTCAACTGAAACCAATCAGTATCCTGTGCCATGCCTCCCTCAGTATCCGCTTGGACCACCTGTCCAAAATACTTCCCCTCGTCAGAGGGAAAACTATAACTCTGACAACCTCTCTATCATCCATGTCACCTTGGAAGCCTTGAATGATAACTGTCTCCTAAAAGAGGCTGTTGTTATCATATCCCTAGAACATCCACTTATGTTCTAAAACTGCTTCCGTTCGTTTCTCCAGGATTGGATCAATATCAACATATTGCATCTACTGCAAAAAACAACATCTGGTGTGGTACTTGACATCTCATGATCAACTCAATTGCCTAAGCAAGTGATCTGCCAATCATGCACATCCCTCTCCACTTTAGTCTGTAAGACACCTTTAGAGAGGGTGACTCCATCACCTGCAGGTACACTACCGTGCCTGGAGTCGTCCATTCTAAAACACCTTTAGAATACTGTCTAAGTACCCAGATTGGGAAACTACCCAAATCTAGATCTAAAACCATAGATCTAGTAACCAGAATATCTGATGTAATATCCATGTCCTTTATGGAGAAACCACTGTATGACGACCAACGTATACCTGATTGTAGTATAGGTCACTTCCTACTCTGTGTATGTCATCCAAATACCAGGACATCACACCCTGCTACCTTCTTAACAGATCCATCCTCTATTCTGATGTAGTCAAACATATGACTGTCACATCAGAAATAGATGATCTATCTCCGCTATATTTGCTTTAGTCCATAAATAGACATAAGCTACTTGTCCACTATGCTTCCGCTGCTCCCACTGACTACGACAACCCTCTGGCAGAGTCATATACACGTGCATTTCTAAAGCTTGTTTAGAACGACGCTAAATTCATCCTCCTGCCGGGTCTCACAGTCTGGAACAACAGCAATGGCAAGTCTGGGTAAACAAGAACCTCCCTGCTACCGTCCTTGAGGCTATCGGAGTACCTCTCGGATGCCTGAGGTCACCCACCTTATCTGCGGAGTGGCCAATGGAATGTCAATCCAGATTGAATCTTTAGGTTCTTATCAAATTTTCAGTAATCGTTTGCGGTTCTGGAATCACTTCCAGTTCTACCATACTCCCACTACTGTTTTCTGAAAAAATCCATTTTTATTAAAACTGTGGCGAGTCTAGAACAATATCACTATTGATCTTCCAAATGGTAGAAAGTCAACCCTTGTCATAGCTCGGGTCAACCCACAAACAACCATTATAGAAACGTGCCTTGAGTTATCCGGAGTCTGGTTTTAAGCATAAGCCGGACAACTCCCCGTACCTTAACATCGTTAAGATATGAACTGTTCTATATCCAATATAGAAACAGAGGCACTGATTTAATTGGAACCAGATTCAAATCATGCAACAGTCTCCAGTGCATGTCAACTAAATGGAAGAAGGTCGATCAGCGTTACTCAACTTAGGAATGCTTCCAATTATGAGTAACCTGAAAGAGAATCAAGTTCTCTTAATCATTACTATCAACTGAATACCATACACAAGTATCTACATCTTCGATCACCTTGAAGAATCCCGATACTTGCAACACCTGGTTCTCTACTCTATTCTTATACCTATAACTTCTCAAAACTTGGACCTTGTGTTTCTACGAAACACATGTCTAAGAACTAGAGAAGTCACAAGTAAACAGAATCTAGTACGAATACCAACCCCTCTCTCCTTATGGACGCTGGACAACATACAATACTCTGTATAAGTCCCTTGAGTCTAATAACTCATTCCCTGTGTGTCGTAGGTTGAAAACTGTACCTATGGTTAAGAAGAATTACACCGCTGTTTAATGCTCCTTAGCTAACCATCCACTGATATAGGTAAATGTCATGGACATAATTTCAAAAAGGTATATCTCACTCTATAAAAATAGACGTACAGATGTATCAATTTGAAATTGGTGCATAACAGCGGATATTCAAAACCAAATATTTGCCGTCCGGCAAACAACCCAGGTGACTTCCTCAAATATCACCAATTACAACGAATTCCGATATAATGAGGATGACCACCTAAAACCATACAGATGTGAGAATCATACCTGGTAAATACATACCCTAGAGTAAGGACTAATTGGGAAATCAGTTTTCTTTTAACAATACACAGTGAAACTGAAACATTGAAATGTTTCGATGGGGGTATCCTGGTATTCCTAGTAATGCCTCTTCCATTATCAGATTCACAACTGTAACTGTATATTTCTATGCCATCTCTCCACATCCCTTCATATGTCTTTAATCATTACCTTCTGTACACACTCTTAGGCTAAATGGTTTTCTTCCTTCCCTACCGTTCGGTGCCAGCCTATGGTTTGGAAGAAGACTATCCAATAAGCGTAATGGGTGTATTGTCCTAATCCTAGGAGCACTCGCAACGCGAGAGAAGGTGAAGATAAAAGACACCTGAATAAACCTTATTCCTATTTCTCCTGAACCAAAATCCATCCCCGAACTGGAACAAGTTCCTTTCGAGTTCGTATATAACCATACGATGGAGTATCCAATAAACTGTGGATCTTCGTAGTGATACGGAGTGTCCTGGAGAAATACAAAGGTGAAGTGGGAGTGGTAATGAAATACTTGGTTTGGTCGTGAATAGCAGTCGCAATTTACTTTGCCCTCCTTCTAATCCCTTTATTTGTCTTTATATAATACCTTCTATACACCATCGTTAGGCTAATTGGTTTTCTTCATTCCCTACCGGTCGGCATCTGCCTATGGTTTGGAAGAAGACTATCCAATTTGCGTAATAGATGTACTATCCCCTAATCTAAGGGGCACTCGCAACCTGAGAGAAGGTAAAAGGAAAAGACAGCTGGATAGTCCTATTCGTTTTCTTCGGAACCAGAAACCATACTCGAATAAATTCCTTCGAGTTCGTATATAACCATACGATGGTTTTATCCAATGGAAGTGGACGTTCGTAGTAATACGGGGTGTCCTGGAGAAAAGGATAAAAGTAGGAGTGGCAATGAGGTTTGCAACTCTGACAATCCAAAAGCCAGTGTTTAAGAAGGTTCGGTTAATTTTGGTCACTGAGTCATAGTCTTAGGGTCGGGTCATGGTCGCTGCCAAAGAGAGAGAGAAAAGAAACACTCAGCGTGCACTCTAACCTAGATCAGAATGGTTATCACTTTATCTAATCAGGAAACCTCCCACTGTAACGTCAAATTCTTTTCCAAACCTGAAAGAAGAATTAGTCGGGATCACCCGAGGAGTAAACCAACTCATCAGTGGGAATCGGGATCCAACTATCATCGTATGATAACATGATGGAATCCACTCACGTTATCACACTCCAGAAGGGATGCGCATATCTGGAAAGTTTCAGTTTCTTTAGAAACTCCCGATGTGATTTTTACCCCATGCTCTTATAACCATGACGAAGGTCAACAAATCATAAGTCACCTGTCAAGTTCTACCTGTCATTGTCCAGGTTAATTTGAACCCACCCGTACAAGCCCTTGACGAAGGTCAACAAGGCTATACGACTGTCCCAAACCAACGCATCTATCTATGCAGCAGAAAGGTAACGGGCAGCTACCATTCACTATGCCTTGACGAAGATCAACAAACATAGCATGAATACTACGTGCTACCCGTCTGAAATGACGGAGGGCTACGAATGGTTTTTGGCGAAAAACCTTTAACGTAATGAACTTGATATCGTTGAAGGAACCGGATAGCTTTTTATAAAAATATAGTGACGAAAACCTTTGCTAAAGAGGTCACTCCCGGTGAAGGAATCTCGGCTCTTTCCCCGTAGAATGAGGTGCAGGATATTCCAACTGAATACCACGATGCAAAGCAAAAGGCAATCGGCTATAGTGAAGTTATTACCCTGACGCAAACTTCTGTCCAAGGGGTCACTCCCGGTGAAGGGATCTCGGCCCTTGCCTCGTCGACTGAGGTGCAGGATATTCCAACTGAATACCACTGTGCAAAACAAAAGAGAACGTCCTTGCAATAACAGCTTTTTGAAAATTGTTCCAACAATATCAGAATAGGTCTGTTTAGCTTGCGTTGATCCGAATCAATGCAGTCCCATCAATTGATCACACTAATAAAGAACGAAAATAATGATGTATGTATATGCTATCCGCATTCGCCACTGGGTCCCGTCATTACCCGTTAGGTTACTTAACTAACGACAGAGCGGGGGCTGGACTAGCGCGGATGCAAAACATATACAACATCTACTAGTATATATATCAATATATAATATTCGCTCAACGCGTGATAAAATGCAACATCACGGAAATGTAATAAGCATCACAGAACAATACAGATATCTGGGATCCCCGGGTTTCATAGAGCCGCTACTGAAACCCGACGTTCCCCTGGTCGTGTGGATAGCTTGTGCAATGAAAATCCTAAACCCCTACGGGCGCGGCAAGTCACCCGCCAAATCCTGAAGCGAGGCAGCCCTATTCAGCAACGTGAATGGACCACCCAGCACTTCACAGAATCCGGTAACTTGGGCACCCCTCCTTGGGTCAACTTGTACCCCCTACGAGTGCGGCGAATAGCCCACCAATTCTAGAGTGAATCTCCCTCTTTCTCAACGCCATGAGATACGGGCTCGTTGCCCTCTAGAACCCGGCTATCCGTGCACCCCACCTTGGGGTAATCCTAGTACAGAAAGTAAAATATACATACAACGGGTACATCGACCTCAGCCCGGTCGTGCCCCAAAAGAATAATATACAAACAGGCAGTGACGGCAGTCCACATGTCGGACGCTCGTCCCGCAATATCAAATGTACATAAATAACCAAACTGTACTACCATTGCATCCAGGCTATCCCCCACGACCAATCCACAACATCACAGCACAGAACATCAACGTGAATGTCACGTTCGCAAATCCGTCTAAAACGGCTATAGCAGTTAGACAAGATTTACCGATCAAATGACATTCACGGTCACAGATATAATGTAAATACTGTGAACTAACATGTTTAAAATTTTCGATCGATCAAATTTACCGAAATGGGCGCCAAACACTACTGTAGCACTCAAAGAAAATCTGGGCCCAAAAATAATATACCAAAACCCCCATTTTCAACACAGGAACCAACTGAAGAAATCTGGTGAAGTGATCCCACCTTACTGCAGCGGAACCGCGGCCAAAGTAGGGTTAAGGCCGTGGTTCCGCGGCTGAACAGGAACAACACTCCACCAAATTTTCCCAGATTGCATAGAAACCCCTGCCTGTATTTTTGAAATGCACCAAATAATTTTTTGACAACTATAAAATTTCGATAGAAACTGTGTTTTAGAAATCGGGTTTTCGGAAAATCCGTTTGATCGAACTTGTAAACACGTTAGAGCAAACTAGACTAGGTTAATGGCGTGGCTCTGATACCAGTGTAAGTGCACGACAGCGCCCCGGCCGTCTGAACGAGGCCAAAATGCGGAAACGAAGCTTTTACAAAACTTGTAAACCGGCACCACCGCGCACTTTAAACCCGGATAGGGCCATTAACCTACTCCTAGCAAACTAGAGAAAGGGTAGAGAGATATACCGAGCGATCCGTGTCCTTCGGTCTTCTCGTCGTGGTCCCGATCTCCCGGCGGAATCTCCAGTCTTCATCTCCTCGTCGGAAGGGCACCACATCGCCGGGTTCTTTTACGGGCTCCCACCTCTGGACCGAGGCAACTCGGGCACGAAGTTGGCGAGTCGACGTGTCCAAGAATACTGTAGGATAGTGTAGAACTATATGTCTCTATTGGGGTTGAAATTGCCATGGTTTTTGGTGGAGGAATGAGATGCAAGTTTTTGGATGAACAAAGGGATTTTTGTGCAAACAAAATGAGAACAATCCCACACCCAAAATTGGGACGGCACACTCTTCTTGTGGCCGGCCATCTCATGAGGAGAGGAGGGAGAAAAGTCAAAGGGGGTAGCAATAATGCAAGCAAAAGAAAAGGTGATGATGAGGAATAATCATCACAACAAAAGTCTCACTCCAAAACCCATCACTCATCTCATCACAAAAGTCGAGCAATCATGAACATAGAAGTCAAATGATGGTAGAATCATTATGAAGCAACAATTTACAAAGACCACCCTCCACAATTCCAATTTGCACATTTGCAAATAAGCCCTCCTCCACCAATTTTCAGCCAATGAAAGATACAAAGAAAAATGGCCGAAACGGAAAGCAAACGGGTAACTTCAGAAAAACGATCCCGGAATAAATTACAGGAAACCCCCGCTACTGTATATACATACCCGCATTTGTATTCCGACCGAATACAAATGCAATAAGACAAAATCTACACTGTATAATACTAGGATCCGGCTTAAACCAAAGCCCGCTAGTATTATCCATCCAATCATGATCCGTGCAATACCGCACGTACATGATCGAACCCTGCCATATCTCCATACGGCCTCTACAGCGTTTCGCCCGAAACTTGAGAAACGGTCTGTGGGGGACTCTAAAGACTCGTCAATACTTTGGTTGTGGATTTAACCACTAGCACGTCAGAGGTATGAGCCATACGTAACGGGCTACCAGGTATTGACCAAAAGGGACGTCGATGAGCGAACTCATCCTGACACTCTACTGAGCCTGTCAGTGACAATATCCGTACAGTCCGGTCCGTTCGTCTATGAGCATCGCATGGCGGGCCTAGGGGGTTGGTAAAAGTCAGACCCCCAAAAGCGGTACAAGTCGTGTCGGAGTGTAGCCCAGAACACCCTGAGATACTACTGGAATACCTACCAGTAAATCTCCTGCCTTGGCCAAGGACTTCATGTAATGGCTCTCTTAGACACAGCGCGACCTCACCCCCAATACCGGGAGAGACGAACCCCTGCAGATCTGCTCACTGCCTCCATGTGGCTCGGGACTGTACCCAACTAAAACCTGTTTGCACGTCTCCTTTGAGCGTGGTAGGGTAGTAATCAAAGTACAATGGGAACTCACACGAGACAAATGACGATCTCAGGTCGATGAACTAACCTGTAGACATGTCACCAGGGAACTGCTATCTGACGTCAGATATAAGACCAACTAGCATGTTCCCGGCCAGTCCTGTCCGGTGTACTCATAACCCAATGAGCACCTGTATACATCTTAGGTGAACCAACTGACACCAGTGGCTTATGAGACCGGCCACCGCCCCTCGTCGGGGTCTCGACTGTATACACTAGTCTACTCTGGAGTATCTATGCCCTGTCTCAAAACTCCCTCGACTAGGGACCTTTTAAGGATGTGCTTATAGACCCCAGCTCCCACGTATATGATCGCCATCATACTGTTGGCCGTCAAGAAAGAATCCTAAGGGCTCTATCAACGTGCAATAGTGATCAGTAATGTCACCTAAAGCAGTACATGATGATAAAGATAAACCAGATAGCATACTATCATCTTGAGTAAGACTGTCCTACCGGCATAGGTCCTCCATCAATCATTGCAATCACGTGCCTGTGATCCAACAATTGACTCTGAGGGCACTATCTCCAACAGATATTTATGTTGATTTCTTGCACTCCGTGCATTTGATTTGGACTTTGCGCATGTTCGACGCTTGATATTGGATTTCGTGATTTCGTGCATGTTGAGTGCGCATGATTTAGATTTTATTTGTGCATGATGGATGTACCTGATTTGGATTTTCACGCGTGTTAAGCGCATATTTTGAGATACGATTTTGGTGCACACCAGATGCACTAAATCGAGATTCTTCGTGCATAACATATGCACATGATTTTGCTGTCAGGCACACACGTTGCCTATGGCAGATGTTTCATGCACACCTGTTGCACCTAGATATTGTTTTTGTGCATCTGTATGACATATATATAGATTTTGATTTCCGTGCGCACCAGACGCACAGGGTATTCTTATATACATTTTTGGGATTTATTCCTTATGGAGCAGTACGTTTTTATGATATTTGCTATGTGTTTTCGTACTGAGCAAGACTAGTCAGAGGACAATACCTGGATATACTTTGTATGCATTGATAGTTATCGAAGGGATTTCCAAAAAGGAGCTATAGTCTCAGTATTTACCTACGTGTCTGATATGACACGACACGTTTAAAACAAAGGAACCCTTCTAAATTGTTTTCAAAACAGCGGAACGTGCCTATTAAACAAAAGATATATACATATATGGTTATTTTCTTACAATAGACGTCCTCCACTGTGCAGTGTTATGCGCATCGTACATCGACTTAAAAGGGTTTAGCATGCATTTTCTTTAGATATTTACATGTATAGATTTGATGTCTACATGTATGGTTATGATATATATCATATTGGTTTTGTTTCGGATTTGACATATGTGTCTTTACCATGACTCCGATGATTGCGGGATGCTTGACGGAGTTTTGATTTTGAGTTATCTGCTCATTTCTCATCCGCATGTATTGCGCTATGATGCGTCTTATATATTGATGATTTCGGAGCCCCGACGACTTACTTTTTATTGAAATGTTTTAGAATTTGGGGGTTTAAAAAAAAAATTAAATTCGGGGACCGAATTTCTTTAAGTGGGGAAGATTGTAACATATCAAAATAATAAAATATTATTTTTGGGGAATTTTTATAATTTAATAATAAAATATTGAATATTTTAAATAAGACGGTATAATTAAATACCGATAAATTGGGGAAAATTTGGAAAATTATAGAAATTACTAAAAGAGGGTGTTTTATGCGAATTATGCAAATTTTAAGTTTTTATGACTTATTTGACACTATTTTAGTGCTAATCGCGATTAAAAATCGCTAATCACACTTTAAGCGTATTTTGTGCAAACATGCACCATATCTTTTCTTTAACACTTGTTGCATTTTCCTACATGTTTTGGGTGCATGGCTTGTTATTTTGGGGTTACTATTGAAGAGAGAAAGAAATTAGAAAAGGAAAAGAGTATAATATATAGGTATGGGTGAGAGAGAGAAAGGGAGGGTTTACCATTGACTTGGACTTGGCCACTCCCTCACCATTTCATTCACTCATTTCCTCTCCCCTCCTCATGTTGGTGCTGCTGCGGTTGCAACCTCTCTCCCTCTCCACAAAATCCTCCAAAACACCATGAAAATCACCTCAAAGCCCAAATCCAATTTCACAAAAAAGATGCACAAGCTCAAGGGAAGCACATTGGACCAAGAAAGCAAGGATTTTGGCCACTTAGGGCAACTCAAGAATTTTCTTGAGTTGCCAAATAAAGTAATTTCTGAACCTTTAGCTTAGTATTTGCATTACTTTTACCCCCATGTTAAGATAGAACCGATATCGTGTGATTTTGTGGACTTAGGAAAACTCTAGTTAGGGTTAATGGGAAGTGAGAGTGGTGATGGGTAATTAGGCTCAGTAGAGGCCATACAAACCCCCTAGTGCTAGAATTCAGGCCTAAACCAGAGACGAGAACCCTGGAATACGGATTTAGAAAAGCCGATATCGGAAAATTGTTGATTCTGTGAAGGTTAAATGAAATTTGCTATCACCCCGAGACTCTGAAAATTATTTTGCAAGGAGAGTGATACATGCAGGCACCTAGAAAGCTACCACCAAAACCCCAGCCCCTAACCCTTAACTATGGCCGCAGATTTATTCTATCTGGTCGCAAATTGCAGCCAGATCAGTGAAGATTGGGGTCGTGTTTGTTCTATAGCTCATACATCTATAAATTAGGCCCTTGCTATATGCAAAATTGTCTGATTTGGCCTAGGGTAGAATCTGGAGCCTTTTTCCTGAGCTGCTGTTTTGATTCGTGTTTTCGTTTCTCGTATTTTAAATTCTGGATTTGCGTCTTTGCATTTTACCTCGATCATTTGGCGTTTGTACGATAAGATCGAGGGTTGTTTGATGGTTTTGGAAGCGCGGTCCATAGGTTCTAACCTATAAGCTTTTAAGCGTATCGTTTTGGTTTTCGTGTGTCGTTTTAATTTTGATTTGGTTTTAATGCGATGCGATACGTGTGATATGTAGGTACCCCCACGGTGATTCGAGGCGATGAAGATGATGGTGGCAACATCGACATCGACCAACGAAGATCAGGTGAGTAGATTATATCTACGGGGGAAGTCGGGTGGATGGCATATAGCACCCCCGCAGTTCGATATTTAGTATACTATATATATATATATATATATATATATATATATATATATATATATATATACACACATATATATGTATATATACATATATATGTATGATAGCGTTATGTGTTGACTTGGATATTCAGGTGTGAGTAGTGTACTATGGATAGAATAGGGTTTAGATGTAAACTAGTATAGTTTTCTAGATGCGAACCCTAGAATAGGTTTACACCCTCCCCTCCCCCCCACATGCTTGCTTGTTATACTTATACCTGGGTGATGAGGATGGTGTATGATATTGGGAGATGAGTCGATGAGATTGGGCATAGTGCCATGAGATCGGTGATATGATGTGATTCGTATTTAGGATACGACATGTGATTTTAGCGGGCCTTTAGACGGGTGTTTCACACACGCATTTATATTTATATAGATGGTATCGATTTATACTAGACTTAGATCAGTACACCAGATCATGAGATATGATTATAAAGATACCAGATAATTGATAAGATGAATATGATATTGACCCGTACCAAGCTTTTGGGATGACGTACGATGATTTACCGTACGAGCTTTATATTGATGATAGATCCGCACTCATGACTCGAGGATGTCATATGATATTGTATCGTACGCGGTACCTTTGAGGCGGGATCACCGACTATTATACTTATATATATATATATATATATATATCGACTCAGATTTAGGTGGTTTCCATACACCTCCCGATTAGCGTGTTAGCTAGATCTGTAGTTACTTAGTAGATGTTAGACTAGGCCGATGTCATACCTATTTCAAAACTAAAGAATCAGGAGTATTTCAAAGATAGGCAAAGGGATTCCATGGATATTTTCAAAAGACGCATCTTTTCTTAAAAACACCGTAGCCCTTATTTTACTAAAACCCTCGATTCGTCTTATTTCAAAAGGCAAACTGTATGACATTTTTATATTGATGCAGATGCGTCACTATTGCGTTTATTAGTCGATTTCTACATATTCTTGTTATTCGCATCGCATTGCATGTGCAAATGGTTATTGTTATATTAAAATCATGCTGTTAGGACACCAGCACCATTATCGATAATGCATATGTTCCACGTACACCTGCTTGCCGGCTCACACACTTCATCATCGATAATTGCCATGTCACTACACTGTAGTACTGTTGCATTCAGGATATGACCCTTGCATGGCATACTCGTGTACCCACATATTGTACACTTATACTTGTGCACATACCTATTGTACATTCATACTCGTGTACATACTTATTGTACACTCATACTCGTGCACCCACCTGTTGTACACTCATACTTGTACACATACATATTTGCACATACATAGATGATTCTGGCTTGACTTGGAGATTTGGTAACCGCAAGATACTTTTTAAAATTGATCCATTTTAAAGAAGCGGTCTTCCCTAAATATGTGCATATTACTATTCCATGTTGTATGATATACTGATATGCTTACATTTCTTTTATATGTCGCATACATCATGCTTTCTGATTATACGCGTTGAGATATGTTGTTTCCATGATATTTCTGCATCTGGGAACCGTGGTTATTTTAAAAGAAAGTATATATTGTTTGAAAAACCCGGTTAGCCTTGATATGATATTTCAGCGCGTCCAACATGTGTTTTCCCGGTGCTGAGAGCGACATGTGAAACCCGATTCGAGGAGGCGGATGAGGCCGATTGCGGGTACATGGTGGACCGGGGTTGGTACCCCGAGGCGAGAACGGATCGCTGTGTGGTAGACGGTGAGCCTGGCAGAGAGACTACTACCTACCGGTGATAGTATTTGGGCTCGGCAGATATCCGGAGGATACCGACCGGAGTCGAGAGATGATATGGGCCGATCCGGACTGACGGAGCCCGTGGGCCGATTCGGACTGACGGAGCCCGATATATGAGGAATTACGTGCCGATGCTCGGCACAGGTTTCATGATGTTTTCGAGTGTTGATGCTTGACACTCAGGTTCCATGATTTTGATATGTCGCGAGCAACGCATGTTTATTTACATCATCATACTTCCATGCATATGCTTTATGATATTTACATGCATGATGGTTATTGACATTGATGACATTGATCACATGGTGGACGAGATCCACATACATGATGACATTGATTACATAGTTGGATGATATCCACGTACTTATAGAATTCATGATATAGTCGACATTGATCATACCTCATATTTATGATATGTTATTATCTGAGGCACTGGCACGAGCACTTGGCATTACACTCATGTATGGATGTTACATTGCCACTTTATCATGCTTCAAACTTATTCATTTGAGATTTATTTATATATCTGATCGTATTGATCTAGGATTGTGTCATACATACGATTTCTGCTCTGTGATGTTTTCTATTCACGAGTTGGCAACTCACCCCCGTTGTGCCACAGTTTCTTGCAGGTTTTGCCATACAGGTTTCATTGCGGCTTTTCTGGCACACTGCTTCCCTTACGGGTGACTTGCTTTGGTAGGTGGATTCTTTTGCATTAGAACCACCATTGTATATGTATTATTCAGTTGTATCTAGAAATTTCATCAACCAAACTTGTATATTGTTTCAGACTTAGAAAACCAGTTGTGTATTATTTCGACCTTAGAATCGCGCGTTGTAGTATTATGGTTTTCATGCTGATTTTGAGCTTTCCTTTGAGTTTTGATCCTCTCCCTTTGGCGTTGTATATTATATTGCTTGCGTGGTTGTGACCGTCGATTGACGAAGAGCTAGCTCCCGTTTGGGGATGCCTTTTCATTGTGCATATGTATGTATGTATATATATATACATATATATAATTCATGTTGTGCCCCATTTGGGGCCAGTATTTACAAAGGAAACTCTGCCGAATTTTTTAGAAAAGATATTGAGGATTTAAAATGGATATTCAGCTTACCTATTTTAAAGCCCTTATTTTTAAAACATGTTTTCTACACTTCTTTAAAACTAGTTTTCCTTATTTACTCCTTAAAATGGTTTTAGATTTCTGGGCTTTTGGCTTACTTGGATTAGATGGGGTCCTATAGACTTCATATGATTCAAGTGCCAGTCATGTACTATTTCGGGTCGTGACAGTACCGCTCGGGGTTTCGTAGAGCGTGAATGAGAACATCTCTAAACTCCTTAGATAGAACCAAGGCATCGTAGATGCTCAGGAGAGACGGAAGCTTTCGGAGATGAGCCAAGACATTATAGTCCACCGAGGAAGGACTCGAATTTTCATGAGTCGGCTCTCCACCATCTTCTTCATTAGCGACTTGTTTTTCCTTCCCTTTTGGGGCGTTGCCTTGATTTGGCGGTAGAGCCTTACCGCTTCTGAGATGGATTTGGTTGGCCTTCGTGGCGAGCTCTTCGTCCTCCTCGGGAAAACGGAGTTCTTCCTCAGAGTCGCTACCAAGGTGGATGACGTAGCAGGTCACTATAGGGATCTCGTTATCGGAGTCTTCGTCTAGCTCCTCCAGAATCTCAGCCGCTTCTACAGGGAAGAACTCTTTCAATTGAATTAGAGTTCTTTCTTTTTGTTCATAGACTTCGAGGGAATCGATATATTTTTTAATGGTCGATCTCCCTGCAGACACTTTTTCGCGTCGAGCTGCACTTTTCATCTTGAGCTTTTTGGATTTTAAGCCTGATTGAGCCAAATTGGTAGCTGGAACGGTAGGCTCCTT
This sequence comes from Agapanthus africanus, assembly GCA_030015575.1. Taxonomy (NCBI): domain Eukaryota; kingdom Viridiplantae; phylum Streptophyta; class Magnoliopsida; order Asparagales; family Amaryllidaceae; genus Agapanthus; species Agapanthus africanus. The sequence goes on from JASDDO010000029.1 coordinate 426,660,279, forward strand.
CTGCCCTTCCCATTCCGTTCTCGGCTCTTTCTGAAGTTGCTTTAGCATCTTCTTCATCTTTTTAGACAACTCGATCTCCCCAGTCTTGTACTGCTTCTTGACCCAGTCTTTGAAAATATAGCAATCCTCGATCGCATGGCTCACTACTCGGTGATACGGGCAATATAGAGGATAGTCGGTCATTTTTGCTTCGTGGGGGTCTTTTCGACTCTGGCAATTGTAAACCGTTGTTCAAGGCATCTTTGAATATTTTGCGGACCTTGTCTCTTCTGAAAGAGTAAACCTTGTTCTTTTTCTCCTCTAGGGAAGGCCATTCTCCTCCCAGCACTGGCTTTCGAGACCGGTTAGTTTTGGATTCGCTTGCCTTTCGCTTGTTTTCATTGTCGAACACATTGAAGACATTAGTATTACTGGAATTCCCGCTTCTACAGTTGTCATCCCTTTTGCTCTTCCAAGTCTTGTCTCTCTGAGAGTTCGGGGTAGACTCTTGCTTTGAGCGTTCCAGCATTTGGACTTTCTTGGTCAGCTCCTGAAACGTCTTGAGGCATGCTGTATACAAGAATGGGACCATCCAATTGCTGAGGTTCCTAATGAGGAGACTGGCGGACTGGTCCCACTCTAACAGCGGTTCGCACTTGACAGTGAGGTTGCGCCATCGCGCAATAAAGTCTGTGTTGCTTTCGTTTTTCCCGGGCTTGGTTCTCACGAGGTCAGCAGTGGTGATTTTGTCACCAACACTCATGAATCTTTTGCCGAAACAGAAACTTCATTTGGGCGAAAGTAATGACGTACCCGTCTGATATACTCGTGTACCAGTCGAAAGCGACACCAGTCAGGCTGTTAACAAACTGATGAAGAAGGAGCGCATCATTGCCCCATGTATTTCCGCACGACGCTTTAAAGTGGGCGGCATGTTGATTCGCGTTCCCCGTACCGCCAAATCTTCCTAACTTAGGAATGACGTAGCTGCTGGGAAACTCGATCAAATCATACTGTGCGGGGTATGGACGCCCATTACCGCCAATGTTCTGAGCGTCGGCTTCAGCCACCAATGTTTTGACTTTGCTGGTGATCAAATCCATTATCTGATCTTGTGTTAGCGGGATGGCGCTATCTGGGGCCAAGGCATCCCCAGAAGCAGAATGTTGTCGGCTTTCATACTGCTCGCACAATCTTGAACCTAAAGGGACAGACATCGGTTGCTTCGGATTGTCATCACCCGAATCATGAATAGAGACTTGTGCTTGATTGGGAGACGCCCGAGCAATTTGAGCTGTGAGCTGCATCACAACGTTTGTTAGATCGTTAATTTTTGAATAGAGCTTGGCCATCTCTTTATCTTTGCTCCTGAGCTGTTTTTGAAGCTCTTGCTCTGCGGTCCTGGGGCGGAAAGTCGGCTCTTCTTCGCTGTCCGAGCTTGATTCCACATGGACTGAAAGGTGTTGCCTATCGGCCTCATCGAGAGGGTTTTCATGGTCCAGCTGTCACGTCCAGCTTCCCAGAGTACGCTAAGATCGGCACGTGACAGAGCCAATCATGCTACCTGTGATAGGAAACATCCCTCTACAGTTACATTACGGCTGTCTATAGATATCAAGAACGGGAAAATAAAAGAAACTATCCAGTATATGCCCATGAGCCAGAAATAACGAGTCAAGGAATAATATAATGCGGAAGCAAAAGATCCAATACAATAATAATCTGGAATGTATGTCCTAAAAATACGGGCCCACAACAGGAATGAAAAACACTGAAAGGAAAACTAAACTAAACTAATAGCAGGTCCTCACTGCTCGGCCTGTTGATCAAAATACTCCTGAACAGCCTGTGATAAAGATAAGGGATCTGGGTCATGCAAAACCCAGACGTCAGTGCGTCATAACATCAATAATTCTAAGCAAGCAGGATGTAATGAAATATGCAGGCATGAAGTATGAACAGTAACAAGTCATCAGTAACAAGTAAACAGTAACATGAATATAGATCTATGAACATGATATAAACAGGTGAAGTGCAGTGAGTAGTCTAATCTGTGCAATAGGGTTATCTACTCTAAAGTTATTCGAAATCAATTAATGTAATGTTCATCGTAACCCATCGGTCTATGCCCGTTCATTCCCCACGGGACCACGGTAAAAGGATAATAGACTGTGAGTCTGTGTCCCGTTCATTCCCTACGGGACCACGATAAAAGGATAATAGCCCTTTGAGTTACGTTCGGCTACATTCTTGATTTCCCTATACCCTCAAGTTATGTGTTCAAGTCAGGTATTGATAAATCTGGAGTTAATGCCAACACAGGATCAAGCAGGTACATGTTTGTCTAAATAGACAACAGGAAATGTCCGTACGGACAACAGGTCAAGATTGTCGGCATTAGTAATAAGATCAGGTATTAAGTCAAGCAGTAGTATATCAGATCATGTCAGGTAGTGTTTATGTATCAAGTCATGTCAAATAGTGTATCAGGTCATGCCAAGTAGTTACAGGTATCAAGTGAGTGTTCATAATCAAACTGTAGTAAGCATGGGTGCACCAAATCAAGTATGGAGTACTAATATAACAATAAAATGAGATAATATGACATGGTATGCAAATAGATATAAGATCAATGATATGGATGCACAATTATCAATTAAGGTTACATTTATAGTTCCAATACTAATTAGAATGCACTTTATTAAACATGGGGTGTTAATATAATAGTATTATGTATTAATGTGATCTATAGATGCAGCTATATATACATTAAATGATATGGATGTAAACGGGTATCCGAAAACTGTAAAACTTGTATAATGTGATAAACGGGTAACATTTGATTCATATGGATGCGTAAAACTATACCTAGCATGTAGCAAGATAATTTAGCATGTGACTAGATATGTAATTACTGATATGGATGCACATGGACGTGATATAACAGTGAAATGATGAACTAGTAAATGCGGGATGTACAATTAAACGATATGAACTGTTATACTCTATTAGATGCAGTGTATTGTGGTATAATATGTAACAAAATAGGTTTACATGTGCTAGATCTGAAATGATATATACGGATATATACGAATGTCGAATAAATCGATAAAACTGAAAAACAATAATGTGGATTGCAAAATTAATCATTTTGAAGCCTTATAATTCAAATAGATATAGATTATAGTATTATAGCATGTAGCAAGATTAACTTGCCTAGACGGATCACGAAACGGATATGTACGGTACGTCCGATGTCGGCAAAATGTCGCGACGCACGCACGGCACACGGGACGGGTCCAAGCAACGCGAGAGGGTGATCACGCAGGTAAGGTACTTCCCCTAGGTCGTCTGGATCGTCGGCGTCAATCCCGGCTCCGGCGACGGCTGAAAATGCAAGATTCAAGAAACTAAAGAAAAGAAAAAGAAAAGAAAGAAAGAGGAAGAAGAGAGAAGGGAAGAGGTTGTTGCTTACATGGTTATGGGTGTTCTGTGTTTCAGAAAGGAGGTGCTAGTGTAGTAGAGAGGTGGTCGTCGGTGGCGGAGTGAGCAGCTAGGGTTAGGTTAGGGTTTTGTGTTGGCTAGGGTTACAGTTTGAAGGTTGGTTGAGTGCAGGGTTGGTGTAGGAGGGAGAGCAGAGGAGAGGGAGGAGATGGCGACGACGAGGTGAATGTGTCGTCGACGATGAGGTGAGGTGATGGGTTCTCGGTGTGTAGTGGTGTGCAGGGGTGTTGGTGAAGGCTCGGGAAGGAGGAAGAAGATGGAGAAAGCGAAGAGGAGGAGCTCGATGAGTTGAGGTGATGGAGTTTATGGTTGCTGAGGAGATATTTAGGGTTAGGGTTTCGAGTTGATGGGTTAATGATGAAGGGGTCGGGTTTATACAAGGGAGAAGAAGAAGAATATAAGGAGGGGGTGACGAGATCCTCGGGCGGTGATGCGATTCAAGATCGCTACAGGAACTCCGAGAGGAGAGAGAGAGGGGAGGAGAGATAAAATCGTCTCGTAGTGAAGAGAGAGAGAGAGAGAAAGGCAGGGGAGAGAGAAAGAGAGGAGAGAAGAGAGAGAGAAGAGATGATAGTGTGGGGACTACGAGGGATAAGGAGAGAGCTGAGGTAGTTTTTAAGTTGAGATTTAAATTGAAACAAAGATTTTAGTTAGTTATAAAATTTAAACTGTTGATTAAAATAAATATATTAGATTAAATAAATTTGAATTTTGGCGGGATACAAAAATATTCCAAAACACGCCTGGGTCGGGTCTAAAATTTATTTGCACATATTATATGCATATTATAGCGTTAAGCGTCAGGGCTAGATATGATAGTATAGCCACATATTATATGCATGAGTTGATTGTGCATGAGCATCATTGCATACCATTACTTGTTGTGCCTTGACTTAGTACCCATTGGACACTGCACCATTATTGACGGTTCATGTTGCACGGGCACTAAATTGTATGCTACACCCACACCGTTGGTAATTGCCATGACACGCACAACATATACACACATGTGGCATTGTATTCATTATTGACATTGAGGCGTAGATTCTTGTTCTATTGCGCATATGAAATGTACCACGCATACATACCTACATGTATATACACATACCTTGCTATAGCTACATATACACATTTATATGATGTTGTATTTGATTTTGGAGAATGTGGGAACCGCATGATATATTTACAAACTTGATTCATTTAAAAGAGCGGTTTTCCCTTGAAATGCTCATATTACTGTTTTATGTTGCATACATCATATTTCATGGATTTACGCATTGAGATACGGATTTCATGTGATTTATGGATTTGAGAACCGTGGTGATATTTCAAGAAAGTATGCATTGTTTTGAAAACCCGGTTTTTCTTAATATGATATTTCGATGCGTCCACCATGATTTTCTCGGTTTTGAGCTATGAGTTTACCCGATTCGAGAAGCGGTAGGCACCGTCTGCGGGTACATGGTGGACCCGTTATGATACCCCGAGGTAAGAAATGATTTTTGTGGTGTAGACAATGAGCCTTGCAGAGGGAGCACTACCTACCGGTGATAGTTGGACCCGGCGGTTATCCGGAGGATACCGACCGGAGTCGTGAGATGGATGTGGGATGATCCGGACTTTGGAGCCCGAGTTATGTGGATTTACGTGTCGATGTTGGACACGAGTATTTCATGATGTTTCGAGTGTCGATGTTGGGCACTCAGGTTCCATGAGATTTACGGATATGATGGCCGATCAGACTGACGGCGCCTGAGGTATTGGGATTTAGGGTGTCGTTGATGGACACCGGTTTTTCCACGATGATGATTCATTGATGATGATATGTTTATCCCATACTTAGTAGTTATTTGATATACATTGTTTCATGTATTTGTAGTACCTGATGGAGTACTACCCACCGGTGATAGTTTGGACCCGGCGATTATCCGGAGGATACCGACCGGAGTCGTGAGATGGATGTGGGCCGATCCGGACTTCTGAGCCCGAGTTATATGGATTTACATGTCGATGTTGGACACGAGTATTTCATGATGTTTCGAGTATCGATGTTGGGCACTCAGGTTCCATGAGATTTACGGATATGAGGGCCGATCAGAGTGACGGCGCCTGAAGTATTGGGATTTGGGGTGTCATTGATGGACGCCGGTTTTTCCATGATGATGATATGTTTATCCCATACTCAGTAGTTATTTGATATGCATTGTTTCATATATTTGTAGTACCTGATGGAGTACCTTGATCATAATTGTTGCATATCCATATTACCATACGTATGCTATTAGATTGTATGTTATAGATTATCGTTGTTCGTGCATACTTGTGATTATCTGTATGATATTACTTACTATTCACGAGTTGGCAACTTACCCTACCACAATGTTTTGTAGGCTTGACCCTCAGAGCAGTCGCGGCAGGGCTTTTTATTATCTCTATTTTCGCGGATACCGCTACGGTTGGCTGTGAGGCCGTTTGGTATAGGTGGGTTTGCGGTTATCCGACTTCATCTAATGTACATCTTACTGTATCTAGTATTCTCCATTGATTTAGAGACGAGTTGTGAGGATCGATATTGTATATTTTGTGACTCTGGGTGTCGTGGCCGTGTAAGCCGGCCTTTATTATGTAGCTTTATCTCTTTTTATGTGGTTTTCATTATATTGTCTATTTCTTCGCTACGGCGTCGTATATATGCTTGTGGTGGTTGTTTCCGCCTTTGGGCGTGATTTGCTCCCGTTTGGGGATACTTTATTTATATCATATGTTTGTACCCGTTTCGGGGCTAGTTTTTACAAAGGAGGTGCTGCCAAAATTTTTAAGAAAAATAAACTTAAGCTTTAAGACTTTTACTTGAAATTTCCAAATGTTTTTAACAATATTTTTATCACTTACTTCTTTGATGGTTTAGATTTTTGGGTTTTCGGCTTACTTGAATTGCGTTGCGCCTGTTGACGTCACGTGGTTTAAGTGCCGGTCACGTGCCTAAATTTGGATTGTGACAGCAACATCAACTCCTAATATCGGGAGAGACGAAACCCTTCCTATCGCTCACTTCCTCCATATGACTCGGGACTGTACCTAAAATCCACCTGTTTGCACGTCTCCTTTGAGTCGTGGTAGAAAGGAAATCAAAACACGATGGGAACCACACAAAACACTATGACGATCTCGGGTCTACAGACTAATCTGTACAAGTATCATCCGAGAACTGCTATCTAACAATAGGTATGGTACCATCTAGGAGTTCTCGGCGAGTCTTGTTCGGTGTACCCATTCTCTAATAAGCACATGTGCACAATCTTTGATGTCAAACAATAATGGTTGTGGGATCAACCATCGTCCCATACAGGATCAAGAAACGTATACACTGGTCTACTCTGGAATATCGATATCCTGTCTCGACACTCTCTCGACTAAGAACTGTTAAAGGATGTGCATACGGCCTACACAAGCCCCACTAGTATGATCTAAATCATAGTCCTGGTAGTCAAGCCAACATCCTAAGGACTTTATCAACATATATCAGAGAGACAATATATAAATACAAGTGTACATGTTAAGATAAAGAGTAACAAGATAATATACTATCATGTCGAGCAAGAAAATCCTCTATATATATGTCCAAGCATCCACTATAATATATAATAATGGCCTCTATGGGCATACATATTCCTAACAGTTATAGAGACTTCTTATTTAATAATCTTGCATTTAAGTCATTTCTATTCTGTGTTCATCAAAGAAGGATTAGTTATGGCTAGGCTCGAGTTTATCTTTCTCACATTAATTCTTCTGAATCTGAATTCAGTTGCTTGGAGTGCAACTGAACCCAATGACTTCGCTATCCTCCGATAATTTCTAAAAGGATTAGAGAATCTAGCAACTCTAAAATGGCCTTTAGGCAGCAATCCATGTGGTAAAAAATGGAATATATTTATTGAGTGAGCTTCTAGATTCTCTATCTAATGACAATCGCAATAAATATAGTTCCATTTTTCGCCACACAGATCACTGCCTGAAGGCCATTTGAGAGCTACTGGATTCTCTAATCCTTTTACAAATTCTTGGTAGATAGTGGAGTCATTGGGATCAATTACACTCCAAACAACTGAACTCAGGTTCAGAAAAATTAATGTTAGAAAGATAAACTCAAGCTTAGCCATAACTAATCCTTTTTTGGTTAACACAGAATAGAAATGACTCAAATGCAAGATTTATTAACTAAGAGAAGTCTTTGTAACCATCAACTGCATTCGATAAAGAAGCTCCAATTCAGAGAATATTGTTCGGAAACCATATAAAGGAAACGATATAGATTTATGCCGAATCCACTTTTGTTTTTTGGTCTCAGGTCCAAAATTATATATAGAAAATCATACATTCATAAAATAAATAAAATAAAATAAAAAACTTGCTTGAAAATCTGAGTAAGAGGAGGAAGAAGAATCCAGTTGAAAGAGGAGGAAGAACCAAGTTGAACTCAAGGAGAACACTCAGACCATAAAGGAGAGTTATTTTATAAAGATAGTCAAATTTTACATTCTAATTAAGCTTGTTCCATAATCCATAAAAAGCAAGACCCAAGGACTGACATCATGCTCATTGTTATACTATTATCACATAGGTTTAGAGTTCACTTAATCCAGACATAATACAAGCCCGATCTAAACTGGGGAGAGAGTGGAAACATGCTAAGGCAATTTTCAGTTTTCTTCTCTCTATGGAAGTTTTAAGATAGTAATTGAGGACCAGCTGTGCTTCCATATCTGAAATAAATAGGGGAGCTTTTCTGTTTTCTCTCCATTTTATATTGGTTGCATGGTATGAATGTTGCAAAGAGAAGGTAGGGCCCACATAATATATTTTATTAATTGATTAACTAATCACAAGAAAATGAACAAATAGAACAATTCATCAGCATCTCTCTATCTTTTTTTTAGTCCCAACATGAAAAGGGGTTAATGGACCTTCTTTTTGAAATTGATTTAGCTCACGGTTTTATATGAAAACTCAACCATAATCATTTTAAGGTTACAATGAGAGATTTGACCCATAAGTTTGAGATCCATCAAAATGTTTTCTATAGGAATCACAATTCTCATGTCAACATAAATATGAAAAAGAACATGCCATGCACATAGATGTATGAATACATCATAAATATGGAAAACATGTGTAAACTACAATACGAAAGATTTTGTAATGAGCAATACTTTTTACACCATCCCCGCAAATTCCACATAGGCTGGTGTGTTGGCGATTAGTTCAATATGCAGAGTGGAGAAACACGACTTACACTTTCTATCCCACCTTGTGACCAATCACCAACCCGATGGCTTATAAGGAACCAACAAGACTGGCTGTAACCAAACTTTTCTGAGGCATTTAAAGGGTGACAAATAATCAGGGTAGCCTCATTTTGTTTTAGACTCAAACAAATAGAAGACCTAAAAGGAAATGCAAATGCACTTCAAATAGGGTGATAAAAAGTATATGTAAGAGAACTGTGCCAAATAGGACAAGCATGAGGATTGCAATACCATTACCTCATCAATTATTAGTATACGCATCGTGTCAAGCTTAAATATCTGTTTCTCAATCATTTGAGTCAAGCTCCCAATAGTTGCAACCACTATTTCAGGAGGCTCGGCCTGAGAAATGTTACGATACAGTAAAATACAAGCAAGAAAGAATGGGAAAACATGCAGAAAAGGAAACAATCATTAAATGACCGGTAGACAAAAACAACAAGAACAAATGGTTGAGAAATTTCACTGATTTTCGTCACTATAACACATAAAATATCATTTGTAAGGATATCATGCAAAATATCAGAAAATCGAGAAAATAAGAAATTGTGAAATATTACCTATTTTCATAAACAAAATATTATTTTTTTTCCAGATCTTAACGTGCTATAGCATGAGAAATATTGAAACCCCGAGAAAGACAAAATTGATTTGATCTATTTTTGTATACTATATAGCACATGATATATAGATGATTTATAAAAACAGAAAATTTACAATTCTTCACTACGTTCTTGAATTATAGCATGTGAAACTTTTTTTGATATCCCGTATGTTCTAGTTATAATAGTGAAGATAAAATATAAAAGGCTTAATGAAAAGGATTAAGTCTTTATATAGGTGAAAAACAATTAAAATGATCGTTGCCGTAAATTATTGCAGATTGTTAGAGTTTATTTATGGATGTTAAAATATCATTTTATGAGTAATTAGATTGGTTTCTAAAAAGGAAAAATTACCATTAGACCTGCATACAACTTTGTTCCTTTGCACTCTATGAAAGAATGGATTGGCAAAGACAACTACACAGATAACTTTCATATGATAGACTGTTTTGTATGGGGAAAAAGTATTTTTTTTTATTGATAGAGACAGAGTTAGAAAATAATAAGAGAAAGCATCAGCCTACTTCACATATGTTTTTTTTGGCACTGGTCTATAAGCCCTAGCCTATAAACAAAACACACCCATACACACCACACACAAACACACAACACGCACGTACGCACCCAGAGGACTCATGAATTTGCCCCGAAAGCGTTAATTTGTGGCCACTTCCCCTCTTGGAGTTCATGGGGTTCGAACCCCGCACTTTCCCCAAGCATATGTTACTTCCCATAATATATAGACACTCCTTCACACGATATAGGCTTCGGTGTCCCTATCAATGAGGCAAAACACTCATCAAAATCCTTTCCATTCCCTAAAGAATAATATTATTGCAAGCGTTCACATCAGACATTCTTGGAATTTCAAATCATTTTTTAAGAAAAAAGTAGTTTCATCTGAGGTACTGGTTAGCTTCTTAAATCACCTAGAGGGGTGGGGTAGGGGGAGAGAGAGAGAGTTTAGTCCCATTGCCGATAGTTTTAACTTTCAAAGCATCACTGAATTGTCCTGAGAGAGAGTTTAGTCCCATTGCCAATAGTTTTAACTTTCAAAGCATCACTGAATTGTCCTAAATGAATAAAAGACTGTGTGATTGCTGTTGCCAATGGCCATTAGAAACCATGTTTTTCAATGTCTGCTTGATAACACTTCCTTTATTTCCCTCCAGCTTGTATAAACCAATTAAAAAGACAGCAGTATCATGAACAAGAAAATCTTACTGCAAAAATGGTGAGTTGGAAATACCTTTAACCAGCTCCTATGCCGCTTTAACATTCCACCATCTAACAGAGCCATCACGGTACATGATTTCTGCAAATACTCAAAGCCAACCGGCTTTGCTGAAAGCATTCTAGCAACTCTTGTAACCTTAATGACCCGGCCAAGAACATGATAAATAAATAAATTTGCAACCCGTTATCATGCATAATATGCAAGAAAAGGACCAACTTACTTGCATACCAAGTTCCCTAGTCGGTAAAACTATCAGTGCTTGCACAGCAGATTTCTGAATTTTGATCGCTGAAAATACTGATAGTAAGTATGCCAATGTCTTGCCCGAACCTGTCTAGGGACAACAGCATAGCACAATAAGTTCATGAGTTTGTGCCCGGGTAGCTAGCTTAGGACATGTATCCATGTCATAATCAAGTTTCATTACTTATGAGTCTATTAATGTTGAAATCATGTTCCCCTCGCCTTTTCTTTGTAGAAAAAAGAATGACAATACCATATTAATAGTGTAAATATGAAAGTGATGGGAAGTTAAATTTATCAACAAAAAAAAACAATATTTGATGTCTAAAATATGTAATAGCCTATGTATAAGAAATTCCAGTAGATGAAGATGTCAGTTAAAAGGTCCATGTGTTGGATATCGGAATCAAATCACTTCAACCAGGTTGATCATTTGTGCGCACGATTTATAAATAGTAATGGCTTGCATATATTGAAACTACAGATGCTGATACAGAAAAAAGAAAGAACTGTTAACCTTTTGACATCCAGTGTCGTATATACTTCAGATAAGCTATCATGTCTGTGAATTTTACAACCATCGCACAATTATAATATTCTAGAACGAGAGACCATGATTACAGGTATATTTGATAACACGAATATCCAAAATGTCAACTTATGACCCAAAGTAAAAAGAAGCTCAATTTTCTTGAGGAAAGGTGACCCGCTTTGTGATGGGTGACCACAAATGCATCAGTTATAAATCCCAAAAGGACATAAATTTCAGGAGTTATGAGAACAAGGGTCCCGTGTTACTAAAAAAACAAGCAATAAACTCTTAGTGTCATGTAATAATAAATTGTTGGTTAAAATGCGAAAAGATTTTTTTTAATTCATGTATGAGCCTACATAATGTTATGATATATCACAAAATGAAATTGCCATCTTGCACTAGCTGTGTTTTGTGGAATCTGCGAGGTTTTATCTTGTCGACTATGGTTGACCCTTCTTTGGGAGCGGTCGGTCATTGGTTGCTGCGGTAACCTTCAAAGTGTCTTTGAGATCATCATCATCATCCGTTCAGCTTCCGCATCCTAATCAAAAGTATCAACGCCTACACTACAGAAGACCATTGACCATCATCGTGGCCGTCGTCATTCATTCTTGACCGCTATTTTGTTCAGAAAACGGCATCGAAATGATATAATTTTGGCGTATAAAATCAGCCCAGAACCAGATTTCTACAGCAGGTTCAGCATCTGTTCAGTCCAAAATAGCCCTGTGTCAGCCCTGGACAGCCAGCGAGCCACTTCTTTTCCAAATCTCAACTGTTTTACACTTTATTTGCATCTATTTGACCAAGAAGCAAGAAGCAAAGGTGAAACCGAGTTATGAACCGAGCCGTTTACTTGATTTGCTAATAGGATACTGATTGGTAACTGATTGAGTTCAGGTTTACACACATTGACCACACCACTGAATTCTAGATACATATTTATTTCACTATAGTTTTCTACAATATAGTATCTTGATGGAGGTCCTATTCGGGTCTCCGTCAGATATTGTCTTCCGTCGATCTTCCGGTAGATCTTGGAGGTGATCTCCTGTTGCGTGTGGATCTCAATGGGCTTTGAGAAGATTGGTGGTTTTGAGCAGTTTGCGCCGAGTACCTGCAAGGAAGTCCCGGGGTGGTTTGGTACCACCGAGAACCCTCCGACGATCAAGTTAGCACAAGATCCGAGCAGAGTAACGGCTAAGTGGTGTGAAAAAAGTTTACTTGACCCCTCTGTGATGGGGATTTTATATAGTGGCGGCAGCACGCAGTAACAGGCGCGAGAATCTCACCGGCAGTTACGCTCTCGACGTCACGCCCGCGTAATAAGCGGATCGCCCGTTAATGGGGATCATGATGGCGTGGAACGTGGGATGTTGCCGGTGGAGAATCCGCGCATGGCGAGATTTGCGGAGCGGCGGTTACGTCCGTGAGTAGTGGAGTTGGTCGGTCGGAGGGACCGAGGAAGATGGCCTCGACGGGGGATCTCGGGAACGAGCGGGAGGGCCGAGGCATCTTGGTCTTTTGGTAGCTCGGGACGAGCTGAGAGGCCGGGGAGGCCAATTTGCAGGGGCTTTGAGGAGAGCCAGCTTGTACTTGCAGATCGGGTATAGGGATAGCCTGGTCGGCCCCTGTGAGCCCTTTCTTCTGATTTCTGGGATACGTCATCTGCCACGTGTCCTGATCTGGGAGATCGCCAATATAGAGCACCATCATTAGCCCCCCACTCTTGTCCCGACCAGCTGGCGGGTCGGGTCAAGAGTGGACTTCCGGGCCGTCCGGGGTGAGCTCCCTCCTCAGATTTCGTCGGGACGCGTCCCCGGGCTGTCGGCTGTCTCTTTTGCCAGCGAATCAGGGCGAGATCTTGGCATTTAAGAAAGGTGCGCCGGTTCGTGCATCTTGTCACTAAAGCGACGGTCCGTGTGTCAATCGTCGGTTGGCCGACGCGACGTGTGCAGACCTGCGGCGTCTGATGGGATGCAGCCCAGTGTGGGAACGATAAGTGGAGCGATCGGAGCCGTTGGACGCGAGGAGATGTTTTGGCGGGGGATGAAGGACGCCGTTGGATGAGGGCGATTGCAGTGATAAATAGGGGTGGGGCCACTACAGGTCTCTTACTCCTTCATATTTCCTCGCTCTAAGTCCTGGTTGCTCGGCGTTCGTCTTCTTTCTTCTGCTTTCGTTTCCCGATGATCCCCCTTCTCTAGGTTAGATGCTTTCTTTCGTAAAATCTGTAGATGTCGTAGGAGTAGGTTTTAGGAACTCTCTAGTTGAGCCTGAATCTTCCCGAAGAGCAGGGATCAGATCCTCTTCCCGGGATCGTGCGGTGGGGGCAGCCCCAGGGAGAAGGCGGTAGACGCTGCCCCCGGCGCGTCGTGTTGGGTGAGGCATGAGGACGAGCTTGCCAATACTCGGGCTCGCTTCCACATCCCCTCACGTTATACGCTTCGTCTGGCCAAGGAGGAAGAGAGGGCAGACCAAGTACGGGGTAGGGAGATCGCCCTGTACTTGGAAGCTTTTGGGGGTGGAATGCGCCTGCCCTTCTCTCCCAAGGTCGTCGAAGCGCTGAACTTCTTCGGGTTAGCCCCTGGCCAGTTAGTGCCGAACTCATGGAGGATTCTCCTCGGGTTCCTGATCCGCCTGAAGCTACAGACGGTTCCCTTCAGCCTATCCATCTTTGATTCTTCCCTTGTTTTTAAAAATCATCCTGGGGGTCGAGCGGGCGACCCGAGGTGGGTCTACCTCTCTTTTAGAAAGCAACAGGGGATGCCGCCGGGACAGGAGTTGTAGTTCTGCCTTCTTCCATTCACGACTGGAAGAAGAATTTTTTCTTCGTCGCGCCGCCCGAGGGCGAGGACTGATCCGTGCCCACCAAGTGGTCAAAGGAAAAATGCTTGCCAGGGAACCAGTCCAATGACCCCGCCGCGGTGAGAGTGGCGTCGTGGGAGCCCGTCCCCCGATTTGACGTGCTGCTGTCTGAGAGGGTCCTGAGTTGGGCCGGGCTCAGTCCCATCGAGTTCGTCGGTAAGTTAGGCTTGCTTTTGGCTTTTATATTGCATGTGTTGCTGACTTCTTTGCATTTGGTTTTGTGCAGGGCCTATGGACATGAACGAGCTCCGAGCCTCTATGCGCCAATCGAAGAAGGTCACGAGGGCCGGAGGCGCCAGCTCTTCCCGTTCGAAGCCTACCCCTGCTCTTTCGGCCTTCATCCCAGTGCCTCCGATGGCCAAGTCCCTTGAGCGTTCGGGGGCGGATCCCGCCCCGGGGCTTAGCAGAGCGTCGGGCCGGAAGCGGGCTCGAATTCTGGAGGATCCGGTCTCGGAGGAGGAGACTGGCTCTCCATCGAAGTCGCTCAAGAGGGGTCCCCGGAGGTCTCCTCGAGGCCGCCCTCGCCGATCATGGTGGAGGGGGGGCCTCCAGTTCGCGGTGCCCTCGGGGCTATCTGTCGCGGATAGCCTGCTGCACGAAATAGAGAAGTCGGCTGGGGGTAGGGTCCTCGGGAGGACCTTCAGGGCCCAAATGGCGTCCATCACCCAGAAGGCCGTGCAGGTAAGTGCTCGGTTGATGCTTACTTTGTCTTCCTGACCTCTTTCTTATTTTTTCAGGTCCTCCAGCACGTCGCCCTTACCGTACGCATGGAGGCCAAGGCGATAGCCCCGGCGATGAAGGCCGCGGACCAGCTTACCTCGCTGGAAGGGAGCTCCAAGCGGGAGCTGGAGGCGGCGATGGCAAGGGTTGCCGCCCTGGAGAGCGAGGTGGAGGCCGGGAAACGAGAGGTTGCCCGGCACCGCGAGGCCGTTGTGGCTGCCGAGGTAACGCTCAAGCGCTCGTCGGCAACATGAAGAAGACGGTAAGGACCCTCCAGAAGGAGCTGGGGGCGGCGGTCGAGACGGCGAAGCGGGACGACCTCTCGGCGGCGAAGGCGGTGGAGGGCTACAAGAAGACAAAGTACTTCTACAATGACTTAGCCGTGGCCACCACCCGCATCTGGCACGAGGCCCTCGACGTCGTTAAGGTTCGGATGCCGGAGTTCGCTGATGAAGAGTTCCGGGCCGAATACCCCCTCGCGGACGCCGATGAGCAGGGGGAAGAGATTCCTGACGAGGAGGTGGCTGAGAACCCTGCTCGACTCGTGGTAGATATCGAGAACCCCGAAGCCGTGCCTGGCCCCGAGGTCTAAAGCCCCCGTCTTCCTCCTCCTTTTATTTTGCCGCTTCTATAATTTTTGTAAGCATCCGGGCAGTCTATAAGGCTGGGGAGCCCAAAATACCCTTTGTAAAGACTTCAAGGCTGGGGAGCCCAAAATACCCTTTGCAAAGACTTCAAGGCTTCGCTTTTGGTAGTAAAACTTTTTGTTTCATCAGCTTGCACTTTATTTTCTATTTGTGAAGAATGCTTGTAAAATATCCTTGCTTGCACTGTTGGGCTTCCACGTCAGGTAGGCTATCTATCTAGCGATCGTTCGTCGAGTTGATTTCGATTACTTGCCAAGTGTACCAAGCACTGCTGAGAAGGAGGCATCTCCATGACCCCGAAGTCGAGGGGGGTTCACTTAAACTTGGATAGACCTGATGTCTCTTGTTGGGGTTTCGGATCCGCTGCATGTGATGGGCAGAGGGATGTCTGTCGTAGTTGTGCCGAGCATAAAGGGGCACAGCGGCCTCGTTATAAGGGCTACAAACCCGCAACATCTGTTGGGCAGGAGGATGCCTGCTGGGGATGACCGAGCAGGGAAGCTGCTCGGTTGATCTTGGAGAGGGCTCTGATCCCTGTCGGTTGTGGTAGGAAGATACCAACCGGGGATAGCCGAGCAATGGTCGGGCTCGACTGCCTCTGGGAGGACTTTGGTCCTTAGCGTTGGAGGGGCTGTAGAAGGCCTGCTAAAGATAACCGGGCAATGAAGCCGCGCGGTTGCCTCTTGGCGAGGGCCTTGATCCCTGGCGTTGCGAGTAGGGAAGCTACCGGCTAGGGATAGCCGAGCAGGAAAGCCGCTCAGCTGCCTCTGGAAGGACTTTGATCCTTAGCATTGGAGGGGTTATAAGAAGCCTGCTAAGGATAACCGGGCAGTGAAACTGTGCGGTTGTCTCTTGGCGAGGGCTTTGATCTCTGGCGTCGTGGGCAGGCAACAACCAGCCGGGGATGACCGAGCAGGGCAGCCGCTCAGGTGCCTCTTGCGAGGGCTTTAATCCCTGACGTCATGGGTAGGGAGCTACCAGCCGGAGATGACCGAGCAGGGTAGCCACTCGGCTGCCTTTGAGGAGGGCTTCGATCCTTAGCGCGAGAGGGGCTGTAAGAAGCCTACTAAGGATAACCGGATAGTGAAACTGCGCGGTTGCCTCTTGGCGAAGGCATTGATCTCTGGCGTGGGTAGGCAACTACCGGCCTGGGATGACCGAGCGGGATAGCCGCTCAGATGTCTCTTGCGAGGGATTTGATCCCTGGCGTCATGGGTAGGGAGCTACCAGCCGGAGATGACCGAGCAAGGGTCGGGCTCGGTTGACTCTTGCGAGGGCATTGATCCTTCAGGACGGGGACCGAGCAAGGTTATTGTCTAGTGCCTCTTGGCGAGGACTTTGATCCCTGTCGGTTATGGTAGGAAACTACCAGCCGGGGATAGCCGAGCAAGGGTCGGGCTCGACCGCCTCAAAGGAGGACTTTGGTCCTTAGAGCGGGAGGGGTTGTAAGAAGCCTACCAATGACCCCTAGCCGGGCAGGGTTACTGCCCGGTGCCTCTTGGCGAGGGCTTTTGTCCTGAAGGATAGCCGAGCGAGGGTCGGGCTCGACTGCCTCTGGGAGGGCTTTTGATTCCTGTCGGTTATGGTAGGAAGCTATCAGCCGGGGATAGCTGAGCAAGGGTCGGGCTCGACTGCCTCTGGGAGGAATTTTTTATCCCTGGCATTGCGAGTAGGGAAGCTACCGGCCAGGGATAGCCGAGCAGGGTAGCTGCTGAGCTGCCTCTAAGTAGGACTTTGGTCCTTAGCGTTGGAGGGGCTGTAGGAAGCCTGCTAAGGATAACCGGGCAGTGAAGCTGCATGGTTGCCTCTTGGCGAGGGCTTTGATCCCTGGCGTTGCGAGTAGGGAAGCTACCGGCCAGGGATAGCCGAGCAGGGAAGCTGCTCGGCTGCCTCTAAGAAGGACTTTGATCCTTAGCGTTGGAGGGGCTGTAGGAGGCCTGCTAAGGATAGCCGGGCAGTGAAGCTGCGCGGTTGCCTCTTAGCGAGAGCTTTGATCCCCGGCGTTGCGTGTAGGGAAGCTACCGGCCAGGGACAGCCGAGCATAGTAGATGCTTGGCCGATTTTTCATGAGGTTTCGCCCTACCATCCCGTTGCAGGTATGGGGAACAGGAACGGTCGCGACGAACGTGCGCGTAGCATGCGTATTGAATGCGTGGGGAGACGAAGCGTCAGAGTCGTGTCGTTTCGATTCTGCCAGAGAAGGCTCAATGATCGCCGCGTGGCAGCGACTTTGTGGGCGAAAACGGGCGACTGTTGGGTTCTGTTGGGGCACAGTGGGCTATATAAAGCTGAGGGAGCGCTGGTCCTTTCTTTCTTCACAAACAGATCGTTGAGAATGGAAGACTTCTCTTTTACCATTCTCGAAATCATCCACTTCAAAAGACGTATACCTCTACGATCAGAACTGCGTCAAGGACACGGTGCAGTTGGTCTATGGGAGTATCGAAGACCACTTCGGCCGGCTGCTCCCCCGGTGCTCCCCTCTGCTGCAGCTGCTGATGTACTCCATCTGGAGGGCATCGTCGGGGCTTTACAACCCCCTGTCCGAGCGGCTCTACGACGAGCCATAGGCAAGCTGCGGTCTCTGAGGCGCTTCGGCCTGATCTCCACGGGTCGGCTGGCTCGCTCGATGGCACTCGTCCGTGAGTGCTACGAACTGAGGCTCGAGGTCAACGAGCGCATAGGGAATCGAAGGCAGAGGCTGGATCTCGCGAGGCCTCGACTGGCGGAGATCTTTACGGAGTACCATAAGCAGTGCTCTCTGCACTCCCTTCCCCCGCTGCTGTAATTTTCTTTTTCTTTTTGTATGTATGGATAAGGAGCCCATAATACATTTTTGAATAAATAAGACCTTTCCTTCTTTTTCGCAATGTTCCATTGATCTTTTATTAAATTAACAACAGACCCTAGGAAGAGTTTACATTGCCCTTAAAAAAAGGTACATGCTAATAAATGACCTTATTAGCGTGGCCCGAGCTTCCCGGAGGCTTGTTGGTCTCCGTGCTCGGCACCGAGTACGGGGCTCCCTGGGCTCCAGACTGGTCATCTGCCAAAACGAACATGATCTGACCGATGGTCAGCTCTGCGGGAGGGGGACGCTGCTCCTGCTCACAGTCGGCCTGCCGCTTATCCCTCAAGTAGGCGGTGAAGTGCCCTGATGGGATGAGCTCCTCGATGTAGTCCGGAGTTGCTTACAATCCTCCGTGGCGTGGCCCAGCGTCCGGTTGAAGGCACAGTAGGGGCCCCAGGTTCGCTTCGAGGCCTGACGCGGGATTGGACGAAACTTGAAGAACCCCTCGCCCTGGGCCTCCTCTAGTAACACTGCGAGGAAGACGTTGAGCGGGGTGTACTCCTGAAACTTCGGGTGATAGGGCTGCTGACGCTCCAGCCTCTCTTTCCGAGCCCTCTTCTTCTAGTCAGACCGTTCTACTCAAGGGAGGTTCGTGTTCACCTCGGACTCGAGCTGGACCTCACGCTTGGTCCATGCCTTGACCTCGGCCATGGTCTTAGGCTGCGCCAATGCAAAGGAGCGCAACCACTCCTTGTGCCTAAGACCAGATCTGAGGGCCGTGATGACGATCTTGTTCCGGTGCTCGGAGACCTCGAGGAGGGCGTTGTAGAAGCGGGTGACGTAAGCTTTGAACGTCTCCTTGTCCCCGCTCTTAATTGTAAAGAGGTAGTCGACTGTGCACTTCTGCCGACGGTTCCCGACGAAGTGGCCGAGGAACTGAGTAGCCAGCTCGTCAAAGGTCGAGATTGAGCGAGGTTCGAGTCCTCAGAACCAGTCCCGACTAGAGCGGATGAGGGTGGCTGGGAAGGCTCTGCACTGGGCGGCGTCGGAATGGTCCTGGAAGCTCATCCCCGCGGTGAAAGCATCCAAATGGTCTTTCGGGTCGGTTTTCCCGTCGAACAGAGAGACCTTCGGGGGCTTGTTGCGCGAGGAGACGTGAACAGCGAGCAGTCCCTCGGTAAATGTCTTGGTGAGCGAGTCGGCGGCGTACTTAGCCCCGTCGCCCGAGAGGTGACCTTCTTGGCGCATGCCCTCGATCTTCTTCTTAAGGGCGTCGAGTCAGCCGTGGTACCCCGAGGATTCGGCGTCTTGTGATCCCTGGCCTCTGCTGTGGGAGATCTGTGTCTGGGTGCGGCCCCAGTTTCTCTTGATGAGGTTCCGCAGATCCCCGGGCGATGTGTCCCTCGAGCCGCCGTGGTGAGCCCCTTCTGCGCGACCTCGTCGAGGGAAGGGGTGTCGATCATGCCTGGGGACAGGTGAGGTGACCGACATCTCCTCAGGGGGTGAGGGTTGCGAGGAGGCTTGAGGCGAGGCGCTCTGGCGGCGGATTTTAGTGTGGAGCTGTGGGACGCCCAGCGAGCCTCAAAGAGTATCGGCCCTTGAGATCTGTGGCCATGGGACGTAGCCTCAGCCATGCCGATGAGGGCAGAGTCTTCTGGAGGCGGAAGAGCGGCGATCTGGGGCCCTGGCCCGGCCGTTTGGACGCGGACGAATGCCTCCACGATGGACTGTAGTCGATCTATTCGGCCGGCGAGCGCGTTGATGATGGTCGTCGGAGGAGGTTCATCCGCGCCTCCGGTGAGGGAGAGGCGGCGGCTGGTACCTGAATCTTCAGGGTGATCGTATGCCATGTGGATGGAGATTGGAAGGCCAACTTTTGTTTTTGTGGAGTTTCGTTTCCTACAGACGGCGGCAACTGATGGAGGACCTATTCAGGTCGTCGTCAGATATTGTCTTCCGTCGATCTTCCGGTGGATCTTGGAGGTGATTTCCTGTTGCGTATGGGTCTCAATGGGTTTTGAGGAGATTGGTGGTTTTGAGGAGTTTGCGCCGAGTATCTGCAAGGAAGTCTCGGTATGGTTTGGTACCATCGAGAACCCTCCGACGATCAAGTTAGCACAAGATCCGAGCAGAGTAACGGCTAAGTGGTGTGAAAAAAGCTTACTTGACCCCTTTGTGAAGGGGGTTTATATAGTGGCGGCAACACGCAGTAACAGGCACGAGAATCTCGTCGGCAGTTACGCTCCCGACGTCACGCCCGCGTAATAAGCGGATCGTCCGTTAATGGGGATCGTAATGGCGTGGAATGTGGGATGTTGCCGGCGGAGAATCCGCGCATGGCGAGATTTGCGGAGCGGCGGTTACGCCCGTGAGTGGTGGAGTTGGTCGGTCGGAGGGACCAAGGAAGATGGCCTCGATGGGGGAGCTCAGGAACAAGCGGGAGGGCCGAGGCATCTTGGTCCTGTGGTAGCTCGGGGCGAGCTGAGAGGCTGGGGAGGTCAATTTGCAGGGGGCTCTGAGGAGAGCCAGCTTGTGCTTGCAGGTCGGGTACAGGGATGGCCTGGTCGGCCCCTGTGGGCCCTTTTTCTAAGTTTTAGGACACGTCATCTACCACGTGTCCTGATCTGGGAGATCGCCAATATAGAGCATCATCATATCTAGATCTATTATCATAAAAAATATGGTATCCGGACCTCTACAACATTTGTCTAGTTATTTACATCCTATGGTCAATGCAACAGCTTTAGAGTTTTGGACTTCAATTGTGATCGTCATGCTTAAAGTTTATACAGTTTATTTCTCGCAATTTGTCGATTTCAGATCTCTTGTGCTTATTGTTGATTACATAGATTAGGGCTTGCATTCGTCTTTTTTAGGAAAATTCGCATCAACAGATATTTAGGACCTCCCCAATTAGTATTAGTTTCAAAATAGGGATTCATCTGTTTAATTAAAGGCTCCGTACTTGTGAGGTTTCCCCTCAATGTCTCCTTCAAATTAATTAAAAACAAAACGGAATCTTCTCTGAGCTTAATTGCTACCAGTCCAAACTTCCAATTTAGAAATCAACATGTCGATTTCTAAGTCTCGTCTGGAATTAGCGACCCATATATTATGCATCAATCACACGTTTAGATCTTTAACCGCAAATTAGCCTCTAGTGTGTGTGTGTGTATCATGCATCTGGCGCTTCTCAACAATAAGCGATTTCAGCATTCCCTACCAGCCATAAGCAACTGACCAGCATCACATAAAACACATTCCTGGATTATATTGTAGCACAGTTCCGAAAACAAACTAGGTTACTGCATTCACTAGCTAGGTAAGCAGTAAGCCACTATATCCATCTCGTACCAAGTGAATGAGTTTAAAAAGTAACAAGTAACATGTCCATGAAGCACGCAGTCGCGTCCTGATAATAAAATCGGCAGGGCTTGCCGTTGGAAATCCGTAGGCACAATGTATCCGGTCTCTTCAGCCCTTCAATACATTCACGAATTAATTAAGAGGATGTAATTAATAATCCATAAGTGATTGGGCTGTAATGAACAAGAAAGAATAGGTGGTGCTATCTCCTACCTCTGGAGCATGTGTTGTGGGACCTTCCCAGTGCAAATATCTCTCAGAGTGGTGGGGCAACCTGCACTTGGAGCCTCATCCATGGCTATGGACGACGTCGACGACGTCATAGAGCACTGCGGCCATCGGCGGCTTGCAAAAGAAACGGGCCTCGGCTTAAGAAAAGGAGGGGGTTTGAGAGATGGAGCATTTCTACCCCACAAGCAAACCATTGGAATCCAGGGAAGGGAGTTTGATAGAATGCTCACAAAGTGTTCGAAGAAATATATATATCTGTTGGAAAAGGGAAGGGCAGCCCTTGTAATTATCTGGTGAATGCGAGGGCAGTTCGGTCCAGCAAATGGAACAAGGTGAACCATAAGTCAAAAAAGGAAACGGCAAAAACGATTATGAATTCTAACGGGGAGCAGAGCAGAGACCTTTTCAAAACCATTCCCATCCTCAGTTTTGAAATCTCCCCCGTCTTCTTCCTCTCTTTCCTCTGCCTCTCTTCTCAAGGTCAAGGCGACCAGAAAAGGAGAGAAAAATTGATGTTATGGAGAAGAAACAGCTCCTAAAAAATAATCATAATCATAATCATAATAATGAAAAGAAGAAGGCATCGTTAGCAGCAGGAGAGACGGAAAAGGAGGAGGAAAAGGCCGCGGCGGAGGACGAGAAAGAGAATGCTTCCATCTCCAAAAAAATCGACCGCTTCCTCGCCATCCTTATGAGCCTCAAAGATAATGATGATGATGATGACAAAGACCAAACATTATCGCCGCCCCAACTCCCTCCTGACTCTGTCATCAACAAGTTTTTATCCAAGGTGGACGCGGATTTATCCAAGTATGAATCTAACAGCGCGGACAAGCAATGGGCGGTTATTTCGTTGCTCGAGTCCATCGACCGTGTCGCCAGGCTGTCGGCGGCTGTCTCTGCGTCCTCGAAGACGGAAGCCGCCGACTACAAAAAGACGGCCGACCGAACCGGCAGGGTCCTGAAACGTGCCATGTCCTTCCTGGAAGAACAATTCAGGCTGCTTCTAGAGGGTTCTGGAGGCAAGGACAAGGCGTCCCTGCAGCAGCAGCAGCAGACGCCGTGCCATGATTCGGACAGCGCCTGTCCGGTGCCACGAACACCAGCAGCAGCAGCAGCACAAGAAGCAGCAGCTCTGCGAAACGGTGGTGGCCTTCAGGACGGTAATCCTCCCCTATACCCAGCGGAAACCATCGACGGGCTTCGCAGGATCGCGGACGTGATGATCTCCGCTGGCTACGAGTCCGGATGCTGCCAGGCATTCAGCATTGCACGCCACAACGCTTTCGAATCAGGTCTGTCCAATCTGGGGTTCCATAGGATCAGCAGCGATGACGTCCAGAAGATGCAATGGGGATCATTGGAAGGCGAGATTGCGGCCTGGATTCAGGCGTTTCGCCAGTCCATCACCGTCTCCTTGGTCCGCGAACGCAATCTGTGTGAGTCCGTCTTTTCTCAGCAGCACCGAGCCATAGCAGGCAGCCTCTTCAACAACCTGGCTCGAGGTGTCATCATCCAGATGCTCGACTTTGCAGACGCCGTCGCTGCCTCCAAGGTGGCGGCCGAAAAGCTCTTCAAGTTTCTCGACATGTATGAGGCGCTTCGGGACATGCTGCCCGAGATGGATGCTCTTTTCCCTGGCGACCAAGAGGCTACGGATCTCAAGTCGGAGATTTCATCGGCACGTACCCGTCTTGGGGAGGCAGCAGTCGCCATATTTTCCGATCTTGAGAGTTCAATCATGGTGGACGTAAGCAAAGTTCCGGTACCGGGAGGCGCGGTCCATCCCCTCACCCGATACGTGATGAACTATCTCAAATATGCCTGTGAGTACATAAGGACCCTAGAGCAAATCTTCGCCGAGAACCAAAGAAACGTTGCTAAATCGCCCTCATCGTCAGAGCACGCGTCATTGGCCAAACAGTTGATAGGGGTGATGGATTTGTTGGATTCAAACATAGAATCGAAATCCAAGCTGTACAAGGAGTTGGCGTTGAGCTACATCTTCTTGATGAACAACGGGAGGTACATTGTCAAAAAGATCAAGGAATCCACAGAGATTTACCAACTGTTAGGCGACAAGTTTTACAGGAAGCGGTCCGGGGATCTTAGGCAGTATCACAAGAACTATCAAAGGGAGACATGGGCTAAAGTGTTGGCATGCTTTAAAGACGAGGGGGTGATCAAGGGAAGCGTATCGAAGCTGGCGTTGAAGGAGAAGATGAAGAGTTTTAACACCATGTTGGAGGAGATACACAAGAGTCAGAGCAACTGGGTGGTGAGCGACGAGCAGCTGAAATCGGAGCTGAGGGTATCGATAACGGCCGTGCTCGTTCCGGCGTACAGGTCGTTCCTGAGTAGGTACAATCAGAATTTGAACGGGAAGCAAGCTGGGAAGAACATCAAGTTTGCACCAGACGATATCGAGACCAAAATCCATGAATTGTTCGAAGGGAATCCATCTAGCCATGGGAAGAAAAGGTGATGTCTAGTTACATACATTTGTTTGTTTCACCCTTACTAATCTTTTTCTGTTTCCATTGTGATGTAATGGATTCAGGGGGGAAATGTACTTATAATTCTGGATATTTGTTCTTTTCAGTTATTGATTTTAATATACCATAAGAATTTAATCATGGCAACAGCCAGCACAAAGGCGTTCATATATTTTTTGAATCACATGAAACATCAGTAAACTTTCTCAGGGTCCGTAACATCGCTGAACTCTAAAACATTATTGGGAACATACTAATTCTAACTAATTTTTGAATCACTTTTTTCTTCTTCATGAATGCTCGCCTTTGGGCGTGATAGTACTAATTCTAACTACTATGTGACGAAATCCGGGCATGCCGTGACAAGTTTTTTTCATGGCAGAGAAGAAATTCCATTGAATGAAATTTGGCATAAGCTGACAAAATCAAACAAAGTCGCCAGGGAGGCGAGGCTGCTACAGGTGGCGAGTGTGAGGAAGTGGCAAGAAACGAACAGACATCAAATTTCGATCGGTTTTTCGGAAACTTTCATTAGATTTTTTTTTTCTTTGGAGAAAAGGGCCAAAGCATTGACGATGTTGTCATTAGCGTCCGGCCGCTCATTGACTGTCCCGTCGCCTTGCTGCCGCCTTCTTTATACATAAAAGAAGGACAAGAAGCAGCAGCATTCCATTCCATCGTTTTTTTAAAGATAAACGGTGGGTGGTGGGTGAAGAGACCCGTGTTTCATTAAAAACACTTAACCAAACTTACAAACATAAAAAGAAAAATATAAAAATACGTGTAAAGCGCCTACATCCCATATCAAGTCTTAAGAATTCAATACAGCAAGTTCACTTCCCTTGTAAGAAATGCATTCATGTTCTTTCCAAAACCTTAGCAGCATCAAGATTCGTTGTAAAAACCATGTTGTCCATTGAACACCTTGCTACCCCAGTCACTTGATGGAGTCGTCAATGGTATGTGGCTCCGCCTCGTCCGAGTTGTGAGATCAACCGTTAGCCTCGTCCTCATCACCGCCACTCACCCCCGTTATTCTTGTCTTCTTTTTTGCTATAGAAACGAACATCCCGTTGCTTTGTACATTCTCCTCCAATGGTGTCATGTCTGATCCTCCAATACTCAAAAACATTTTGTGCCTTCCTTTTCACCTTAGTGGCGCAAATTCCTGCTTGATGGATCTCTGGATCTTCTTCAGATGTTACCTTCCGTTGATCTGCAGCGAATAGAGACGAGCGGCTGAGATTGAGTTGGGAGGTTGCCTCCTGAAGCGTGTGGATCTCAATAGGCTTGAGGTGGTTGAAGCCGAGCTACCTGCAAGGAAGTCCTGGGATGGTTGTGCCACCGAGGACCCTCCGACGATCAAGTTAGACGGGCTAAATGGTCAGAGTAGCGGCCTATTGGGGTAAAATTGTCTTACCTGAGTCGTCTGAGAGAGGGGTTTATATAGTGGCAGCCATGGGCTGGCGGGTGCGAGATTCGCGCCGGCCGTTACGCCCCTGGTGTTATGCCCGCGTGAAAGACGGGATTCCCCGCTGATGACGAGATACGCTCGTTAATGGGGGAACGCGATGGCGTGGAACGCGGGATCGTGGGCAGCAGGTATCTCGCGTCTGGCGCTATTCGTGGAGCCATGGCGGAGACGCCTGCGATTAGTGTTGTGCGTCGGTCGATGAGACCGAGGAAGCTAAGCTAGACGGGAGGCTCGGGAATGAGAAGAGGCCAAGCGAACTTGGTTCTGTGATAGCTCGGAGGTGAGCTAGGGGCTGAGGGAACTCAGCGCGTGGGAAGGCTCGGAGGCGAGCCAACGATTGTTTGTAAAGCGAGCATGGGAGTGGTCTGGAAGGCCACCAAAAGTTGGGAACATCCTCGGGCGAGAGCCCGGGGCATGCTTCCAATGTACCGTTCTTGATCCTTTCTCGTAGACTTTAGGACACGTCACTTGCCACGTGTCATGATCTGGAAACCCCGGTATCGAGTATCGTCATTAGCCCCCACTCTCGTCTCGACCCATCAATGGGTCGGGTCGAGAGTGGTCTGACCGATCATCCGGGGTAAGCCCTTATTTGAAGATGTCGTTGGTGCGTATTCCCGGGCAATTGATTGTATTTTCTTAGTGACGTCAGCAGATCAGGGAAGAGATCTCGCATTAAAGAGGATGCGCCGATTCGGGCGTACGTTCATTGGAGCGCCAGGTCACGTGCCCGTCGCTGGTTGGCTGACGTGACGAACCGCTGGTGTTCTCGCGCCCGATGGGACACGCCCAATGAGCGTGCGACAGGTGGAGCGTCGAGGGCCGTTGAATGCGAAGTGCCATTTTGGCGGGAGACGATCAGCGCCGCTGGATATGTTTGCCGATTGCTATAAATAGATGTGGGGATCGCTTAGTAAAGACGTGTAGGAAGTCACCCTCTAAGGATGGATTGAGCAGGGAAGCTGCTCGATGACCTCTTGATGAGGGCTTTGATTCTTGGCGTCATTAGGTAGGAGATTACCAGCCAAGGATGGACCGAGTAGGGTTGCTGCTCGGTTGCCTCTTGATGAAGGCTTTGATCCTTGGCATCGTTGGATAAGAGATTACCAGCCAAGAATGGACCGAGCAGGGGAGTTGCTCGGTGGTCGCTTGATGAGGGCTTCGATCCTTAGCGCGGGAGGGTAAGGAGTTTCCTGCTAAGGATGGACCGACCAGGGTTGCTGCTCGGTTGCCTCTTGATGAGGGCTTTGATCCTTGGCATCGTGGGGTAAGAGATTACCAGCCAAGGATGGACCGAGCAGGGAAGCTGCTCGGTGGCCTCTTGATGAGGGCTTCGATCCTTAGCGCGGAAGGGCAAGGAGCTGCTTGCTAAGGATGGACCGAGCAGGGTTGCTGCTTGGTTGCCTCTTGACGAGGGCTTTGATCCTTGGCATCGTGGGGTAAGAGATTACCAGCCAAGGATGGACCGAGCAGGGAAGCTGCTCGGTGGCCTCTTGATGAGGGCTTCGATCCTTAGCGTGGAAGGGCAAGGAGCCGCTTGCTAAGGATGGACCGAGCAGGGTTGCTGCTCGGTTGCCTCTTGATGAGGGCTTTGATCCTTGGCATCGTGGGGTAAGAGATTACCGGCCAAGAATGAACCGAGCAGGGAAGCTGCTCGGTGGCCTCTTGATGAGGGCTTCGATCCTTAGTGCGGGAAGGCAAGGAGCTTTCTGCTAAGGATGGACTGAGCAGGGTTGATGCTCGGTTGCTTCTTGATGAGGACTTTGATCCTTAGCGCGGGAGGGCAAAGAGCTGCCTGCTAAGGATAGACCGAGCAGGAAAGCTGCTCGGCGACCTCTTGATGAGGGCTTCGTTCCTTAGCACGGGAAGGCAAAGAGTTGCCTGCTAAGGATGGACCGGGCAGGGTGGCTGCTCGGTTGCTTCTTGATGAGGGCTTTGATCCTTAGCGCGGGAGGGCAAGGAGCTGCCTGCTAAGGATGGACCTAGCAGGAAAGCTGCTCGGTGGCCTCTTGATAAGGGTTTCAATCATTGGCGTCGTTGGATAAGAGATTACCAGCCAAGGATGGACCGAGCAGGGAAGCTTCTCGGTGGCCTCTTGATGAGGGCTTTGATCCTCGGTGTCGTTGGGTAAGAGATTACCAGCCAAGGATGGACCGAGCAGGGAAACTGCTCGGTGGCCTTTTGATGAGGGCTTTGATCCTTGGCGTCATTGGGTAAGAGATTACCAGCCAAGGATGGACAGAGCAGGGAAGCTGCTCGGTGGCCTCTTGATGAGGGCTTTGATCCTTGGCGTCGTTGGGTAAAAGATTACCTGTCACGACCTGAAATATTAGCTCGTGACCAGCACTTAAATCACCCAACGTCTAAACGCGTAACGTAATCCAAGTTATGCACTTGAGAAGCTGCATACCTATTGAATTGGGTTCCAACCAAATCAGGTGCCTACCACTCCATATAAAGATATGAAATGGGAAGAGCCCATCTCTTAAGTATGTTAAGATTTGGATTGTCCGGCCTATGTCTAAAAGCAAAATCCGGACAAGCTCGAGGAAAGGTCAGTTATGTGGAAGTTTGTTGGATATCTCAAGCATTCGCGAGGGAATATCTTCTACCACACCGAGGAATAAAAAGTGTTTTGTTTCTCAGCATACCACCTTTTGGAAAGGGAATTTCTCGTGAAAAATTAGTGGTCGTGAGGTAGAACTGGGAAGAGTTCCAGCTATACAAACTACAGCTGATGATTTGGTAGAACCGAAGGATTCAATAGCTTCCAACGAGCCTCAGCCTCTCCGCCGATCTAGTAGGGTTCCTCATTCCTCTGAGAGATACTTCGGTTTTCTCTTTCCCAGTGGGAGCGAGAATTGCATCATGAGATGATGACCCAACTATTTTCGAGCAGGCCATCAAAAGTGGGGACTCTGTGAGAATGGATGGGTGCTAAGCGATCTGAGATGGAATCCATATACACCAACAACGTATGGACTGTTGGGATAAAAATTTACACCCCGGTTGACCGAGTCAAAGTCAAGGTCAACCCCAAGCCAGGTGGGCCCAAGCCCGGGTCAAGTGGGCCCATGCCCAGGTCGAGTCCGAAACATGAAGCGGCCGACCCTCCCCATGCTAAAATATAAATCATGTCATAAATAATTTTTTATGTAATTTTTTATGCATGAATGTAAACAAAATGGGCATAAAGCCAATATTTTGTAAGCCCATGGCTTATGTGCAAAAATGAAATGGCACATGAGCCATGGGATGGCAAAATGCCATTTTGTGAAGCCCAAGGGGCTATGTGTAAAATGTATGGCCTATAAAGGCAAAGATAATGAAAATATCTAACGACTTTTCTCTCTAAAAAAAAAAAGTTTCCAGATCTGAGATCTATTCTTCTTCTTCAAGGTTCCAAAACCTTCTTCTTTCTCTTGAATTAAATCAAGAGTTTTACTCCTCTTTTTATAAAACAAATTAGTTTTTCACCACAAAACCCACAAAGGGGAACTTGGATCTGTCATCAGATCTTAAAAAGGAGAGATTTTGAGATTTCACATCTCTTGATCTTCAAGATCCAGCAAGCAACAGGAGGGAGAAGAAGAACCACTTCCATTAAACCCAAAACGCATTCAGGAGCCCGACTCCTCTCTGATTTCTCTTTTGAGAAATCCTTTTTTCAGGCTAAAAGCCTCTTGTCCTCTCCGGCGCGCAGCGCTCATGCGCAAAGCGCCCGCGTGCCGACACGTGGCGCGCGCGCTTGCGCTCCAGCGCGCAGCGCAAGGGCGCAAAGCGCCCGCGTGCCGACACGCGGCGCGCGCGCGCTTGCGCACCTGCGCGCTTGCGCAAGGGCGCAAAGCGCCCGCGTGCCGACACGCGGCGCGCGCGCGCTTGCACTCCAACGCGCATTGCGCAAAGCGCCCGCGTGCCGACACGCGGCGCGCGCGCTTGCGCACCTGCGCGCAGCGCTCTTGCGCAAAGCGCCCGCGTGCCGACACGCGGCTGCGCGCGCTTGCACTCCAACGCGCATTGCGCAAAGCGCCCGCGTGCAGACACGTGGCGCGCGCAGCGCTTGCGCACCTGCGCGCAGCGCTCTTGCGCAAAGCGCCCGCGTGCCGACACGTGGCGCGCGCGCGCTTGCGCACCTGCGCGCAGCGCTCATTGCGCAAAGCGCCCGCGTGCCGACACGTGGCGCGCTTGCGCCTGAGCGCACAGCGCTCAAGGCGCTGGCCCCCACGCATCCTTTGAATGCCTTTTCCCCTTTATTCATATATATATGTATATATATACATTTGTATACAAATGTACACATACACATACTCCGCAACATTCTCCCCCTCCAAAAAAATTTCGGGCCGGGGCGCTGCCCCGACCCTGCAAGGGGGCTGCTAGCCCCCTTAACCCCCAGCCCGCTATCCGGGTAGCGGGACCCCCGTAAAAACTCTGCGTGGCTCCCGATATATCCAAAACCCCCCTTTTAAAACACAACACACGTACACTGCACATTGAGTTCGCATGACCATTTTAACCCGTTAATCGGAGGTTCCCTCGCCCCAAAGGCGAGGGGTAATTAACGGCAGCTTAGTCCGCGGCTGCCGGAGATTTGGATCCCCACAATCAATAAACCCCGGCCTACCCTGGGCAGGGGGAATCTGTAGTACGCCTGACAAGCGCGCGCGTATTCCCATCTTAATGGGGTGACGAAAAACACCCTATAGATTCTGGCACGCCCGGTGGGACCAATCTCTCCTCCCATATTTCGGGTTAAGCGTTCATGCGAACTCAATCAATATGCATACCTGTTTTTATACAAAAATAATGCTTTTTCATGCAGATTTTCAAGCAATCACCTTCCTACGATGTCTTCGATGATGAACTCAGCTCCCGTCTCCTACACGATGAGGATAGACTCTAGGACGGTCCTTCCGGCCAATCTCGGACGACAATGGGAGGAGCCGCTGCTACCATTTGACTCTATCATGTTCATGCCAGTTGGCGCCATCCCGGCTCCTCAAGCCCCAGTGACAGACAGACCGGTCTCGAAAGGCAAGAGGCCAAATGTGGTGGTCGCGAGGGCACCTCAGCCCAAGCGCAAGTCCGTTTCCGAACGACTCTCCATGGCCCCAGCTGGGGGCAAGGCCATCAGCACCAACAAAGCGACAGGGCGTTTCGCGCAAGCACCGGCGGTGCCCCTGATAACTGCTCGATCGGGTGTCTTCTCTAAGCTCCCCTCTGATCAACTCACAATGGCTTCCCGGGTAGCGGATGCCCGCCAAGCCTTCAAAATCGAGAAGCTGAGGGAGAAAAGGCTCAGATATAAAGCCAACAAAAGGGCTAGGGCTACTGCCAGGCTAAACCTCATGAGGTTCGAAGAACAGGGTTACCCCGCCAAAGATGTGGGGATGGCTGAATGTGTTATCCACACTGTCTACGTGGTGGGCACGCGCAGCAAGAGCAAGGACGGGGCCACCACATCTCAAATCCAATCTGGTTTGAATGTGGTTGCCACTTCCCAAGAACAGCCGCCTCCGCTGGATGATGAAAACCCTCTCGATGAGGCTGATAGGCAGAGAGAGCCCTCAATTCATGAGGAGTCAGGCTCGGAAAGCGAAGATGAGCCAACTTTCCGTTCTAAGACCGTAGAGCAGCAACTTCTCCAAGAACTCCGAAAACAGCTCAGAAGCAAAGATAAGGAGATGGCCAAGCTCTACTCAAAGATCGACGACTTGACAAATGTCGTCTTACGGCTTACGGCCCAACTTGCCTCTCAGCCGTCCAATCAAGCACAGGGCTCAGCTCATGAACCGAGAAATGGTGTCCCGAGACAGCCGACGCCCGTTCCCTCAAATCCAAAAGTGGGCGGACCGCATGAAAATCAGTCGCATCCTATCTCAGCAAATCTCTTAGCTACCGATGACAGTAGCCCGTTAACTCAAGATCAAATCATGAATTTGGTTGCCAACAAAGTCAAAACCTTGGTAGCCGAAGCCGAAGCGCAAAAAGATATCGGCAATAGTGGGAGACCATATCTGCTCAGTATGATCTGGTAGAATTTCCTAGCGGCTATGTCATCCCCAAATTCGGAAGATTCGATGGGACGGGAAATGCGAATCAGCACATTGCCCACTTCAAAGCCTCATGCGGGAATACTGGGGGCAATGATGCGCTTCTCCTCCGCCAGTTCGTTAATAGCTTGACCGATGTTGCTTTCGACTGGTACGCGAGCCTACCGGATGGCTCCGTCACAACTTTTATCCAAATGGAGTCTCTGTTTCGGCAGAGGTTCATGAGCGTCAGTGATAAGATTACCATTGCCGAGCTCGTAAGGACCAAGCCCAAGAACAATGAAAGCAGCACGGATTTTATAACCCGATGGCGCAATCTCTCCGTCAAATGCGAACCGCCGATAGAGCAGGACCAATCTGTCAGTCTCCTCGTCGGAAATCTCAACAATTGGATGGCCCCATTTCTATGCACCGCGGGTCTCAAAACGTTCCAAGAGCTGACCAGGAAAGTTCAGATGCTGGAGCGCTCAAATCAGGAGTCCTCCTCGGATTCCCAAAATAACAATAGGTCCAGGAGAAACCGAAAGGACGATAATCGCAAATGCGGAAACTCCGATGATTCTGAATCTTTCAACACTTCGGCTAACCGAAATAAGCAAGGGATGAGCGGGCCTAGCGCCAACCAGCCTCGGAAGCCATTGTTCGGAGAGGGAGGAGAATCTCCACTGAAAGAGAAGCTGGATAAGGTCTATTCCTTCAGAAGGGACAAAATCCGTAAAATATTCAAAGACGCCGTGAAGAACGGTCTACAACTGCCAGAGTCAAAAAGACCGCAGGAAGCGAATAGGACCGACGACCCCAAATACTGCCCCTACACAGAGTGATAGGCCATGCCATTGAGGACTGCTTCGTCTTCAAAGATTGGGTCGAAAAGCAATACAAAGCAGGAGAGATAGAACTGTCCAAAGGCGTGTTAACAAACAGTCAAGCTGCAACCGCCAATTTCATACAAACGGAGACCGAAGTTCTTCGTGAAACCGATTCTCTCAGGCATCTGCCTTTTTCTGAAAACAACAGACCACCAAGTCTTTAAACTGGGAATAATCGACCTCTAAGTCGTTAAACTGGGAATGTAAAAAAAAAAATTTGTTGTAAAAATGTAAATAAAAAAATGTAAATAAAAAAAAATGTGTAAATAAATAAAAAATAAATAAAAAGCCGAAATGATGGGGCAACTCGCAATAAAAATCAGCGAGTAAAATAAAGATGAAAATAAGGCCGAAATGATTGGGCAACCGCGAAGAAAAGCTGAAATGATAGAGCAATCGTGGTGAAAAAAAACCCAAAAAAAAAAAAACAAAAGAAGACAAGGGCGAATGATGAGTTGCTCCTGGCATTATTCCAGTGCAGCAATGCAGACGCCAAACAAAAATCCAATTTCCCAAAATTCTTTCCGGCCCTACGGTTAGTCCCCAAATTGACTACCGTATACAATCCACGGGCTCAAATAATTCCCATCATACTTATGCCCCACCGCAATCACCAGTTATGCGGCTGGTCTCCGTCTTTGAAATTATGCCTCATTGAGAAGACCCACTCATGTGTCCTCACGATACATGAGGAGAACAAACCTTTGTGGGATCCTTACGACTCACAAAGAAAAAGCACACTTAAGAGTCCTCACGACTCCTAAGGAGAACATACACCTGCGGGATCCTTACGACTCGCAGGGAGAAAATACCTTTATGGGACCCTCACGGCCCATAAAATTGAAAAGTCTTAGGTGATAGGGATCTAAACCTGTCTCCTAAGCCATCGCTCCCCAATCCCCAAGTGGCGAATGATGAGTCGCTCCTGGTACCATATTCCAGTGCAGCGATGCAGACGCCAACCAAATTCCGAATCCCATACTCCAATGGCGAATGATGAGTCGCTCCTGATACCATATTCCAGTGCAGCGATGCAGACGCCAACAATGTCCCAAAATTTTTCTGGCCCTACGGTCTGGATCATATATCCTGCAAAACCGTATACAATCCACGGGCGTAAAACAATCCCGATCTCTCCAAAAAAAAAAAGAAGAACGGTATGTCCACAAGCAAAACGGGCACGGATGAAAACCCGAAAGGGCTCCGTGAGTAAAAACAGCAGGACTGCCAGCGAGTTTGTGAAAAACCCGAAAGGGCGCAAACTCGTAAAAAAAAAAAGAAATGAAATGCACTCGCAAAGTCCTCTCGACTTTGTGAGGAGAAAATTCCCGCGTGAGATCCCTACGACTCACAAAGGAGCAACACACTTAGGAGTCCCCACGACTCCTAAGGAGAAAATACACCTGCGGGATCCTTACGACTCGTAGGGAGAAAATGCTTTTATGGGACCCTCACGGCCCATAAAATTGAAAAGCCTTAGGTGATAGGGACCCAAAACCTGTCTCCTAAGCCATCGTCCCCCAAACGGGCAACGGCAAATGATGAGTCGCTCCTGGCATTTCGCTTCAGTGTTAGCGGTGCTGATGCCGACCAAAAACCTAAATCCCAAGTCCTCCCAAGGCAAATGATGAGTTGCTCCTGGCATTATTCCAGTGCAGCAATACTGATGCCAAACAAGATCCAAATTCCAAGTCCCCAAACGGCGAATGATGAGTCGCTCCTGGTACCACATTCCAGTGCAGCGATGCAGACGCCAACCAAAATCCAATTTCTCAAAATTCTCCCGGCCCTACGGTGGGTCCCCAAGTTGACCATCGTATACAATCCACGGGCTCAAATAATTCTCAGCATACCCATGCCCCACCGCAACCACCAGTTACGCCGCTGGTCTCCGCCTTTGGAATTATGTTTCATTGGAAAGACCCACTCATGTGTCCTCACGATGCATGAGGAGAACAAACCTTCGTGAGATCCTTACGACTCACCAAGGAAAAACACACTTAGGAGTCCTCACGACTCTTAAGAAGAAAATACACCTGCGGGATCCTTACGACTCGTAGGGAGAAAATGCTTTTATGGGACCCTCACGGCCCATAAAATTGAAAAGTCTTAGGTGATAGGGATCCGAACCTGTCTCCTAAGCCATCGCTCCCCAATCCCCAAGTGGCGAATGATGAGTCGCTCCTGGTACCATATTCCAGTATAGCGATGCAGACGCCAACCAAATTCCAAATCTCATACCAACGGCGAATGATGAGTCGCTCCTGGTACCATATTCCAGTGCAGCGATGCAGACGCCAACAAAGTCCTGAAATGTTTTCTGGCCCTACGGTCTGGATCATGCATCCTGCAAAACCGTATACAATCCACGGGCGTAAAACAATCCCAATCTCTTCCAAGTCCTCCCGGGGCAAATGATGAGTTGCTCCTGGCATCATTCCAGTGCAGCAATGCTGATGCCAAAGAAAAACCCCAATTCCCAAATCCTCTCATGACAAATGATGATTCGCTCCTGGTACCATATTCCAGTGTAGCGATGCTGATGTCAATCCAAATCAAATCAAACCAACAACCTCTACGGCGGAATCATGCTCTGTCCCAGAATTTACCCCGTGTCGAAATCATGCTTCGCCTCGGGATATCTACCTTCCCTGCCGGAGTTATGCTCCGTCTCGGAATCAAGTCAGCCAACAAGCTCTGCGCCGGAATCATGCTCCGTCTCAGAATATACTCCGTGTCGAAATCATGCTTCGCCTCGGAATATTTTCCTCCCTTGTCGAAATTATACTTCGCCTAGGAATCTACCTCTGCATCGAAATCATGCTTCTGTCAGAATGACTGCCGATCATCGGAATGATGTTCCGATCTCTGGAATTATGCTCCGCTCTTCGGAAAGATGCTCCGAACTCTAGAATCATGCTCCGCCCTTCGGAATGATGCTCCGAATCCTGGAACCATGCTCCGCCCATCGGAATGATGCTCCGATCCTTAGAATCATGCTCCGCCCTTCGGAATAATGCTCCGAATCTTGGAATTATGCTCCGCTCTTCGGAAAGATGCTCCGATCTCTAGAATTATGCTCTGCCTTTCGGAATGATGCTCCGAACCTTGGAATCATGCTCCGCCCATCGGAACGATGCTCCGATCTCTGGAATTATGCTCCGCTCTTCGGAAAGATGCTCCGATCTCTAGAATTATGCTCTGCCTTTCGGAATGATGCTCCGAACCCTGGAATCATGCTCCGCTCGTCGAAATGATGCTCAGATCCCCGGGAATCATGCTCCCCCGGGATGATGCTTCGCCTCTGGAATGATGTTCCACCTCGAAGTTCAGCTTCAAGATCCATCAATTTCATGCACACAACTCAAATGTGCGGTGTGCATTTATTGATGGGGGCACTTTGTTGGGGTAAAAATTTACACCCCGGTTGACCGAGTCAAAGTCAAGGTCAACCCCAAGCCAGGTGGGCCCAAGCCCGGGTCAAGTGGGCCTATGCCCAGGTCGAGTCCGAAACATAAAGCGGCCGACCCTCCCCATGCTAAAATATAAATCATGTCATAAATAATTTTTTATGCATGAATGTAAACAAAATGGGCATAAAGCCAATATTTTGTAAGCCCATGGCTTATGTGCAAAAATGAAATGGCACATGAGCCATGGGATGGCAAAATGCCATTTTGTGAAGCCCAAGGGGCTATGTGTAAAATGTATGGCATATAAAGGCAAAGATAATGAAAATATCTAACAACTTTTCTCTCTTAAAAAAAAAAAGTTTCCAGATCTGAGATCTATTCTTCTTCTTCAAGGTTCCAAAACCTTCTTCTTTCTCTTGAATTAAATCAAGAGTTTTACTCCTCTTTTTATAAAACAAATTAGTTTTTCACCACAAAACCCACAAAGGGGAACTTGGATCTGTCATCAGATCTTAAAAAGGAGAGATTTTGAGATTTCACATCTCTTGATCTTCAAGATCCAGCAAGCAACAGGAGGGAGAAGAAGAACCACTTCCATTAAAAAACCCAAAACGCATTCAGGAGCCCGACTCCTCTCTGATTTCTCTTTTGAGAAATCCTTTTTTTCAGGCTAAAAGCCTCTTGTCCTCTCCGGCGCGCAGCGCTCATAGCGCAAAGCGCCCGCGTGCCGACAAGTGGCGCGCGCGCGTTTTGCGCTCCAGCGCGCAGCGCAAGTGCGCAAAGCGCCCGCGTGCCGACACGTGGCGCGCGCGCGCCTTGCGCACCCTGCGCGCTTGCGCAAGTGCGCAAAGCGCCCCGCGTGCCGACACGTGGCGCGCGCGCGCGCTTTGCGCTCCAATGCGCATTGCGCAAAGCGCCCACGTGCCGACACGTGGCGCGCGCGCGCGCTTGCGCACCTGCGCGCAAACGCGCATTGCGCAAAGCGCCCAAGTGCCGACACGTGGCGCGCGCGCTAGCGTAGCGCGCTTGCGCCACCTGCGCAGCGCTCTTTGCGCAAAGCGCCCACGTGCCGACACGTGGCGCGTTGCGCTTGCGCACCTGCGCGCAGCGCTCATTGCGCAAAGCGCCCACGTGCCGACACGTGGCGCGCTTGCGCCTGAGCGCACAGCACCTAAGCGTACAGCGCTCAAGGCGCTGGCCCCCACGCATCCTTTGGATGCTTTTTTCCCCCTTTATTCATATATATATATATATATATATATATATACATTTGTATACAAATGTACACATACACATACTCCGCAACATTCTCCCCCTCCAAAAAATTTTCGGGGCCGGGGCGCTGCCCCGAACCCCGCAAGGGGGCTGCTAGCCCCCTTGACCCCCAGCCCGCTATCCGGGTAGCGGGACCCCCCGTAAAAACTCTGCGTGGCTTCCGATATATCCAAAAACCCCCCTTTTAAAAACACAACACACGTACACTGCACATTGAGTTCGCATGACCATTTTAACCCCGTTAATCGGAGGTTTCCCTCGCCCCAAAGGCGAGGGGTAATTAACGGCAGCTTAGTCCGCGGCTGCCGGAGATTTGGATCCCCACAATCAATAAACCCCGGCCTACCCTGTGCAGGGGGAATCTGTAGTACGCCTGACAAGCGCGCGCGTATTTCCCATCTCAATGGGGTGACGAAAAACACCCTACATGGACTTTGGTTGCTATATCTGAAGGGTTAAATCCCCATCAGGAGCAAGTATACTTGGTGTACATGGAAAAGTTGAGACTTTCAAAGCTAAGGACCTATTGCAAAAGGTTCTTGTCATCGACCAGGTGTGGATAATGATGAAACCTTTTCTAGTGCCTATACTTAAGTCCATCCGGATCTTACTTGACATTGCTACATACCATGACTACGATATCTGGCAGTTGTGTGTCATGATTGCTTTTCTAAATAGTGATTTAGAAGAGACCATCTATAAGTACACAGGCAGAGGGCTTCGTAGACAGTGGGAGCAGCCGAAAACATGTGTAAATTGCTTTATGGGTTAAAGCAGGCATCGCGGAATTGGAACATCTGTTTTGATTTGGTAGTCAAAGTGTTTGACTTCATCAAAATAGTAGATGAACCTTGTATATACAAAAAGGTAGTAAGGAGTATGATAGTGATCCTCGTATTGTACGTGAATGACATATTCTTGATAGGAAAGGAGTTTCCTATGCTACACTCGGTCAATCTCCTCTTATCACAAGGATTCTCCATATAGGATCAAGGTGATACCTCATAAATCCTGGGTTTTGGATCTATGAGATAGATCTAATTGGATGTTAAGATTCTCACTAGGTGTAGTGAGATGGTATCAATCGATCCTGGGGAGAATCACTGGATAGCTTCCAGGGTGGTAAGGTCGACTGATTGTCAGTCACAGGCATTGTCTTTTCCCTCAGTGGAAGGACGGTATGTTGGAAGAGTTCCAAACTAGATACTGTGGCAAACTAGACGATAAAGGCTGGATACATTGCTACCAATGGTACTACCAAAGAAGGAGTCTGGATATATAAAAGTTTATGAGATGAACTTTGTTCCTACCATTGTGTGACAATGGAGTTGTGGCTTTTTCCCTAGGAACCCTCGTCCCATCAGACATCCAGACATATTCTTAGGCAGTATCACCCTTTGATCATGGAGATGGTTGATCTCCAGGGAGATCGAGGTTAGGAGAGTAGACACAGAGGAGAACAGTGTGGATCCACTCACAAAGGCCTATTCCCAGGAGAGAATTTTATGGGATGGTTGAGTATGAGATACTTCAACCACTGCTGATTGTTGGGTATGAGATACTACAACAGATGGCCCTAATGCAAGTGGGTGATTGTTAGTTATATGTATGCCCTAGAGGCCATTACTGTACATACGATGTACATTGTAGTGGATGTCTGGACATATATATGGAGGACTTTCTTGCTCGACATGATAGTATGCTATCTGGTTGCTCTTTATCTTAA